>CM031697.1:10145103-11345103 GCA_018466805.1 Hippocampus abdominalis | reverse complement strand
GATGCACTGTCGAGCCCTGTCAATGGTTGTGTACCGATACCGCACAGTAGTGGTGCCCAACCTTTTTTTGACTGAAGATGTACTTTACAAGCAGCCAAACTCCCGCGATCGACCCATTCTCGCTTGCACAACACACACGGACGTGCATATGTAGACATACACGCACACATGCATGCATGCCACGATTACAGAAAAGTAAACTACAGACAAGACAGAGTTTGTAAAAAGTAAATCACGGCCTTCCTTATTTGGACACGACACAAGGAGACAAGGACGCACTTTTGTAGCATGTCAAAGAACAGAAACGGCTCTGATTGCTAGCTGTTATTGCAGACTGCTGACCACTAACAACTTCCTGTGATGCAGGTCAACCTCCACCGTAGGTTAAAGGTGGTCTAATTTTTTATTTTTATATATTGTTTTAAACATACTTTTGTGTGGTTGTGAGTTTGCTAGGATACTTGGGGTGCAGTTCACACTAACTCAATTACCCCCCCATCCCCCCAGACACCCTCCGCGGTCGACCACGATCAACTGATTGGGCATTCCTGTCATCGTGTTTATTCTGTATCTTTCCTATTTATTGTTAAGAAGGGTGAAAAAAAAGTTCTAGATCTGGTGAACATAATTTTTATTCTATTTGTTGTGTTTTTTTCCCCCCTATTAAAATCTGAACTGCCCTGAGGAGATTTTAGAATGAAGTGACTAACCATGTACCGGACTGTAAATCAGCCATTGAAAAATACAATATGAAGCCGCATTGTGGCGTCTGCACCACTGCAAACTACGACTAGTAATTCCCACAGACACATTTTAAATGCTATATGTTTGCGAATGTGTGTGTGTGTGTGTGTGTGTGTGTGTCCCTGTGTGCGTGTGCATGCGGGGGAAACTGTTGAGATATACCGTATTGGCCCGAGTATAAGACGGTGTTTTTTGCATTGAAATAAGACTGAAAACGTGGGGGTCGTCTTATATTCGGGGTCTAGACATTATACCCATTCACGACGCTAGATGGCGCCAGATATCATTGAAGCGAATGCTGAACTTGACTCCCCAGGCGAAAGTGAACCCCTGTGACTACAATAAAAATAAAAATAGCGGTAGCACGAAGAAGAAAAATAAAAAATAGCGGTAAGAAAGAAAAGAGAAGAAAATAATAGAAGAGAGAACAGAAAATGGAGAAACGTAGCGACAATCTGGAGAAAAGTGGGTCGAAGATCGGCCAGGTTAACCGGCAGCTGAGGAGAAGTTATGAGGTAATTTACATTTTAAAAAATCAGAAGCCATTCATTTACGAATGTGATTGCACTTTACTTTACATATTTAAATGTTCAGATATTAAGATTTGAATGTGGAAAAATAACATGCTTTTTCTCTCAAATATATTGTTATAATCATTTGTTTCAGATGTACTGTCATTATTTTCTGTATAAAAATTAATTTTTTTAATCAGGGCCGTCTTATATTCGGGCCAATACGGTATGTGCTGACCTGAGCGAGGATGTTTTGTTCTCTCATCAGTTTCTGCCTCTCTCGGTTGGGTGTAGAAGTGACCACGGACAGAACCTCCTGGCCATTGTTTGGAACCACACATACAAAGAAAACCAGGTCTTCCAGCAGCTTAGTCACAAACCTGCAAACAATGTTGGGGTATATAAAAACTTTGAATCTGAACCCAGAAAACCTAAGTGTGTGACCCGACTTGACTTTACCTTCTCTCATTTTGAGCAATGTTGCCATATTGAAGCTTCCTCACGGTGGCCTCAAGGACCTTGCTGGCATCGTTGGCATAATCCAAATCTCTCACTTCAGACAGGGGAACGGATACAATCGCAAAAGCTTCCTTATCCTCCTTAGTGGAACAGGTGCCAATCTATTGTGACCACCACAGGAAATGCCAACGTCATTTATCTGAGTTGAACTTGCAGTAATTGGTTGTGTGAGCATCCTGTAGCTGGGCAAACCTTGAGCATGACTGGACGCTCCTCCTCTGCATCAATGGGCACATTGGTGCTGGTGACCCATGTGTTGGTGCACAGGTGCCTCAGCCTCACATAAGAGTTTCTGCGAAACATCTGAGACTGTGAGGTCTCACATCTAACAAGGCTTTGAAAAATTGCTGAATTTTTAATGGGACTTAAGAGGAATAAAGCGGAATGTACAATAATGGGTCCTTAAATGGAGTTGGAAAACCACTTGCTCCATAATTATGTTTAGCATAACTAGATTTAATACAAAGTTTCTGCCATATCATGCAGTGTGCAATCCCCCTTCATAAACACTGATCATTTTAATAACACAGAGGATGCAATTTTACATTTATTCAAGTGACAATGGGATTGTATTAATCCTAAATACAAATGTTGAACATTTTAAAACATTGCTCATACTGGCTTGTAACACATACACTACTTTCTCATCAGGATGAGAAACGTTTCTTGTCCAAGGAGAAACATACAGTCATACCTCTGTTTTCGAACATAATCCGTTCCAAAAGGCTGTTCGAAAAACAGATTTGTTCGAAAATCGAAACCACGCTCTTTTAAAAAAAAAAATCTTTATTGAACAGGTCTGCACACAATGGAACGCTACACGAGGAAGCGTCACTTCCTCGTCTACCCGAGGAAGCGTCACTTCCTCGTGTAAGGAAGGCGGAGTCAAATGGTGTATTCAACCGAAATTTGTTCGTCATCCGAGGCATAAAAAACGCGAAATATTTGGTCGAAAACCGAATTGGTTGAGAACAGAGACGTTCGACAACTGAGGTTTGACTGTATTTCTTTTATTTATTTATTTTTTCCATGTCACTTTTAGGCACTCCGTACTCAGCCAAATAGTTTTTCAGAAAAGGGCATTATACATTTTATGTAGTTTTATTATACATTACATTACTTTCCTCTCCTGAATACGACTCAAGCAAAAGTCACTTGTCCAATACTGACCTGGGCACCAAACAGTCAGCGCGCTGCAGCGTGGTGGCATCCAGCTCAAAGAGAGAGGCGATGTCACTGCCTTGTTTGACTGAAACCAGTGTAAAAGCAATCTTGTCTGCTGCCTGATGCTTTCTCTTGCAATATACAGAGTCCGTCTCATCCTGCAGCAACAAACACAAATATCCGGAGGAGAGACATATTGGTGTATATGGACTGTAAGGCAAGGTCTGCTTTTTGTGTACTACAGTATTATGTAACTGGAAAAAAAAGTACTTAACGTGACCATGTAGATTAGTTGTCCATGATTAAAATTTGGTTAAATGACATCATTTTCCCCCTCTTCTCAAAAATAATAGAATGCTATCTTAGTTTATCATAGTATAGTATTGTATAGTTCATATTTTTAATCGTGTGCCGATGGGCATGTTCAAATTAAGATATGGACATTTTTCACTGTACATACATGAGAAACTGGTCAAAAAGTGGACATTTACATTCATACATACACTGTGATCAGAATATTTTTGTTTTGTTTTGTTTTCTCCTGACTACAGGTGTCATACATTTCTTATGGAAGTCACTTTATTGTGGTTGATTCTGAGGAAATTGTCTGATTGACCGGAGCTAAAATTTTCATTCATTACAAATGCTCCACATGTGTCTCTGGTTTCAAAACGTCAGAACTCAGAAAATGCCGGGTGGGTTTCTAGAAACGATTTTTGGATCTCTGGAGAAGTTGGATACTTTACATGGCAATTAATAAGAAATGGAAATTAACTAGAAATTTGGCACGCCAACTGTTAGTACTGCGCAGTGGGCCCTGGGCTTCCACACTCCAATGCAAACATGTAACGTCATTCACCACCAAGTCATCATAGATAATTTGTTAATCAAAAGCGGATGCCCCAGTGTGAGGCCCCCATGTAGCCAAATTACCTTTTGGTGCGATGCACATTGTTGAATACCTCAAGGTGAAATTTTAGTGGCATATGTCAGACATGTCTCACCTTCACTTCAGTCGTCAAACATGGTTAACTGCTGATAAATGAAGCCAAATCTAAATCTGATGTTTTAAATTCGACAGATGTCATCTGAACTTAATTGACAGTTCTCTTAGTCTAACAGGTTTGCAAGGCTATGATGATAATATTGTCACCCTCTTAAAACAATGGCCGAGGTTATATTTTCACAAAACTAGATATTTTTTTTGCCAGTAACACCTCCTCAGGATGCTGGCCTCTCTTAATATCAGGTACATCCTTAGTTAAACAGCTGATTCAATTCCACCCCTTAAATGAAATGATTAATAAACATCATTTATTGAGTATTTGATTGAGTTTTGCATGTTTCCTCGACCCCCAAAAAAAAAGTTTTTAAAGTGGCGTATACGCTTCAGCATTAGCGTGTATAAGTGAATGAGTTCATTACGCCTACTGTTTTTTTTTTTTTGCACGTCACTCGGAAGCTCCCTAGTGGTGCCTTCTCACCTCAGCTTCAATAACCCCCCCCCAACACCCCAGCCCCCGCCCCACAATTGCCCCTGCACCAGTCCACTGGTGACTCACCCCAGCAGCTTAACACAGACGAGCGGAGCGGAGCAGACAGCACGTCTTCTACCTTCCCACCCATTTCACAGAGCGCCCCTCACCCCCTCCACACAACCCAGACGTTATGTAAGGAGCCCCCTGTGTGTCTGAAATTCAGCGTGGGCATAAGAAAAGCGTGTGAGGGTGAGACAGATTGTGTGTTTGCTCACTGCCTGAATACAAATCTGCAAGGTAGCTAGGGGGCTTGAGAATCTAGATATAGAATAGGAGTAGGCATGCGTGTGTGTGCGGGTCTGTGTTCAGTGAATTGTGAGTCGAGGAGCGCTTGCAAAATTGCATAATGAGACCGAGGGGGACATGGAGTTAAGACAAACAACTCCTCATGACTCATTTGCTTGCGGTCTCACTCATTTCATGGCGTGACATGATTTAAAAAGTGGCTCACCTTCTTGCGCATAAATTATTAAGTGATACTGCTGTATGTGTTGGTGCAAGGATGAGATTCCCAGGATGCCATTTAGCTCAAAGTCGTCATGAGATGAACTCACCTCTCCCTTGGGCTCCAATGTTTTGACTTTGAATTCAGGGTTTTCCTGCAGAGAAAGACAAATGAAAAGTGACTTCAAGGGAAGAATTTTCTCATCATAGCTTGGTCGGTCCCTTCCATCAGCCAATCAAAACTGCAGTAAAGACCTGACGCTGCCTGCATCAAAGTAAACACTGCCACCTACAGCACAGTATCATCCTACTCAAGCGTGCTTATCCATTCCTTTGTGCAGCATTGCATCACAAAAGTTAAAACGTGAATAATACAATAAAAAGAAATGATGGATTAGTTGTATGTAATTATACAATACGATCATGATCTCTAAAGTAAGTAAGAATATTGCACATTTCCCCAGTGTGGGACAAATAAAGGTTATCTTATCTTAAGGTACGTAATTCCTTTGCTGCATTCTAAAAAAGTATCAGCATGTTATGTTGAAAAGGCCTCACCTCAGCCGCGAGGTAATTGCCAGTAGCTAGGTGCTTGAAGCGGAACAAACTGTTCCACTGGCCAGCTCCACCTCTGCAGGGGTCATAGTGAACGACCTGGGAAGAGAGACCGGGTATAAAAACAAACAAATAAATACATAAACTGAAACATGATCAAATGCACAAAGAAAGATCACTTTTTTTCCATTGTGAATGACTTTTGTTGTCGCATGAAGTTGGCCTGAGGAATTTCAACCTGGTGAAAATACAGTTTAAATTCCTATTTGCTCTGAATGCCAATGTGAAAATGAAGACGGAGTAAATCGTAAACAGTGTGTGCGGTATATGTACACATAAAGTGTATAAGTAGTGGGAGTAGTTGTCTCCCAACTCCCAACAACAATTGCTTTCAATTACGCTGTGAAACATAAATCTGGTCTGTGAGTTTTCTCTCTCCAAAGTCCCATTGTGAGTGATAAAGACAGTGGCAAAAAGGCTTAGAAAAAAATCTGTATTGAACTAGTGGACCAAGAGAGAGTGACGATTACAACCAGATGCTAATCTGAATTTAAACCATTTGCGGGATCTGGATCTGGTCGCTTAGAATAACACACTGACAGTCATTTTGCATTTGTAATCGAAACACTAGTGTGTTTCACATCAGCAGCGAGTGTTGTGAATAAAGTGAATTGTGGCAAATAGGTTCAACCTGATACTGAGAAACTTTCACTTAAGATGGAATTGAAAAGGCATTCAGAGAAATAAATGGTGGTAAGCAATTAATTTGAGCGTCTTTATAAAGCTACAAAAGCAACTAAAATGATGAGCTGTCCGCACAAGTCAGAGGAATACTGAACCACGTTTATAAAATTTTAAAAAAATAAAAGGTAATCATTTTATGTTTTACCTCAACTTCCCAGAGAGCCTTGGAGCTGGTGGCAGAGGTGGCAGACTGTCGTAGTGTGGTACGGAGGAAGACATGCTGCTTTTTCTTGTAGTCGTCGCAGGTCAGAAACCTCTCCTGCTCTGCGTGGAAGAGCCTCACCACATCTCCCTGCGAGAAGGCACATAAGCATGGCATAGCACGTTTGCATTAACCCCACCAATTCAAACAGCTTCACTAAAAATTCCACACAAATGGCAGCAATTGAACAAACCCCTTTCAGGATGTCTTCCTTGTAGTCGCTAAACTTCATGAACAATGTGACCTTCCAGCTCGTGTTGCAGCTGACGGCATTAACCTGCAACATGAAGCGGTAGGGGACGGGTGAACCAGCGAAACTTACAAAGTTCATGTACGAGTGGTCCCACCTCTTTGCAGCCAGGGTTGTCGAGGAGCTCAATATTACTGGCATGAAGAGGCTGCCCTGCGTTCACTGGCATCAGCACCACCTTGTCTCCAACCCCCACCTTGAATTCAAGTTTGAGACATTTGTTCCTTAAACATCACAATGGATTTTGACAGGCCAATCACTCTCCATGCAAAAGGTCTGAACCCACAATCCCATTTTGGAGGTGTTGTGTGGAACAGGGTGAATTGAAGACATGCTCACTGCAAATCGGATGTCGGCATATGCGTATGTACAAGTACGTCTGCCACGGTGAGTTGGCATGAGTGCAGGGTACAAGGTCTCATAGCTCATGCTCTCCATCACTAAGCAATAAGTACATACAGGTACATATGTAAGGGTAAACAAACAGCAAATCCTCCTCCATTAAACATATGAATAATCGCACTATGCATGATAAACTATGTACGAATTCCAATATAGGACAACATAGCATCATAATATACACATTCAGAATCTTTGAACAGCATTTTAGATTAGAGGTGTCAAATTATCGCATTAATTGCGATCAATTATTTACAGTCGTGTTTAGCTCGTTGTTTTTTAATCGCGTTAATCTAAATTTTAATCCGCCTTTATTGTTTCTGTAGGTGTGTTGCCTTTTTATAATATCCTTTGTTATGTGTTGGCTTCCTGTGTTCGAGTTGTTGAGGGTGGGAAAACAACTGTCAGTCACAGCCTGAAGCGGACATTGATTGGCTGCCATTATGTTGCTGCTTGTTTAGCCGAAGCTGATAGGCTCCCATTGGAGTGGGGCGGGCTTAGTAAACAGCGGTGAGGAGAGAAGAGGTGAAAATGGAGCAGGATGTGAGAGTTCTCTGCAAAATGAATGGAAAATGTACATTCCAAAAACGCCCTGATGACACAATTGATAAAGTTAGAGTGTTGTGCCTAATTTGTAAGGAGTTTGCTTACCACCGAAGAAGCTCAAATTTAGCCTCCCACATCGATGCAAAGCACCCAGTCGCGAGTGCAGCCACAGCTAACGTTAGCACCGAAAGCGTTAGCAATATAGCGAGCGAGCCGTACATAGCAAAGCTCTTCGGCAAACTAAACTCGAGAACACCCCACATACAAGGCATAGTTGTTGTGTCCTCTGTAGACTACTAAAGTGATTGCTTGTTTTTTTCAGCACTTTTAGTTTGTCATTATGAACAGTGTTATTTCTGAAGTGCTAATTTATATCACTGTGATTTAAGGGTCTGTTTTATTTATTGTTTATTATCTGAAGCAAGTTCAGCGTTGAGTACTTGTATTGCCCAGAAAATTGTTCTTACTGTTTTTGATATGCTAACCTAAGCACTTTTTAAGGACCTGATGTTCTATTTTATTTTTATTTTGTAATTCTTTGGAGATTTACAAAAACTAACAAAGCGGTGATATTCACCCTGGTAGTCGAAACTAAAGGTTGCAGGTTGGACTTGGGACTAGTCTCAACTATAGCAGCAAGTAAATGGCAAGGACTGCATCTAAGTCTGCTGAAAAATAATAAAATACTTTATGCCACTTTCTCTTTTATCTTTTGGTCTGCCTCAATCATTTAATGAATTTAAAATGAAAATTAGGGTTTTCGCAGTCATTTTTAGATGAGATTAAAACATAGATTAATTAGATCAATTAATTACATACTCTAATTCATTAATCTCACTTTCTTTTAATCGCTTGACAGCACTATTTTTGATTGTGGATCATGAACATTATTTTAAGTTCATAATTTTACGGGCAAACTGTAACTAATTTGTCATACTATTTTCAACTTTATTTTTTGTTATCAAGTTCTCTGACAGAGCCCTGTGCATGATAACATAAGAGTGATACCATTATTATTATTATTATTAGTATCCACAACATTGCATTTGCCAATCCATCCATAACCCTGGTCAGGGTCATGGGTGCTGCGGCCTTTGCCAGCTGCAGTGTTTTTGCATTGGAAAAAAATAGCTTATTTCATATATTTAAAGGAGGAGGAGTGTACCGGGATTTTCAAATCATTACATTCTGTGTGCCACAGGGGTTTTGTTTGTTTGTTTGTTTGTTTTATTAGGGCAGTATAACTGAATGTCATGCTATCTACTCTCAAGCACACTGTGGTTTCGAATGCACAATTTTGCAGCCATGAAATTTTCAATGGTGCAAAACAAAGTGTAGCAAATCTCGAGACATAGGGATGAGAGGAGAGGGAAAACCTGTCTAACCATGCTTCTTAATCTGAGCCACTAACAATGGTCATGCACAACCAAGAGCGATACCTTTAACCACAGGTGGCTAAAGCCAGAGAAGAGGGACAAAATCAGAAAAGTTCCTGGAACTGGACAAACAAGCGAGAAGGGAGTTTCCATTTTGGCACATTGTTAGTGTCTGTAGACGTGACGAGCGCAAGCAAAAGGGCACCTACGTTGTCTCCTTCACTGCGCAGCTTCCAGAAAGGCTGAATGTAGAACCAGGAGCCCTCGTTCCCAGCTGGGTCCAGAGAAACTCGCATGGCATTTTTTTCCAGCAAGGCAGGGAGACGCTTGTTCACTGTCAAGTACTTGTTACTCTTGATGTGCAGGAGCTGAGAGCCAAGAATTGGGCACGTTCACAGATTGGCAATATAATAGCGGATCTTACTTGCATGGAGAAACGGTTGAAGCACAACCTGCCTTATTAAATCAATTTACTGACACACGTGAGGAATGCTTACTGGAGGCGATAAAATTACAGGGACAAGCAGAATAAACACAACACGGCTCTGCGGCGAGGACAATACAAGTGTTTGCAGATGGGCTGTACCTGTACAACATTGCTGTATTTAACAACTTCTCCGAGGAGCTTCTTATTTTCGGACTCATTCTGCTTCTGCTCAAGCTCTGCTGCATGCTGGGAAGCAAAAACAGTCACCGATTTCTTTTAGAAGGTATGCACGGAAGGTGTTAATGCACGACGGCTGATGTGGGCTAGATAAAGTTAAACCTGTAACTTCTTGAATAGGTCTGCCTGCGTGTTGCTCCCTTGTTTTCCTTGTTTCGCTTTCCAGAATTGCTTCTGGGCAGAGTACCTGTTCATGGGACACACCTTGAAGAGGCAATCTGCAAAGAAGAAGAACAAAGCAGTCAAGCACAAGTATTACCTCCATGAGTCAGCCTGTGATTATGGCAGAAATGCACTTGAGTTGGAGGACATGTTTATTTACCAAGCAGAGTCAGTTAAACACAACAAAATGTCACTGGAGCAACCGTGGCACACCAAAAGCTCTCGGTGAGGCGCTTGGTTGGCCTCGATTGCTTTTTGTGTGTGCGTCCTATTGCACATACCTCTGAATTTTTTGGGAGGGTTTGCCAAGTCCCCCTCATCAGGCTGGACAACGCACCTGTCGTCGACAAGACTGCACAAAAGAGCAACACAAGTGCAATCATCAACTTTACATGTTGTCCCTGGAGCTGATAATGTGCACGAGCCATGAATGTGTGTGTGTGCCTGTTGTTGACACACAATTGCTCTCTCTTATCAAGTGGGTGCATAGTTCTTGGTCATCTTACTCAAGATGAAGCCATTGAAGGCTACAAAAGTGAGCATCAGTGGGATGTTGCCGCAAGGGGAAACTGTGCAGTGTTGATTAGAGACCATGTCTTTTTTTTTTCCAGTTACCATGTGCATGCTTCAACATTATAAACTCTCACTGGGCTACAATTGTAGATACTACTGCACAAACGGAATCAAGCGCATGGGCTGTGTCAATGGTCGAAAATGCATTCATTAAAAAAAAGAACCATACACACATCTACGATGTGTGTGTGTGTGTGTATATATATATATATATATATATATATATATATATATATATATATATATTATACACACACACACACACACACACACACACACACACATCGACTTCACAGTGCAGAGGTACCGGGTTCAATTGCGGCTCCAGCCTCCTCCGCGTGTGGAGTTTGCATGTTCACCCAGGGCCTGCGTGGGTTTTCTTCCACATTCTAAAAACATGCATGGCGGGCTGATTGAACACTCTAAATTGTCCCTAGGTGTGAGTGTGGGCGTGGATGGTTGTTTGTCTGTGTGTGCCCTGCGATTGGCTGGCAACCGATTCAGGCTGTCCCTGCGCCTACTGCCGAAGACAGCTGGGATAGGCTTCAGCACCTCCCGCGACCCTAATGAGGATAAAGTGGTTCGGAAAATGAATAAATGACTGACTGACTGACTGATTGACTGACCGAAACATCGATGGACCGACAGACAGACGGACATGTTGAATTCAATATTATTGTGTTCATAGTACAATGCATCGTGCAGAGAGCTGTGTTGTTTTTGTTTGTTTGTTTTTCAGTATTCAGTCATTGTTGCGAAATTAATATCGTACGCATGTTAACAACGCCACTCAGTTTGATGAACTGCAGTTCTAAACCCAAAATAAATATACTGTATCAGACACAAAAAAAACAAAAACACAGAACTCATGAACCTTAATTAGTGGTGGGCATTTGACCAGGTTTCCTTGATCGCTAAAGGCAATTATAGAATGTGAGACTTAATGCTCCCCTGACAAGTTCTACAATAATCTGTAGCTCATCTTATATTGTTCTTTACACAGCAAACAAGTTAAAACTGAATTAGCCCATGATTAATCAACAATCAATTCCACACAATGAACTGAATTCTTCCACAGTTTCTTCGTCGATGATTATGCCATTCTCTACCTGGATGCAGGTCATTACATTGTGAAGTTGTGGTGAGTGCATGTTGACAGTTTTATTGCCGCATTACTCGTTACACTGCTCCTGGCTGTATTTCTCGTCAAAAAGCATGTAATTCAATACTAATACACAAAAGGCAGAAAAGCACAAGCAAATCCATTCATCCTTCTGTAATGCAATGCACAATTCACCCAATTCATGCAACGCTGGTAACTGTTTCAACAAGCCCGGCCGGCCCCTTTATTGGTCACTGTCAATCCATAGCCTGAGCTCTATTTCCTCAAATGTCCCTGTTAGTATGAGATTGAGCGACAGTTGAAGCCAACAGGCGAAATCATCCAGTGCAAAACAGGTGAACAGGAAAGTGCTAAAAACCTCATGAATAAGTAACGCCAATCAACAAAGGAGGCGCTTTGACGAACACACGCGCGCTGTGTGTCCGGTTTTCTCAGTAAGTGGGTTAACCATGAACCACAGATAAAGCAACCAGGCTGGACACACAGGAGCTAATTATAGCCCCGGAGACAGTGTTAAACACACTGAAACAACAAGATAGAGACGAGAGAACAGAATGAGGAAAAGGCGTGAGAAGAAACTTTATCCGCGGAGGATATTTTACACAACGCATGCCTGCTGCTGCATGCTTCTACCTGTTGATTAAGCCGAGCACCAGTGACATAGAAACTTAGAAGACTGTAAACACACTGTGCAGCAAAAGAAGAAGAAAAAGAAAAAAAAGACTGGAACCGCTAAAGCTAAATGCCTTTGAAATATTTCAATTCAGATCAAAACAATCTGACCAAACCATTCTGCAAAAGTATACATCTAAACTTCCATCAACCTTGAGCACTCTTATTGTGGTCAATTGTCACCTCGACCAGGGTCCCGGAATTGTGTTTCAACCATACACATTTCATCGTTCAGACTTTTTTTAACGTTTTTTTTTTAGTTATCACAACATCACAGTACATCATAGCGTCATATCAGAGAAGAAAATCCAAGATGAAAAACGCTGCGATGAATCTGGACGGCCCAGGTGAACTTGGAATAACCTGAAACGTCTTCTGACTTCTGTTTGCTGGGAATATAAAAGGCGTGTAAGGGGTGAAGAGATTTGATGTTAACCGATGCAAACAAAGGCACTACGCCCAACTCCACTAAAAGTGTGCTCACAGGGGTTGGGCTCTTTGCCTAGAGGTAATCTCTCAAGAGGTTAAGAGCGCTTTTGTAGAAGTTATTTTACTGCCGAGCCATACAATCACATCATGGACACTTTGATATTTACTGTCCCTATTTGTCTCCTTGCATTTGTATCAACACGGGTGCTATTCGGTTTTAGGAGCTTTTCTGTGAAATTCCATCGTGTGGAATGAAATAGTTAAGAAGGGATTCCGCCTTTTTTTTTTTTTTAAGATCCGAATTAGAAATATGGTTCCTCTTTGGCATCATGAAATTAAAAAAACAAAATGGCTGGAAAATCTGCTTTTAAAAACTTTTGAGGAACAAAGTGTCCCAAACCGTAAGACCAATATTGAGAAAGAGAGGGTGGGGCAAAGTTATTCTTCAGCCAGTTGATCGTGCTTGTTTTGCAGGATTCAAATAGCACGGGGGCACGCTGAAATGCTTTCAATTCAGGGTCGGCTAAGGTGCAGCCAAACGAATTGCTGTTGGCGTATATTTATTTCCACAACATACAGAAATTCATCTAGGTCAGGGGTCGGCAACCCAAAATGTTGAAAGAGCCATATAGGACCCAAAAAAAACCCAAATATGTCTGGAGCTGCAAAAAAATAAAAGCCTTCTATAAAACTTACAATGAAGGAAACACATGCTGTATGTATGTAGGAGACTGGACTGTCTCAGAATTGTTTGTTATTCACTCCTTTGTTGTGTGTTCACAAACGCCCCCCCATAGAATTTATTTTGTGATTTCCTCACTTGATTTTTTTGTTTTGGTGCATTATTTTCGCTTTTCTTAGTGTCGGTGAAGTGATCATTAATTTTCGTTTTTCGAAGGTTGTCTTTGAACGCCTCTCGAGTCGAACGAGAAGAGAGAAGGCACGGAATCGGACGCAGACGTGTCTGTGTTTGTTCCATCCATCCATCCATTTTCCGAACCGCTTCATCCTCACTAGGGTCGCGGGGGGTGCTGGAGCCTATCCCAGCAGTCTTCGGGCAGTAGGCGGGGGACACCCTGAATTGGTTGCCAGCCAATCGCAGGGCACACAGAGACGAACAACCATCCACGCTCACACTCACACCTAGGGACAATTTAGAGTGCCCAACGAGCCTGCCATGCATGTTTTTGGAATGTGGGAGGAAACCGGAGCACCCGGAGAAAACCCACGCAAGCCCGGGGAGAGTGTCTGTGTTTGTTGAGACTGTTAAAAGCATAAATAAAGTGTACATTTTAAAAAACCAACACCACAGCTCTCCTTTTTCGGAGCTGCAACATGTATCTCTATCTATTTGCGCTATATTAGCCTACTAGCAAAACCTTTTTCCATTTTCAAACATTTTTTTATAAAGCTACAGGGAGCCACTAGATGTCGCTAAAGAGCCGCTCTGTAGCCGCGTGTTGCCGACCCCCAATCTAGGTGAAGACACTGCTCATGTACGTGATTTTCCTCAACAATTATCAAAAAGGATTTAACAATTAAAAAACAGATAAATACCAAAATGGAAAGATAACTTTACTGATTTTTTTTTTCTTTAATCAATACAAGAGTTTACATTTTTAAATGTTGATAGGACAACACGACGTCCCGTCACTGTTGAACCATCTTTAGAACAGACATGGCGGGCCACTCACGTTGCCCTGGGAGTTACATAAGTCTGCAGGCATCATGTTGGTCACCCATGACTTAGGTTGGCCAGGTAACCAACCTATAAAATACTGGCAGTTAAATATACTGAGAGATATAAAGTACAGCACAAGTAACAGAACAATAAAGATTGCTTAAGTATTCACGTTCGTATTCTCTCGAGTGTGACCTGGATTCAATAGAACAGAATAACTGCGAAATGGCCAACAAACTAAAGATACATGTTGGTGTCTTACGTCTTATTCTTCCCTCACCTTGGTTACAAATGCCAAATATTGAATTTCAACTCTGCTTTTGTACTCATGGTACAGCTGTACTCTCATGACGAGAAACCACAAACACGTTTCTTTGGGTCAGACTGAGCAAAAATATTTTTCCAGCTGTCGCCCGCATAATGTTGATTTGCAGGAGATAAGGCCGAGCGGCTAAAAGGTTATCATGGCGTATGTGGTCCAAATTGATCAGAATATATACACTTCTTTTTTTATGATCAATTACCGTAATTTCCGGACTATAAGCCGGCGACTTTTGTCACACGCTTTCAACTCTGCGGCTTATTTAATGAAGCGGCCTATATAAAGACTTTTTTAACGCCCGCCTGTGTACCGTCTTTCTTTGTAAATATCTCATGTAACAATATGGGCACCTGCGGCTTATATACAGGTGCGGCTTATGTGTGTACAAAATGTTTTTTTTCCTTTAAAAATGTAGTGGTGCGGCTTCTAATCAGGTGCGGTCTATAGTCCAGAAATTACGGTATGTATTTTTGTTTATCTATGTATGCCAGCAACATACTGTACAGCAGGGGCCACCAACTCCTGTCCCCCGAGGGCCCCTATTCTGCATGTTTGGGATGTTTCCCTCCATCAACACACTTGATTCAAATGATCAGCTGATCAGTGAGCATTGCAGAACCTCAAAAGTGATCCTGATCATTTCAATCAGTTGTGTGGGAGGAGGGATACGTCTAAAACATGCAGCGGAGTGGTCCTCGAGGACCGGTGTTGGTGAGCCCTGCAGTATGTGAACATGTTGCGCAAACAAATGCTCTTCCACTCGATGACAGAAAGTACAACTGACCTGTATTTCAACCTGTTGCATTCGTACAACGGAACAAGAGGTTGTGTTTAGCTGAATCGACGTAGACTTCTCATTGAATCAGTACATTTTGGAGTTGATTGAGACGAGATGGCCATTTATTTCAGGATACATTTTGTCAAGGTTTAGTTTGGTGGTGCGCCCTGAAGTTTTTCTTTGCATGAATGTGTGCCTTGACTCAAAACGTGTTGGAGAAAACAGTGCTGAACAAGAATATTGAAATATTCTACGTACATACTCATATCATGTTTGCACTATTTGATATTAAGTAGGGAAGTTCGATACTACTTTTTTTTTTTTTTTTTTTTTTTTACAGACCCATGCCAGTATAAGTACGTATTCACTCTTGCTATCGCTCGCTGAACCTGATCCAAGTATCGATACCGCCAATACAGGTGGGCAAACTACTTTTGGTTTGTGGGCTTCAGAGGAAGGTTATAATTATGAAACTAAATATCTGTTTGTTTCAAATATTATTACACTTTTTTTAAAAGGGGTGTTTGGTTACAAAAAAAAGCTTGCAATATTTCAATGTTTTTAAAAGTGACGACAATTTGCAATTTTGGTATTTTAGAAAGAAACAAAGTCGATGCACATACTGTAATTTGCTTTGGTCGGGGACATAAAATGATGTGGCGGGCTCAATCTGGCCCTTGGGTCCTGAGTTTGACACCTGTTGTCTTGCACTTATGAAATATAAAATTCAATTTGTACAATAACAGATCATTTTCAGCAAAGACCTTTGTCTTTCTGAAACATTTGATGGATTCACTGAGGTGTCATATGGCCAAAGTTTAGCACCAACTACTAGCCAGGAAGACTTGTTCGATATCAGATTTGTTTTGTCTTAATAATAATAATAATACATTTTATTTATAAGCGCCTTTCAAGACACCCAAGGACACTTTACAATCAGGAACAAGAACAATAAAACACAATGTGGGTTGAGCAGCGGCAGCCAAATGCGCCAGCGTTCACTCAACCCGGAAGTCAGAAAGAAACCACAAGGGAGGGAGAGGGGGAGAAAAAAAAAAGGCTGGTGCCACGGTGGACAACTGGTTAGCACGTCCACCTCACAGTACAGAGTTGCAGGTTCTGATTCTAGCTCCGGCCTCACTGCATGTTCTGCGTGGGTTTTCTCTGGGTACTCCAGTGACCTCCTACATTCCAAAAACATGCATAGCAGGTTGACGGAACAGTCTAAATTGTCCCTCGGTGTGATTGTGACCACGATGGTTGTTTGTTTATGTGTGTCCTGCAATTGGCTGGCAACAAGCTCAGGGTGTACCCTGCCTACTGCCCAAACACAGCTGTGATAGGCGGCAGCACACCCGTGACCCTCGTGAGGATAAGCAGATAAGAAATTGGATGGATTAATCAGTACCAAAATGTACATTGTCACCGTGCAATGATTTTCACAAAGTATAAGCATGTAATATTATGAAGGGGAAATAAAAATTTAAAAATCTGCTTCATGTGTCATGGTCAATGTAAAAAGTAAAATTAAGAGCAAACAATTGTGCCTTACAGGTTTGTACCCAAAATAATGCAAAGGCGTTTCCATTCACAAAAAAATGTGGAATTTGTTCCAGAAGGACTTTTGAAGAACCTGCACGCCATTAACTAGTGAAAGCAGTTCAGGATGTACCTCCGCTACTGCCTAAAGACAGCTGGGATAGGCTCCAGCATGGCCGCGACCCTCGTGAGGAAAAGCAGATTAGGATGGATGGAGATTGATGGATGGTATCGGCATCTTCACAAGTATCCAATACCTTGTAAAAAGACCATTATCGGCCCAAAACCGATACCTTGGATCGGTACTTGTCGACCCCTTGTATCAAGTTATTTTTAAAGTTTTATGTTGGGTGTAATTTCCTGTTAAGTGATTGACAGTCCACCATTTTTACACACAAAAATAGCACTGCAGTGCACAAGCAAAAAATGCCTTCATTTTTAAAACGCCACCAGGACAGTGTCATGAGTCTCCACCCTGCATTGTTGAGTTGACTACTGTTTCACTTAAGTGGGAAGTTTTGTAGCACGTAAGCAGCATGGCACGAACAAGCGTTACTTCCTCCTCAGTGGGACTCAACCAAAAAGAAAAATAAAGTCGATCGTAATCGTTTGCACTTGTCTTCCTGCTTTGCATACCAGTTACATTTGCGTCAAGCATTGGACGGGAAGCGGCCGCGGTGTTCCATTTACATGATTGTGTGATTTTAGCTTGTGAGAGAATGAGAGAGAGGGACACACACACACACACACACACACACACACGCGCGCGCGCGCACACACACACACACACACACACGTGGAAGAGTTCTTCGTCCAGATTGCTGGGTTTGAAAGAGACGTGGAACGGTGAGGAGCGACGTACCCTAAAGTGCTGATGAAGCCGTTCACCGAGCCTTCCGCGTAGAGAGACACGATGTCTCCAATGTGAAGGAAACTGGATCTGTGCTCTGACATTTTGGAGACGTGATGATCTGCTTCAAACTCGTCCTGCCTCCCCCATTGCCCCCATGTCTTGCTTGAAGTAATCCACGCGTTGCAGCGCTCGTCCAGATCATCAAGTTTCCCTCTTCATGTTCCACTTCATCAGTGGGCCGATTCAAGTAGCGCAAAGGACCGTGGTGTATTTCTATTTCACACGAACTTCTTGAAAGAAGTGGCGTCTTCTGTCAAGCTTATTGAACTTCTTCCTGTATGTCAGAGTGGCAGAGATCTGCTTTTCACATCCACTTCAAGGGGGCGGAGACTGCTGCTGTCAGGCCGCTGAGCAAATTCCGCTCAGTGCTCCTTCACAGCCAAGCAGGCCCTCACTACAATACGCCTTGTTCCAAGGGCCGGTTTTTTGCTATGAGCTATGTGGACGACTCCCTCGGGCGAGATTTAAGTGAGGTCGCACGTGTACGGAAGCCTGAAGCTGCCAATGTATTATAATAATAATGGAAATATTATGACTGGCAACTACGTCCGAATGTACCCGCAAATACGTTCAAACGTACTTGTAGACTAAATGCATTCTTACAGAGGTAGCTGTTTTTTCAAGCATTTGGCCTACACTATGCTAATACGTTCACAAGTTAAATGAGTAAATATTGTTCATTTGTAATTTTATGATTTTATTATGTCTGCGGTGCGTGATTTACGTTTCCCATTTCCCATTATGCCATGGGATATTGACTTCTGCATGCAAAATCGCAGTGGCATTCAGGGGGGAAACGGACTTAATTCTATTGTAATTAAAACAATACTAGTATGTTCCAAAATTAAGGAAGTCATCATTCTTTATCTTAATTGGCTGAATTGGTTGCAGTGCATGATTATATGTTGAGCATTATTTTCCCATAATGTATGCACAAGTCAATACCCCGTGGCATTATGAGAAAATGCTACGTTTGTAGCATTTAGCCTACAAGTACGTTCGAACGTATTTGAGTGTACGTTTGAATGTACTTACGAGTACGTTTGAACGTATGTAAACATGCTTGAATGTACTTGCAAGTACATTTGAACGTATTTGCCAATCAGTTTATTTTTACTACACATTGGCAGCTCCACCCTTTTGTACTGGGCACTCTCAAAGTCACATCATCTGAATGAGTCTACCTTTTTCCACTGAGAAGCGAATTGCGGCTGTTGGCAATTAGAAAAATGCCTGTCACGTCATATTTCGTCCAATTCACAAAAAGTTCACCTAATGTTTGCCAACACTTTTAGTGAGTTTTATTTTCGCAATAAATTTTTGAACATATTGTAATGCCCTTCAATGTGGACAGAAGGATGCACGCAGTCGCTGATGCAATCTGTTCGCTTTTTATCAAACAAGAAAGCAGATATTAACACACATCCATAGGAATTGCTGTTAGCCACAACTCACGCCCATGCGCTCCACACTCAGACAAACTGCCAGGGCCGATACAGTACTGTATTTCCCCAACCTGGCTCGTCCCCTCTCTATGATGTCACCTGCGACTCAACTAACCCAGCCCTCGAACACACAAATAACATGAACAGATCTTATCAGTGGCGAGCCGTCATGGCCAGCAAGGCCTTCTCTGCTGGCCTAAACATTCTCAGAAAAGTAAATTAAATAAATGTACTTTTCTGAGAATAACATAAATGTAATTTGTTATTTTATTTTCATAAATATGTCAACAAAATTATTCTCTGTATTCTTTACGTCATACTATTTCCACTTAATAACTTATTTATTATGGTAGAGTTTTTAACCAATCATATTTCAGCTAGCTTGTGTTGCCAGGTAAATTAAACTTGCTCGGGGCCTTCAGATTAAACAGAGCAGGCCCCTGTGCGCTGTAAGTGAACGGGCACAGTCAGGTTGTAATAGCCAATCTGATCACGAGTCTGCGTACCGGGGCCAGCTAGAATGCCTTACGTCGAGACTGGACGTGCGTGTTCGGTGATTGGATTAGCGCCTGCTAGAGCTATCACTGCATTTTAACCCAAAATAGCCGAAGGAGAAGACGTTGATCTGGTTGCAGAACTACTTTCCACACAATTTTCAAGATGGACCTTCCACGAAAAGCTGGATATTGTGCGAAGAGGTCGGCCAACTCCTGCGCTAGCTCGCCTGTCCCAGCAAGGAAAATGGGTTGTCCGTCATTTTCAGACGAGCAATTATGAACGGTACCCGTGGCTCACAGCCTCTGAGAAACGCTGCAAATTGTACTGCTGGGAATGCCTATTGCTTGCAACTGACCGATTTGGTGTTTGGAGCCACACTGGATTTACCAATTTAAGTTGTTTTACCAAGGCAGCAAGGAAACATCAGAGCACAGTTGGGCACTTACAAGCTACGGTGCGTTTAAAAACGTTTGGGGACACTCACGTAGATGTTGACGCTGTGGAGAACTACATTGAGTGAGTAAATTAATTTTATTTTACATTTCTTCTAGTCATTTTATTTTGTTTGTATTAAATTAATGGTGACGAAATAAAATGACAAAGATACAAAAATGTATCAAATAAATCTGCTCGCCTGCAATTTATAATGGCGCATTGTAGTCACCGTGCACTAAAGTTCGTTCAATCTCAGCTGCTCAACATTTTCAGTTATTTGCTGTTGCATAGCCTATTCTCAAAATGCAAATGATCTGTTAACTTTATTTTCAAAGAATAGATTGTTTTGTTATTGTTTGGTTGGTGTCTTATATGAAACTGCGACATTGCGCAATTTATTGGACAGACTTGTTTAAGATCACACAGCGTAATTTGGGTGGCATTTTATTTCGTATTTTTAAATCATCTTTTTATTTTTGACAATATCTGTAAATTTAGTTTCCTGCTTTTAATTGTGAATGCATACTTGGTTTTAAATGCTCGTGAAATTAAGTGCTGCTTGACGAGCCTATACAGTATTGTGTTAATGTATGTGACGTCACTGAAGGCCTAAGGTTGAAATGCGAGGCCCGCCACTGGATATTATAATATTCAAAACATTTGCTACCTTGAAGAACCCTGACGAGAATGCAACATTTACTATCTTTGAAAACAAAACACTCGCAATTGTTCGCCACTCAGTGGGATTGGGGCTTTACTAGAGCAGTGTTTTTCAAACCCTGTGCCGCGAGACATTGTTAGGTGTGCCGCGGGAAAATATCCCATTTGTATGCCTGTGCGGTCAATCGCCCAGCAAAGTAATCGCGTAGTACCCTTCCATACCGCTAGGGAGCAGCAACAGCTAGCCAATTGCTTTGTGTTTAGACTAGAGACAAGCAAATTTGTGACGCATGAATGCAGGACGACAGTGAAACAAATATGCAAGATTATAAAATACTTTTTTCTTTGTGCTTATTTGATTCCAATCTAAGCTTTTATAACGTAATTCTTCAATGTTAAAAAAAAAGGTTATACTGTAGTAACAATGTAACACGTTAATTATTAGAATAAGCTTTTTTCCCCACATTTTCAGCTAGTGGTGTGCCCGCGAGATTTTTTCAAAGAAAGAATTGTGCCTTGGCTCAAAAACCAATAATGGATAATCATCACACACAGATAAAGTGAAAAGATGAGCTGGCATAAGTTCTCACACTCTGGACCTAGGCACGTTTATGGGGAAAAAAAAGCGTGAAAAAAAGTAGGAATACTAATTTAACTTCTTCACAGACACCAACACAAAAGTTTTAAAAGAATACACTTTTTGTTGTTGTTATCAATTATTTAAGATAGCTTTACTGCTTTACTTGCCACTGTACAGCAGGTGTCAGTAGAGAACGAATGTGAATGAAGCATTGAGTGATGAACCTTTAGCTGAAGCAATACCCCAGTGGCTTTATTTTGCCCATCACTACTCATGAGTGATCCGCTCCCTGGGTCGTCTGGATCCTAGTCTTCCGGATGACTTTTACTCTTTGCACCCTGACAAGACCCATAGGAGGCTTTCGAAGGGGTAGGTTGTGTTAGGGCTCAATGTTGGTGTTCTGTTTCCCTTCTTGTGTTTTTGGTGTGTGGTTCCACCTCCAGCAGAATGAAGCACACCTGATTCTCCGCAAGGAATCCAGCAACAGGCAAGACTCCAACCCTCACCCCAAACCTCTGTTGGAATATTCCATCATCCTTGGTAAACACTCCTGCTTGGAAGACCACTTTTCTTGTGCTTTGTCTATTTTGGGATTCTAATTTGTTGTCTCCCCGACTGTTTAGGTCTTGCGTTGCCTTACCTGACTGCTCCAACCACTGTGCCACCCAGCCTCTTATCTCCAAAGCCTGACAAGTCACAAAGTAAAATAGACCTACATTTTTTCTGAATTGCTCCCATCTTAGTCTCTGCATTGGGGTCCTATATACTGACCATAACACAACATTTCTGGACATGCCAAAGGGACATACATTGTATGATTTTTGCACTTGGGGAAGTAAATGATAATTTCATCTATAACATTTGTTAGAGTACAATTCTTATTTTTACCTGATATTTCACTTGTCACTTCCTCAAAATGTGGATGTGATCATAAATGCATCGGCATACACGTTAAAAGTCACCATTATTAACAGGCAATCGCACAAACTGGAGCCTCTTTTGTGTGTTAATGGGGCAAGTGTAGCTACATAACCAATATTGTTTGAATTTTGTGGAATTGTGCTTCCTGTTTAAACAATTTCCTTTTTTTTTTTTAATTCGAGGGCACTATTGGACAATAATTGACATTTTCTTTAAGCAGGTGTGTGTTGCTGCAAAAATGAATAAATAAGTCAAATAAATACAATTTTATATCGCATGACAATTAAAATGTGTGAATATCCATCCATTTTCTAATCCACTTTTCATTACGAGGGTCGCGGGCGTGCTGGAGCCTATACCAGCTGTCACCAGGCAGTAGGCACGGTACTGTACACCCTGAACAAGTTGCCAGCTAGTCGCAGGGCGCACAGAGACGGACAACCACTCATGCTCACACTGCAAATTCCACACAGGAAGCTCGGACCCCTGCACCTCTGCACTGTGAGGCGGACCTGCTAACCAGTCACCCACCGTGCCACCGATGTGTTAATATATGCAGCCTAAATAGTACAGATGCATGATTCGGTGATCATGAAAAGAAACTATTTTGCTAAATGGTAGGACTGATGAAATAAACGTGTTTTTGTTTGTTTTTTTTGGCTGAGCTGACAATGGTAAAGTTCTATTTGGGAGTGACCACATTAGATGTTAGATATGACACAAAGTTAGATCGACCAGACTTAGATGGTACGTTCAGAGGAGAGATAATGGGTATGTAGAAGGATAATGAGGATGGAGATGCCAGGCAACAGAGCTGGAGGAAGAGATAAGAGAAGTTTGACTGATGTGGCGAAGAAAGACGTGAGGGTATATGTTACAGAGAAGGATGCAGAAGAAGGCTTGGATGGAGAAGAATGACGCCTTGTGGTCACTCCCAACCGGACAAGCCAAAAAAAAAAAAGGGGGGGGGGGGACTCAATGTGGATTGATGTTTTATCCTATTTGTACTTAAGGATATGAAGCTTCTCAAATCCAGTTTTGCAATCGGTCTTAATACTTGACCTACGTCTCCCCCTAGTGTTCATATTGTGCACGAACAAGGTGAGTCACCTGCTGAACGTGTTTGAAATAAAAACACTCGTCCGCTGTTTTAAACCAGTCAACAAAAACATTTTGAAACGCTTGTTTCAAGGACAACTCTTGAGTTTCAACAGCACTGCGCTGCAGCTGGCACTGGTACCGCTTGAAAAAAGAATTTCCATTGACTACATTTATTAAGGAAAGTTGATTATAGTTAGCACTTGATTGAAGAAGCAAACAATCAAGTTTATACTTGAATGAGCGCGCGTGCGCATCCCGATGTTTCCATACAGGCGCTGTACAGACGCACCTTACACCAACTTGCCAAAGTCTCCACGCCCTCACGTCATCAAGAGCCCCTGCTTCTTCATTTTTGATGTTGTCGTTTCGTCTGACGGATGACCACAGACGCACCGAGACTGTTTATTTCTCTTTTCTTTGACTTTATCTTCGGGAGGATTTTATTCGGGCCGCTTCGGCTTTCAGGCTACACCAGCCGATCAGGACGCCCCCCTCCCTCGGTCACGTTTCCTCTCTTCACCCGCCGGCGACCACTTAGTTCACGTGTCGGCGGTTACGTTTCCACCTATGTAAGTATGTACACCTGACTTGGTTGCACTTTAATGAGCTCGTGTGCCGGGCGCGCTGATTATCCGTTAGCGCGGATTGTGAGTGACGCGTTGCGAAGACGTCGCGGAGTTCCTTTGTTGCCTCGTGGAGGAGCCCGTAGCAGGTGGCTCGATTTGAAAGGAAACGATAATAATGTGGCGACAATACCCGTGAAACTGACTCGACGTAGCTTGCAAGTACACCACGACGTGGAGCGGGAACTAAGTGCGAGCATGCAAACCTGTCTGGGACTGAGACTCTTTTTGTGTCTCGCCATTGTCAGATGAAATAAACATTGTAATCCACTTGGTTGCCACCGTTTAGAAGACTTGTTCAAAGTAGCCATGAAGAGTCGGCTCACGAGAAATCTCAATGTTCTGTGCACTTACTACGCCCTGTTCAGAAGCATAGTAGGCCTTTAAGACAGTTTTTGTTTTGCCTGCAAATTGACTTGGGTAACCGCCCCCCCCCCCTTCCCCTTCTCCTTCTCCTCACTTTTATTCCCCAGGATCTCCAGAGGTTTGGCCGTGAATTGTGTTGGAATGCCGCAGGATCTGACCTTTTAATCAGAGGAGGCAAAGCATCCAGGCCCCAAAACCCTCACACTTTCTGAAAACCTGCTGCACTACGATGCCTTTGAGGCTAAAATGTCTACAATGAAGCATGATGTGATGAAAGACAAAGACCAGAATGTTGAAAAGAAGATGGACTGGAGTTACATTGAATGGGTGGAAAATGAAGTGGTCGCCGCAGGTGTGGTCAATGCAGAGACACAAACGGATCGGGAGCCTTTTGAGCACAAGGCAGTGTCAAACCAGCAGTCCAGTGATAATGCACATGGCTCTCGCACGGACACACTCCAGGCTGAGGCATCCACCTTTGCTCGATCACGATGGCATGGTCGCACCTTTCTTCCAGTTCGATCGGCAGGCTCCCGGCCGCATCTCCACCTCTCCAACCTTGAGGAGGATGAGGAGCACCCGGCGTCCCGTGTTGGACTCCCAGGATCCTGCAAGGATGGGGAGTACCCAGGAGGAGCCCTCTACGGCATGCCTGTCATCACCTTTACACAGAGTAAAGTCTCCCCTCGCCGCTGGTGGCCAGATCTGTCATGAGCATCCGACAATTTCATCCTGTGGCCGACAGAGAACCAGATCACATAGATCAAAGACTTTTGACAATGGTATCGCTTCCATGAAGCCACAATGTCGCAGTGCTCATCCTACTGTTATGAAAGGTTTTGGATTTCCCGATAGTGAATTACAGGTGAGTGGTGGCATTTTTGTATGTTAAAAAAAAATAATGGTGGGGTCAATTCATTTGGTTGGTGACATCAGTAGGCTCTTTTTTTTTTTTTTTTTTTAGTTCAAGTCTCTCTTCCTATAGGAGTAATTATGGTTTAACCGTGACTGGTGCATGGGACATGAAACTAATTAGCATAATCCAGCCATACCGCTAGACAATCTTTGCCAATTTTTGAGTCAAGATGCATATCTTACATTCGTAAAGTCTCAGGGCACAAACACCAAACAAATCTCTCCCAAAGTATGCATACACTGAAATGATCATCTCATCTCAGTTTACTCACAAATGTACTCGGTGTGAAATCTTGGACTGTTTAGCCGAACACAAAGCTGATTTACGTGCAGGAAGCCATTACGTTTTTGTAATAATAGCAACAGGTGGAGAAACAGGTTAATAGTACATTCTCCCATCCAGTTGAAGAGAATTTAATTGTTCTGCCTCTCACTACATCTCTGGCATAGATAGATGAAAAAAAATTAACGCTGATCATTAAATGGGAGCATTGCACACGGCAGACCTGAGCTCTGCTGTCAGTGCAGTGGAAACCATTGCAGGTGACGAATGTTTTTTAAGGCATAGTTTCAAATTGAAGAACTGCATGTTGAAGTTGTTTCCCTCACCAGCAACTTAACACACAAATTGCTTTTAACCCATCACACGGAAGCATACACCAGTAGTGACCCACTGGCAGATGTGGTCAGCTTTCCAGCAATGAAGCCTCGTTCATGTCAAGACTAAAAGCTAACTTCCAGTGAGTGAATAAATCTGATTCTGATTTTGAAGTCGGCACGACAGTAATCCCTCGTTTATCGCGGTTAACGGGGACCAAAACCACCCGCGATAAACGAAAATCCGCGAAGTAGCGCCCCCCCCCCCCATATAGGTACAAGTACATAATATTTATAAGGCCACATTTAATGGTATACATGCATGTAGAAGTAAATTTTGAAGTAATTAACATGACTTAATGCTGTATACTAATGCTGTAGATTTAAACATGTATAAATTAGGTTAGTTTATGAATAACAAAATACAGTAAACATATAAAAAAAAATATATTTTTTTTTTTAAAGTCCGCAAACGGTCCGCGAGAAGCTGCGAAAGTCAGCAAAACAACAGCGAGTCACATAGAGCAACATATACAGTACTGTACTACATGTATATGATTTTTTTTATTTTATTATTATTTTTTTTTTATGAATAGGTTTGAAAAATATGCGATGCAGTGAAGCCGCGATAAACGAACCACGAAGTAGCGAGGGATCACTGTAATTGACGAGAGCCGTTTGGTAAAGAAGTGCTGTCTGCGTAGTAGGAATTCTGCCTCATTCAAGTCATGGCAACAGGAGTCGTACTTGGCGTTGGCGGGCCACCTGTTGGGGGGGAGGGGGGGAGGGACAGAGGTAAGCAGTGGCTCAGTTGCATGAAACAGGACTGCCCCCCTTCAAAAATGCTGATTATATTTTCTCAAAAGAGGCCGAGAAGTTTTGATCAGATGATGTTACAGGCATGTTCATAATACCTCTGGGATTTGTTTTCAGTTCTGGTGGGGTGGGGCGGAGCATCGTTTCCTTTAAAAAAAAAAAAAAAAAAGAGGTTACTGGTCATTTACTTCTCCCACCCATATCTCGATGCCATCATGAGACTCGGGCCGCTATATGTGGTGTATTCCGGTGTGGATTTTAATCCCCAGCCTGTCAATTAAATTGTTACACATTCCTTCCTTGTGGAAGTCCGATCGGGCTCATTCTTCCTTGCCCCCCTGCAGTGGTCATCCACAGTGCAAGCTTTTGACAGCCAATGAATCAGCAGTTACAGGCACTGACAGCTCGGGCCGAGCCCGCTGCTCGCAGAGGCCTGGGAAGTGCTCTCCCTGGGCCCCCGTTCACGGCAGTCAGCAGTCACCTAATAATGGAGGGGTCAGTGAGCGATGGAAGAAGATAATGGGAGATCTTTTCATCAGCTCCTGCTATTCAACCCGCCGCATTCTCAATGGGGTGCGGGCATTCTCCTGAGATAGCGTGAAGCTTTTGAAGCTGAGCGACCACTTAAAACAGCGTTTGAAATTTGAATGTGTTTGAAAGTGATATAATGGCGACATTTGCAAGAAGAGCACTCTGCGTTGGTTGTGGAATGCTGAGTGCATTGTAAGACAAAGCCAGCGTAGTTTTTGTGGTTTTTTTTGGGACAACGTTGTTTTCTTTGCTGTTTGTTTGTAGGATTAGGCAAAAAAATAAAAATACTTGAGTGATTTACACCAAACCCTGTGTTCTGGCACGTGAGCCAAGGAAAAAGCTAATTGATAAATCTTTAGTTTTTTTTTTATTCCCCACTTCGCAAGGGGTTGTTACTTTTTTTTCCCCCTTGATTACCCCAATAATGGCATATTCCTTGAACTCATCTCAGTACCCGCCAATTCTAGACCAAGTCTGAAAAGACGTTTCAAAACATCTTTGGGAGTGAATGAGTCAAAAAAAAAAGAAAGAAGAAAAAGGGGATATATTTATTTGAAAACTTGGTGATCATTCAAATTTGATCTTGAAATTTGTCTCTGATTGCATTGTAATTATTATTATTTTCTTTTTTGCAGGAGAAGGAGCAACGCCCGAATAGGTGAGTGTTTTGCATGCTGAGTCAGCAGCAGCACCCCCCCCCCCACTCCCCAAAAGCCTTTTGAGGCGACCCTTTTTTGAATATGAGCCATGTACGTACACAAGCCTTCCTCCCTCCTATTGAAGAGTCTCTAATTGTCCCGATGAGCTGGCTCTGTTATGACTGGACGTCGGCACAAAAACCTAATCGGCCCCATCTTGTTCCAACACTTTCGGGCCTTGCCTGATGTCATTGGCCGCCCGTGAACAAGCATAAGGGGGGGGGGGGGATTTCTGTGTTAAGGAGCCCCATTGAGCTTTCTTTGTCGCTCCTGTCTTGGTTAGTGGGGCGCAGTTTAAGTTTTGAGAGTCCCATGGTTATGTGCGGACTAGACAAACCCTCATTAATGCCGTTTTCTCTTAGTGCCACCCACACCCCTCCTGATGGGCGGCTGGGCTGTTGCCTGGCAGGGTAATTAGGCAGCTATTGTCTCTTTAATTACACGTTGGCACACTACGCCTCTTCCCGTGGCCGAGCCCTGCAAAGGCATCGGCGGTGCGAGTTTTGTTTTCGTGCATCATTATTTCTCCTGTAGCGCAGGGGACAAAGCGCCCATTTTTACAAGCGCCCTCAGTGGACACAGAGGAGGCTTTCTGATTGGGCACAATGCCACAGCATGTCATTATGAGGATGCTGCGGAATGAGGCGCGCCCACACGCTCTGACCTGGTTTGCGGGCAGTGTTGGTGCCCTTCTTCCAAGCTTGTGTGCTCCTCAGGTGCTGCTGCCCACCCGCTATCATCTCCTTTCAGGTTGATTCGGTATTACTTTACCTGAAAGGATCACTGTCGAAGTTTGACTAGGGTGAATGCCATGAACCTACGCGAGTGCTCCGATTCCCGCCTGTGGGCATTTGTGCTTGTTTGACAGTTGAGCAAGCTCAACAGCAGACATGTAACCTCCGATCTCATTGTGCGCTACAAGGAAGCCAAAAAAATAAAAAAAGACCACTGCTGTTTTGCATGTTATCACGGGCCGAGGCGAGCCAGGGGTGTCTGTCGTTCTTGTACTTCCTCTTATGTTTGTTGTCATCAACACTAACTAGAGTGTCGAAGTGAAGCTTTGCTATGGGTTTGACGTTCAGTGAAGTCGCTTTAATGAAGGATGTTTACAGCGTACTTGAAACAATGGTCCGCTTTCATCAGTTCTGATGCCCGGAACATTTTTATCGGTGTTCGGAAGTGAGAGCACATGGCACGCTGCTACAAGTGGAACCTTGACTTCAGAACCAGCCTGTACGCTTGCTGTCTAGATAGATGGAGGGACCAAGTCGTCAGTTATTGCTCGTGTCGTGGCACCTTCTTTTGATTGACTGGCCATCAGCATCACCCTTTAGGTACCCTAACGCACCTTCCAGTGGGACAATAAAAAACACATTGTAGTATGTTTTGCAAGTTGCAGCTATAAAGTTTGTGGAAATGTTAAAAAATAAAACAAAAAATACTAAGCCCAACCCGTTGGTCTTACTGTATGTGTAAGTGGCGTTTACTGCACAGCACGACTCGATGACTTGAGTTGTTCTATGTTCAGGTTTATCTCTCCCTTAATCACAATAGCAGCAGTAATACCATGAGCTTTGTGGCTACACCTGTGGGGGGTTTTCAGCTAGCTTGGTAGCTAGCTGAAAAGCTAGCTAGCTTGGTAGCTAGCTGAAAAGGGAAAAAGAGGATGAGAAGTGCTACCACAATCGTCGCGTGTCTCTTTTGGCACAAATGGAGTGAAATTTTGACAAGGTTGGCACTGTCGAAAGGCCAGAAACATACAATTTGGTGTTTACTTTTGCCCCCCCCCCGCATGTGTTGTAAATGGCCAATTTGCTGCGCAGCGCAGATGGCATTTCACTGGCATTTCAAGAAGAATGATAACATGGAATTTAGTTATTTCCTCCTGACGTACGGGAAGTATTGTTTCTATTTAAAGCGCCATTGCTTATATAAATGTTACAAAAACGAATCCAAAGGCATGAATCACTTTTTGTCATTACGTTATTGAGTTATGAGACAATTCATTCTTCATTTACTACTAGTTTTTCTGCCGACTTCAGGTTGGAGGAAAGGAGGCGGAGTTCTGTCGTGGTCAGTTTACCTGGCTTGGATGTTTCACCCGGAGATCTGTTTGTATCCAATGGCGCAGCTGACATACTAAATAACTTTTCTGGTATGTATATAAAAAAAAAAAAAAAAAAACTCCTATTTGTACTGTACTTTGTCACACCATCTGGCCAGAATACCAAAGATAGCTTTCACTTATATGCTTCCTCACAACATGTCAGTCCACATATCTCTCGTATTAATCTGCCAGTTAAAATCATCACTCAATCTTCCCCGCTGTCGACTTGAGCATTTTGTACAACAGAGGTGCGTGCGGCTAAAAGTGTCTCCAGATGTATTTGAGTAATGATTTGTAAAGCATTTTTAGCTTGTCACCTTTCAATTCCATCAAACCAAGGAGCTCCCTCACGTCGGCCAACTAATTTGTAACTACAGTTTGCCAGCACTTTGTTTTGTTTCACATTCATTTCCCTTTGTGATCGTCACTCTTTTGTGTGTTTTTGCAGACACAAAGAAGTCAAAGTGGCCTTTTTCAAGGCGAAGCACAGTAAGTCTTATTTGTGGTTTAGCAGCTGTTGTATTCATGGTTTCTTTTGATGTGTGCGTGTGTGTTTGTTGCGGTTTCAACATTGTTCCCTGACCCATTTAACAAAGCAGATTAATATGGTTCCTCATCCCTTTTTCCTCTCGCAGAGTTTGCAATCGGGGGAAATGCCCAGTGTAGAAGTTGAGCCAAATTGATTCGTTTAATTTTTGATCATGCAAGACTGGGCCTGAATGCACACAGCCGCACGCTACCACATTTTCGCTTTGGTTAACACACACACACACACAAACACTCAAAAAGAAACACGCACACAAAAATACTTTTTTAAAATTTTTTTCAAGTTATGCCTTTTTAACTTTCAGACAAAAGGGAAGTCCCAAACAGGCACGTCAGTGTCGGATATTGAAGGATATCTCTCAACAGTCCAAATCCAGGACTGGCGTAACTGTGACCTTCAGAAATATAAGGTGAGAAATGGCCTCTGTCAGCAGCAGCCGAAGCACCGTGCTATTTGTTGTGTAAATATGTCTTCACTGTGCTGCGAGGGATTATTTTTCTTTTTTTTTTTTTCACTCGATGCATTATTCACATTGGGACGATAACACATCCAGATTTCTAATCCAAATAGAATCAGTGTGGAACCTGCTACTCTGAAATAACAAGTTTGTGCAAGAACCTGCTTTTCTTGACGGTAACCCTGCAGCATATATAATATCACTCCGCACTGCGCACGCTTGAGTGGATCCCCACGGTGGGAAAAAAAAACATCACAGAATGTGATCAATATTTTACACCGAAGCGCTTTCTTGCCATTCTGTCACTTTGATCTTGAAAGTAATTTCTCTGCATGCTGTCTTTTGGTACTTTTTGCGTAGGACTACTCCGTAGCAGAGTTCCTGCAGGACCAGTCGTCCCAGTGGAGCGCCACCTCTGACCCTCTGGGCTTTAAAAGACAAGAGGCCATCTGGGAGCTGTTCACCAGCGAGTGTGTTTACTTCCTGGATCAGCTCATGGTTCTCAAAGAGGTGATTTTCACCACACAATGGCTCCTCCCGCACGCCCAAATACGCACGCAGGAGCATAAATAAACACACCAAACCGAAATAAAAAGCCGACACCTGCTGCTTTGTTCTTTACATTTTCCCCTCTGAATTCCTGATGCTGAAGTCTTTCGGTTGTCTGTCTAAGCCGATTGTCCGTCGGGACTCTTTTGTTGCATTCAGGTGTTTTTGGCGACACTCACGAACCTTCAGATGAGAACCTGCTTGGCTGACATTGATGTCTGGAGGCTGTTTGCGAACCTCAGTGAGCTTTGCTTGGTGAGCTTAAACGCCAACACAGCAGACGGGCCCGATAACCGTGCACGTATCACTTCAATAAATCATCAGCCGTCACATTATCAGTCTCTTGTTTGGCTTTTGTTCGTCAAAAATAATTGCAACACTCACCTCCCTCGGCTTAGAAACAACATGAGACGTCCGACCGTAACTCGCATTGTAGCGCGTGAGACGCCCCGGGAGACACACCATGGAATCTCTGGCTTTTATTTCCCGCTCATTTGCTGATTGTCATTCATAAAGAAATACAATTTCGTCCATAATCCATTCCAAAAGGCTGTTTGAAAACCGAAACTACGCTCTTTTTAAAATAAAAATGTTTACTGAACACGTCTGCTCACAATGGAAAGCAACACCTCGTGTAAGGAAGGCGAGAGTAGTCAAATGGTGCATTCAAGTGCGCTCAGTTTGTTCAAGAACCGAAATTTGTTCGTCATCCGAGGCATAAAAAACTCGAAATATTTGGTTGAAAACCGAATTGGTCGATAACCGCGACGTTCGAAAACCGAGGTTTGACTGTATTAGACATCTTGATGCAACAGCAGGCATGTCTTTATACTGTGCAATGTAATGTGTATAAAGTGCATCGTCATTGGACAGTCACGCCATGTCTTTCATTGCAGGTGAGCTTTGGTTTCCTTAACAACTTGCTGCGTGTCATCAAGGACTCGTTGGACATCGCCGATGGTACCCGAGCCCCTCTGCTGGAGCTGTTGAGCAACGTAAGATGCCAGTCCACTGTCACTCCTTCATTTCTAGATCTCCTTACACGTTAGCCAAACATTTCGCATCGACATTTACAGAATGTATTTTTTTGCTCCGGACCCAAAAAAAAATAAAATTCAGATTTCACTCGGCAAGCAGTAGGTGCAGCTCAACCTTGGCAAATAAAATGCCCCCATTGAGTCACGTAGCAAAGAAAGGCTTTGCAGTGACTCATGACTTCCCACGGGCCTCTCCCTGAAGCATTTGATGTCATAGAAACTATTCAAATACATCAGCGACATGCGTTAGTTTCCACTGGATGAGTTGACACGGTGTGGCAGCCAGACAACAATGCCACACAGCATTTAAGGGAGGGATGAGGAACTGCGTGCCGGCAGTTACTTGCTTTGCTTGCAAACAATTAGCTGTGATGAAAAAAAAAAAAAAAATCATTACGTGACACGTCAAGCTGCTGGTGAGGAGAAACCTTCAATTAGACAAATTTTAAACAGGAGTGTTGTCAGTTTTGAGGACATGCCATTCGTGACCACACCCCTTGCACAACCTGATGGTATCCATAAGATGAGCTGTAGCGTCCTGAGATTCGTCCTTATGCAAAAAGGTATTAATTTCACAATTTCTCATAGATTAGCACATATGTTCAACCGTCATCCTTTTTTTTTTTTTCCCTACAACCACAATAGCACATCATTAGACAGCAGACCTCCAACAAAGCACTCTCAAGGGATGAATAACTCTTCGCTTGCGTTGTCAGTTCAGGGACAAAAGGACATGAAGTATTAATAGAAGAAGAAAATTAAGAACCATCTTGGTTTGTCATGTACATGAAATTTGAGCCATCGGAGCACACTTGAGCAGGGGGGGCGGTGCAACTTGAGTGCCCGGGAATCAGTTTGACGTGCTGGTCGGTGTCTTGCTCAAGAGCACTGCAGCTGTGTCTCCAGGCAGGTTGATCTTGAACCGGGTTTCCCATGGTGAAGATATTCACCACTTGGCCACGGCTTCCTTTGTCATACAGTTTTTGTTGTTACAATTTAATTGAAGGCTACAGTGCCAATATATTTTTTTAGCCAGGCCAAATTTGTTTCTCAACATAATTCAGACATACTGCAATGGCTGATTTTCACACGTTGATGTCTCTTTTGTCAGTGAACTTGGTGTGGTTTTCTTTCCTTAATGGGAGGCGACCCACCTCTGCTTTTATGATGCGTTTATCTGCCGCGTACTAGCTGATGTGGAATTGCTCTGTTGGCAGGCTTTCCGGCAGAGCATATGCCACTGCTTGCAGAAGTACTGCCTCAACTACTCCACAGCTTTGCTTTATCTGGACAGCCTCAAGCCCAGAGAGGACTTTGGGTCTTACGTCAAGGTACACGAGGGCACTTACACTGTGCATGTGCGTCAGAGCACACAAATTCCCCACCCCCGGGATCAATAAATTATTCTAATTCTGAGAGCACCTTAAAAGGGAAGCGACAAACATCCTGCCGATGTACTCATTATATTACTTCCTATTTGTTCTCAATGATGTCACACTTCACAACCTCTTGCATTGTTTGTGCCGTTCTGTGCGTGTTGTCACGCAGTGGTGCGAGGGCAACAACCAGTGCCACAGGTTACAACTGCGCGACCTGCTGGTGGCGCCGTTGCAGAGGTTAACCCGCTACCCGCTGCTCCTACGGAACATCGCCAGGAGGTTCCGCACGGAGGAGGAAAGCAAGGATGCGCAGGCGATAGCGGAGCAAGTGGACATGTCTATATGTGAGCACGTCCTCCTCTTCCTCCACTCGGACAAACGACAGATCGGGTTCTCGTTCAAGGAAGTGCGCGTTCTTGTAAGGCTTGCCGCCATTCCTGGAAAGTGCTCGTTAACTCATTCAGTACCAGCCAATTTCTGGACCAAGTCTGAAAAGACATTTAAAAACGTCTTTGGGAGTGAATGAGTTCATGAAAAAGTGAATTGACCAATGCACCTCACGTGCCATGCCCTCACCCGTTTTAACTGATTAGGAAGGCTTGTTTGTGCTGCAAACAGGATAGCCATTTTTCTGTTGGGCCAAAAAAAAAAAAAAAAAAAAAAAGCCACACCCCGCAGAGGCTGATTTGCATGCAGTACTTCCCGTAACCCTTAAAGAAGGTCAGGGAGGTAACAAGGAGTGTCCTGGAGGTAGGTGGAGTACGTCTTTTATAAGCTTAGTCGGCTCTAATCTATCAGCGTGGTCTCACACCCGTGTTTGACAAGCAACCATCCCTAGCCAACACGTTGGGACACGCCGATATTTGGAAATGCGTTCGAAATGGGACCAAAGTACACCAGGACATCCAAAGCACGGGTGGGCGGACTTTTGCATTCGGGCTGCACTTGATTCCCGCCTGTGGGCATTTGTGCTTGTTTGACAGTTGAGCAAGCTCAACAGCAGACATGTAACCTCAAATCTCATTGTGCGCTACAAGGAAGCCAAAAAAATAAAAAAAGACCACTGCTGTTTTGCATGTTATCACGGGCCGAGGCGAGCCAGGGGTGTCTGTCGTTCTTGTACTTCCTCTTATGTTTGTTGTCATCAACACTAACTAGAGTGTCGAAGTGAAGCTTTGCTATGGGTTTGACGTTCAGTGAAGTCGCTTTAATGAAGGATGTTTACAGCGTACTTGAAACAATGGTCCGCTTTCATCAGTTCTGATGTCCGGAACATTTTTATCGGTGTTCGGAAGTGAAACCACAAGAGCTGATCCGTCTTGCTTCACATCACATCTGGCGTATGTTCTCCTTTTCATTCACGTTGTTCAGCCCTTGTTGATGCTGCTCTATAATTTAGGGGAAAAGCGGTGCTCAAAACTCAAAGAAATCCATTTGTCATCCCCAAGGCAAAACAGTGTTGAAGGAGGAGCATGAGATGAACGTAACTCTTTGCTTTCACTACACAATACATCTTGATATATCGAGCACTTTCACAACAGTGGCAAAGTATTGAATGCTTACTAAACAAAAAAGGCCTCCACAGACGGATGAGTGTCTTTGCGGCGGCTCAAGTAACCTTTGTGGGAACCTCCCGTGTAATTGGAACTTTGTTACTAGTCGTAGAAAGTCATTATTGTGAATAGTGTCATTGTCTTCCCTCCCAAGGTGACCTGGAGGGAAAGGTGAAATGGTTGGACAACTACCAGAAGGTCAAACAGCTGAGAGACGCGCTGGTGTGGCTGCCTGTGTGGGAGCGCGACAAGCGGGCCTTCATCCCCGAGGTCGGTGATGCCGAATGCCTGGTCGTCTCGAATGGAAACGCTTGAGCGGCCATCTTGAAACATGCTCGAATTAGTTCTTGAAAACCTATTCGTTATTCGGGCTGAACACATTGGGATGCAAAAAAAAAAAAAGAAAAACATTTCGGTCTTTCAGTAGACTTTAGTGTGAGGGTGTGCTTGTTTTTTAGTTTTCATTTTCCTTTTTTTTTTTTTAAACAATAGTGTGTAGAAGCAGTGCTAAGTGTTGTCCACGTTTACTTATCGTGTTGTGAAAAATGAAAAGTTAGAAGGATGAAGCCACAGATTTGTTTGCGTGATTGTTGTACCGGTAATCTGAATTGCTGATTTATGTTTAGGCCACACTTGTTTAGTCGAATTTTGCAAGTCAGCCTTTGTAAGTTCATAACTAAAATTGAAGTTGATAAATCATCTATCATTCATCATAATTCATTTGCCTTTATTTTAGAGGAAGCTTAACCTTTCAGGCCCAGCCATTTATGTAGAATAAATTTGATATTGTTGATTGGAATTGGGATGAATTTATTGATTGTGAAAAAAACAAACAACAACTGCGTTTTAAATCGCAATATTCATGGGGGGGGGAAACATTGCAATTAAATTAATTTTGCTAAATTGTTCGGCTCTAGTCAGTATTTATAATCCCGATGAAATGATCCAATCTTGTTCTTCTCAGGCTCTGACCTCCGATATCACTCTTGATTTCTTCCCAGCCCATTCTGTTGTGTCTTCTTACAAAAAGCTCAAGACGTGTTACGGTCACAAAATGTCAGCTCGCAGCTCTGATGTTGCTGCTGCTTCTCTTTCTTCAGACCGTGAAACATCTGCTGAAGCCCGTGACACTGGAGAATCTCATTTCTCACAGAAGTCTGCTGCACGAAGGCAAACTGGTGCTGATAGGTCTGCCCGTCTGCTTCTCGGACGCGTTTGGGCGAGCGTTTTGAACATACTCTCACCCTGTCTTCCTTTTGGCCTCATTCCAGAAAATGCCAAGCTCATCGACGTCTACGTGTTCCTCTTTGACGAATTCCTGCTCATCACCAAGATAAAGAGAAACAAGAAGGTGTGTAGGCGCGTCGTCGTCGTCGCGCTCACAGGACTAGAAGGGAGTGAAGCTATTTTTATTGGAAACACTTTGACATTCTATTCCATGGGTCGCGTTCCATAGCTCCACTCTCTTGAGAACTTCTTGACATCTGTTCTTCTTTCACCTGTAAACATTTATTGTAACCCAGAAGAATTTTGAGCTTTAGTCACTTGTTGCTTTCCTTCTCAACCAAAGTTATAGTCGACAAAAACTAGCAGGAAATCTTTTTTCACGAAATCAGCAAAAAGGCATTTAAAACGACAACAAAAAAAATATCCTTGAAACGAACATGCTATATTTATAGCGAAAATATCATACTTGGTCTTTCAGTGTTTCATTTAAATTGTGCTCATTTTGGTATTGCTGAAAATCTTTACAGAAGGAAGGTCAAACACTTGTTTGAGAGTTATAAAATAGCTGGTGAATTTCTTTTTTTCATCTTGCACTTGACAAAGACTCGATATACTTGGAAACAAACCACAAAAAAAAACGAATACTCATGATAATACCAATAAAAACGAAACTAAAACTAAGCATTTTTGAAAAAAATATTTTTAAAAAAAACAAACTAACAAAACAAACGTCAGATGAAAATAAAATGTAAGAATAATGAAAAATCTGTGACTATTTGAACCCTGTTTTCGTAACGCACATTTTCTTCGTGCCTAGAGGTCCATTGGACCGGAAGCCAACTCCCTGCGCTTGGCGCAGAACCCGGAGCTGGACCAGCTGCTAAAAGAAGGCTGCACCTTCACGGTTCTCGACCAGCCCGTCTCTTTGGACCGACTCCAGCTCAGGAACATCGATCAGCTCAATGCCTCAAGTAATAAGAGTGTCGATATGCATCAGGCTGGTTGTGACCTTTACGTCGTTTAATGGATATCATTGTCTGTCATTCTTTTAAAGCGTCAGGACTGCCTCATTCTTTTATAATCACGCACCAGAACCGCTACCAGCAGTGTATCGGTGCGTTCATCCTGCAGGCTGCATCAGAGGCTTCCAAGGTAAATTCAGGGATAGGATTTGGAGTCTTTTCATTGTCTTCATTTGCATTCGTCCGCACTTTCTTTGTGGAGATTTGCTGACATGTTTGTTTTTTTCCAGCTCAGCTCCACCCGGGCATGTTTTGGACAAAGTACTCTGTTGTTTATTCATGGATACCTTTCAGCCATTGCACTGATGATCATGTTTTATTTCAGCAATTGAACTGGACTGTCCCCCATAAACAAAGCTCCATCCTAATCTTTGTTCCATAACATGAAAAGAAAAAGCGCCACTTTTGGGCGTGAACCTCATATTCATCATCGTACTTGCGTGCGAATGTTTGTTGTCCAGAGAGCGTGGCTGTCGAAGATCGAGGAAGCCGGGTCGGCCCTGCTGAAGCTGGACTCTCAGCATGCGCGAGTGAAGAACGCCTCACTGTGGTTGGAGTCATCCCAGATCTGAAACACCCCCACTGCACTAGATGCTGTCGCACACGCCCCGTTGTCCGCGTACTCGTCAGTGTCATCAAGGTCTGCACTAGCACTAGCACATCCAGTACTGTTCAGTGAACTGCTGCAGTAGTGTACCATTAAAATGTTGGTCATGTAGTACAACTTGTTACCTTGTTTGTCTTCTTACACTGGGTATGGGAGTATCACATTGGGTGTTTATGTGAATTTGCTTAATTTTATTCGGATTTACAACAGTGACTATCAAAAGTTGACTGGACTGGTCCAGTCCCTGGCAAAAAAAATAAATAAAATGGAATCACAAGTCTCAGGGGATGTTCATTTGGTTAATTTTGTAGAAAAGAAAAAGCAGAGAACAGACATGACACCAAACTAAAGTCATTTTAAATGGCAACTTTCTGTCTGTAAGAAACGCTAAAAGAAATCAAGGAAAACATGTGGTAGTCTTGTTTTATAAAAAGCAGAAGGGGGAAAAAAAATATGGGCTGGCTCAATTCTGAGGCAAAAACTTATTGGGCTAGACAACTGTGAAACCCCATATTTCTTCTTGTTTACTTTGTGTTCATTAAAGCCAAAAAGTAGCCATTTGAGAGGACTTTAGTTTGGTGTCATGTCTGTGATTTGCTTTTTTTTTTTTTCTTCTAGAAAATGAAACTATTCAATAATTTTTGCCAGGGGTTGTATTATTGGCAGGAATGGCCTGACTTCTGGTATGGATGAATGGGAATGGTTCTCACTTGATCAATTTCAGTCTTATATACAATGTGGGAATGCACATTTGTGCAACTAGTCTTTGTGTGTGTGATAAACCCTAAAAATATCGAAAACCTTGCATTTCAACACAGGTGTGTAGAATGTCCACTTAGTTTGATACATTTTATATACACTGCCCATTATAGTTTGTGGATACATAGTTATATATGAGTATTTCCAAAACTCCTTGGTTTGGCATCAGCACACGTAGTTTTTTGTTTACCCCACAAATCAATTCATGTGATGCCTAAAATGTTTAAAGTAGGCTAATATTAAAATGTGAAGTTTCACAATGTGTAATGGCTCAAAGAAGATGTGCAGAGAACTGTATTCATTTTCAGCCTACAACAACTGACACAATTGTTTTGTATTGTTTTAAATGTTCCAAACGCAATCCAAAAACTCAAGACGTGTAAACATGATGAATGTTTTATTCGGCTTGTCATTGCAATGAATTAGAAAATGAACTAATTCAAGTGAGTGGATTACAACTGGTACAGTATCTTTCTTGTCACTATTCAACACGATGACATGTTGGCCCACCATGTACAGAGGTAACGATGCATAAAGGCACAGGCCTTCCCCACCAACAACCAAATAAAAGCATTCAAAACCAAGAGTCATTGTTTCGCCGTTTAGCATGCTTGACAGCAGACGGGAAGAACAAAAACAAGAAAGCAACTGTTCAGTGCGTTATCTACAAGTCTGTATAGGAAAAAAAACAAAACAACGCACACAAACAAATTTTATGTTTCCTTTCTCTTGTTCAAAGCATTTGATAAAGATGAATTATGTCAGCCACTGTTGGAAATAAGTATCCCAGGAACAGAAATGCTGGCAGTTGTAGTAGTAATTGGATTAGCTACTGTGTGGTCTCTCTGCAGACTATTATGACACATAACTTCTTCAAGGTTGAATTGAATTGAATACAACTTTATTGTCAAATGTGCTGTACGTGTGTGTAACATACAGCACAGATGAAATTTCTTCCCCCTCAACATAAAACAAGAGGAGCCGCTGCGGGTGTCCTCCTACCAATCTGAGGTAGACATAAAATAACGCAAAAAGAGTGTGTGTGGAACTGAGATGGGCATTCTAAGTTGCCGCACGATGCCAACATGTCTTTATATATAGATATACCAATTTTTACAGCCGGCTTCAGTGCTTAAAGAAGTAAGAAATGACTGACAACTGTGAGGATAAATTAAATAAGGGTTTGAAATCTTACAGGTGGGAGACAAAACGGGCAATTATAAGTGCAGGCCGTGCATTGTGCATCCTGACATAAGACAGCAAGCCTACATTACACACAGGCACATGCCCGGCAGTAGTTAATCCATCGAAAACGCTCACACACACGCACGCATACACACACATACAATGACTGCATTACCAATTTGAAAAAACAAGCACCACCTTTTGAAAGATATTAACACTCAAAGATAGAAACGTGGCACATTAAAAGAATGAAATACACAACGTGGAGCGCTGTGTTGAAAACAACTTAAGGTGATCAGGGTTCCCACTCTTCCACTTGCTTTTTATTTATGGACCTTTTAATGACTTTTTGGACCAGTGAAGCCATTTTTTAAGGACTTTTTCTCCATTCAGCGGGGGATTCACGGTGGATTTAATACCCGCTCAGCAATACACGGGCTGAACAGAAATCCACATATCACTGAGCTGGTGTTCAAATCGCAATCAAAATTGCTGCCAAAGGAAGGGCACATCTATATTTTTAGGGGCAATCACATAACCCTTTATTTGGCATACTGTATGTCAAATTTTCACTTTGCTACCTGTATCACAGGTCGGAAAATGAAAAAAAACGTTTTAATTAATTCTCAAATGAAACACAAAGAAAAATGTAAATTGAGAAAATATAACACTTCAATTTATTTTCGAATAAACACAACACTAAGAACAGAGCTAATGGTCATATGGGTCACCTGGACAGGGTTTAGAAAAATCTGGTTTCACTAACAGTAGTACTGATTGCCCATTTTAGCAGTATCCAGTATACCTGAACAGCTGAAATGCTAGTCTAAATCCCAAATGGTCCAACCCTATTATTTTCCCTCATATCACCTTCAATGATCACATGTTTTATAATGACAAATATGAAACTGATATGACAATTAGGGAATAGCAGACAGTGACTTAGTTTTCTCCTCAATCTCTTTTGCAAGTTCTTGGCGATGATTTTTTTTTCTGTTTTTCTGTGTGCCTCAATGCATTTGACTTGACCAGGAGGCTATGACAAGTTTTACCTCTCACGGAGATGCCCTTCTTGCACACTCGGCAGTAAGCCGACGTATAATCGCCAGCAATTTTTCCGACCCAAACACGGAACTCCGGCTTCTCCAGCCACCCCACTTGAAAATAGCATTGTCCCGGAATATTTGGAGCGACGCCAATCGAGCGAAGCGCGCCTCAGCAGTCGAAAGTCCGCTGCTCTCTGCTGTGTGCGTCCGCGCGAACATGTACGCAAGCGCACGTCTTTTGGTTTCACCCAAGCAACCGACGTCACAAATCGAATACGCTTTGTTCTCCGACAACAAAAAGCTAGCCTAGCCGAGACAACAGCTAAGCTTAGCTGACGCACACACAGCAGAGAGCAGCGGACTTTCGACTGCTGAGGCGCGCTTTGCTCGAGTGGCATCGCTACATATTTGTCTGTCACTTGTTGAGATCGATAAATTCGATGAATAGATTTTTCCAGAAAATACGGTAATTGTTTGCCGAGCCGACAACCAAACCATCCATTCACTGCCCCAGGATGGCGTCAATCTATTGTTGTTTCCCGGAATGACCCGAAGTGATCACGTGATCATCGTCGGAACTAATCGGAGAGCGGGTACCAGGTCCTGCATTTTCCGACAAAACTATGAATTGAAGGGTGGGGAAAATGACATACACAAATGAAGTGAACACCGCAGGTGATTTTAGAAGATTTCCCTGAAAATTATGGACAATTAAGTACATAATTTTACCACTTTTTTTATTGATTTTTATGTACTTTAAGGACCCGTACGAACCCTGGTGATTGTACTGAAACAAACTTTTTTTTCCCTCTCCTCACATTCTTTGGTCACGATATACAACGATGTCAACACACACACTCAGGCTGCCACACAAAGGCAAACATGCAGTAACTGATCTGACATCAGTGCTTCAAAAAGAGATGCCCAAAAATGAACCAAGTCATGGGATGGGCACTTTTTTCCAGGCGAGTGTTCTTTCACCATTGTGGCATTTTACCTTTCTGGATGACTTTCACAGATCTGAACTATTAACCAAATCTATCAGAGCACTTCGCTTGACAGATGGCGTCATTACGTATAAATAAAAATATAGATTTGTGATTTTGTGTCTTCATTTCTAGGACAAAAATAGTTACTTGCATTTACATTTGCGCGGCAGCTGTGCTTTTCTACATGACTATTAGTGAATGACTTGCCCAGTGACGCCTTCAATGTCCCGTCGGCTTTTCAAGCCACTTTTATAGAAGCAAAACACTGCAGATAACGACAACGGAAAGTCATGGGTGGTGTTTACTTGCTTCTGTCGCCACCTGGTGGCCGTTCACAGACTCCGCAAAGGCACAAAAACGTCCACACGACTGTATTCCCATTGCTCTCACGTCATCGCGTAACCCCGATGACTCGCCAATAAAAGGCCCACCTTTTCTCCACAACACGGTCTCTGTCCTTGTTAGTGTACATCTTACATGAGAAAGACAACTTGAGTCAACTCAGCCTTGCAGCTCCTCAAAGCACGTCTCACACACCCGCACGGCTTTTTTGGAGGACGGCGTCATGGCGTTCCTTGACGAACACTCAGCGCAGAAAATGTTCCCGCAGTGTCTGCAGTGGTGCTGCAGGAACATCACAATTAGACAGACAAGCTGGTATGAAAAGGCCTTTATTGTCCGAGGAATTCATTTAACAGCAAGGTTATTATTGTGGTTGAAGTTTGAGGTGGCGCACAATCGGCATTAGGATGACAGCTGGGCCAAATATTTGCAAATACAGTCAAACCTCGGTTTTCGTCCATAATCCGTTCCAGAAGGCTGTTTGAAAAGCGAAATTGTTCGAAAACCGAAACCACGCTCTTTTTAAAATAAGAATGTTTACTGAACACGTCTGCTCACAATGGAAAGCAACACGAGGAAGCGTCACTTCCTCGTCTACCCGAGGAAGCGTCACTTCCTCGCGTAAGGAAGGCGAGAGGAGTCAAATGGTGCGTTCAAGTGCGCTCAGTTTGTTCGAGAAGCGAAATTTGTTCATCATCCGAGGCATAAAAAACTCAAAATTTTTGGTCGAAAACCGAATTGGACGGGAACCGAGACGTTCGAAAACCAAGGTTTGACTGTACTCAAGTAGTTCCATGAGAATCGAAAAGATTGGCTAAATCTCCCAATACGAAGTGCAACGCAAACTAAAACCACAAAAATAAACATATTGTTTAAAATTAACACGTCTTTGACAGTGACAGATCGGAATTGCATCATTTGTGAAAATTGTACTGGTAGCCTAATTATTTTTTTCTGTCCAAAATTCAACAGAATATAAAAATACAACGAAATAAAAACTAACTGCCGGTACAATGAAAAATCTTAAATTAGTATAACCCAAATCCAAGTATGAGTATTGCTAATTTTATTTGAGTACTTGCCAAGCACTGACACTAGACAAGGCCTTTAAATGTGAACATGGCATACGTCTCACACAGTCTTGACACACATTTCACTTAAATACTTAAAGAGTTGTGGCCCGGACAACTGAAGTGACACTGGACGGTTTTGAAAAATATCTTTTTTTTAATGAAGATTATTATGTATTCGCTCAGGACTGCCCAAAGTCATCCAAATAATAGTGGTGCAATCAATGGAGCATTTGTTGTAATGAGCCGTGAGATTGTGGAATCAGAGCAAATTTATGAACAAAGACTGTGTTGGATCTCGTTATAATGTGGAGTGATCATGTGACCGGTGGGCGAATTGCTAAAAAAGGGGAGCATGGCCTGCAGATTTATCTGCATTTCCTCCTTACCTTCCTGATAGTGACGGAGAAGCCTTTGCCACACGCCATGCAGTTCTGCACCTCGTGATCCTCTGCCCACTTCCTGGTAAGACTTTGGGACTGCTTAATCTTAAAAAGAAAACACAACAGATGTGAAGAAGGCTACAGCTATTTGGATTTTGTATTTTATTTTTTGAAATGTCACTCCCTAACCTGCAGCGACTGGTTCTCTCGACCCAGCTCCTGCATGGCTGCTGTCGTGTCATCAACTTTGCGCCTGAGTTCCACCACCTTGGTCTGGAGTTTCTCAATTTCTCCTTCACCTTTGACACACCTTTGTTGCAAAGGACAACCACACACACAAACAAGACAGGTTGAAATGCACAATGTGTCGAGATTACGAACGTGCGCAATGAAATAGTTTGCGTAATGGCATGATCATATACTGCACAGTAAGGCTGTGGTACTTTATACAGTGAAACTCCTCTACAACGAAATCATGTTTGCAGCAAGAATTTTTTCACAACAGGGGGTTTTTCCACTGTAGCAAATTTGATCTCAGATGTAAACACACACACACACAAACGTATGCGTACTCTATTTTTATTCCAATAGTGCATAAGTATGAGCACACACTTATTTGACACTTCCTATAGTCAGTGTAGAAAGAAAAAAAAGGGAGTATTTCGCCCATGTAGGTTTCGTTGTAGAGGAGTTTCACTGTATATATTCCACTGGGCGAACAATTGCCGATTTCCTGATTTCTCTCTTCTTTGCATATGTATCATAAGCAAAGATTTCTGGGAGAGATGAAAGGATCACTTCAAAATTAAATGTGTGTTGCTGGGTTGAGTGAACGCTGGCGCGTTTGGCTGCCGCTGCTCAACCCGCATTGTGTTTTATTGTTTTTGTTCCTGATTGTAAAGTGTCCTTGGGTGTCTTGAAAGGCGCTTATAAATAAAATGTATTATTATTATTATTATTATCAATTTTAATATCACACACAGACACTCTCAAAATCAACTCGCATTCTGTTTTCTTTTTTTTAAGAGCTGAATTTGATGATACTCATACTGTATATTGGTCCACGTCACATTTGTATTTTTCATGTGAATTTTAGACGACACCACCGGAACACACCTCTCCAAAAGCGCACGTCTCTCATCCTGGTTGTGTTGTACGGTGGCCTCCAGCACAGCGATCTCCCCCCTCAGCTCGTCTGTCTGCTTGTCAAGCTCAGACACACGTCGCTGGCTACCCTGCCACTCTCTCTTAAGGGTGGCCACGTTTTCATTTAGCGCTGTCACCTGCGCACCCAGTTTTGCCTCCACTTCCTCTCCTTGCTTCACCTGCTCATCTTTGGCTCGCTTCTCAGATACCTACAAGAGGAGGTGACAAAAACAGCCTTTAGATCTACTGAAAGATATCTGGTACACTTGAGAACAACAATAAGAGGACAACCCTCCCTTCAGTGTAATATAGGACAAGGTTTTGCCATTATATTTGTTGTTTACACAAAGTAGAGAGAATAAATACCTATGAGTAATGCGTTGCTGGTCCACATCTTGAAGTAGCAGTTGTTTGGTTTACAATAACCTGAACAGCTATCCTAATTTCCATCTACGGCTTTTTATTTTTTATTTTAGCATGATGCTAGCAGCCTTTCATTCAAGGTCAACTGTGAAGTAATTTTGGAAAATCCCAAATGAACTATTTTTACTGTATATCACAAGTAATTAAACAAAATACATTTAATGTAGCATGAAAAAAATAATTTCTATTCCTTAAATTCAACAAAGTAACCAGTTTCCCGAAGTGAGATCCTGATGCGCGACAAACCCGTAAGTGTGACTCCTCTTCAAGTGTGACTTCACTTTAAGACAACAATAGCGAGTCTCTGTTGTTTATGTGTCAACCAACTGGGAATGGCAAACATCTTGAAGCAAGGTAGCATTGCCTCTCATTTAGAAAACTGTTCCTTTTGTTTCCCTCAAATGTATTTAAAGCATATGGAAGGGGGCAAAAGTGATATCAAAGATGTTCCAGTGCAGGTGGGTCTGGAACAAACTCCCATGAAAAAAAGTTTTATCAACTGCACAAAAATTGTGCAGGATTTATTTCTTGACTGGGCCTACCAGCTGATTTTGAAGATCTTTGGTTTTGGCGAGAAGCTGATCCTCTCTCTGACTGCTGCTGTCCCTGGTGGTCTGGTGCGCTTTCTGTTCCAGTAGGAGGTCACCCTGGGCAGCCTCCACCTGGCTCTGCAGCTCCAGTTTTTGCTGGATCAATAACTGCTTGGCTTCCTGTAACTCTCGCAGCTCCTGTGGTTCGACACACATGCAAAAAGAACAATTTGAAGGATTTGCACATGTTCATAGCTGTCGATGAGGTCACTCGCCACTCACTCTGATCCAGCAGCTTTAAGATGGATTTACACTGTGGGTCTAAGTGGGCAATTCTTATTTTGTCTTTAGAACCATGTAGTGTAATTCCAGGCGTAGACAAATTTCACGACAACTTAGTAGAGCTGAACGGAACAAAAAACTGTGTTGTTTGTGTTTAAAAGCATGATGCTTCAAAATCTGAGACTGTTTCCCCGAAATTATGACAGTCAAAATAATGATAAGGATACGACAAAAGCCATTATCAGAGAAAACAACCTTGCAAGGTACTGACCTTGTCACTCCTCTCAGTTAGTGTTTTCATCTCCAACATCAGCTTGGCATTGTTCTTTTCCAGGTTAGTCTTGGCTTTGAGCAGCTCCTCCATTTTGCTCCTCTCCTTCTCCAGATCCGCCTTAACTTGACCCTGAACAAGTATCATCAAGCAGAGGTTGCACTTAGCTTTTCATCTGCACATCCTTGTCCTTAATGTTTCAGAATTAGAGTCACAGCGGACAAATACTGGCCATACAATGACCAGTTACAACATGATGACTTGTGATAGCCAGTACAAGAGCGGTGTTAGATAATATGCCTTTACAAAAATCACAGTGTTTAGTATACTAAACACTGAGAGGTAAACCTATAGAGAGGTTTCGATTTAAGATAAACTATGAGATAATATGTATTATCTTCGCATATCTTTGCCAATACCGATAAATTAATCATCTTGTTAAAGTGGCTCTTGCATACTGTGCTTTTACAGGATGTAACTACTGAAAGAAAAAGTCAGCACACATATGGTCCAGCCAAGGATTTGTTTAGAGAGGATGTTACATTTGTCGAATGGCTCACCTGTTGCTTCTGGAGATCTTTCAATGACTTCTCCTGCTGTTGGAGTCGTTGATCTCGACTACCGAGCTCCTGCTCCAGAGAATTCCGGCTCTTCTTTAGCTCTTGGATCTGATTTTCTAAGACAGTCTGATGGGTCTGGTTAGCCGCCAGCTCCTCCTTGTTCAAACGTAGCTTGTCCTCTGATACCTACAAGACAGTAAATGTTATTTAATTGGTGAAAGGCTGTTTGTGATCTTACTTTGGTTCAGGTTATCACACTATCCAGGATTGTTCCCTTTTTTCACGCACGCTCGCACACCTCTTTAAAGGAGATTAAACTCAACTTACTTTGAGGTCTTGCTGTAGTGCTGAAAGCTCCGACTCTTTGCCATAGAAGTCTGACTGGAGCTTGGTGAGACTTTCGTGACTTTGCTCTAAGGCCTTCTGTAGCTCTGCTGTCCGGCTCCTCTCAGAAGACAGCTGCTGGCTGACTTCTGTTGCCTTCTCTCTCAGTTGACGCTCTTCCTCTACCTGGAGGAGACAATCCAATATATAGTTCATTAACACTCAGAAGACTATGAATACCCTACGGTTAAATTGATGGCTCACGTACGTATACAAGAAGAGTGATCCAACATTTTTGTTTCATACTTACTTTCTTAACCCTGAGCTTCTCGAACTCCACAATTTGTCCCTTTAGCTTCTTCATCTCCTCCTCATAGCTTCCAGTGGCCGTCTTAAGTTGCGCCTCCAGCTTCCCCAAGTTTTGCTCCTTCTCCCTTAGCACTTCCTGAGACTTTAGATTCTGCTGTTCCACTGATGCTACTTGCAATTTCAGCTTCTTCTCGACCTGGCATTTGAGGAGAGACAAAAGTTCCTCCACTGTTGCATTAAAAAAAAAAAAGTTCAGCCAGACGTGCACAGGTATTTTCATCCACACTTTGGATGAAACTTGGACTTTCCTGAATGCCTCGAACCAGGCGGAACACTTTTTTTTTTAAAACTCCGCCTTCACTGTTTGTGCATTCACTTTTTTCCTAATGTCAACATGCCAGCAAGACTTGGAATACAGAGATAATTGTTTTAAATGCCATTCATGCTGTTTCATAGAACAGTGTACAGGGTGTCTATAAAGTCTGGGTACGTGGTTAAAAAAACCTTTTTAAATCAAAACAATTTGATTCAATTGTAAGGTGTTCTAGAATGTTCAATACATAATTTCATGCCATCCATCCATCCATCCATCCATCCATAGATGGATGGATGATAATTTCATGCGCATTGCAAAATTCAGGTGAACTCGATGGATTAAGTCTGCATTGCCATTGATTTCGGCACATTGACTGGTAATGTGTTCTCTCGTGGTTTAAATCAGTAATCTTTAGAGTGCACTTTCTTTTAGTATACGCCAGAAAAGAAAGTCAAGGAAAGAAAAGTCTTGTAAACAACTCCAATCTTCTTTGTACACAGACTTTATGAACACCCTGTACCCTACCGATATTAAACATAATAATGGAGAGATGGAGGTGGCAGACTATGCAGTCAAATCAGCTGTTTTATTATCCAGCATTTCCCGTGGCCAAAATGCACTTGCTGACAAAAATGTGTTTTCATGGGGACTTTTATTTATTTTATCCATTTTATTTTTTTAAAGCCCTGCTGTGTGCGAATGAACAGTGAAGCCCGGTACATCATATGTGATCCGTACCCACCCACAATGAGGTCAGATATACAGAGACCGTATAAAAGCCTTTCAATATTTTTACCCATTCCACACATTTAAACTAGTTAAAGCACACTTTCTCACATACAGGACAACACAGAAGCTACTGGTGTACAATAAAAAGCCATTAAAACAAATATAGCAAGGTAACCCTGTACCTAGAAAAATACATTGTGAAAAACATACATTCGTATATGGCCTATTTTCAGCACTTACTTCTCTCATTTGCTCCAGTTGTTGCTTGGATTCCATCAGTGCCTTGATGATGCTCTCGTTATTCCTCTGAAGCTCTCCTCTTGCCTTTTCAAAGGATTTTTCCTATGTATTAAAAACACACTGGTGTTACTTGAAGAAAGGAATAAGCTACAAGGACGTTTTTTTTTAAAGTCGGGGACTGCTTGGAACTATCACAAACATTTTACGTGGCTGTCCTTTGCCCTCTCACCAATATTGAATAACAACTAAGAGTGACCTTTTAATACTTGAACCTACTGACCAAATGCTCATTTACGGAAAGAGCAAAGTCTCAAATTCTAGTATGCGTTTAAGATCCACTACATATGGAATGAAATCAATGTTAAGTGGGACAAGGAAAACCATCTATCACTCTCTGGACGGCTGGGCAGTATTGTGCCAGATGCTGACATCATGCATCTGTCAGTAGCCCCTTTTCCACAATCAGGAATATCCCTTCCACCGCTTCATGTGTTTGTGCAACTATATAATAAACTAAATGGAACTGACCTTTTCTTCCATGGCTGCCTTTTGATTCTTCCTCTCAGTGTCTAACTGACTCTGACATTCTTTCAGGGCCTTACGAGTCTTGGAGAGACTTTCTTGAGTGGAGGTCAGCTCTTTCTTTTGAGTCTCTTTCTCTTGTTGGGCCTTCAGTAAGTCTGCAGCGAGGTCCTTGGCTTTCTTGTCCCACTCTACTTGCTGAGCCTCCCCTTCTTGGGTCAGCTTGGCCACAGTGCGCTCAAGGGCAGCTTTGCCCTGCTCGCAGCAGTCCAACTGATTCTGGGTGTCACTCAAAGAGGAGGTCTTTGTCTTAAGTTCCTCTTGAAGTGCCACGCACCTAAATGGAGCAACGTACTGTCAATTATTAAAATAAATTGTAAATGACAACAACATGAAAATAACGCAGGTTGAATGCATATATTTGCTTTGAGATAACGCAAATCAATGATTTCCGACCTGTGTGCTGGAGCACATTCGTGGGCTGTGAGAGCTCTTAAGGTGAGCTGGAATTTTCAAATTTCACTAGATTGGTCAGTACGTTTATCTATGACAGCGACTTGTAGTAAAAATCTGAAAAAAATAAATGATCTCCTCGTAGACGGCAGAATGTATTTAATTGACATGTATCCACTTTTTGTGACGTTTTTGTTTGGTGGTGTGTCATGAGATTTGTTTTTTTAAACTTAAGATATGTGCCTTGGCTCAATAAAGGTTGGGGATCACTGACTTAAATTATGTTTGTAATTAATCTTCATGAAATATTCCACGTATTGAATTCAACCTAAGGACCCCCATATTATGTTGGTATAATCGACAGCAAAGTTTATCAAACTATTTCCGTCAAGGAATGCCTCATAAGGAAAGATGAAGATTCACATATGAGACAACCAGGATTGTTGTGTGCCTTCATGGATGTGAGATTAATGCGGTATGACATAATCATATCAGAGCTTTGGACCCAAACGTAAGGCAGAGAGGAGTAATTGGTTTAGTATGTCTCATTGGCACGTTGGTCTACATACTGTCCAACATCATTTGTTAAATTATCTTGGGGACCACCAGGTTAAGGCTAGCAGAAGCCAGAGGTGACCAGGCACCCCAGTTTCAGAACTATTTTCCCGCTGTATCCACCTATCCATTTCCATACTCACCCTGCTTTTTCATTGTCCAACAAAACCTGCAGCTCCTTAGCTTTTTGTTTGACCTTGAATGCCTCTTTCTGCAGATTCTTCACTTCTTGATGTATCTGATCCCTTGCGGCCTGCACCTCCGCGACCTGTGCTTCCAGTTTCTGAGAAATAAGCACATCAATTTCAATGATTCGTCAAATCCATTTGAGGGGACAATGTGCATACATTTGCACATGCACTAGAACATATTTGACACTAACCTTATTGAGCCCCTCAAGCTTCTCCCCATGTTGCTCCGAGGCAAGAAGTTTGTCCTTGTACTCCTTCAGAAAGGCTTCCAGCTGACAGCATTGTTCCTGCCTCTCCTTGAGCCGCTGCGCCTGCTCCTCCACTTTCTTCTGAGCTTTAATAAGCTCCTTCACAATGTCATTCATGACCAAGATATTAATCAAGTCCTTAATTTGCAATTTTTTTTACACCTAAAGCAAAACCATATTTAAAAATCAATGAAGCTAACAAGTCACCTGCTGCTTGTCCTGAAGTGCATGCTGGGCAGACTCTAGGTTATTCTCCAGGTTGGCTTTCTGGGCAGCCTTGGCTGCCTCTGTAGACAGCAACATCTCTGTTTTTGCCTTCAGCTGGTGGAATACAGGCCAAATACAAAGTGGGAATTTATCCAGAACAGATCTCACTTGCCCTGAAAACTAAAAGGGTATCATTACCAATACCTACCTGAGAGTCCAGCTGAGTCACCTTCTCCTTACTATCTGCGAGCTGAGCAGTGAGCTCAGTGACTGAAGTCTCCAGGGTGTGGGCCCGGTCCTGAGATGAACGTAGGAGAGTTTTCTGCTCCTGCACTTGTTTATGCAAATTGTCCTGGGCTTGCTTGTTGCTCTCAGATTGATTCTTCATCTTGTCAGTCAACTGGGTTACCTTTATATTGAAAATATAAGAAAATGTTAAAAGCTACATACATCCAGATTCAGAAATCTTTATAGAATTAAAACAAATGAGGGAAAATATATTTTCTATATCACTTCCTCCACATTGGGGTCTTGGGTGAGCTGGGTATGTGTGTATGGTAGGTGTGTAAACAAATAATTTAAATATGAGTGCATCGTATAGAACCGCATCGAATTGCTCCACTTAAAATATTGGTAAATACGTATCGAATCGAGGGAAGGGCGACACAGTGTTCGATTCCGACTTTGGCCTTACTGTGTGGAGTTTGCATCTTTTCCCCATGCCTACGTGGATTTTCTTCGCGTACTTCGGTTTCCTCCCACATTCCAAAAACATGCAAGTAGCTGGCAACCAGTTCAAGGTGTACCCTGCGTACTGCCGAAGACAGCTGGGATAGGCTCCAGACGCCTGTGACCCTCGCGAGGATAAGCGGATTAGAAAATGGCAACTCCAGTTCCTCGAGAGCCATATCCTGCCTGTTTTAGATCCCCACCCTACTCTAACACAACAGTTTCAATTGTTCATGATCGTTTCAGGCCTCCACAGAGTTTGCTGAAGAGCTGATCATTTGAATCAGGTGTGATGGAATAGGGAGGGCTCTAAAACAGGCAGTATATGGCTCTCGAGGAACCGGAGTTCCCAAGCCATGCACGTGCGGGTTCCCAAGAACTGCGACTTTTCAAGGGAAAATGTCTTACGAGGTCTGGGTTTGCATGGTTGGATAGGTCAGATTTTTTCTTTTTTGTCATACATCTGTCCATATGTACACTCTTAGCACTCATTGATAGACTAAGTGAGGCCCATGAACAGTACCCAGTCCTTTGAAGCAATGTGGCTTCAATCTCATGGAAGTGTTTTATTATTAAATGATTGCTATTTTGATCATTTGTAAATTATCTTACATTCTGATGGCTGGCCAAAAGTAAAGTTCAAGCCCCAAATTGCCTTTACGTATATATTGCCCTAACGTATAATTGAGGTAATTTGGTTTAGTTAATTTAGTCAATACAGTGCACTTCCACCACAAGTTGCCTGTGAATGAAAGGAAGAAAAGAAAAAAGACAAACTGCTAATAGCACTATTATTTTAATCGGCTGCTATTTTCTTATCCTGTTTCCTGCCAACTGCACGTTTTCAGTGTGAGAGTGTCAACTCACGAACCTGTTCCTGTAGTGTATGTGTTTTCTCTTTTAGTTGGTTGAGCAAAGCAGTCTCTCCCTCCCCTGCTTGAATCTTGGCACACAAGTCTTCTCTTTCAGTTTCCAGCTGGGTCACAATGTCCTTACTCTTCTGAAGCAGGGCCTCCAAGTTTTGGATTTTCTGGTCCTTATCTCCAATTTGGCGTAATACCTGCTCCAGGTCATTCTGCAGCAATAAGACAAGGGCCCATGAGTATCAGGATTGTATTTTGAAGCAAATTGGAATGGAAAGTGGCTGAACGCAACACCCGTGATGACAATCTTTTGATTGGGAATGTCTATTTCTAATACAGGAAAACACTGGCATAGTCACAGTTTGGCATTCAAAAGATTATGCAGGAGAAAGATCCTCTGTTATTCACTGAAAAACTCACCCATCAGTTTATTTGGGCGCTGCCCAAAGCCATGTCTCATATAAAAATATTGATTTTGCATCATCTGGTGACATTTTTTGCATCGGGCAGCTTTGATTAAGTGGGGGGGGGGAGGCGCTTCATTTAATGGGCTTCGACTTTGACAAAAGAAGTGCTTTGCCACAATCTTGTGGGGGGCCAAAGACAATCAAAAAAATGTTTGCATTACTCATGGATTTTACCTACTTGCAGCTGGGCTCACTCCCTTTACCCTGGTAGTAATGGGGGTTAACTGTTTTTTCAGGGGATCAGACGTTTATGACGGGTCCAACCTAATATGTTGATGCTATACACATGCACTAATAAAAAGTATGCTTATTACTGCTGCACTAACTCTTTCATGTTATTGTTTTACATTTATGGGAGTGTTTTTGTTTTTTTCATACCAATATTGTATAACTGCACATATGACTCTTTTTGCTTCCAAATGGCCTGCAAAGTTGTGGCACAACAATAAATGATCTATAAACCATAACCATATACTTTGTAAATATATCGTAGCCTATAGGAACTGTGGTGCATTCTGACTTGCATACAAATTTGGGTTATGTTACTCCCATAGGAATGAAATGGTCAGAAACCGAAGACTTTCCACATACTTTTTTTAATGTATCAAACTAATTAAAGCTAAAAGTTTCAAATGAATCCTTGATTTTTTTGTGCTTTACCTGCGACTCTCTGAGTTTGCCATTGGTGTTCTGTTGCAGTGCTTGCAGCTCCTGGTGCTGTTGTTTGGCTTTCTCCAGCTGGTGCTGCAGGTCGGTGTTCTTACTGGCACTTTCCTTTGTCTACAAGAAAACAATGTCTGTATTCTTTTAACTGCATTTTGCATCACTTATTCATCGATTTTCATCTCTTTTTTTTTAAAGGGCAGCCAACACTGGTTTATTTTCTTTTTTTAAATGAATATACAAAAACTTAGTCGTATAATCATAAAATATTTATATATAGCACAGTACCTGACAGAATCCGGCTAATTTTTGATTTGTGATAGGATGCAACTTGTTTGACATTAATTCAGAGTTAGGATCCACATAGGCTCAATCGCAGGTTTACCTGTTCTTCAGCGCGCGAGAGTTTAAGCTGCAGGTCTGCTGCTTGCTGCTCTCTGTCCTTCAGTTTGTCCCCAGACAGCTGCCTCTGTTCTTTCAGACGACCTTGCAGCTCACCCACTTGCCTCTCGGCCTCCAATAGTTTTGCGTGAAGCTAGACAGACCACAGGGGGAATAATAATGATTACATCAGAGAAGATTCTTAACTTCCCTTACAGGGTTCATGACGTCTGTCTATTTATAAGACAATTGCATTCCCATTATGTGGAAACTTCATGTAATCCGCTGCTTTTGACGAGGCTCCAGTCTTCCATCATCTTGGAAATTTATCCCAAATCCAATCTCCAATGTGCCAGAATGCAGGGAAATCAGCCTTCAAAGGTTTGACTCACCTGACCGATTTCAGTCTGCTGCTGAGCACCTTGGCTGTCCTTCTCTTCCCTCTGCTGTTCCAACTGTTTTCTCTCAACTTTCAATTCGGCATGCTTCACCTCCAGGTCTGTGATCTCAGCCTTCAACTTGGCCACCTCCTCAGCTTTCTCTCCAAGCGCCGCATTGGCTTTCTGCAATGACATTTCTGTTCCTGTGGCTCGGGTCTGCAGCTCCACGATGTCCCGCTCTTTCTCTCTCAAGTTATGTTGGCCTTCCTTTTTGGCAGTCTTCTCGGTCTTAAGTTGCTCCTCCAGCTGCTGATATTCCTTTTCCTTGCGTCCCAGCTTTTCAGAAAGACTCTGAAGAAAGGAGACATGGGGAAGACATAAGATCGTAGATTAAAGGAAAAGTGTGTGTCAGTTAAAAAAAGATTTAAAGACCCGAAGCAAATATGCATGATACTGGCATATTTAGAAAAATGTGAAGACAATGGACCCCCATGATTCATCTGGATAATTGATGTCCATTCAATTGCATTCATTGTTGTTTTTTTCTTTATAAAATAAAAAAATATTGAATAAATAGGGATGTACTGCAAATAAGTGTTTTTCACAAAACCACAGGGTTGGCTCGCAAAAAAATAAAAAAAATAAAATGTTTAAACATTTTTTACAGGGGGGCGGGTGGAACAGGTGCTGAACCACATGTGCAATACAATTACATTTTAGGGTGCAAATTTTCTCTCCATGGTCACAAAAAAATGCATCTAGCTATGGGTGAAAGCCTTCACGTTGGCTACATTGTCAAGCCACATGTGGATAGACAACCACTTACGCCTGCACATCTAGTTAGTGAGTGGAAATCAATCCACACTGGCTGCCTGGAAGCCATGATGTTAACCACTACAATATCACTAACAGCAGTATACAGGGTGTTTCAGAAGCCTGGCGAAAAACCTCTATTTTTGGAACATGCAGGGGTAGCAAGATAAAATTGGTTTTGTTAAAAAGGTGAGGTCTTCAAGCTTTTTGTTGCTGTGGTCTTGTCGGGCCATTGTTATGTCACCATCAATGGTTTCGTTTTTACATAAAACGTAGTTTATTGCCATTTACTGATTAATGCCGTTGCCGTGGATTTTTTTATGTCGACAAAACATGTGAACAATAGCTTTCGAGAAATGTAAATGGTGTTTTCTTATCTTCAACAGTCATTGAGATATAAGAGAAGGTGAAGTGACACCGACTTATGAAACAACCCTGTATGTCCATGACCTTGACACTTCTTTTACTAATAAATTATTGTTACAATGCACAGATATACACCATTGCTCTCAAAACAGTTTTGAGGAATGACAGTGCGTAGTAGACTTTATGCATCGTTTTGGAACGTGTGTTCCTTTTTTTTCCCTCTTCTAAATTCAGCTGGTAGCATAAAATAGGCAGCCAGGAAACACAAACACACTTGTGCCTCCTCTTACGTATGTAAAGTACGGGAAAGAACAGTCGCCCAACCCATGACCACTTCAGACGAAAGAGTGGCATGGCATTTCTACGGGAAGGTTTTACGACAACAGGCTTGGAATACTGGGGTATGTGTGCAGCACTTGCCTTGGTGTCAATCCTATCGGGTGATAAAGAACAAAAATAATTGCACACATTGGAGCATGCTGCTAACTAGGGAGTGGGACATGGCTCCTGATCTTTCGAGGCAAACTACAAATTAAATACAATACAATTAAAAAGTTGCCTGACTGTTTCAGCTGCTGTGCACATTACCTGGCTTTGTTGTTGAACATTATTAAGGTCGCTCTGTAGCTGATGGATCTGCTGAGTATAGACAGCTGCTTCCTGTGGCCCCTTCTCTAGCTCTGCTTTCAGTTGTGATATCGTCATCTGAAAGAAAAGTTGGAGAATAGCATTAAAAGCCTGTTTGTACATCAACAGAGAAGGACAGGGGGTTAAATAAAGTTGAAGAAAATTAAAAAATAAAATAAAACATGGAAAACCAAGCAAAAGTTTGATGGAAACACTGTTAAGAGGAAACAAAAACGTTTCATGAACAATGCGCAATTCAAACGGTCTTTACCTCCAGTTTACAAATCTTGAGGAAAGAATGAGAGTGGGTGAGGGGGTTCGGTATGTGGAGGCAGAAGAGAAAGGGGAGGAAAACAGACGTGGACAAAGGTAAGCCACAAGTATACACAACGATTTTATTGCGAGCAAGCATTTGAGTTGTGACCACAAGATGGTGGCAACGAACTCTGCAAAATTAAGAAGCGGTTTGGCAGATGCATACAGCATCGCATATCAGTTTCATTAAGTATGCGTGTATGATACTGCCCCTGGTGGTCAGATTTTGCACATGAGAAGGAGCAGTACAATGTTCATTGAATTAAAGCATGATAAAAATGAGCCGAAACGGTTTTCTTTTACTGTGTTTTTTTCTTACAGCAGGATCCTATAGTGCCTTAATAGATTTTTTCCTTATAAAAAATATTACAAACATTTAATTTTTTGGCCATGTTTTTGGGATGCTGATGCATATTTATGGATTTTAAATTTATTGAAATGGGAAAAGCTGAGTTAAGAGTGTGTTCACAGAACAAATTAAACTTGAAAGTCAAGGCACCATTGTATAAATATATCAATTTCCCACTAGAAATGTTCACTGAGTGTGAAATGGAGGTCTATTGTACAAGCGACAGAAATCCAAACATGTAGTGAAATAGGGTGGCAACGTGTGTAGCAGCACATCAGCCGAAGGTTGTGATGTGAAAAGATAACAAGAGCCGATAAAGTGTCACAATCTCACCTCAGAGGAAGTGAATTTAGCATGCAGCTGCTCATAGTGGTTTCTGAGGCGCTCAGACTCCTCCTCTCTCTCGCGAGTCATGCTGTCCATTAACGTCTGGACCTGCACAAGCTCCTTCTGCAGTACCTCAACGTCTTCCACTCCCGGACGTTGCAGCTAGGGGACAGAGTAGAAACAGTTAGTGCCGCAAGAATACGGTGTTCCCCTACTATATCACGGTTTATCGTTTACTCTCCCGCGAGATCGCCAATTTTTGGGCAATTGCTTATTCTGGGTTTTTGACATGTCCGCAATGGACAAATATTAACAATATACAGTCAAACCTCGGTTTTCGTCCATAATCCGTTCCAGAAGGCGGATCGAAAACCGAATTGTTCGAAAACCGAAACCACGCTCTTTTTAAAATAAGAATGTTTGAACACGTCTGCTCACAATGGAAAGCAACATGAGGAAGCGTCACTTCTTCGTCTACCCAAGGAAGCGTCACTTCCTCGTGTAAGGAAGGCGAGAGGAGTCAAATGGTGCATTCAAGTGCGCTCAGTTTGTTCGAGAACCGAAATTTGTTCGTCATCCGAGGCATAAAAAACTCGAAATGTTTGGTCGAAAACCGAATTGGTCGAGAACCGAGACGTTCGAAAACCGAGGTTTGACTGTATTATACTTTGTGTTGTACCAGTTCAGTCTGGAGTTTCTCATTCTCTTTCTTCTCTTGCTGAAGCAGTTCAGTTACATTGGAAAGCTTCTGGTCAGCAGCTTCCCTTAAACTCTTCTCTTCATCATAATGGGCCTTTATATCTAGTGGATACAGCAAGATCAATTCAGTTCATCAACATCTCAAAATTACAATGGTTGGTATGAGCACCAGTGGGAAGGCAGTCCTGTGCCCACACTAACCTACTATCTCTGTGGCCAGCTGGGCGGCTTTCTGCTTGATGTTAAATTTTTCTGTCTCTGATTCGTTTAACTTCTTTTCTAAAACTGAGGGGGGGGAGACACAAATATTAGTGACATTGCTACCATTTTGTATATGCATACATGTGGGTGTTTGCGCAACCCTCACCTGAATCCTCTGAGCTCATCTGTCCGTCATTCTGTGAGATTGAGGGAAAACAGTGTGACACTATACCGCATGACAAAACATCATCATAATGTATACAGTATTATGATAAACTATTCCACACCCTTTAAAATTAATGAAGCCACTTTAACACATTTTAAAACATCTTGAAAGAATTACTTGCTTCAGGTGTCCTTGGACTTTGTCTAATTCTTTTTTCAGCTCCCCAGAGAACCATCGTTCCTCCTAAACAGAAAGAAAATCAAAGAAACCTTTAAATGAACAATAATTGTGCAGCTTAAAGTACAGACCAGGGAACTGAGCATACCTTAAGTGATGTATGAAGATCCTGAACCTCCTGCCGCAACATTGTTAGGTCCTCTCTAAATTGAGGAGAGGGTTCATTTTTTAAATTACTGATGGCCATAATTATAACTCAATAAATATCCAACTGCCCTGCAATTAAATTGTGATGAGTCATGGTTGTACATTGAAAAATCTAGCCCTTCGTCAAATTCAGCTTTGCTGTGACCCGGAACAGGACAATCGAGACATTCATTCATTCATTCATTAAGGATTTAGTCGACTGTGTGAAAGTGATTGTTGATACATCGTGTATTCAAGCAAGTGAGGCAAAATGGATTAGAGACGTTCTATTGATTCAGTGTCAACAAGTTTGCAGACTCAAGAAGACCAACATGGTTACGAGCTCTCAGCTGTGGTTGCCACATCCCACTGAAGTTTAATGCCAAAACAAACAAATACAATTTAAAAAAATAAAAATATCACACATTTTGCATTTCAACCAACCACGTGGGCTTTGCCATTAGAGTAACACATATAATATATCATGCTCACAGGCATATATCCATGAACTCGAAAAATGACTAAAGTGTGGATGATGAAGAAGCACTGTTCTTTGTAAACACAATCAAAGAAGAACAGTGCTGGTCTTCATAAACACTTTCAAAGAACAGTGCTTCTTCTTCTTCTACGAGCATGACTGTACAGCATTATACTCCCTCCCGGTGGCCAAGGCGGGACACCAGAAGGAGCTACACAATTAAATTGGATTGCCGCAATAACTTATGATCACGAAGTGTTTAATTCTTCACATTCTATTTAATAATGCTATTGCTCTATGTTTTTCTCAAGTGCAGTATTATAGAACGCCCTCCTGAAAAAAACACTGCACCATTTTTGGTGTTCTTTTGGTGGGGAGGGGCAGGAATGGATAGACAACATTACCATTCATTTTAACGGTGAAATGGGATTTGAAATACAAGTGTTTAAAATGTCAGGCATGGTCAAGGAACAAATTATACTGGTATCTTAATAGGCGTTTTTTTTCCACTTCATTCAGGTGGCGGTCAATTTGAAGTTGGCTTGTGAAAAAAACAATATATTGCAATACAGAGCAAAAGAATCAACCAAGTGGTGGCTTCTAACTTAAACTTAAGTTGGGGCACTCTAAAATCAAGGTACCACTGTTGTATTTTCATTTATCCAATACAGTGGTGCCTCTACTTTTCTTTTCTTAACTAGAAAATGTAAGTAGAGATGCGTTTTCCATGTAAATGGCCTAATCCGTTCAAAGCCCCCTCCCCCCCACCCGCCCCAAAATTCTGACGTAAATGTTTCCTAAAGCAGAAAAATGCATAAAAATATGTAAAAAATACATGTTAGAATTAGATTATTGCACAATAAATGAGAGTTGTACATTATGTAAAAGACAAAGAGTAAAGAATAAAAATGGTCTTTTAGCTTTTAACTGCGTCGTCATCGTTATTATGCCCTCTTTAGTTCATGTTCTCTCTCAGAAGAGGTTTTTGCCTGGTGTTTTGTAAAGAACTGATCCAAGGATGTTTGCTTTTGTCGACTTTTAACAATCCTTTGAAAATGTACAAGGCAAACATCACCGAAGTGAGCGATTGCCTTGGATAAAAATGGGTTCCCCAGAAACCAAGAAGTAATTTCCAAAATAATTGTTTTCTTGATTACACCGACATCTAACAATGCTTCTGTCTCTGGTACTCTACAGAAACTCTCGTAGATCTGAAAGTGTTTTTTCATTAGTTCTTGTGTGATCATGTGGGATTTCAGCCTGAGTGGATTTAGTTTACACATCGACTCAGTCGAAAGCTCATTCATAATAAGCGGTATACAAATAAATGCATAAATATCAATCCCACCTCGTAGGGGCCACATGAGCAGGAAGATCTCCAGTGTCGTGGAACAGCTCGTAATGCTTGAATAAGTCTTCTGCTGAGCTGTGGGACTTCATGCATTGAGGACAGATGAAGCCCTAAACACAGACGCCGACATGATGATAAATTAATGGCTGCAGCTCTGGAAATAAGGTAGAAAAAAACCCAATCAATTCATTCAAGTACCTCAGAGGTTTCATCATGGTTAACGTCTGTGCTGGGCTGCTCCGACTCTGCATTCTGGGAGCCTCCTTTGCCAGGAGTCTGGAAAACAGAAATAGAGAAAAGGATGTGTTCAACTTGAAAAAGACATTTGAATTACCTGAAAGAAAAAATATATATCTTCATGACTAGCCATTTAATTAGCTAATGGGTATACCTGCATGTGCTTATGACATTTAATAAAAAAGCTATGAAAAATTCTCGACGGGCAAATATAACCTTGTGAGAGGTGTCTAATATTAGACAGTTTTAATACAATGCAGTTCTGCACAGCACCTACAACTACAATAATAAAAAATACATGCATTGTTATCCTTCTAAATAGTAATGCTTGCCATATAGGTAATTAAGGAGGTGGCGCAAAAAGTCCTGCTTGCTGCACAGATGGAAAAGCTGGATCCTTGAGTTCTTATCTCATATATTTTAAGCTTGTCAGTTAATGTCGAGCGTGTGAGGCACTCTCCCTCTAACTGTGCTACTTCTTGTTACGTTTTAATTGCCACATTAGGAGAAATTGAGTGATTAATGAATTTGGTAAATTAATACAGCTATGGGTGGCCCGGTAGTCCAGTGGTTAGCACGTCGGCTTCACAGTGCAGAGGTGCCGGGTTCGATTCCAGCTCCGGCCTCCCTGTGTGGAGTTTGCATGTTCTCCCCGGGCCTGCGTGGGTTTCCTCCGGGTGCTCCGGTTTCCTCCCACATTCCAAAAACATGCGTGGCAGGCTGATTGGACACTCTAAATTGTCCCTAGGTGTGAGTGTGGGTGTGCATGGTTGTTCGTCTCTGTGTGCCCTGCGATTGGCTGGCAACTGATTCAGGGTGTCCCCTGCCTACTGCCCGAAGACAGCTGGGTTAGGCTCCAGCACCCCCCCCCCCCGATCCTAGTGGGGATCAAGCGGTTCGGAAAATGGATGGATGGATGGATAATACAGCAATTTGAATGCTCTGTAACACGTGTAAGTTGAATGGAATATGGGAGAAGTGTGTGGGTGAAAGTCCAAGGTCCAGACAACAAGATGAAACAGTGTTGCATCTCCCCATCAGCCTCATCAGGTTACAGCATGGAAATTTTCCCACATCACATGTCAGGACAGGCCATGTTCACTGATAGCTACAAGTGTTGCAGTTATACAAATGCTCTTGTAATGGCTACGTGCTGGAACATTGGTCAGGAGTCAATCAGTGTAACACCTTTTTGAGCCTAAGTACTATAAAGAGGAGAGGGTCACCTCATTGCAGGTCAATTAGAATCAGATTTATTGTAAGAGTATGCAAGAAACACACAACACATACATATAGCGCATTCACATTTTTTTTTTTTTACAGTTAATCCATGAGATAGCTCAATATCTGTGTGAGTACTCAGGACTATGACCCCATAACTCAACTCAATTCAATTGTATTTATAGAGCACTTTAAAACAATTACCACTGTATGCAGTGCTGTACATGGTTTAATACGATTATATGATGATAAATGTGAATCATTGCACACACTTTTACTCATTTCAACATTAACCAGAGCCTTACTGTTTGATTTAACAAACAAAAGAATATCGATCATCTAAACCTAATACTGTAATGCTTTATATTGCAGTTTCCTGTCCGGTAGTTTTGCATTACTGTTGTGAAATAGCTTACCCAGAGTAGGCTAGGATGGACTTCAGAAAGCCCATAACTCCAAACCCAATTTGAGATTCGGTGAGTATTACAGGAACCACTTATGAAGCCAAATATAGAGCGACGCTTTCTTGCATGGGCCGAGATTTCGCCGTTCACTAAATTGCACTGCCTCATGAGAAATCAAGTTAGACGTAACATATGGTTTGCAAATACAGTACAGGCAGCGGCACATTTTAAGCTATGAAAAAACACTGTTTCCATACGTGCCGTACAAGAATTGGTTATTGTTATCGGATGCAATGAATGGGACTTATTGAGTCTTCGCATGGTCATTTAGGACTGACTAGTTGGTCAAACCGCAAAGAGAGGATGTAGCAGTGTGAGGCTAACGCCAATTAGCATTTAAGGAATGGTCGACGAATCAACCAAACACTTTAGCTAACGGAAAACAATAACATGCGCATCTGGAGGTCAATGACGTTATCTGCTGATGTAGTTCATATACGACACGCCGCAGACAATGTCACCCTGCTGAATTAGACAACGGTGTGTTGTGTTGTAAAATGCACGTACAATGCATTGATACGACACTAAATAAAGTCGCCCCCGTGAGTGTATACGGGCTAGCATCTAATGCTAACTTTGGCCACCCAACATAGGAGCGCTTGATAAGATTACCACGGCATGGAGGGATGTGTTCTTTTTCGCCAATGACCATAAATCGTCGGCTCGAACACATTACCCCGCCCGTCTGCGACATCTTGTGACCTAAAAGGCGCGCCCCGGTAGAAACTGGAAAAGAACGGGCCTACGTTTTACCTAAAAAAACATATTTGGATCCAGTAAATGTCATATCGTGCGGGTTGTTGTCGCGGAAACTTACCATTTGTAATATCCGTCTGAGCATGGCCTTGTCAGCGTGTGTCCCAACACGAACCCGAATCGGTTTCCCACAAGGAAAGTTGACGTCGCGGTACCACAGACACCTGACCAAGACCAGGCAGGGAGAAACAGAGAGGGGGCGGGTCTTGGGCGGGATGGCAATTTTGAACAGGACACAACACAAGTCATGTCCTCTTGAAATACAAAGGCATGCAATTTTGGGATTGTTTGAATGCATTTTTAATATATTTTTTTCACAGAGGTACGGGTACAGAGCAGCACATTCTCTACTAACTTTTAGTCCCTGTTTTCTTAAGATCAAGAGGTTATAATGAATAGGAAAAAATATATTTTGTATATTTTGTTAGTTTGGCGACAAAAGAAGAATGACCTTCTAAAATCTAAATTATGCCTGCAAAGTCTTTGTTCGCTGCAATACATTAGTGTTTTTTCCTCAGGAAAATTGAATAAATAAATCTTTTTCGGCCTACTGTTGATTCAGCTATAATTCAAGATTGACCTCATTCAATTGAGACCATTTCCAAACAAAATTCAAAATGATACGTTCAATACACATTTGTGAGTTTGAATATAGATTGTAAAATATTAAAACACATTGGAACTGCAATAAAACTAAGGCTCCTCCTTTTTTTCAGAATGAGATTAAAAACACACGGGGAAAAATGGACAGACTTTCATACTTTAATCACAGTCAATTCATGAAACTTTGTGAAATCAGTTATAAAATCTATACCAGCTTCAATCTGTTGTTGGAATTTTGATAAATACACACATTATGTGGTTACTCAGATATTCCTATTTCAAATAATGCACATTTTTGGGACACCTTGTACACTACATTTTAAATTACTGTATTTTATACTAGACTTCATTCAGATGTAATTCTAATGTTAATACTAAATAGTAACACAAGAGATTACTTTAATATACTCTGCATGTTTACAGTCTTAGCGGTTCACCAAAATAGTTTAGCATCATTCCAAGCACATGATCAACTTCTTAATGATTTGTCAGCAAGGCACTTTGAGCATTACGGCTTCTTCGGAGAGGCAGCACTTCTCATTGCTGGGCACCACGAAACCAAGCAAACACTGGCAGCAACAACAATCTCGTACTGTATTATTCATCATCAAAAATAAAAATGTAAAGTGCAGATGTAACACTCTAAACATAACAAGAAAACATTACAGGGACACACATTTGTTCATCTGGTGATGATCACTAAAAATACACATAAAAAATGTAATTATTATTGGAAAACAATTTGGCACTCTCCAAGCCCACCTCAAAATGGGTTTCAAATCACTGTCATGGGTGTCCACACATCCATCCATCCATCCATTTTCCGAGCCGCTTGATCCTCACTAGGGTCGCGGGTGGTGCTGGAGCCTATCCCAGCTGTCTTTGGGCAGTAGGCGGGGGACACCCTGAATCAGTTGCCAGCCAATCGCAGGGCACACAGAGACGAACAACCATCCACGCCCACACTCACACCTAGGGACAATTTAGAGCATCCAATCAGCCTGCCATGCATGTTTTTTGGAATGTGGGAGGAAACCGGAGCACCCGGAGAAAACCCACACAGGCCCGGGGAGAACATGCAAACTCCACACAGGGAGGCCGGAGCTGGAATCGAACCCGGTACCTCTGCACTGTGAAGCCGACGTGCTAACCACTGGATACCGGGCCGCCTGTCCACACATCACAGTGTGAAAATCATCAAGTAGGTAACAGTGGCTTTCAGATAAGTCCATCTTGGAGTGCTTCAAGAATCTCCCTTATCACTTGACGAGATCCAAAGTTTGTGCTGCACTAGCAATGTACTGAGGAGTATTGTTGTCCATCACTTGGGAGCTCATTGTGTTGCCGCTACTTGGGTGACACACTGGGCCGCAAGTGGAGTTTCGGGTGTTCTTGAATCTGTGCAGGTATTCGGCTTGGACAGGTCTGTGGTTCTGCAGCACCCGGATGGCTTCATCAACTTTGAACCACTTACGTTTCCTTCCTGAATGCAATGTCAGAGAAGAGAAAGTAAATTGTTAGCATGCTGTGCAATACTCATGACCGGGAAAGGTGGATAAATGAGACTTATCATGCTTTGATTTGGTTGTTGTGTGTTGTTTATAATATTTGACAAGCAATACTGAATGAAATTCAGCTCCATACCCTGATGTTATGCAGTATGTACCAATAAAAGAGAGTTGTGCATAATGTAAAAAACAAAGAATAAAGAATGAAAATGATGGTCATCATTTCACTGTTAAGATAAGAAAACCTTTATTTGTCTCACAATGGAAACTTCCCAATTTACAGCAGCAAAATTGACTGCATCTTCATTGGGTTTTTTTGTTTGTTTTTTTGCCCTCTTTAGTTCATGTTCTCTCTCAGAAGTGTTTTTTGCCTGCCAAGGATGTTGCTTTTGTCTGCTTTTAACTCATTCAGTACCAGCCAATTTTAAACCAAGTCTGAAAAGACATATAAAAACGTCTTTGGGAGTGAATGAGTATCCTTCGAAAACGTCCAAGGCAAACATCAGCATAGTGAGCGATCGCCAGACTAGTGAACGCCTTTTCTGGGTGATTCACATTTACGTAAAACTATCGGAACACCTCATGCCCCGAGGGGTGAATGACAAGGATACTGCATTGACACATATTTATCTACACGCATAGACACATACGGTAGAGGTCCCTCTTAGCCAATGGAATGCCAGGATGATGCTCGGTAGTAGCCAATGGCAGGGCAGCTCTAAGTATGTTGCGTTCAGGAAACCCGGAACTGCAACAAGCAGCCCATTCGGTATTTTTACCTTTCGTATCTTGTAACAAGAGGCAATATTTTCCTGTTTCGTAACTTGACAATTTCGTATGCAGAGACGTTTGTAAGTAGAGGTACCACTGTACAGTCAAACCTCGGTTTTCGACCATAATCCATTCCAGAAGTCTGTTCGAAAACTGAAATTGTTCAAAAACCGAAACCACTCTCTTTTTAAAATAAAAATGTTTACTGAACACGTCTGCTCACAATGGAAAGCAACACGAGGAAGCGTCACTTCCTCGTCTACCCGAGAAAGCGTCACTTCCTCGTGTAAGGAAGGCGAGAGGAGTCAAATGGTGCATTCAAGTGCGCTCAGTTTGTTCGAGAACTGAAATTTTTGGTCGAAAACCGAATTGGTCGAGAACCGAGACGTTCGAAAACCGAGGTTTGACTGTATATCATTTTCGTAATATAAAATGGCCAATATCATGATGGAATTATTTTTTCCTCCCTATCACCATCTCTATACAAACTGCAAATACCATATTCCAGTGTGAGTAAAAGCAGCAATGTGATTAGCTTACCTATGTTGACAGAGTCCTCCCAGTCCTCCAGTATTTCTGTGACAATGATGATATAGACATGTGTCCTATGCTTTCTGTCTTGGTTCTGCTGTAAAGGGTTAGATGAAAACATTACTTTTGGTTTCTATTCTGCCAATGCATTCCGTGTAAAGCCGTCATATAAAAGTGGTGCACAAACTGTGATTACTGTTCTGTTTTTTTTTACAAGAGGAATGCAACAACTTAGCAACAAAGCACACTGAAGACGACAAAATGAATACCAGTTTGAAAATAGGGCAACCAACTGATTCAGAGAATAATTTTAGTTTAACGTGTGGGTTCAACAAAAAAAAAAATATTTGACAGTCTTACCTCAAAAATTCCAAGAAGTCTGCCAAGCCTTGCCTTAACCCCAGCCTGTGCACACAAGAAGCAGAAGACATTCAGCAAACATCCATCTATCCACACATTTTCTACCGTTTGGGTCGGGGTGGTAAGAACTTTAGCAGGAAACCCAGACTTCCCTTCCCCCAGCTACTTCTTCCAACTCCTCCGGGGAATCCCAAATTATTCCCAGACCCTCTAGGAAACAGTCTCTCCAGCGTGTCCTGGACCTGGATTGTCCGGGGGCCTTCTGCCGGTGGGACATGCCCGGAACACCTCACCAGGGTGATGTCCAGGAGGCATTTTAAGCACATGTCACATCATTTGTCTCCTATCAACATGGAAGTATAGCGGCTTGATTCTGAGTCTCTCCAGGATGACCGAGCTTCTCATTCTATCTTGAAGTGACACCCAGCAGAGGAAAGTCTTTTCACTCATTTGTATCTGGGATCTTGTTCTTCCTGTTAGGACCTAGAGCTCATGGACACCAGCGGATTCAGAGATTTCTGCCACGACAGGCACCGACCACCTTTCAGCACAACTTTGATCAGCACAAAAAATGGTCAACTTACTAAATATGACCCATCTCCCCCATTATGAGGGTGATGTTCTGCCAGAGGGAGGAGTTGAAACTCTTTCTTATTTTTAACTAACAATAAAATATGTTCGTCTAAGACACACGTTCATGATCAGAAGCGAGCCATCTTGCTCCACTGCAGAGCCGTGCACAAGAGGCACCTGTGACTCCTTCCTGTGCTAATGTAGGTCAGTGTGATCATATTACGTGACACGTCATGCTATATTCAAAACATCCATCATATCATTCAACCTTATGGATTTAATAGTTTCATTTAGATGTGTGGGATCAGTTATTGTTTAAAATAGGGATGTGTACAACTCATTTCTTTGCATGACTACAAATCCGGTGTATTCTTTTTTTTTTTTTTTTTGTCAGGCCATCATGAGCCAAATTTTGATGGCCTTGCCAGAACCAGCACCAGCCCAGTATATAACTGGCAAGTCGATACTTCATACATCACAATATGATCAAGTTAAAAAAAAAAATCCAAAATGTATACTTTTGTCAGTCCGCAAGGTCAGGTGTGTGTTATTGTTACAAAATTATTCAAAAATGTTGAATGTTGAAAATGGCTTGCTCTCTTCGGAGATGAAATGTTACCTTTTTGTCAAAATTCTTCCTGTTTCTGTCTGGTAATGCACATGATGCATTCCAGCGGATTAAGAAATTGTTTAGCAACATGAACCTATGATGTGTGGCATTTTAAACCTGGCCTCTACAGCTGCCAGCTTCAGTTAGTAGGGATCAGACTACCGCTGTGTCCCAGTTCCCTAAGACACACAAAATGTTGCCTTGTGTGCGTAGCTGACAGTCAAAAAGCAGAAAAGTGCTAAATACATCCGATCTTGCTCAACTGTAAAACTTTAACTGATCATAGAGACCAATTTTTTAATGACAACATCCATTTTAGTATTTTTACATTTCCATCAATGCTTTCCTAATATTTGACAAAACTTAAAATAGAACGGCTTTGGAAGACAACAAAGTAAATTCATGGTATGAAATGGAATGATAAAAAGTTAAACCTTTTTAAATTGGAACAGTACCATCTATCCATGTTGTCAAGTTGAACTGTATATCAGTGTACTGAAATATGATGATTTGAGTTGTAGGTTTTCCAAGTTGTTGGTTTGCAGCTTATCTATATTCAGACACATCTGGTCATAGGCACAGGATGGAGTAACCCGAGAACCTTCCCAAATGTCACAGCCATGCTTCAAAGTTGTCAACATGCCACAATCCAAGGCACAACCTCATAACACAGACCAATCAAGCAGCATGTAGCCAAAGGAGCCACATTGTTAAGAAACCACAAAGCAATTCAGTGGCTGGACATCAACGCTAAACACTTCAAACATTCACCTGGATCAACCTTGTTGCTAATGACATAACTATTCAAGAGCTGCTATATACACATGCTTTATGCCAATTTGTCTTTGTGTCTGACGTATCCATGTGTGTCTGTTTTAGAACAAGATAATGATGTGATATAGTCAATGTATGTTCAACTCTTTTCAGTTTATGCTCACAGCGTAAACACTTCTGTGTCCATCCTTGATGATAATGATGATGATAATGACCCTACCTCCTCATAAACTTCTCTAACAGCAGCCCTAGAGGGTTCCTCCTCAGGCTCCACTCCTCCCCCTGGCACAATCCATTGGTCTGGATGTCGGCTGCTGCTCACCAGTAGCACCTACAAGTGACAGAAAAGACATTTCACGTCCTTTCTGCTGGATGGATTGTCTGATTTCATCGTGCCAAACACAAGCAATGACAAAATGTTCTCCAGTAGCATTAAAACATCCTGACTGACAGCAGTTTTACAGACAAAAACATTTGCCATTCAAACACATGCCGAAAATGCAGACAATTGCATGTGCACACGTGTGCTCACATCCATACTGAATTGACAGGCTTTTCGAAAACGCCTGGATCAGCAGTTGCTTTTTTTTTAGCGTGAAAACAAGAGCGCTGAGCAGAGGAGGTGAATGACCCCAGCACATAGCTCGACAATACTGTAATGACAACGGACAATTAACTTCTTGCACATTTACTGTATAGGGTACACACTGCGTATGCTCATAACAGACCTGGAGTCATATAGTGGTACTTTAGGACAGGTCATTTTGAGAATGGTGACTACTGTATGTCCACGGTCAGACATTATTCATTATTCTAGTTATTTTATGTAACACTTGTACAATTATAGAAGTTTAAAAATGTGTTTTTGTTCCGGGTCAGATGAGTCAAGGTGTTCATACCTGTTGGATTGGTGTACAACACCCCTGTTTTTTTTTTGCCAATCTCCCCCAATCGACCCATTACCGCACGTACGTGCACACCCATGCATAGGCGCAGGAAACAGAAAAATGAAGTAGATACAAGAGTTTGTACGTTTTTGAAAAGGAAATCACTGCCTACCTTAGCAGAGACGTGACACGGAGGCATGGGACGCACTCTTGCAGCGTGTTAAAAGCATTAACATCACCATCATAAGCTCACATGTACCGTTTTAAAATGCTTCTCCTTTTGGCGTTCCAGATTCCTGTTTTTTGCCAGTGCCATTGGTGAATTACAGATGAGACAAAGATTGAATGAGAGTAACAAAATAGTGATAATAATTTAAAGGTGACCTGCTTTTTTATTATTTTAAAATGTTTTTTGTGAACGTGAAACTGAAAGGATACAGTGTACAGTAACACAAAAATGTATAATATAAATAACACAGACATGCAAATCTTTTTTTTTTTTCATTTCCCCCAACATGCCTTGCAATCGACTGGTTGGGACTGGTAAACACTGTCTTTCCTCCACTGGCTGTTTATACTATTATCATTCTAATACTGTAGCCATGGCCATTTTATAAACCAAAGCAAGACTGGAGAAGGCTGGTGGCAGGTATATCTGAAAGTTGAAGCTCAGGTCATGCGGTAGCTTGCCAAGTACACTGAGTATGTGAATCCACACCCCATCTTGAGGGTGCTCAGAGAGTAATCCCTTCCAGCCTCAGCATACGTACTCAAAAGGGACAACACAGAGTGTAAATATGTCTAGTTAAAGTCACCACTGCATAGCTTGTATCATATCTGATTCACCATCAACCCTGAAGCATCACGCTGATGAGCTCTCTCTGGTATTCAGATATTTGTAAAAGTGATATATTGACCTCTCACATGAATGCTTACCATGTGCCCAACGGTTTTATATGTGTCCCAACTACGATGTACATTACAGGCCAATATCAAAAGACTTACCTGGTTGTTTAATTTCACACTTGATGAATTGGCAGGTACTCCAGAGACCCAATTTAGACACCAACAATTAAAACATAGATTGCCCATTATATGTCTCCTCACTAACAACATGCCACGTGCCAGCTAGCTTCAAGGACTCCAAACCACACTTGACACATGGAGGCCTTCTTTTCTGGGGAAACCCACCACCCAAGAACTCAAGAGGGTACTTTAAGGAAAACAAAAAGGGTTGTGGCCATGACCGAAGTGCGTAATCGACACGTTATGGCGAACTCCCGCTGGGCCGGGCTGTAATATACGATGTTGGGGTCGCTACTCCACCCCTTGGATCTGTTTTGATATCAACAAATGTATTAATTGTTTTTTGTTGTGGTTGTTTGTTTTTCAAATATTCAATTTTGAATTTGATGCCTACAATACATTCCAAAAAAAGGTGGGACAGGGCCATGTTTACCACTGTGTTACATCACCTTTCTTTGTAATAGCACTCAACATGTGTTTGGTAACGGAGTAAACTAATTGTTGAAGCTTTGTAGAGGTAATTTTGACCCAATCTTGTTAACTTCATAATGCAGGTATGCTAGAACTGCTGGCAGACCAGTATAGAAGTCGCACCCTGTTACTATGAACCCACGCTGTTGCTGTTGTAATATGTGCAGAAGTGACTTTATGGGGGAGGGCATCAACCCAACCGGGACGATTCCCTTCGGAATTGTTCGATTCATATATCATTGCAAGACTAATAAAGGATTTCTTAAAGGATTTCTTACCTTATCATACACACTAATATACATATATATACTATACATATATATATATATCTATATATATCTATATATATATATATATATATATATATATATATATATACTATACATATATATATATATATATATAGAGAGAGAGAGAGAGAGAGAGAGAGAGAGAGAGAGAGAGAGAGAGAGTACAATAATCCAACTAAGTGTTTTTAATCACATGACAGTACAGGACATGGTGAAGAATAACAGGCAACGAAGAGAAATGTGGAGCAATTGGCAGCACCGAGGCCATGAAAGCAAATCTGCAGGAGACAGCAAGAGGCTGTAGCTTGTTTCTAAAAATTGCAGCTCATAGGTCACTTTGTGTTTAGCACACAGTGTAACATTCAACACCTCCCTACTAAATCTCAAGCACAAGTCAGATGGGACAGAACCACTCTGCAGCCACAAGGACACAGAACCTACAGAGTTTTGATGAAATCTTGGTGACTATCACAGAACAAAAATGTTATTTACTGCTTAACATTTGGAATTTATTATTTACTTCATGAAGTTTAGATCTGCTGTATGATGACTTTCGCTGGACATTACAGTTTTATCCCTGGGATTGCTGGCAACCGGTTCAGTGTGTACACCGCCTACCACCCGGAGACAGTTGAGATTATGCGATTCAGATATTGGATAGCTGAATTATGGTATATCGCCATTTATCACAGCTTGAACAATTCTGATGTTTTGGGGATGTTTGACCACAATGTCCAACCTGTGAAAATTAAGTATAATAACAATTGGACCCGATTGATTAATCTGCCAGCCAATTCAATCGAACATTTTATTTATTTATTTTTACACATTACAAGACAAAGATAAATGACATTCTTACATCATCAGCACCCACTTCCCCCCCAAAATCTGTCTAAAAAAACACTGCTGATTTTTTCACCCAGGTTTTCTCTCTCCTGTAAAGTTAAGCAAATATGAAAACGGAGTAAACACTTAAAAAAGTAAACAGTCAAACCTGTGTTTGGCTGGCAACCAGTTCAGGGTGTACCCCGCCCACTGCCCCAAGACAGCTGGGATAGGCTCCAGCACGCCCGCGACCCTCGTGAGGAGTGAATTAGAAAATGGATGGATGGATGGATGGAAAATGGTCAAATATTTTTCCTGTAATCCATATCCTTATTGTTACTAGCGCTTTTAAAATCGACAAAAATTTTACACATTTAACTCATTCCAACATAGGACAAAGACATCCTCATCTCCTACCCCTCAAAACATCAGTAAAAAAAACTGCCACTTTTTGCCTGTTTTCTCTCTACTGTAAAGTTAAACAAATACTAAAACAAAGACTAAAATACTAAAGCTAATAGGGTCAAATATTTTGCCAGTAATTCATATATTTATTGTTGCAAGCGTTAATGGTGCAAAAAAAAAAAGGCTTTATTCCTGATATAGTTTTATGGGCACTTAAGAAATGTATCCTGCCAAATATCAGAATTAGCATCGGTCTAAAATAAAATCCACATGTGTCGGGCCCAAACAACAATAGCTAAATGGATACAAGATACTTTTTGATTCCATTTCAATTGGGATCAAAATATCCCGGACCAGCATTTCTCACGTTTGACAATAGAATGACACATTTATTGGCCACTTCATTAGGTATATCTAATTCACTAAACTTGACACAATGCACGACCTTGATATTCAAAACAAACGGCCTTCGCAAACACAATGCTCAGTTATAATCGATATAAGTCTTAATTTGGAAAATTTAGTAGGAAATCACAGTAACGCTAATATACTGTATATGCACATTCAGAGTACACTGATTAAGATAAGACAAGAAAACCTTTATTCGTCTCACAATGGAGAAATTCGCAAATTATCATTTAGATTGTCTTAATATTAATAGGAATGAGTGCAGTAATAACTACACTCTCGCCTGTGAACGCACTAAAAGCCCCCGCAATTGGACTATAATGTATCATAACCAGGGGTGTAGTGGGCGTGGTACGCGGGGGTACGCCGTCCACCCACTTCTCCCGACGCCACATTCAATTTTTATTTCGGTTTTAGCCCTGCACTGCCTGCGGGTTATTGAAATGTTTGTTGATCATTGTTCTAATGCGAGTTATGCTTAATAACAGCCTATGATCGATGTTAGAACATCCCAGAATCGCATACACCCACTTAAAAAATCCCCACTACACCACTGATCATAACTTAAGTTACTTTATAAAATATGACAGAAGCGGTACACCCACTTTTCAAGTCTTACCTCGTCTTCGGCCTCGCTTCTGAAACATAAACACGCCGCTCGTCTTTTGAACCCTTCGCCGTCATACGTCCTTGTCTTGTTGGGCTTAAACTTCATCATGTAAAAATGTTGTTCTCAATGTACAAAATCCAGCAAAATAAAAATTTGGTAGTACAGTAGTTGGAGCTTCAGTCGTTCGCGAGGCCAGGAGATAATGTTGTCGCAATTCCAAAATGCGGACCTGCTTCATTCATTTCTGGATTTTTCTCGACTGTTTCAGACTACGTGCGGGCGCTCAATCAACATGAAACGGAGGTTCGGATCTGATGTCACACAAAGCATAAACTCGATCTGAAGTCGGCGGGCTTCTTTTAATAGCCGAATTACGAGCATAGACAAAAATACATAAAACGACGCGCCTAACAAGTTGAGCAGTTGTTGCAATACGTCTGCGAGTCGGCCATATTGGCTGTGGCAGATCCTATCCAGTAATAAAGCAGTGGACTGAACTCCATAAAACACCTTATAAAGGGCACAAAGTTAATGCCTCTTTTTCATTCACACATTTGGGAAACAAAAAATAAAAATACCAGTGACTATTACCGTGTCAATAAATATTGATTATTAATGTTAAATATTGATTGACTGAAATAACCCAGAGCCCGAATTACAAGTTTTCTAAATCGTGTGTGTGTGTGTGTGTGTGTTTGGGGGTCTAAATTGTAATGTTCAAACCATTGGTAAGTCTCTATTGAGCAATTTTATGAGGCATCTTCAATAATCACTCCTAATTGCCACATCCGATGTAGGAGTCAGTGCTCAAAATGGCACGTCAGAAATCTATTTGGCCCCAGTTAGGCCCCTCCAGCATTTTATTTGATATTGTAAAATGTATAAATAATTTTCTCAGCCCCTATAGCCCCGAGAGAGAAAAAATTCTGGAGCCCACAACTGTAGCTGATGCAAGTACAACACTCCTCACGAGCCTAAGACTTGTGCGTCCTTCAAAAACAGTTTTTATGGAAAGGCATTAAAATTAATTAAGATACTAACAATTCACACCGACTGCACCAATTTATTCGCAGTTGGTAAAAATATTGCCTAAACCCGATGCTTTTGTTGGTGTACTTCAAAATATAGACCATACTTTGTTTTACTGCAAGATATTAGTGTGCATGCGAAGCTCAATTCTATAATAGCATTAATAACAAATTAAACCATCAAGTTTAGAGGTAGCATACGTGACCTACATGACGCATCTGCCTCAGAGTTCTGAGGGTCTGTGTTCAAATCTCAAATCCAGCACTCCTGTGTGAAGTTGGCACACTCTTCTTTCTCCAGTTACCAAGACACATTAAGCACATGTTCTTAGACTTAGTACCCCTACATGAATGACAGTCTCAGTGGCCATCTGCCAACATGTGGCCTGCAATTTACTGGCAACCAGTCCAGAATGAACGCTGCCTCTTTCTCCAAAAGTAACTCGGATAGGCTTTGGCTCACCAATGACCCTTACAAGTTCAAGCGCTATAAAGTTAATTGATTTTTAAAAAATAGTCTACCGGTATCTGGATGTCGTCAACGCGAAGCCACTTTTAAAAAAGAATGTCATAATTCACAACTTTGCTTCACTGTCACACATCTTAAAAGGGTGAAATAGCTTTTGAATTTGTTGGAAGATATGTGTCAGCAAGGTCTTTGTGCTATTTTTGTATTAGGACAACATTTTAGGGATGATGAAAATAGTGCCTCCGTGCTACTGGAAATTGGTATATAGAGGCCAGCCTGGAAGACGTCACAAAATCTTATTTTAACGTGAGTGAATACTACAGGTGCTGTCTAGTCAACAAATGGAAGCGTTCGCATTGTTTTGGCAAGACTACAACAGCCTTCAAACTTTGAATTTGCAGTTGTTCTTTGGCCTTATGTGAGAGTAAATGAAAGAAAGTCTGTATGATGTTCAGATTTGTGACTATTGATAACTGCTTACGTAGTATGCTTCATTCAATTTAAAGACAAAAAGATTGCAAAAATCAAACCCAAGCAAGTGTTTATTAACTAACTGAGTTTATTTACAGAACTGAAATGTATGCAGATGATCGTTTCTCTAAACATTCTCAGAACAGGAAAAGTGTTCCTCCCCTGATGATCAAAAATAATACATTTACATTGAGCTTGGCTTTGTGGCCACAAATGTTGTCAGGTGTCAAATCGTACACGGACCTAAACCGGGGGAGACTGATTACGGCACACTCCAGCTTCACATATGCCATCCTAATCCTGATTTATTAAATAAGGTGAAAGCTAAACTGGAACCCCTGCCTGGTGGTCTCAATGCCAGTGGGAGGAAGGTCATACACAACTGAGTATTGTAGTGTTAGACTGACAATGCACAAGAAGAAAAAAGGCTGAGTGGAGTTTAGTATGAATTGAATTGAATTGAATACACTTTATTGTCATATGTGTTGTACGTATGTGTAACATACAGCACAGATGAAATTTCTTCCCCCTCAACATGACTGTACTAAAAGGGGAAAACAATCAATACACGAGGACTAGATACTGCAAAATTAAACAAAAAGCTCAAACTAGGTCAAGGTCCATAATGTCCATCCTAACAGCACTGACACGCACATACCACAATTTCCGGCTAGAAGTGGTTGAAAAGTCATGGTGGTGTATGTGATTTGTTAAAGCAAAGGGCTCAGTTTTGGCTTTCAGTCCTATTAGCTGTGAGTTAAATCGGGAGAGCTGTTTTGTGATTGGCCAGCCCAACGCTGTATCTCCATGTGGGTGTCACGTTACACTACAGGCAATAATTATTAGTAGTTGTTAGTTGCTTTTAATTAACAGTGATAAAGGAACAAAAAGTTAAAATGAACATAAAAATACACCATACTGGCCACAAGTAGACCTCCTTTCCTCACCCAATCCCACTGCTGTCTGATCCTTGTAACCCTCAATAAACCCCGTCCCCCACCGAAGATGTGGGACCTAAGATTCTCCGTCTCGAAAAGCTTAAAAAAGCAGCAGTTGACAGACTATTGATGTACAAAGAAAGCCAAGGTGAGTAGACCGAAACCTCTGAGCAAACAGTAATGAATTATTTAGGACAAAGAAGAGTCATTTTACTAGAATACGTTCACTAATCGCCAGCAGTTTTTCCCTTTTCATTATATTCATGTTTATTTATAGCATATGTGTGCCTGTGTATGTGTGTGTTTGAATTTGACCGTTTTCTTCAAATGCAAATAAAGGAGGTATTGCCAGAACATGAGGACTTGTGTTCACACTTGACTTCCGCGTGTGTCTTCACTTGACAAGATGCTGGTCGCCTCATTTGTTTCCGGCATAAAGTCTGGTCCATGACTTGGCTGAGGAGGGGAAAAGTATGACAGGTCAACAAGAAATTTTCCAAAAAGGATTCTTCCTGCTGCAATTGATTACAAATGATTTGATCATGTAAATGGTAAAGGATGACGTGAAACGAGTTGGTCACAGCTGTAATCAATACCAGCTACAGACCAGGGAGGACCAGTATGACTCGGATGTCCAGCATAGAAATGAACAGTATCATTATCACCCACAGACTTTTCAGATCAAGTTATAAAGCACTTGGGGGGGGGAGAAAAAAATAAAAAATAAAATAAAAAATAAAGTGTCAAAAAATACAAACTGTAATTGGTTTGGCTGCTGTGACCGTCTTATTTTCTTAATTATTTTCAAAGTGAACATTATATCACTGTTAAATCATAAAAATACATGAATACCTCGTGCATCAATGTTTCATATTTTTAAAGTGTGGGCATTTTGTGCACCAACCACAAAGTCATATTAGTCTTTCCTATTTAGAACTCCTCAATCATTACGGAAATATCACCCCCTGCCCCTCCCTCCATGTTGCAGGAAATAAGAATGTTGCTAACCTGAGGACCACTATTGGCATTCTCGCTAGAGAGGTTTTTAAGGAAACAGCCGTTAAAAGAGTCGTGATAAGTCAAAAAATACAGCAACAATGTGGACCACAGTCAGGACATGACCAGTTGCTTTTCCTCAATTGAACACACCACATACGCACGTGCACCTCAAAATTAAAGCACCGCACCAAAAATAAAAAGACATCATATTCTAGGTTTTATTTGGAGTTTCTAAAGACTGCAAGGTTCAGTCAGAGACCGAGGACGGGCTGGATGTGGCCAGTAGGCCGTACTTTGCCCAAGTGTGCTTTAATCCAAAAGGTAAGATTTAAATCGGAGAACAACGCAATATCTGGAAAGAACCTACATTAAATAACTTCATTTGAAAGCGGCAGGTCTTACCTGTCTCTATAGCTTCAGCTTCATTGGTCTTCCACTTCTCCGCCACATCATTTGCTAAGGGATCATCAGGGTTTGGAGCACTTAATAATGCCTGGATTGAGAGCAGCACCGTGCGAATCTGCAGAGCTGGTGACCATTTATCTGAAAAAAGAAATGAATAAACAGAAGACAGAAGACAGGAGGTGAAGACAATAAAAATGGACATGCGGGAAGGCGGACGAACACTATGGCACAAGTTACTATTAAAAGGCAGCAACAGGTGGATGGTAAATGGGGTAGCACTATGGGGGCAGCTGTCAAAGTATACACCCCAGTGAAAGTCGAGTTCAAAAGGCCTTTTGGCAGATACAATTGGCAAATTTCTCAATTCATCTACATGTAAACTGTAACAGAACAAATTGTAAACGAAGCCTTGTTCCAAAATCCAACATATTTGTGAGAGACTTGATTTTCTGTCACTTCTGGTAATCAAACTGTTAGCGGTCGATAAGAAAATTATTTGTGACTTACCTTTCAGAATGTCAAGACATATTCTTCCCAACTTGTCTACATTGGGATGATATATTTTAGTCATGAAGCGGACTTTAGGTGCTGCCATCGGATATTCCTCTGGTAAAAAGAGTTCTAGTTTAAATGTACCCCCCTCAAAAGGTGAGTCCTGCGGACCAGAAATGACCACGTGAAAGTAGCGAGCGTTGCTCTCATCTGGCTCTGCCTGGATACCTGGCACAGGCTCTGCAAACAAGCGCTGAGTTTCCTGGTAAATTAAAACAAAACAAAGCACAATTATTAATACAAAACGGTCCCAGATAATACTCATTCATTTTTAGCGGCACAACTTTAGCAGTCAAGCACGCTGATTGAAAGTGGAGAGCTCATCAGTAAGGCTGTCACTTTGTCACGAGGATGATAGAATAAGCGGTAGAAGGCTAAACTTCACCAAGGCTGAGCAATGATGCTGGGTCCAGGGAGTGGTTCCTTCGCAGCTATCAGTCGAGTATTAAATCAACTGGAGAGAGAAACTGATAAATACATGGCCAATAGCGCAGACATCTATAAATTCCATCTTCCCCCCAAAAATCTGAGCCTGTTGTCGAGCCGATTGTAAATTTGAGCAGCAACAGCCAACTCCAGCCCACATAAATCCCAACATGCACCTTTAGCTTCAATCTTAACATGCCTACAAACTAGCAAACGCATGATTTTTTTCCTGGGTTTTTGAAATGCTCCATAAGAGATAATGTTGCCAAACTAATCCCTCACTGTAGTATGTATGTATGCTAGGTCAGTAGGTGGGTGTGGCACTACTTCCACGGGCACCAACTGCTTGTTCTCTACTAAACGGTCCCTTGAATGCACTTGGCACCACATGGAGCAAAGAATCACTTTGAAATACTTGTTGGCAAAGGGCCAAAATCCTTAGGTTTTGACTTACTAGTACTGTACATTTATAGCTATTTTATCGTTATGATGAGACACAATTTGTGAACTAAAAGGCGCACACAGGCAAATGTTTTGAGTTTTGATTGATCCGCTCTTCCTCATCTGCTCATGACAATTGCAAAGGGGTCAAACAGGTCAATAGAGGACGCCATTTCCTTCGCTCTCCACCCAGCTCTCATCCACTGAGACTCAAAGAACTCCTCCAGTAAATGTGGTTTCAAGACTTCATTCCCCAGCAGCTCATGCAAAAAACAACATTTGGGACACATACTGCAGACATACACACTTTAATTATTACAAGAAATATCCTATTTGTAAGCATCACTGGGTCTCTTAAATGTTGCTGTATGAATCTAAGTTGTTATTAATATTATAATTTGCACTACCTATCCCCCTTTTGTTGTTTGTTTTTTTACATCTGTATGCATGCAGGTTTTGTAGAGGTGAGAGGAACAGTCTTCCAATCATCTGTAATCTCTGTACATTCGGCAAATTGATAATGAAAATCTTTGAATCTTCAATTTCTCTTGAATCTGAGACACACTGACACTTGAACTCAATTATTATGACTTAAAAGGAGACATTTGTACGAAAAGGGCCCACCCATTAAGTGTGGAATTAAACAATCAAGGAAATATTTTAGGCCTACTACAGACCAAACAATGCAGTCATACACGACTGAATTGGATACATCATGAAAAAAAATTACAGTTGGCAATTCACATCCGCACACAAAGGGAATGAGTATGACATGCTGCAATGAAAAAAATGCCACCTAGTATTGAGGCTCCATATAGAGTATTTCATCCTGTATCGAAGGACGGTCCTCAGAAAACATGGTCCCCGACGGCTGCGAATGGTGACCCAGTTCCCGAGTGAATATCTTTTTCCTTTGATAATCAATTACCAGCTTTGACGTACATTACACCACATAGAGTAAATCGCAGAGTTAAAATAAACAAGTGTAATGAGATTTGTGATGTTTGTGTGCAACTGTATTTTGAGCAATGTAATGCTGGCTGGAATTTTGCGACATGCAGCGTGAACATGTAAAATCTCTTTTGTTCATTCGGTGACAACCGATTGGTTTGAGACGTCGAGCGAAGTGTCCAGTTTAAATGGTAACGACCACGCAATAAAATTGATGGTGATTTTTTAAGTGTATTCTTCCAGAAAAGTCAACAAATTTGAAAAGCGTACAGTTCAGCTGCAGGCATTTTTTACACTGCGAAGCCAGCAGCTAAAAAAAAATTGTGGTTTCCATGTGGTGCTTCAATGTAAGGGCCCTGCAAGGTTTGATTTAAATCATGTATCATTTTTGACTGATCTGCCACAGGTTCAGTTTAGGGCTCACGTGCCACTCGCGGAACATGTTTTCTGACAACCACAAAAACATGGTGCGATTGTCAAGGAAGAAACGGGCAAGAATAAAGGTACTGTAGTGACATCAGCTGAGTAAAATTAGGAAACTATACTGTGCTAAAGAGAATTAAATAAAATCTTCTACTGCTTTTTAATTGTTTTTATTTAACCTTTATCTAAAACGTTTTGAGTTTACTTCAAAAGTATGCATAACTTCATCTACACAAAATGTGGTAAGGACCTGAAACAGAAGTGTGGGGGGAAGGTTATGTTTTATTGTCGGTACCACAGACGGCTGTGAATAATAGGTCATGGTGTGTTACTTTGCTGCCATGTTCGAGTTCATGAACGCAACACTCGTGGTTGTGAATGCCTGTGAGGAAGAGTCTGTTCAATATCAACCAAAGGCATAAAAAAAAAATCTGTGTTTCGATCGTTAATAAATGTGAGTCCAATCGCTAATGCCCCCGTAATCCACAGTCGAGGCTAGAATATGTTATTGTACCAAACAAGACATTCTGTTACATTAACGGACAAGGTCGCCTGTGTGCGCTAATGGTAGCTTCCAAACACAAACCTATGACAGAAATTAAATCAGATATCACCCACACCGTGCTTCCTTTTTAGATGCTTGTTGATCACAACTGTGCTTCTATGAAAGGGAATTTTTGAGTGAAATGCGCTCAAACTTTAGGACTCTATTACTGACACGGCGGGTAAGCCATGACAATGCATTACCCATAATGCTTCTGTTTACATCACGGATGACGCGGATTACCACTACGGGACTGTGCATTTGTGTCATAGGCAGGTCAACAGCCAGAGGGAGAAGTGGGAGACAAGGCAGATTCGACAGAAAAACAAAGCGGCAAATAAAGAAATGTATACACAATTTGTCACCGATTAAATTATAAGTGATTTTGATTATCGACTTCATTGTGACTAGTTGAGTAAGGTTGGCAGCCTAAATGGGAAAAAAATAATTATTGACTAGGATTTCGATTGATGGTGAACTCACGGAAGTTGACGTTAATTTCCTGTTAGCATGTCAAAGGGGATTTTACATTGACTTTAGCATTCGTACTGGCGAACAACGCATGTCTTGTCCTTAAATATCCAAATTGTGTAATTCTCTTTGTTGTGTTTAGTTTTGCAGCCAACTCTTAACCCAATCCATTAACACACTGAACTATTAATACACAAATACCTCTTTGGACCCTGGCCTGCTTTTTCAGTCCTAATCTGATCCAGTCTGGCAGCTTCATGGTATGTCCATCATAGCTGACAATGACTGAACCTGCTCACTAGGAGGCAATGAAGAGGAATCCTAAAAAGCTACCAAACTTGCTTTTGACCGGCTTCTCCTGAATGCAGCTCAGAGGGAAATTCCTGAAATGTTTTCGATAACCCACAGACAAAACCATCCAGTGAAAACACAGACAAGAGGGGCTCCCAGTCACAGTCACACGCTCCAAAGGCTCAAGGCCTCCAATCTTCCCACCTTTTCCCACCAATATCAGTCTGTGGCTGGTTTCGTCACTCACCTGTATAGTTTACATTATTCCGTTCCTGTTCTTCTCTAAATGGCTACCTTCGACTTCACACATTGCGGAACAATTTGAGTGTGAAAAAAATATTGTCTTCTTTTCTGGGAGGTGAATTATATTTGCACCCCCAAAGTCAAACACCATCCAGGTCGACATCAAAACAAAATGATATAATTTGTTTCGGCGGCCCGGTTCCAGTGGTTAGCAGGTGAATCGAATAGCTCCGGCCTCCCTGTGTGGAGTTTGCATGTTCTCCCGGGCCTGCGGGTTTTCTCCGGGTGCTCCGGTTTCCTCCCCCCAAAGTCAAACACCATCCCTAGGTGTGAGTGTGAGCGTGGATGGTTGTTCGTCTTTGTGTGCCCTGGTCGAGGGTGTCCCCCGCCATGCCCGAAGAAACAGCACCCCCCGCGACCCTAGTGAGGATTAAGCGGTTCAGAAAATGGATGGATGGATGGATGTTCCAGCGTCCAGTCACAGTCAAATATTTCATTAGTTGTACGGTAGCGGTGGACGATTAACCAAAATGTAATTGTGACTTCGATTTTGTCCTCTCTCTTTAAAATGTGATAATCGAGAAAAACAATTATGCACGTGCAAGTTCCCGACGTGAAAGTAACTTGAATGCCCCATGTTTGTTTGTGTAGCAAGCCTGTAGCAGATTAATTTCTGCCATCCCAGAGTGTGCCGACACCCACTTTGGAGTTTACTGAATCAGTTTCACAAAGGTTGGCAACTTCAATCCCTCTCCTGATATTGCTTAATTGTTGTATAGCAGTTGTTGTTGCTTTTTGTCACTAAACAATACCAAATAAAGAACATTAATTGGTTAATAAACAGTAATCACAGAAAAATATAGTTTTTAAATACCCTAACACTGAAATTGTATCTGATTAATCTGTGGAATAAACAACAGAATGATGTATTCTAAAAATATTTGAGAGTGATTTGGATAGTCATGTGTATTCATTCTTATCAAAATGCATAACTCAATGTAAACCTAGCGAAAAGTCAAACAGTTAAATACTCTTTCACTAGACAGCAGACCTGTTGCTGTCCACCGTCTGCCTTTCATACAACAGAAAAATCATTTTGTACTCAACACATCAGCACGAATCAGCCGAGTTGGTCGAGTCTTCACCTCCCGTGAGCGTGCAATATGATGTTTGGCCTTCGAAAGGCCCAAGAACTTAGCACAGTCTCCAGAACGCAGAAGCCAAAAGACATTTGAGTCTATGGGAGAATGCGTGCATTGTCGCGTTTGTTACAGAACGCACCTATTTGAAGGTTGCTCCACCGAGAGTGCGTCCATTTCATCAAGGTGGCACACTAAGTCAATGGGAGAATCTGCACCGTCAAACAAAGTGTGCAGCAGCACACCTTTTCTGACTTATGCCCCTTAGTGAGTACATTTCAGGATCATCATTATTTCTGCTGCTGTTTATTGGTGGTGTGCTGGGAGATTCTTAGGTCAAGCGTGACGTAAACTTGGCCAACTATCTTTTGAGTCATTCTTAGGGCGGAAAACTATTTTATGCATTGTTTCGCCACCCACCAAGGTTCATAGTTGCGCTTAACGAAAATCCAATTGTTCGGCAATCCCCGCAAGTGACGTCATTGACAAAATATAAGGAACCCCATTGTAAACAGACCACGGTGCGAGCCTGGCATTGTTTTGTTTGTGAACCATAGCATGTTAAACACTGTCGCTGAACACTCTTAAGTCAGGGGTGCCCATTGACGTCGATGGCAATCAACCGGTAGCTCGCGAACTGGTCCCAAGTCGATCGCAAAGGGTGTAGGGAAAAAAAAATTCACAAACATTTGTGTGTCTCTGTCCATGTTAGTAATATATTTTTGTGCTAATGCACACTGCACCCTAATCATCACATCAGGCACACTTTCACAAAAAGTATTTTAAAAAATAAAATAAACTTTAACCTACAGTTAAAGTTTACGGACCTGCGTCACCGGAAGTTGTTAGCGCTCAGCAGTTTGCAATTGTAGCTTGCGATCAGAGCTGTTGCGATAGCTTTTATTATTATTATCATTATTATCATGAGTCAATGTTCATTTCGTGTACAATTCACTGATAGCACTCGCAAAGAATGGCAATTTGGAGGGCCAAGAGAAGCATTTTAAAATAGTACGTGTGAACTACGATTGTTAACAGGCTGCAAAAGTCCGTCGCATGCCTCCGCGCCAGGTCTCCCGCTAAGGTAGGCAGTGAGTTCCTTTTAATAAACTCTTGTACTTTATTTTTCTGTTTCGTTCATCTTAGGGGGCGTTATGGCTGTTGCTCATCATGGCATGCACGTGTAAGTGTGTGCGTATGAGCATGTGCACGGTAACGGTTCTATCGCAGGAGGTTGGTTGATCAAAAAGTAGATCTTCAGTCCAAAAGGTTTGGGCATCCCTGCTCCAAGTGTATTTCAGACAATATTTCAATCTTGGGGATTGGCTTCTAATCATGGTTCTTGAGCACCTTGGTGTGTGGTGTAATGTGCACTTAAAATCACCACTTCATGTGCCAATAAAGGGCAGCACAGTACTGAATTTCACTGTGAAATTGCAAAAAGACTTTGACTCAATGCAGTAAAATGTGAATAATTAGGTAGGCATGTGCTTCAAAGGTGCTGCCATATACTGTAGCCATGTAACTACGTTAGACTATCACATTCGTAATAAATGGAGAGGGTATTTTAGCAGGAGCGGTTTTGGCTAACTTGCATGGCTCTCTTGGGGTTACGAACCAAATGACTCTGACCTTCACTGCTTTATATATGGGGTGATTCAATTACATTTGGATTCTTTCAAGGACACCGTGAAATAGTGTGGTTCAGACTGATCCTCTGGGTTTGATTCTTATGTACGAAGCCTGTCTGGAAGACATTCATTCAAATGTATACAACACCCCAAATCAGTAAGGATGAATCAAATTATTTATTTTTTTTTTTCCTTCTCAAAGTTAAGGGGAGTTTGCCCGGCACAGCACATAGATAGCCTCAACAGGTGCCGGTGGTGCCAGGAACAGGGGAGTACAGTATTTAAATAAGGAGGGATCCACCACACAGCTTAAAGGTTAAACACAAAACGTGTTTCGCTCCTCGCTACTGATGCCTGGTGACGATTGATTTGAGTTCTCATCAATTATAAATAATTTAGAAAACGCACAGCATAGTTTGTAATTCATAATATCAACTAAAATGAAAAGTTTGGGTTCTGAGTTATCAATTTTTCCAACGTTAAATTCCCTGTCGAACCATTTAAATCCACCGTATCCTCCCAATCGAATGCTCGGTTTTAATAGGCCTTGCTGAATACACAACCAACAGCGCCAACACATCATTTATCAAGTTGTATTCTAAAATAATACGTTATCACAAACTGAAGACAACGTTCACCCATCGCCTTATTGCAAGAATTTTATTCATTTTAACACGTAAAGCTGGACCAAAAGGCCGTACGATCAAATTATTTACACGAAAGCCAGCCAACTTCTAAATGTGTCTTTTGTATGAGTGCAAAGCACTCTATTGGGGATGGGGGAAAATACTGGCGTGGTGTGTTTCCCATTTTTAAATACACATCGACAGTAGACATGGTTAGCATGGTTAGCTTCGCTAGCGTGCTTAGCCAGGCAGACCGTTGTCAGTCCCAACAGCGTTCTATTCACGGATATAAAACGAGTACCCACACTTTGCTATGTTTGTAACAATTCGCATTGGCAAACACAACTAGCACCGCTGCTATTGTTGTTACCAAAACTTTTGATTAATACCCACACAGGAAGAAAACGGAAGTCACTTCGGACAACTAACGTTGTCGTGGTGGATGCTACCGTTAGCACAAAAAGCCCATATTCGATATTTTGGGCGAGTGGGTCCAATATGTTGGGCGAAAACCGAAGCAACTAAAAAGTCCCACACGATCATTTTCGAACACGAAGTGGTTACCTTTATAATTCTGCGGGGTAGTCCTGACATCTTGTCTTAAATGCGAGCTTTAGCTCCGTCAGTGACTCCTCTCGTTGACAGCGCACGCACGCACGCACACACACTCCTACGACTTCCGGGTTCTCTGCGTCATGACCACAGATGGAAGCACTTGCAGCACACCATCTATTCTACACATCAACAACAAGTCTTGTCTAATGCCTGAAAGCGATATTGTACTTGATGACTTGATCAGAAAATAACTTTGATTGATGTCAAAGTCCACCCATCCATCCATCCATCCATCCATTTTCTGATCCGCTTTATCCTCACAAGGGTTGCGGGGCATGCAGGAGCCTATCCCAGCTGTCTTCGGGCAGTAGGCGGGGGACACCCGGAATCGGTTGCCAGCCAATTGTAGGGCACACAGAGACGAACACCCATCCACGCTCACACTCACACCTCGGGACAATATAGAGTGTCCAATCAGTCTACTATGCATGTTTTTGGAATGTGGGAGGAAACCGGAGAAGCCGGAGGAAACCCTCGCAGGCACAGGGAGAACATGCAAATTCCACACAGGAAGGTCGGAACTGGAATCGAACCTGCACTGTGAGGTCGACGCGCTAACCACTGGACCACCCGGCCTGAATGGGAATCTGATTTTTCTGCCATTTTCGCATGAATGCAGAATTCTTCGACCCCTTCATTGTCTGCCTCAAGTTTGTTGTTTTGTTAACTGCATATTTAAAAAATAAATGTACAATTGATTTGAATGCAAATTCTAAAACAATGTTTTAAGTAAAGAGCATTCAATTCTTACAGCCAACTTCAATCAAAATAAATGCTTTCACACCTTAGAAATCAAATCTGGCCGAGAATAATAAATTATCATATTTTCCAGAGTCATGGTTTCATGAGGGCGACACTGTGGCCTACGGTCTTCCTGTGTGGAGTTTGCATGTTCTCAACATGTCTGCGTATATTTCTCCAGGTACTCTGGTTTCTTCCCACATTCCAAAAACATGTGTAGCAGGTCACACTCTAAATGGATCCTAGGTGCGATTATGGGCACAAATGGTTGTTCATCTATGTGTGCCCTGCAATTGTCTGGCGAGCAATTCAGGGTGTACCCCGCCTGCTGCCCGGAGAGACCTGGGATAGGCTCCAGCATGCCCGCAACCCTTATGAGGATAAATCGATTAGATGGATAAATGGATGGTTTCATGAACTCAAATGCACACAACTACCAATCTTGCACACAGTCATTATGAAAACAGGAACAAACCTAAATAAAAAGCAACATCCAGATTTTGGAAGATTTCCCAGATTTTGTGTCATTGGAATTTTTAGATATCATTTGAACGAATGAACTATTGATCGTAATTTGCAAATGGTGTCAGCCATCAGTGGCAATTGAATTGAATTGAATACAACTTTATTGTCAAATGCGCTGTACGTATGTGTAACATACAGCACCGATGAAATTGGTCACTCTGAGTGGCTGTTAGCTAGCGAATGTATGAGATAGAGGTAGACTATGAGATCGTAAACAAAAGCAAAGCCACTGAAAAGAAAAATGCATTGCATAAGGAATCAAGCACAACAATATGTGTCTTTTTACTTCGTTTGTATAATGACGATCTTTTCAGAGGACACAAGTGGCGTCTCATCTCTAGTTTTTATTTCACGTCTAAAAGAGCGTTCGTCAGAAAAAAAAATATGCATGCATATTTTGGCGTGACCGAGCGTGGAATTCAATTGTGTGTGCATGCCATGAAGCTACAGTATGTGGAGCAATGAGGTAACTGCTATCTCTGTGCGCATGCGTTAAATCTCCCGTCGCTCTGATTTGCATTCTACGTCAATGATCTGTGCCTCTGTTCAGTAATAGTCGATGCTCAGAGTCTGAAAAAAAATGTTGGAAAGAGTCCTGTTGGGTTATTATAGCAGCGAGAGCAGCTTGAAGGTCCGAGGGATGGAGAGTCAGACACCTCTTTGTTTACTTCCCTGTACTAGCACATGTATGTGACGTAAACGCGTACCCGACGTGAACAGACCTGAGCGGAATTTGGAGTTTTGAGCCGTGTACGTGGGAACGTAACGGCGGATCGTTCAACGTTTCCATTCTGGAGGGTGGTTTCAGAATTTTCCATATTCAAGCCTCCAAAACTCCATCACGATCGAAATGAAAGGGACTTCTGTTATAATATACGTACTGGAGTTTTTACCCGCAAAAGTCCTCGTATAATGGGCCCTTAGATGTGTTCCTTGTTGATTATCAAGGAATCAAGGAATCAAGGTCATCTTTATTGTCAAATATGCTTACATGTGACATGCAGCATAGATGAAATTTCTTTCTCTCACTCCTCCGTGCAATATGCATGCAAACATGCTGTGCATTAAACACACAGCTGAGAAGATAGCAGCTACACTGTATAAAGGACATAATGTACAATCTGAGCGGTATAAACAATATAGACAATATAGACAATATGGATATGGACAATATGGACAAAGTAAAGTGAGGTAGTGCGTTGTGCAATACGCAATTCGCAATATGCAGATGATGGATAATGGATAATGAGGGGAGGGTCATAGTCATAGTCTGTGACAGGAGGCAGGGGTTGGGCAGAGGCAGAGGGTGGGGAGAGCGGGCAGAGCAGGGAGGGAGTTGAGTCTCCTGACCGCCCGGTGGAAGATGAGTATGATGGGCCTTGTTATAATGGATATGTTGAATTTTATTTCAAGAAACCCTGAGTGGATGTTATGATAAAAAAAATGGCCACCCGTCACTGCGGTGTTTTGTTGCACTGGCCACAGATTTTTTTCTCCAAAACAATTAGCTGCATTTTTTAACGTATCTTAAAGTTGTCTGACAATACCAGGGACAATTAGTTCTGTTTTATTTTTTGAAAATGCAGGAAAGCCAATTTTCACATGAATAAAACTTGAACATTTGTGTTGAATTGTTCAATTTAAAATGTTATCAAAGTGTGTTGCCTTGAAATGTAGTGTTTACTCATGGGTTTTTTTGTTGCCTTTTTTAAAATACAGTCCAATTCAATTATGTGTAGGCATAACAAAGACACCGGACAAAATTTTATCCATCTGGAATGGTGGTATTTGATTGACAGCTGACAGGCTAGATTTCCATCTTGAGAGAACAATCCCCCCCCCCCCCCCCAAAAATGCCAGGTCAATGTGTGATAGAAATTATTTAACTTTCCATATAGCGAAAAGGAATAGAAAAAAAAGTCCACAGTCAGGACGTCTGATTGAAACTTTGCTCACCACCTAATATAATCACTCTATTGTTTCATCACAGTGTGCAAGACTTCATTACTGTATTATTATCCAATTTGTGATTGCCATTAAAGTTCTTATTGGTGCAGGTCAGCAATGAAACATTTGTGGAAGATGTATTAATTGCAGAAAAACTGTAAGATAAACAAATGCCACAAAGTTTGTATCATTGTTAAAAAAATTCATACATATCGAAATAAAACATCTGCCTTAATACAAAAGCAAGTCTTCCTATGGGCCTGCGCCATCACAGCTGATTTGTATTAGACAAAACAAAGGGTGAATTTGCAGACAAACACTGGAGGGGGAAGTAAGATAGTCCTTTGATTTGACCTTTTTTATGCTCTGAAGGCTAAAGATTGGAGGATGGTGTGGAGCTCCTCCTCTTGACAAATGCATGCAGACAAAAGGATCAGTCCGTTTGCACGACTGGCCTGTTATGAGAACGTATTGAGACATCTGCAGCTGGCCAACGATCACCTCTTTGGAACTTTGTTTTGTTTTATTTTCCCAAATAGGAAGATGTTAGGAATTCAAACATTGCATTGCTCAGCAGGTGAGTTTAATGTTTTTATCAATAATTTTGCCATTCATCACAATACCATGACATAGCAGACCTCTGAAGTTCTGTCGCTTATGAAAATAGTCAGAATGTTGAGAATATATTTTACAGGATGGCAATGGGATATTTTTTATTCTCGTGGCATTATGAGACGATAGGTGAATGTGAACGCCCATCTCACTCCATTGTTGACTTTGTTGAGTCCGACATCAAGAAAATATTGTTTAGTTTAGCTTTTTCCATGGTGTTAGTTTCTTTTTCCTTTTTCTATTTTCTTTTTTTTAATGTAACAAATATTTGACCACTAGTAAAATGTTGATATTGTTGTTTAATTATATATATATGTATTATTTTGTCTTTTTTTTGGTCAACTTTTCTTTTGATGGCGGCGCGGACACCCGCAGCGGCTCCTCTTGTTTTATGTTGAGGGGGAAGAAATTTCATCTGTGCTGTATGTTACACACACGTACAGCACATATGACAATAAAGTGTATTCAATTGAATTGAATTGAATTGAATTGAATTGAATACACTTTATTGTATTCCAATTCAATGTACACCAATTCAATTCAATTAATCAGCTCACCAAGTCATATTACAACTTTCTTGCATCATTCCTATTCACCCTCTACCGTTTTCAAGAAAGTATTTGGTATATCACTTTTGTAATATATGCATATAAAGGAAACCAGGGGAATGCCATGTGAAATTTCCAAGCCTACAATAACCACTCCTATTTGGTGGCGTCGTATAGGGTCAAAAGCTTTCAACTTTTGCCACGCTATCATCATATTTAACTGATCTTAACATACTCTTTGATCCTTATTCAACTTTAAACCAGTAGTGAATGCATGCCCTTGGTAAGAAAGACAGATTTTTTTAAATAATTAAATAAAATACATACAGTACAATTCTGTAAGTCAATGAAAATCTCGTGTCAAAAGTAAAAAAGCTTCATTTGTTATACTTAACAGTCATTCCATTCCACCCCACCTCACCAAACTCTCCTAAAAATGTCCATTGTTCACCTCACACAGGAGCAGATGAAGCAGAACTTAATTGAGTCCCATGTGTTCACAGAGAGCACAGGCTGTATCAGCTACATTATGGAGGGCCTACTGATCACACCAATTCAATCAGTTAGCAGTGTTGTTTCATATGACTGACATTAGGCTGCAATGATCTAGGCCGATACCCAGTTTGACACACCAGGCTCAATACTCTGGTGGCACAATACAACTCAACCACAGCGGGATGATTCTTTGACCTGAACTTTGTTTGTTTGTTTTTCCTTTTCAGGTGTCCCACAATTTAATCTTGCAGCAATACTGATCATGATCACCTGCTGTGGCCCAGTCTCCCCCTTGCACACCCCTTCGGTGACACCAGTTCTCCGCTCAGCTTTCTCTGCTACACGTACCAGCAGCATAGTGGGGGGCAAGCAGAGTGTTGTGACTTTTAACAAGCTCTTGGTCAACATCGGGGGGGATTTCAATCCAGACACGGGTTGCTTTCGTTGCCGCCTCCCAGGAGTGTACTATTTTTCCTTTTCAATGGGGAAATTTCCAAATAAAATGCTCTCTGTCGTTTTGGTGAAGAATGGGCGGGAGGTGCAGGCCATGGCGTATGACAGCTACCGCAAGAAGGGCAGGAAAGTTCAAAGTCAAAGCCTAATGATCACTTTGGAGGAAATGGACACAGTGTGGTTGATGTTGCAGCAAAACTCTCAGTATGCTTTGTACAGCAATGCCGGCCCTTACGTCAGCTTCTCTGGTTACCTCGTCTATCCTGACACTTCTTCGAGCAGCTATATCAGCAACCACCTGACCCCTCACCCAAACTGTCCCACCCAGGCTGAATCTCGGCTCAGACACCAGCCATTCGAGCACCCCAGATCGGCCTTCTCTGTGGCACGGACATCCACGTTTATAGGTGTGAGTCGCAAGCAGCAGCAGCAGAAATCACCTCTGACCTTCGACGTAGAATTTGTCAACATTGGGGGCCATTTTAACAAGTCGTCGGGCAGGTTCACCTGCCGCTTCCCGGGGGCTTATTATTTTGCCTTCACGGTGGGCAAACACCCTCGTAAGGCCCTTTCAGTGAAGCTGATGACTGGGGAGGGCGTGGTACAGGCCATGGTGTTTGATGACGACGCGTCCAAAAGACGAGAGATGCAGAGTCAGAGCTTGATGCTGCCCCTTCGCCAGGGCGACACTGTATGGCTGTATAGTCAGCACGATAATCGCTACGCCGTGTACAGCAACCAGGGGAGGTACACCACCTTCTCAGGCTTCTTGGTGTATCCTGACGCCAACCCACTCACACAGACACACAAATAAGTAACCATGAATGCCACCATCGCTGTTTATTTTTATGAGGAAAAAAAGTATATATTAAGCTGTTAAACAAAAGTGTTTCACTAATTTCTTTTCATTTGCAATGGTTATGTGTTTATGGACTACACTATATCTATGAACTGACCATAAGTGATTCATTTGCGGATATCACCACGAGGTGGTGCTGTGACACAATTCTCAAATTACTCGATATCTTCCTAAAAATCAAATCAAGTCCGCTTTATTGTCAAATATGCTCTATGTACAACCTACAGCACAGATGAAATTTCTTTCCTGGCCACGCATATGGAGCGTGTGAGCGATGGAAAGGCAAGGCGCAAATCTTGTAAATGTTGTATAAAATGATCTTGTCAGTGAGGGAACATGTGGGACTTTTATGAACTCCGGTGTTACCGTTTTGTTATCTTGATAGTGATATGTTCAGGTTTTGTGTGTGTTTAATCTAAGATTAAACATCGTAGAAATCAAAACGTTATTTGAAAATGTGTAATTTCTTGACAGTGCAATATGGTACGGTGTGTGGAGCTTAGCTGGACTGATCATGTCAGCTGTAAGAAATTTGATTTAAACCGGCGATGTAAATTCTACTGTACGAGGGTCAAGTTAATGCATGAGATACTTTTAGAAATTCTGTGCAGCTGCTATTCCACTGCTAACGGAAAAACAGCTCATCAAATTAACACGTTAGAATGATTGAATTGTAATAAATACAGTATATGAATATTCATAACAAAAAAATTAGATGCTAAGTGTCATATAAGGACTATATGTGGTGAACTTTACGATAGCAGTTCGACATGCCGTAAAGAGCTGCTATCGGGTTACCATGGCAACTGGCCTCAGCATGTGGTCTGTACTGTCTACGGGCGACTAGTAAAGAACCTCTGTTAAGCACAACTCTCTGAGTGGACATTCTCAATAACATTACACGAAGAGCAATTAAAAAAAAAATATGGCTCAATGGGCAGCACAGTGTTTTATTTGGTGATTAGCGCATCTGCTTCACAGATCTGAGCTTCTAGGTTCGAATCCTGTTTCGAGACTTGTGTGGAGTTTGCATCTTCTTTGCATGCTTGCGTTTGTTTTCTCAGGGTATACTGATTTAATCTGATATTCCAAAAATATGCATGTTAGGTTTAATGAAGACTCTAAATCAGTGTTTCTCAACCTGGGTTCAATCGAACCCTTGGGGTTCGGTGGAATTGGTCGCACGGGTTCGAAAAAGCCTTGATAATACAATCTTTAAAAAACTTGGACTTATATCTTGAATTTGGATTGACTTTTTTTCTGTGTTTAACAAATGCACTTTTTAATGTCTTGCATTCGTAAAAAATCACGTTTTTATTTTTCACTTAAGAAGGGTTCGATGAATGTGCATATGAAATGGTTGGGCTCGGCACCTCTAACAAGGTTAAGAACCACTGCTCTAAATTGTCTCTAGATGTGAATGTGAGTCTGAAAGGTTGCTCGTCTATCAGTGGCCCGCGATGGGCTGGCAACCAGTCCAGGGTGTATCCCATCTCTCGCCCAAAGTAAACTGGGTTAGGTTTCATCTTGCCCTAACGAGCGCAAGAGCTGTAGAAAATGGATGGGTAAAGGAATAGAAGGTTAGAAGACATAAATAATGTGTCATTTTACTGAGTTATTGTTGATGGTAATCAGGTACTATCAGGCAAAATAATTGTACAATAGTTTATTTGAAGCATGTGTATACCAGTTGATCTCTCCATTGTGGACCCCCTTAAAGTTGAAGATGTTCCATCCCATGAGGTTTTTCACTGCACGTCCCAGATCTCACAGAGTAGCGGTGTGAATTTGTGATCGTTCATCCGCCACGACGTGAGCATTTCTGCATGATAGTGGTTGAGTGTTCTCAGCTCGGTCAACCGGCCCAACAGACGTGCAAAGTGCTGAGGCTCCTGTGGATGCTGCAAAATGCACAGCTTCCTCAACACGTCCAGCATGGGTTCCTGCAGGTTCTCGACAGCCTGTTGATCTTTTACGTAAGGTCGATCTATAGAGTGGATTTGATTATTTAGTGAGACGCTTGAATGTTCAACTTGAGAGCTTGTGGATCAGTTGAAGCCACTCACCTGGTGTCAAGATGGTTATGGCAGTGAGGAGGGCTTGCTCCTCCTGCAACATGTGGAGTTCACCAATACTTTTGTAAAAGTTAAACATTGGTATGATGAAGTCCTTTGATATACCTTAAAGGCAATGACATAATGAATACAGTTATAAATGGCCAAGAAGGAAATTTTATGAACAACCATCCATTCAGATATGACAAATTGACAAAATCAAAATAAACACATAAACCACATTTGTTGGGCGTGGGAAAGGCTCTTTTTTTTCTATATGTGCCCTGCAATTGACTAGTGACCGGTTTGTCCTGCCTCTCACCCCTTTGGATAGATTCCAACTAACTTGCAAACCCAACGAGGAAAAGCACAACAGAAAATTGATTAATTGACGATTAAGTGTTAGTCTCAATATTTCTAAATATATTTGTTGCTTCAGAAGTTACAAGTAATGATATATCCTATTGAATGTAAATATTGCTTTATTTGAAATGTTTGTACTCTTTTTAGTCTATCACATAAGCGGCCATTTAAAATAGGATATTTGTCTGCTTGGACACATCATCATGCATTCAGAAATGTCAGTGGGTCCCAAAATAGAGACACATTTGAATGATAGCACACTTGATGTTTTGATAAGTAACAAGGCTCTCTTCAGACAGCTTTGCTTCCTTACTTTTCTCCACTGGCCTTGATGAGTGATTGTCTGCTGACTACCAATCAGAGTTGAGCAGTGTAGAGGGAACCAGTGAAAATACCTTATTTTCTGCACTATTAGTGGCACCTAACAGCATTCAATTTTCACAAAGGTCGACAGTGCGCCGTATAATCTGATGCGCCTAATGCAGTGGTTCTTAACCTGGGTTCGACGGAGCATCTGCCATGGAGGTTAAGACGCACCCGACTCAACATGTCAATTAGTTATGACACAACTGCTTGACCATCACTGGCTGGTTGATTTTGTGCACAGTTTAAAAAAAACGTATACTTATGTCTTGAAATTTTATTTTGTTTTTTTTTCTGTTGTTAATAAATTGCATTTTTTAATGTCTTGAATTTGTATTAAAAAAAAACCCGAGACTGGTTGTCAACCAATCACACAGCACATAAATACAACTATTCACACTCACATTCACCCACACCTACAATATGAACAGTTGAACAGTTTAGAGTCTTCAGTCAACCTAACATGCATGTTGTTTGTTGGAAAAAAGCGAGAGGTACACCTAGAAGCACGGAGAGAATATGCAAACTCCACACAGGAGGCCGAGAGTTCCTTTTGACTGTTTGTCGAATGATACAACACTGTCAGATGGCATGCAGTTTGCCTTTCAAACAGCCAAGCGGGCAAGATGTAATTTCTTTCATTTGGCTTTGGGGCATTATTCATTGATCACTGTAGGAATCAAGTGGCCTCATATAATTAAGTGGTAACACTTTGTAGTGTGACGACAGTACTATAGGTTTCAAGAGAGATGAATTAGTTACGTACATTAAATTCTAAACCCAAAAAGTAAATAACTGACAAACGGTATTCAGAAGACGGAAAGACGATGTGCACTGGCAACTACTGGCCAGGCAAGCAAAGTTTAATCTTCCAAATGGTTGAGCAGACCGTTAAAAATGATTTTGTAAATAAGTTTTAACATGCTGCCATCTATAAAGCACAGGATTTTTTTTATTCGGTTACTTCCTTGTAAACCTATCATAAAACAGTCTTTTTACAAATATTTCACTCCTAATTGTCCCTTTCTACTTTCTAGCCATAACATGCACACAAACACACACACACACACACACACACACACACACACACACACACACACACACACACACACACACACACACACACGCAGGGAGAATTAAACGAAACAGAAACCAGTCGGAGTATTATCCCAGTGTAACCAAAACCTGCTGAGAGATCAACAGGTCACCAAGGCGTGCGTCTCAGCTGATGAATTATAGACACAGAGGATCTGACTCCAATGGCCACAAATTACAAGATGATGTATCAATAGCTTGATAGTTTTCTCAATTTAGTTCCATCGAAATAATTCCATATAAACTCCTGAAAGCAATTTCTTAAAAAAAAATGAAAAAAAAAGTATTCAGAAGACAACAAGACTTCTTTGGACTGACCACTCTTATGTATCCTCTCCTCCAAGACTTCAGTGTGTCCACTCGGCATCTTTCGGCTAAAAACCTGAGCAGAGCGCAGAAACATGGCTTCTACTGCTGAACCTTTAAGGAGAGCAATCTGATCCTCATGATCCAGGGACACAAAGCCTGTGAGAAATATTGTGGAAAAAACAGAATTCATCTCTCTTTTTTTTGGTCTTTCTTAGCATTGTTAATACAAATATATCTGCATGTGTTCCGGACGGGGTGAATAAAACCTGGGATATTTTTTGTAAACTCCACCAGAACTTGGACTTGACTTGTTGCCATTTCTGTCAAGAGGAGAAAATTTTCTTCAGCACTGTATTCCTCTTGTAGCTAGTATGGGAAAACAACAATAATTTCAGATGACAATAAAAGACAACTAAAATGGGATTTTTATAGGAGTGAATACTTGGATACATTGTAAAAAAAAATACATCAGACAACACATTCATTTGAAAAGCATTTTTGAGACAACAAAAGCACTACTGTATACCAGTTTTTTGGTGACTTCTTGAGGAATTTGATGTCTGTTGTAGGCGTCAACGATGGCCCTCATGAGTGCGTGCTGCTCTTTGGTAATTTTTTCCTAGAAACCGACAGGGCGGGAAAACTATATGCATTAGTCGTGGAATTTCAAATGGTTCCATGATCTGTTTGCAGAGCTACAAAAAGTGACATTAACATACAAATTAGTGTTAATACTTTCAGTATAATCCAACATTTACTCAATGAAGTATGGTGAAAAGGTGATATTGTTTATATCAGTACCTTAGACAGTTTGGTGGTTGATGTGACTTGTTTGCTGTCTGCCCCCTCAGTCTCATCTCCATTTGACTGTCCCTTCAGGTTTTTCCGCAGCCTTTTAGATTTACATTGGATCTCTGTTAGCAGGCCTGCAGCCGACAGAAATGAAAGCTTGCATCTTTAAGGCCAAAAATCAGTTGGTTTTTACAGTATGGACTAATTCATTGTAAATCTTTTTTTTTTGGGGGGGGTGTCTGCAACTTGTGTTATCTCTGCAAAGTGCAAAGGCAAATGCATTTTTTGCCCTGCCATGGACTGCCTTGTGAAATCACTCTCTGCTGATTGCACGGATGATTGCCACAATGTTGTCATACGAAAAAAATAAATTACAAATCTTCCCTTTTTTTAAATCATTTTTTTATGCAGTACGTATCTGTTGTGCCACAGTGGAGCTCGAGTTAGGCTTAATAGTTACTTCTTCGAAATTATGTCTTCTTGTCACTCAGATACAGTTTTCAATTCATTTTCTTGTACCAGAGAACCACTCACTGGGCTCTACTTCGAGGAGAGGAATAAAATATTGTATCACATACATTTATGACCTAAAATACTGGCCAACGGAGATTTATTCACTGAACTGCAGTATCAGGCATTAGTTTGTAAGGAGGCATCTATTTTAGAGGAGGCCTTTATTTGGGAACATGATCGTGTAAAAACTTCCTTGTTACAAAGAGAATGGAATGTGCGGGTGCCTGATACTAACAGTTTCTATCTGTGTCCTTTTATTCGTGGTTCCTATCAATAATGCAGTGTTGCTAAAGGCAGAATGAATTGTTCTCTACTAATGTTTCTGCATTGTCACATGCAGACAGATGCACCTGTTTGAGCAGCAAGCAAACAAGCATCACCCTTTACCACTATTCTGTTGCATGTGCTGCATGGCTGTTCCGCTAATTTATGATCATTCATGTTTGTATAAATTTGCATCATTGAGACCTGCAGCTGTGGTGTCAAACTACATAACATACTTCATAATTTGCACATCCTTGATAAAGACTCTAACCAAAAGAATAACATACTGAATCAAGCTGCACTGGGGCTAATGGGAGCTATAGCCCCGTCAGAAATATGGCTCGCCCCCCTTCACTTCCCAACAATGTATTTATTTTGTATTTGTTTTTAAAAGCTCACAGGTCGCCATTCTGTTGCAATACAATTTCTGTTTCTGTGTTTGCGCTGCAACTGTACATCTAAACGTAATTCCTACCTAAACCTTATAAGCAAAAGAGAAATAAAATGTATTATTATTATTATTATTATGAAAAAAGTGTGCACCAAGCGGATAATCCATGAATTACATTTTATTAAAAATATTAATTCCGTGTCTTTTATGCATTTTTTCACTTTTAAATTATCCTGCGCGCCTGATCGAACCTTGTCAGGGGCCAGTTCCGGCCCGTGGGCCGTATGTTTGACTCCAGTGCTCTAAATCATAGGTGTCAAACTCAGGTCCTGGAGGGCCCCTGTCCTGCATGTTTTCCAAGTCTCCCTGTTGCAACACAGCTGATTCAAATGTTCAGATCAGCAGCAAGCTCTGCGGAAGCCTGACATTAAACCTATTCGTTTGAAAATGTTGAACAGAACAAGAACAGGCAGACACGCATGCAGTGAACATTTCTGGGCCAAAAATTTACAGGTGGAAGGAGACACTAGACCATGCAGGTGACATTAAAAACCATTCGCCGGGCTTAGTATTTTTAAATAGCCAGAGGTATGTGAGGGAGGATCTGTGCTTCCTCTGAGTCTTAACCATTCGCAGGCGGCGGCTTGTGGGGTTTTATGTCCTTAATGTGAGCGGAGCCACACTTGTAAATTAAGCCACTGAAAGACCTGGTAAGGTAGAAGGACATCCTGTATTAATTCCAGGATTGTCCATGCTTGTGTAGATGGCAAATGAGAACCTTGTCTGGTCCACTTCCTGGTGCCATTCGTTCTCAAAAGACCATCTGAAGTTGCATCTTACACATCGAAGGTGTAATTTCACTCGGTATGGCTTCATTCGTTCAGGATTAACGAAGCTGCGTGTGTATATCATTGTGCTGTCTAGTCCAACGTTTTCACATGCTACCGTTGAACATGTGAATTTAAATGGCCCTGCAATTGGTTGGCGACCAGTTCAAGGTGTACCTCTCCTGTCTCTTGCCTTAAGACAGTTGGGATAGGCTCCAGCACGCCCGTGAGCCCTGTGAGGATTGTTGTCATGCACCTAATATTCGTGAACTTATGACAATAAAAAGTCCCCTTTGTTTCTTTTGATTTTTGTTTGTTTGTTTTTCCTCATTTTTTTGGGCCTGCCACACTGCAATAGTCATTACAACTTCATTTCTCTCCTTATCAATAACAAGAGGCTCTCACGTTTTCTTTCTGTCTTCAACTGATAGCGCTCCATAGTCCCCCGAGGAAGCAACTCTTCACATTTTCATACCCACATATTTGCTTTGCTTATTGCTTATTTGTACAAAGGTCGGATCATTACTGGTACCTATGCTAACGCTATAGTAAAGCCATGTTTGTCGTAAATATCCATCCATCCATCCATTTTCCGAACCGCTTGATCCTCACTAGGGTCGCGGGGGGTGCTGGAGCCTATCCCAGCAGTCTTCGGGCAGTAGGCGGGGGACACCCTGAATTGGTTGCCAGCCAATCGCAGGGCACACAGAGACGAACAACCATCCACGCTCACACTCACACCTAGGGACAATTTAGAGTGCCCAATGACATGCATGTTTTTGGAATGTGGGAGGAACCCACGCAAGCCCGGGGAGAACATGCAAACTCCACACAGGGAGGCCGGAGCTGGGATCGAACCCGGTACCTCTGCACTGTGAAGCCGACGTGCTAACCACTGGACTACCGGGCCGCCTTGTCGTAAATATTTCCACCAAAAAGTCACGATACATTTATAGCAATCCAATGAAAAACATCAAGCCTGGAAGTAACTGAAAGTGCTATCTTTTGCTGTCCGTGTGAGATTACAAGGTGTCATTGCATTGAGAGTAACCGTCTATTGACGGTTCTAATGACAGTTCTAAAGTAGCGCGGCGATACCTGAAATACAAGAATATAAAGTTCTTATACTAATTTAGCAAGGGAAGAAACTTCTGTTTCAGTGATTTTCAGAAGTCCGACTTTATTCTTCTGGGCCCATAGATGTCCAGGGACTTCAGCTCGAGAACAGCTAGTCCTAAATATGTCCTTGCCCAACTAATTCTGTCACCATTGCTTGGTAAAAATAGGATGACAAACAGTGAACACTCACACTCTGCCAACATCCCCATCTCCTTGCATTTCCTGAGTCGACATTCCTGGCATTTCCTGCGCATGTACATGTCCATCTCACAGCTTCCTCCACTTTTGCACTTGTACACGGCATTCTTTGTTATGCTTCGTCTGAAGAAACCTTAATGTGGTGGACAGTAGAAAAAGTTAAGTAATGAAGGCATGTACTATCTTGTTCAGAAACATTTCAAGATCAAGCTAAATTGTCCCTGTGAAGTGAAACGACTGTCAACATGTCTTGGAGACTTAACACACGTACTTTAGCAAACCTGCCAAATTTTAATGGATAAAAAAAGGATTAAAACAACGTTTCAAAAATCATGAAAAATCATGTCATTGTGTCTGCTCTCAAACACTGTGGGTGTGTTTGTTGAATGTGTTGAAACAACTCCATGCTAGACTGCCAATTGTCAATCAAAAGCTACATTTGTACTACATTATTACTAAAAATAAAAAATGGATGCTACTTCGGCTAGAACAGTGGTTTTTAACCTTGTTAGAGGTATGGAACCCAACCAGTTCATATGCACATTCACTGAATCCTTCATTAGTGAAAAACTATGACTTTTTACAAATTCAATACATAAAAAACGCATTTATTAAAAACTGAAACAAAGTACTGTAAATACAATTTCAAGACACAAGTACTGTATAAGGTTTTTATAAATTGTATGACGTACTATCAGAACAGTCACACGTTGGCTACTGTGCGAACTAAATTTCCCGCAGCACTGATTGAACAAGCAATGTCATGTGACCATCTGCAGCCAGTGATGGCCAAGCGGGCGTGTCATAACTAATTGACATGTTGAGTCGGGGTATGTCTAAACCTCCATGTCAGATGCTCCGTTGAGAACCTGAGACTGAAGACGAGAGCTGCTTCTGCGTACTGAGTCAGCTTCTGCGTACTGAGTCATATAACAGTTTGATACGCACTTCTGAAATAACCAATTGGCTCAAATTATCTTCAGAAACATTAAATATCATTTAATAACCGTAATTGAAATAACTGAGCACTGCATACTTCTCAGTCTTTGCATGTTTTCAGCAATTATCTTTCCAAATATATGTTGTATTTAGAACCAAATCTCTGAATTCACTTGGTGTTCAAGACATTTACTTTTCCTGCTCACAGATGATGTCCGTACGTATTTCTTGCTCACAGATGATGTCTGTACGTAGTACTACACTACTGAGGATGAATTCACTGGCAAGGTACTCACTGTCATGCTGTAATGTCACATTATTTACAGATCTCCTATCTACTCCCTTCCAAAATGAATAGCATAGCAAGCCCAATTCCTGTATTGTTACCAACTCTATATCATACTCAGACTTCTGAATATGTCGAATGCTTAGCTATTCCAAAAGCCTCCCACTATGGTGCAGTACAACTGTAGACCACTGCAAACCACAAAAACCATGATAAATTTACAGTGTTGTCAAGCTAATACCTATTATTGCACCATATCATGAATACAAGGACATTGTGACATAGAAGATTCAGCACAATGGCAGGCATTAATGCAACAGAGCTCATGTTTCTCCTGTATTGTGCAGCAGAAAGTGGAGAGGGAACCTAGCACCACAGAGTGCGGAGGAGGTAGACCTGAACCTATTCTTAGGAAAATGATGAGATCGCGCACCGGACATTGTTTAATTTCACAGTGTGGAATTACCTGCACACTCATCTCCATCCACCCCGGTAGGGGGGGTTCCTAACCCTGAGCATCAACTACAAAAAAATCGGAACTTGTTCAATCATGAGCTCTTCTGCCACCAAGCAGGTGGATGTTTAATTGAGTTGCAGGATGGTCATCCATCTTGCAATGCCTGGCCCCAACAACAACAACAACACTATTCACCCACCAGAGAGGTCAGAAGGGAGACTCCACACCTACAAATTTGGAACTGATAAAGCCTTATGAATTAAAAACTAATTTGTTTTCAAAGAAACAAGAAGAAGCCTCGATTCAACATTTGTGGATGATCATGATTTAGATGACTGAGAATCTTCACCGAAAATCAGATCTAATATTTGCATTTAATATTTGCCTCACTCAGAAAAAGGCGAAATAAGTTTGATAATGTATGGTGTGCATTTTTTTTTTTTGCCAAATATTGTCATACAAATTCTGTGCTCTCACCTTTGCAGCCCTCACAGGTGAGAGCATTATAGTGGTAGCCTGATGCCTTGTCTCCACACACAACACATAGCTCCTCCCCTTTGATGCGTCCAGTCTGTGACGTATGCCGGGACCTCTTGCAAACAGCCGGCATGGCAGCAGACACCTCCTCCCTGTCACCGTCATAGCTGCCGTCCAGTGTTGTTTTTCTCAATTCATACAGGCTAGTATGGGAGTACCATTCCTCTCCATTGTACTGGGGATAATAGTTCTGACTGCAGTAATACGGTGTGGGCACAGTTGGCTCCATGCCTGAGTATTGCATGCCCGGGTAGCTGCCGAATGGTAACATGTCAGGATCTTGTAGCAGAGGATTGCTCTGATCTGCCAGAATATCTAGAAGAACAAGAACAGTATGAGAAATCAGACTCTGATGCCCATGCTCAGCAGATCCCAGAAAAGGTGTTGATCGATACAGACAGAAGGACGGTGGCCATGGAAGTCGTAAATCGCCAAGGAGTGTCTAACAAACCACCTGCCAAATCAATTAGCCCTGAAAAGTGATGACCCTCGAGCGTGTGGCGCACATCAATGCCGTTGTTAGTGTCACTTTATGGGTAAAGATGATATTTTAATTGAATTATCATTGATTTCATTAAATAAAATGACACAAAGTGTCATTTATTGTGTGTCCTCCAGAGTTGCATGCATTTTTGTTTTGGACTGTCGTGCATGATCATTTGGAAAACCTGCACTATATTTTAAATCATTTTGAAAAATGAACAAAAAAAGCATTTGAATAATAATTTTGAACTAAATGAAGAGCTGAATGGAACAACCCAGTCAGTTAAGCTTAACTTGACCTTTTGGGTCTTTTTTTGCACAACCTGCAATTTTAGGTGAAGGTTCACATGCAGCTCCGAACTGTAATTGTTGTCATGAATGTGGCAACATGATGTTTGCTATTGACACATTCGCCATGTCTGCTGTGTTGTGCATACAATGTAATGACGCCTTCCTTCGGTCGCAATTATACCCTCATGTCACATCGTTTGATGTCTGGATTACGTTCAAAAGAAGATTGTCTATTTATTGTGTGACACATTAGTGCATTTTCAGGGCTGCACTGCGTTAATATTTAGTTCCCCAAATTTGATGTAGTCGGTCATGAATTGATTTCACAAACAAAAGGTGAATTTACACATTTCATTTTGTGAAGCCGTTTGGTTGGATATGAGTCTTCGAATAAATGCCAAAAGCTATAACAGATACTTGTATACAGCTGAGCTATGCAAAACTCCGATTGCATAACATTTAGTGTAAACCAGTGAACCCGATTGATTGACAAAAATATTAATGCCTCTTCCTCTTCTGACAATTCCGCATTATTGACATGTGAGGCACCATTACCAAGTTCCCGCAAGCACTTCAACCAGTTACACCATATCGTGTACACTGTAGTGTTTACACACTTATAAAACAAGCAATTTAAAGTTGTGATTGCACTGTAGTGGAATCTAATCTAATTCTTTTAAGCTCATTCCTGGAGAAGCAGCTAAATTACAGTCGTCTGTACAATCCACGCCACATACTGTAAGGCCATAAATGATTAACAACTGCCCTTCACAAAGCACACTGTGTCTTTGGAGTGACATGTAACGCCTCTCCAAAGAAGCAGCTCTCTGGAAACTGATACAATAATGTTAATAATATTGCAACATAGTGACATGGGATTCTCCAAAGTTGTGAAACTTGACATTTTAGAAAAAAGCGGAAAAAACATTATTAATATGTATCAAGTGAAATATCAAGCCAAATAGCATATAATACAGCACTGACCTCTTGAAGATTTGGTTCTGACGATGGCCATGTCTGAGATACCGAACACACGGAGGATTCAGAGTATACATACTGTGACAGCGACACACCCGTTGTTTCTTTTGAAGTTTACTTCTTCTTTCTGTCCCGCTAACTGTCAAACCATCTTCCATGTATTTTCTGTTTCAAGCCACATTTATTTCTGAGAACAGAACCAACAGGCTTCAATAGACTTGGCGTATGCCCGAGACATCCCAAGAGGCGCAAAGGTTGCTAGAGCTACTCATTAACCAGGCAATCCTTTTCTTCTTTTCAGGTAGCATGACAATTTGTAAAGTCATCTGCACATTAAGGCACTGGAAATGACTACTGTGTGGCACGTTTGTGGTTATGAGCAATACATTTGGGACAAGCGACGATAGTGAGATGCTGCTTGTGCTTGCTAAAATATGCTCTACGGATGAAACACAGAATGTGTTCGCACCTTTATAAAAGGTACGCTATAATGTTGCATCAATTTAAAAAAGGCTCAAGGTTACAAAAGTTAAATATTTACTTACAATATGCTGTTTTATTTTTGGGGCATCTTACGGGGGATTACTGGCAAATATATTTGCTTCAGAGAACATAAAAAAAATATATATTCCCATTCATGTGAAACTTGAACCAGGAAATGACATCCACGACGCACGTCCACGGACCACCGAATCTGTCTGCCTGGGCATCGATCAAATACACCAAAAACACATTAAATCACCTGCGCCACAAGGTAGACCAGCTTTTTGGTAGTCTACAATTTATTTACTTTTCCTCACCAAATTGGCATTGGGGGAGGGTAATCGAAAACGCTGTCGGTCCACCAGCACACCTAGCAACATGCAGGACAGTCTGCGAAATTCCAAAACCACTAAACTGAACTTGACCCAGTCCGGAAAAGAAGCTGTGTCCATTTTTACATCACACATAGTCGACTTACTGTGATGAAAATTGCCAGGTGCGTGTGCACCAGAACGCCCAGTGAAGGCCCGTCCCAAACATGCTAGACTAGACTTGCACCAACACGATAATGAAGTTGACTCCGTTTTATGCTGAACACATGCCTGTCTGTCGATGAAAATTGGGTCCACGGTGCTATTAAACTTTACTAAAAATATTTTATGCAAACCTTTTGTTTGTTTTGAGAGCTGGGCAGGATATGTGACTTTTCAATTAATTTTAATGAGGAAACCGATTTGATAAACAAGTATATTGACCTAGATTTGATGGCCCACTGCTTCAGATAACAGTCCATGGTGTACTTCCCTATGACCTTGAACAGGATGACATAAAATGAATGGCTGGATTGGTGGGTGAGGAACAAAGGTGACAAAAATAGACGGCTGGCCAAACGAAAATCCAAAATGTGCTGTCGTGAGCATGGTTAAACTCAGTTGCCTATCGATTAGGGAATATGTTTCATGCCAAGCTGACTTACCAAACAAATGGGAGTTGTCTGTGATGGCGAATTCATCCGTGGGTGGGATTTGTAGTGGTCCCACCACACCGATGTCGTGGCCCACCCACTCATTCATGAAGGAAGCTTGTTTGGTCAAACTGAGCCGCGCGGAATTTCGTGTCTGTTTCCCACTGTAACAAGAGTGACCTGATGAAGATGTCTTCAACACTCTTCTGGGCCTGCCTGTCGCAGTCGATGACACATTCAGTGAAAAGTAATTAAGTATGAGCTTGTTAAGTGGAGACATCAACACACCTGTCAAGTGTTCTCTCCCACACAGAGATGAGCTGCCTGTCGGGAGACAACAGATGAAGATCAAGAAAGAAAGATGCATGTTATTCTACTGGTTGGAAACTGTTAGAGGTTTCTTAACAAACTCACCGTACTCTTTCTTTAGTATTAAGACACTAACTGTTCACTTTATTAGGGATACCTGCGCAATCTAACGTGCCAAGTTGGCATTTTTTGTAATGTCATACAAGAAATGTACCATCAATTCTGCCTTTGCTAACGTAATTGTCAGTTCTGATGAGCAGTGTCAGAGGTAACAATTAAATCTACGGATTTGTTATTTGCAGCATGCTGCTCTTGTAGTTAGAGGGTCTGCCTGACAGTTCTGAGGTTCAGGGTTTGAACGGCTTTCCTGGGTGTTTAGCCAGTAAGTTCTCCCTTTGCTAGTCTTTAACGCCATTGATATTGCAGATGAAAACAAGAATCATATTAAAGGCATTATTGTTCGCATCTATTGAGAATCCAATCCGAATTCCTCAGACAACACCTTTGGGGCTTGTTTGCATAAAATCCAGTTTTGATGACATGCTGTGACGTATAAAGTATTTATCAGAGCAGCAGTCTCCAGCCTATTTCTCTCTTCTTAGGAAATTACAACTTGAGGTTTTCTTGCCATCCTGACAATATTCAAATAACACGTGCATGATTGACATGCTCAAACTCAATCAATTAAACACAAGCCCATTTGATAGGGATGACCAATGACTTTGTCAGCACACTTAATGGTTCTGTTAAATTGCACTGTTCTACAGAGAGATGCAAGCCAAAATCATGCACAGAAACTCAATGATGCAACGACAAGATCCTATCTCTTCCTACTTATGAGTCATCGTATCTGAAAGATGGTATAATGCAGGGATGTCAAACATATGGCCCGCGGGCCGGAACCGGCCTGCAAGGAGGTTTGATCAGGCCCGCAGGATGAATTAAAAGTGGAAAAAATGCATAAAAGACACGGAGTTAATATTTTTAATAAAGTGCAATTCATTTAATATCCGCTAGGGGGACACACTGTTTTGTCAGAGGAAAAGACAACATTGTTTTGATCAAAGAAGAAGACAACAGCAGCCTCAGTCTCTCACTGAGACAGACCTAACACAGCAGACATTATCAAGGACATGTGAATACTTTATTCTTTCCACATATTATAGCACTCTCCTTAGTTTGTAAGGTGTAGGCAGGGATTACATTTAGATTTTATATGCTCGTGTAAATGGTTTAAAATTCCTTTCTTTATAAATCTCGTTTAATCTTAAAAGTGCATTGCTATATTTTTCAATACCGATTACCGGTACTTGTTAAGGTTTTGTGCCTTTGTACAGTCAGTGGGATCAGTTGCAATGCATATATGTGAATGATAAAAGTAAATTGCACATTTGTCTAAGGAAATCTTAGGTGCTTCATGAAATGATTTGTAAAAGATATGTTCATTAAATTTCAACATTTTCCTAGTATTCTTGTGCTTCTTTAGACCCAAACAAAGGAAAGACATGTTATTTTGGTTATTTATAGCAGAGTATGGTATAATTTTTAATGGTCCAGCCCATTTGACATCTACCGAGGCCCACAATGTGAAATGAGTTTGACACCCCTGGTATAATGAATTCATTAGATTCATGTTTTTTTTGGGTTGATTTGTTTCTTTGACATGTTGGCTCAGACATTATTCACATGGACTAACAAAAGCAACTGTATTATTTTTTTATGCAGCAAAATTTTCGTTTTGGGGATTGTGCTTTGGTTTGCTGTCGAACTGCTTTGCATCACAGAGTCTCATTATATTTGCTATTCGTATAGCCTACCGTAGTTTTGCTATTCTCATTTTGATAAATTATGCAATAACATAACTTGAATATACATCATAAAAGCACAGTTCATTTAAAAGTGCATTCCTTCTACTTAATACCGTGTACAAATGTGTTCATTACTTATAGGTCAATGCATAACCCAGAGAAATTCACTTTGTTTGACCACAACCGTTGGTCAAAAACATTAGAAACTCAACATGAACATATCGTTTTAAAAAAACAACTTTCTAACAGTACAAATCAAAATGATCTTCGTGAATAAATATTTTGATACAGCTATTGCATCTGATTTCTAGTGCCCTAGAAAATGAGACCACTGAGTACAACAAAGTAAAATAAACTGTTTATAAATGTTATATGACATCAGTAACTAATTGAATCCTAAAGCAACCTACACTGATATAGAGATCATCATGCCCACGCAGCGGCTTGACATCTCATTCCCCATCAAGCACACACTTTTGGCACACGTGGGCTCATCGTGATGAAACATGCTTTTATGGCCCTTACCTTCTCCTTGCGGGATGATTCCCACGATTTGGATCTGCTTGTTGCCTGTTTATCCAGATTTCCACGCACTGAGCTATACAGCATCCATTAATATTTTCTAATACACTAATCTCGAGTTTGGGCTTCAGTTGAAGCATGTGTGACCAGCTAAGGTCAGAGAGAAGAGGAAGGTGGTTATTAATTAAACTGTCCATCCCTTTCCTCATCCCTCCACCCCCAAACCCGTTGAAACACACTTGCCAAAAAAACTCTCTTTATCTCAAAAAGACTCAGAGGCTACCACATGATGTCTCTCCCACACGCGCACACACACACACACATACACACACACACACACGCACACACACGCACACACACGCACACACACACACACACACACACACACACATGCACACACCCACGCACGGAACATACAGTACATCCACTGATTAGTATGCTGCTGAGATTCTGATTAAAGCAAGCAGTGAAACGTTTAACAGTTATCTATTTATTTATTTTGCATGACTTCGAGTCGTCATAGGTGGCTCATGTGTCTAAAATATGGTAATTGAAAAATTGAGGTACTCATAAAATGAACACAACAGCTGTAATTAACAAAGGCTTAATGCCTCTTGAATTCAAGCAAAACTTCGACGCTTGCTGTTGCAAATCAATTGTGGAAGGTTATTATAAAGTCCAAATAACTCTGAACCGGATCCAACTCTATCGTTTTGCTTGCTGCTTGTGCACACCACCATAGGATGATGCATTTCTTTTTTTTCTCCCTTATAATACTCATAAACAATAGTTTAATCATTGATGGGCTGTTGCTCCATTCAACAGGGTTGTTCTGAGTCAACAGAACAGTCTCACTGGAATAAACAGAACCTTTGCCATTGGCTGCTGGACTCTGTGGTTTGTATTTGGGAACAAGCCACAACTGATGGACTCTGTCAAGGGACGGTTGCAACTGTAGATTTAAGAATGGTAAAAAGACAGATGCCCCATGTTGGCTAAGAGGCAATTTTTTTCTACCGAGTCATATATTATGTAGGGTGAAGGTCAAGGTTAGAAATATATAGAAACACATGAGAACTCAAGAACTTTAGCACACGTGGAATAATCAATAATGCGATTTGTATTTGCTGACCAAATACACACAAGATATTGTCTCAAAAGCAAGTCACAACCACCCCCACCCCCACAAAAAAAAACATATGTCTGACACCAGTAAGGAATATCCTGTCAAGTAATTATGTTGAAGCACTCTAATATGAACACAGATAAGACAAAGGATGTTTACCACACTGTGACGGGAAACAGACACATCTTCAGCCTTAAAAAAAAAAAAATGTAAACAGCTACTAATATAAACAGTCAGTGACAGGGACAGGGAAGTAATATGAACTGATCAAATATGTACACTGTATACTTTCAGGAATTGTTTGTGTGCACTATTCTGTAAAATTCCAATTTGAAAGTGCATGCTGATACAACAAATAAATAAATAAACACATTTAAAAAACACATCTTAAATGAACGACATTGAGAATTACCAGAATCAGTTTTTTATGTTTAATTTTTAAATTGTTTTTTTATGCAAGTAATTTGGCAGCCCCGTGATCCAGTGGTTAGCGCGTTGACCTCAGAGTGCAGAGGTCGTGGGTTTGATCCCAGCTCCGGCTTAGTTTGCATGTTCTCCCCGGGCCTCCATGGGTTTTCTCCGGGTACTCGGGTTTCCTCCCACATTCCAAAAATATGCATGGCAGGCTGATTGAACACTCTAAATTGTCCCTAGGTGTGAGTGTGAGCGCGGATGGTTGTTCTTTTCTGTGTGCCCTGCGATTGGCTGGCAACCGGTTCAGGGTGTCCCCCGCCTACTGCCCGAAGACAGCTGGGATAGGCTCCAGCACCCCCCGTGACCCTATTGAAGATAAAAGGGATTCGGAAAATGAATGAATGAATGAATGTAAGTAATTTGATTTTTAACATTTGTCAACTGTATGTTTTTTTTTAACTCAGTTCCTCACTAAAAAGCATGACGTTTGGTGGTTTTTAGGCCCCCACACTGTCAGATTTTGCGTCGTTGATAACTCAAATCCAAGGGTGAAGGGAGGCAAAGCAGGAGTGCTTCTCCAAAAGGGGAATTAAATTTCAAAAGAAAAAAAGATCACGGATGAGGGCTGGATGGCGTGGGAGATTGACAGCGTCAGCAGTGATGCGGACTTTGTATCAGTCTGTCATGGTGAAGAAGGAGCTGAGCCGAAAGGTGAAACTCTCCATTGACCAGTTGATCTCCATTCCTACCCACACCAAGCGGTGGGTTATGACGGAAAGAATAAGATCAAGACAAGCGGCCGAAATGAGTTTCCTTCGCAGGGTGTCCGGGCTCTCCCTTCGAAAGAAGGTGAGAAGTTCGCTCTACTGGGAGGGGCTCAGAGTCAATCCGCTGAGCCAAATGAGAGGAGCCAAATGAGCTGGCTCATGCATCTTGTCAGGCAGGATGCCACCTGGACACCTCCGAGCATGTCCCACTGGGAAGAGGCCCCCGAGGACGTTCCAGGACATGCCAAGAGATACAGACTGGTGGTAATAAATTAAGACAATACAATACAAGCAACCGCCGGGAAGACTCCAGACAGAAAGATCAGAATCAGGATTCAAACCAATAACCTTTGATTCTGAGGAAGATGTACTAACCACACAGTTAATTTCACATTCCTTCGATTGAATGTAAGAAAATAACAGTTCATTACATTTGTCAATTCAATTAAAACACAAACTCAAGCGATGTTCTCTCCAACATCAGGATTATACTGTACTGATCAGTTTTTGTTTGCGTGAAAGATTAACAAACATCTCAACAATAAATAGGCTTCATTGGAATGCTTCTGAGATGAACTCATTATCTATTTTATCAAAAAATAGCTAAGACTCACAGGATAAATAATTGAACTGACACCTAGTCACCTGCCACATCATTGAGTACACCTGCAGTCAAGTAAGATCCCATCCAAGCTCACATGACAACAAATATCCATTTTGTGATCCGCTTTGTCCTCACAAAGGTCACGGGAGGTATTGGTGCCTATCCCAGCTGTCTTCGAGCAGTAGGCAGGGGACACCCTGAACCGGTTGCCAGCCAATCGCAGGGCACACAGAGACGAACAACCATTCGCGCTCACACTCATACGAAGGGACAATTTAGATTGTTCCTTTCATGCGCCATGCATGTTTTTGGAATGTGGGAGGAAACCGGAGGACTCTGAGAAAATATCAACAAATATATTTATATTTGCGCTAAACTAATACATTGTATTGAAAATGTTTTTATTGCGGAACCTATTTGACCCAGTGAGAACTAATGCGCACATCCATGCTTACCTGCAAGAAGTGGAGCCGTGACGTAGCGGCATTGAAAGCTGTGTTGACCTGGCCATCTCCCCAATTCAACACTGCATTTTCTTTGTCAGATTCTGACAAGTGTGATTCATTCTTAAACATTTTCAGAGTCAATACGGATTGAATGTCTGTCAATCTGTCAAGTGACCATTCACGGTTTGCTTGCTCTGTATCAGATGAGGTTGGTGCTGCAGCGCATAATAAATAATCAAGCCCTCGCATGAGAAGGCTAAGCCTGTCGGTGATGCGGGTCAGGTTACATTTCAATCACTTAATCAATAAATAAATACCCAAGAATGGATGCCACGTTCATGACCATCGAACCAGTCGGTTGAATCCCGGGGCATCTCACTGTCAAATGAGGACACGGATGGCGCTCACGTGTTCACTCACGGCCTGCCTAACACTGGACTTTTCTTTTTTTTTTGGCGGCATATTAGGGTCACGTAGTGAGGAAAAAAAAAAAGAAAAGACATCTTTACATTCATATGCAGCAATCTGGAGTGTCACTCAAGAGCAACTGGTGAGTACAAGGCACAGTCAATGACTGACGTCAAATCTGTTCCAAACATGGCACCGTGTTTTAACATTAACCGGGGGGATTATTATGACAAATACAAGATGAGACCCAAAATTAGGAACCCTAGATATTCATCAAATTTACCATACAGCACCATATAGTTACCTCGAAATGGGGCGTCAGAGCTACACTTTAAGCGAACAAACATCGACCCAAAGATTCTGTCATTATAAGCAAGTATGAGACCTCCTGTTTATTTAAAAAATTGTTGCAGTGTACCAGTTTAATGATAACGCGGCACTATCAATCGATTTGAATCTCTTCAGTCAGGATTTAGGGCCGACCACCCTCAACTGAGACGGCCCTTGCGAAATGACAAATGATTTTCTCCTAGCTATGGACTCTGACATCTCATTAATATAACACTATCATGACTCAATCTTAGCGCTAACTTGGCACCACCCATCACAACATATTTGAAAGCCTCGAAGCATATGTCAGTATTTCAATCTCAGCACTTTCTTGGTTTAATTCTTACCTCTCAGAGAGGACACGCCGTACAAACCATGGCAATGCAACGACTGAGTTTTGTAAAGTTACATGTGGATCGGTACTTGGCCTTCTATTGTTTAGCATCTACATCAGGCCTGCCCAGCTCCGGGCCTGGAGAGCCGCTGTCCTGCCTGTTCATCATCCAGCTCTAACGCAGCATTAGAACGACCTTGATTATTAGAATCAGGTGTGTTGCAGCTGGGAGTGATCGGTAAACATACAGGACAGCGGCCCTTGAGGACCGATTTAGGACACCCCTAATGTACATGCTTCTGCCTGGCGATATTACACATAAATATAACATTAGTTATCTCTGTTATGCCGATGATAACCAATAATATATGCCATTGGAAATGGAAAATCCACAGCATTGCTCTTATCTAGACGTGTACTTGGCTGAGATTAGAGAATGTATAAATTTTTTGCTTCTGAACCCTGAAAAAAAACTGAGATGGCTCATGATTAACACCGATTATAGGACACCAGTCTTGTACTAAATGTACTATTATCTGAAGTGACTGGAAAATCTGTTATATTTGATTCAACTGTCTTCTCAAAGAATACTATTACAACTGTGTTTCATCACCTCCTCGATATTGCTAAGATCCATCCCATTCTATCTAGATAGATTGTTAAGATGGCGACGTGAGCGGTTGTGCTTTTGGGAGCTGCCTACCTTACTCGATATAAAGTTAGTGGAACACAGATAACTCTTCTGTTTTTTTTCATATCAGAAATTTAAAAGTTTTTTCTTCTTGACCTGCTGCACCAACGGTAACCTGTCCTTAGCGCAGACCTAGTTCTCTCTCCTCTTAATATTGTTTCGACACGAGCTAAGCTAGCAACATTGTCGGCAGCATTGAAAAAATGGAGCTGAAGTCCGCACCTGAAAACATGCTCGTGGATGGCGCGCACGACTATCACCTGAAAAATCAACATGGCCTAGCGGCTGCGGAACCTGACTTTCCCGCATTGCCCGTCTCGCCGTCCAAGCCACCGGCGACGAAGAAAAGTAAGCATCCTCGCACGACCGAAGGAGAAAGCATGACCACGTTGCAACAAATATCAACGCTGATTAATACCAGATTTGATATGATGGAGACAAATATCAATAAAATAACAACGAGAATAGAAGACCTCACGAAAACACTGAACCTTGCCTGCGCCGACCTACAAGATGTTAAAGGAAAGCTAAAACAAGTCGACGACCGGGTTAAACTCACAGAAAAGAAAGTGAGCGTGATGGAGGAACGGCTGACTGAACTTGAAAACTACTCACGACGCTGGAATCTACGACTCTATGGTGTAGCTGAAAAGAAAAACCAAAATGTCCGTGAGGAGGTAATCTCGATCTGCCAAGCTGTCCTGCCTGGAGAGAGAAAAGAAAAATTTCTTCACGCCATTGACACTGTACGGAAGAGGATTAGGGCCACTGAAGAAAAAAAAAAACCACTGAAGAAAAAAAAAACAAGGTTGGCAAAATTCTCACTTTAATCTCAGAATTCTGACTTTATTCTCAGAATTCTGACTTTAAAGTCAGAATTCTGACTTTAATCTCAGAATTCTGACTTTATTCTCAGAATTCTGACTTTATTCTCAGAATTCTGACTTTAAAGTCAGAATTCTGACTTTAATCTCAGAATTCTGACTTTATTCTCAGAATTCTGACTTTAAAGTCAGAATTCTGACTTTAAAGTGAGAATTCTGACTTTAAAGTCAGAATTCTGACTTTGTGACGTTCGTGGAGCTATGAATTGTGGGCGGACCGTCTGCGTGTCGTGTGGCTTCGAAGAAAGAACATCATGTCGTCACCTAGCGATTTTTTGCGTGGCCGAGGAGTGTCGGAGGACATCCTTTCACGTTTGGAGGAGCAGAGGGTGAGTAAACAGTGCGTCGTGTTTGTTTCATTTGGTGGTTATCGTGTCCATAGTTAACGTGCTCCATGGAGCTTGTAGCTTCGTTGCTAGTCCGAATGTCATCAATGGATGCACCCAATTTACATTCGTGAATAAGTAGAAAGTAACCCATTTAAATGGGTACGTCCCTGTGACGCCACATAACGTTAAAAACAACACAACTCCCGACATCGAACCCCTTTGTGTGGATGACAGTGGCCGACTGGAGCATCGTTACAGCCTAATTACCGTGAACTGAACACACTGGCCACACGGTCGTGTCGTAGCAAGTACTGTAGTGACGTGCCGCAATTCAAGGCTACATCATTTGAGGTTTGTGCACACGCACGCATAAATGAAGTCAACAGTTGATGAACTGCTGTCTAAATAGGGACTTAATTATCATCGTTGCATATTCTAATACAAATAGGTTATAGTAATTTTCAAGCATAAATGTACCTTTGTACATTCTTAACGGTTTTCAACATTGAAGAGTTGCAACATGTTTGCCTGTGTATTTGATTTACAATTGTCGAGATTAGTATTACATTTGTGCTTCATACTGTAAAATTAAGCAATTATGTGTTATGGTGATTGAGTGATTTTTTTTCTATTTGTCTTGTTCTTGTGCAGATAGACAGTGATGCCATAGCACTGATGGACGATTCCACCCTTGCCAATTATGTCCCTTGCTATGGAGACCGTATTGCACTCTTCAATTTTTGCAAGACTAAACAGCTCCCATCCAAACGAAAGAATGGACTTTTGGCAAAATTACATGAAAAAATGAACCTCGGGAAAGACAGCGAGAAAGAAGACACTGCCTCAAAGACACAACAAGCAAGACAGACAAAGAGGCAGAAAACAACGAGAAATGTTGCAATCGGATGGATACACAGTGATGGAAAAATAACCAAACAGGTGAGGGAGAAGCAGGGAGGAGGTACCAGAAAACTTCAAATGTCCACAGAAGCTGGGTTGAAAGACATTCTCAAGGAAGGAAAGAAACTATTTTTCCCCGATGGAATTTCTCCAAAAGGATCTGAATTGGACTTTCAGTTTGAGGTGTGGGATTTCAAACAAAACCTCCTCACTGATGAAACCTGCCAGTCCATCGGCAATATGTATGAAGCTGCAAAGCTAACGTTGTTGCGCTTTTACATTGCAACAAGGCCAATAGACGACCACCATGATGGAAGCACAGCGTCCAAAGAAGTCGTGCTTTTATCACACAATGCCAGTGACTACAACTCTGAAATTGAAGAGGTCTCCGTCGACGCAAATGAAATCTACACAGCATTCGACATTTCTGTTGATTCAGAAATTACTTTTGGTCCCACGTACAACACAGAGGGAGATGCAGACATCACACTTATCTATGATGGTCCACCCGATCCACAAGATGTGATGACAATAACTGTCCACTACACTGACACATTGAATGATATGATCCTAGCATTCTCTGAAAATGCAATCTTGAACAAATCACTCAATGTGAAACGCATACTCCCAGACAATACCGAAGAAGCAGGCGTTGGATCTGGAGTGATGAGAGATGTTCTCAGCTGCTTCTGGCAGGAATTCTATGACCGATGCACTGTTGGTACATCAATTAAAGTGCCATTTATTCGCCATGATTTTCCTGCAGAAAAGTGGAAAGCAGTTGGGAGAATCCTTTTAAAGGGATACCAAGATTGTTGCTACTTCCCAAACAAACTTGCGTTTCCTTTCCTCGAGCAGGTACTTTTCAACTGTGTCTATAGTGATCTCAAAGCCAATTTTCTGCAGTTTGTGAGCAGCCAAGAGCGTGAAGTTCTGATGGACGCAATGAAGGACTTTTCAGAAGTGGACCTAGATGATCTTCTGGAAGTTCTTGACAGCTACGGGTGTAGAAAAAGAATCTCTGCTGAAACTTTTCCCACAATACTGCAGGAAATAGCACACAAAGAGCTTATCCAAAAGCCCATGTTTGTGATTGACTGCTGGAGGGAGGTTACTCTTCACCGTATCTCCATCAGTCTTGAAGCATTGAACAAGTTGTGCTCGGACTTGCAACCTACCTCAAAAAAGGTCTGCCAACTGCTGAAATTTGCAACTGATTTAACCCCAAAGCAGAAGGAAGTGGCCAATCATCTGAAAAGGTTCATCAGGGAGTTGGATGAATTCAAGCTTCAGAAGTTTCTCCGGTTTTGCACTGGATCTGATCTTGTTGTAACCAACACCATTCTTGTGGAGTTCCAGGAAATGACGGAGTTTAGTAGAAGGCCGGTGGGGCACACATGTGGAAAGGTTCTGAATATTGCTGACAGCTATGAAAATTTCCCAGATTTCCGATCAGAATTCAATGCTGTTCTTGAAAGCAATGTCTGGGTGATGGACATTGTTTAGCTTTTTCATACCCGTAACTATGTTAATAAGCCATCGTAGGTTGCATCAGCGCTACACGGCTTGGGTACGTTACACTGTTACACTGTTTACAATATGTTTGTAGAAACAAAGTTGCATTGTTTGCTGTTTTTATAGTTACTCTATATAGAAATGGCTTGCATTTGGTGTTATATTACAGTAATATACAGTTCTGGGGTTTCATATACAAAAATGCCTAAGAAGTTATACATAACCATTGGATGGTTGTTTCAACAGCTATGCTGTATTATTTAGGTCCAAGCTTTTATTATTGAAAGTAAGATTTTATTGTGTTCAATAAACTTACTCTTCACTGTTTTTCTGTCTACACATGAATGTTGACAGTTAATATCATTGTGTGCAACGGTGAATGGTTGAATAACATTTTACAGATATTTTCTAATAGCTGTGCAGCATGTCGGCCTCACAGTGCAGAGGTGCAGGATTCGAATCCGGTTCCGGCCTTCCCGTGTGGAGTCTCCGGCCACATTCCAAAAACATGCGGGGCAGGTTAATGGAACACTCCTAATTGTCCGTGGTTGTGAGGGCAGAAGGTTGTTCGTCTATGTGCACTGTGATTGGCTGGCAACCAGTTCAGGGTGTCCCCTGCCTACTGCCCAACGACTGCTGGGATAGGCTGCACAGCATACCTCATGACCCTTGTGAGGATAAAGCGGATCAGAAAAAGTATGGAGATGTTTTCTATCAATATTCACAAGGGTCACGGGGCATGCTGGAGCCATGGCACCGTTTAAAATAAAGGGGTTTCAGAAAGGGCAAGTCTGTACTTCCAGCCCACTGCTGAAAAGAGTGCAATCTAGAGGAGTCAAAAAACAACAACTGGTTTATGGAGCAAATTTGAAGCTTCATTTCCCCAAAATTGCATCAGTACACATGTCAAATAGACTTCAGTATTTCATCTCTCAACTTAACATACAAGTCACTTGCATCCAATGGATCTGATGGCGCGTGCCATTCATTTTCCTCCATAAGCAAACAACACAGTTCAAATACAGTTTCATCACAAGGAAAATTGCCTTTTGTAGTGCACTCTTCCATACATGCAGTGACCTCTTCCGTTTCAACAGGTTTTAATTGATCCTCTGCACTGTGCATCGCAGGGAATGAATACATGACGACTGGTCGACCTGAAGCTGTATCACGGTGCAATCTTGGTCTTATTTTGTGTGCGTTCCACGTGCTCACAACTTCATCCAGATCATCCTGAACAAAAAGCATCATAGTTAAGTATTATATTTTCACCATTCGTCCAAAATGAATTTATGTCCAGAAAAATTATTCTACCTGCACAAGATTAAGAAAGCAGAACCGGATAAGACTTTTATCCAGAAAATCTCCTGAAAAGTGGCCATCATCTTGAAGAGTTTGAAATAAATTAATCCAAAACTGTGCGCTCTGTTTGCGAAGGGTGGACCACCACCCTTCAATACGCTGATTGGCTGTACTTCTTCCGTAAAGGAAACTTTTCTCTGCAGCAAAATTGTCTGAGTGGTTTCTCCGCAAAAACATCTGCATCTGTTCGACACAAACATTTTCTGTGCCCCTGTCTGCACGGATCCTCTCTGGACACCCACCGACGCGGGAAACTGTTTTTATAAAATAACTTGCAACCACCTTAGGGTCACTGTTTGTGGTATAGGCTTCTGCCCATAACACATACCGGCTAAAGCCATCAATACAGCCATGGATGCCAATCCCATAGGGCTTTAATTTGTCATAGCCATCCAGGTGCCAAAGAGCATTTGGCCCCCGACAGTTGTATTGGCGCCTTCTTAGGCGTCGTGCTCTTCTTATTTCCACGCCTACAGGGTCAACAAATTTTATAATTTGTCTGATTGTATCTTGTGACACAACAAATCCTTTATGAATGGCACGCAGATGAAGCCAGCGATAACCTTGCATCTGTCCACTAGTCAGGATCTCGTGCTGAACAAAAGCCAACACATCTCCCAGGTCTGATTGGTTCTTTCTTCGAAAAAGACCAAGTCTTTTGCATATCCTTTTCAGAGTCCGAATACTTAAAATAGTTTGAGCATTATGTGCTAAAATTGCAAGTATTTCCTTATTGCTGAATCCAAGTCTAAAACATAGCTTGATCAAGTCATCCAAATCTGGATTTCCAGCCACTGTTTGAGTTGCACCCTCCATCAGTCACTTTATCTGCACAAGAAAAGAAAGACAACAATTTCAATCTGACAAAAAAAAACCAACAGTGGACATTTTGAAAACATGACTGTATGACCGTATGCTTGTTGTAGAAAGTTGCTTTTAATAATGTTATCGCTCATGGTACTGTGTTCGTTCAAACTCAAGTATACTCATATTCAGTAAATGCACATGCTTGCTACGACACGACCGTGTGGCCAGTGTGTTTAGTTCACGGTAATTAGGCTGCAACGACGCTCCAGTCGGCCACTGTCATCCACACAAAGGGGTTCGATGTCGGGAGTTGTGTTGTTTTTAACGTCATGTGGCGTCACAGGGACGTACCCATTTAAATGGGTTACTTTCTACTTATTCACGAATGTAAACTGGGTGCATCCATTGATGACATTCGGACTAGCAACGAAGCTACAAGCTCCATGGAGCACGTTAACTATGGACACGATAACCACCAAATGAAACAAACACGAAGCACTGTTTACTCACCCTCTGCTCCTCCAAACGTGAAAGGATGTCCTCCGACACTCCTCGGCCACGCAAAAAATCGCTAGGTGACGACATGATGTTCTTTCTTCGAAGCCACACGACACGCAGACGGTCCGCCCACAATTCATAGCTCCACGAACGTCACAAAGTCAGAATTCTGACTTTAAAGTCAGAATTCTGACTTTAAAGTCAGAATTCTGACTTTAAAGTCAGAATTCTGAGAATAAAGTCAGAATTCTGAGATTAAAGTCAGAATTCTGACTTTAAAGTCAGAATTCTGAGAATAAAGTCAGAATTCTGAGATTAAAGTCAGAATTCTGAGAATAAAGTCAGAATTCTGAGAATAAAGTCAGAATTCTGAGAATAAAGTCAGAATTCTGAGATTAAAGTGAGAATTTTGCCAACCTTGTTTTTTTTTTCTTCAGTGGTTTTTTTTTTTCTTCAGTGGCCCTAATCCTCTTCCGTAACACTGTACATCGACTGGGACAGCTGAAAAATGATGCATCCAGGCCTCGTGGGATCATTCTCCAATTCACGTCGCGACTCTTCCGAGACGCTGTCTGGAAGGCTGCGAAAAAATCCAGCTTTCTTCAAAACAACAACATGCGCTTCGCTGAGGACCTGTCACCATCTACAAGGGAGAGAAGAAAGCTACTCTGGCCACTGGTGGCGAAGGCGCGCGAGGAAGGGAAAACAGCGTATTACGTCGGCGATCGAGCCTTTGCCAACGGGACCGAACTGCTTCTTATGGCGTAACACCTCCTCTCCAACCTCGGCTGATGGGCAATTAACACTGGTAATTCATGCATCCTCAAATTTAAGGACTTAATTATTGCTAACCAGTACTTTTGATGCCCAGCACAGTACTACGAGTTTAGTTATAGCAGTAATAATTTCTATTACCTTTATACATATGTACCTCTGTTCCCTCTGAATGTTGTGTTCCACTAATTTGTTTTGAATTTGATGTTCTAACGGTACAGCCCCAAATAGTAGGGTTAGTGTTTTAGCACACGATCACCCAGGTATATCTCTAAGTGTGTATTTGTTGTTATTAATACGTCTTTATCCATTATTACTCTCAATGCCAGGGGGTTAAGAAACATTGTGAAGCGTAAAGCAATTTTTTTGTTTACTAAACAGCACAGAAACGATTTTTGTTTTCTTCAAGAATCCCATTCGATCTCTAATGATTTGCGGTTATGGAAAGCTCAATGGGGTAACGATTTATGGTTGGCACATGGATCTGAACGCTCAGCAGGGGTCGCCACGCTGAAACACCAGTTTTCTGGGAATATTTTACATTCTGTATGCGATAAAGCAGGTCATTTCCTTTTACAAGTAATCAACACGGGAAACGTCAATATAATAATGACTAACATATATGGGTACAACTCAAACTCTGAAAATAATAACCTTTTTGAAGAATTAAAAAAACATATTCAACATTCACTTGCTAAATTCCCAAATTCCGGCCTAGTTATAGGCGGTGACTTTAATATGATATTGGACCATAACATGGACTGCTGGCCCCCTCGTAATCAATCTTCCCTAAATAAGACCCTGAAGGTATTTATGCAGACATTTAATTTGATTGATATATGGAGGCGCAATAATCCAAACAAAAAAGAGTTCACCTGGAGTAATAGAGACGCCACCAAGCGGTCACGTATCGACTTCTGGCTCATATCTCAACATCTTAACGTTAATCCAGTTTCGGTTGACATCATTACAACACCTTTAACTGACCATTATGCAGTCCTCATCTCAATCCCTTTACACTCAAACTCTCCTAAAATATGTAAAAGTGTCTACTGGAAGCTTAACAACTCTCTATTACAGCATAAAAAGGTTCAATCTGATATTGAATGCCTTCTTAAAAAGTTTTGGAACAAAGCAAAAGATGACAATTCTTTTCGTAGCAACTGGGAACTATTTAAATTTGAAACGTGTCAATACCTTAGGAAATATGGCAGTAATTTAGCTAAAACGCGTCGATTAGAAGAAGACACGATAGTCTCTAAAATAATCGCCTTATCCCTAAAAGACCCTGATAACATGTCAGATGAAGACAGACTACTACTAACCTCAGAACAGGCTAAACTAAATGAAGTATATCTTAACAAAGCTAAGGGAGCGTTTATAAGATCAAGGAAAAAATGGATCGAGGAAGGCGAACAAAATTCATCGTATTTTTTCAATCTAGAAAAACACCATCGAAAAGTCAACTTGATACAGCAACTCAATGTTGATGGCATCATAACTGATGACCCAAAAAACATAGCCAATTTTTGTTTTAAATTTTATAGTAACCTTTATCAATCCAAATACTGTGAACACTCTGCAACCTCTTTTCTAAATTCTATTAGCAATGTTACACGGATAACTCAAAGCGACAAAGACTTCTGTGATAGGAATATTAATTTAGAAGAGGTAGTTTTTGCTATTGAACACCTCAAAACGAACAAATCCCCCGGAGTCGATGGCCTCACAGCAGAGTTTTATAAAACCTTCGTAAAAGACTTGGCTCCCTTTCTCCTTGAAGTTTTTTCAGAAAGCATCGAAAATGGTTGTCTTCCCCCTTCATTGACACAGGGATTGATTACTCTGATACCAAAACCAAAACGAGATCATACCTCCATTGAAAACTGGAGACCCATTTCTCTATTAAATAACGACTATAAAGCATTTGCTTCTATAATAGCTAGGAGAATCAAAGGTGTACTCGACCCAATTATTGATGAGGTTCAATCTGGTTTCATGAGTAAAAGACACATTTCCAATAATATCAGGCTTGTCCTAGATCTGATTGATTACTCATTCCTCTGCTCTGACAATAGTTACCTCCTATTTCTAGACTTTTACAAGGCATTTGACACGGTGGAACATGAATTCATCTTTCGCTGTATGGAACAATTCGGATTTGGTGATTTCTTTTGTAAAATTGTCAAGACTATGTATGCCAATGGCAATAGCTCCGTCAAACTGAGAAATGGCACCTCTCCCAGATTTTCTTTAAATCGGGGAGTGCGCCAAGGCTGCCCGGCCTCTCCATTTCTGTTTCTATTGTGTACGCAACTCCTCACCTCTCATATCAGAAGAAGTGCCATCCAAGGGATATCAATTGCAGGCAGAGAAATCCTAATTAGTCAGCTTGCGGATGACACTACGTTATTCCTAAAAAACTCCAGCCAAGTATCTGCTGCGATTAAAACGATCGAACAGTTCTCAGCGGCCTCTGGTCTCCACCTAAATCTCAACAAATGCGAACTGTTCCCTATCCATGACCGGAATGAGACTTCGATCTGCAACATCCCAATCAGAGAAAATGTTACCTATCTAGGAATCACCGTCATGAAAAACCAGACCATGCGATGTACAGCGAACTTTGACCCAATTGTAAACAAAACCCAGACTAAGCTTAACCAATGGCTAGGTAGAGATCTTTCTTTAAAAGGACGTACGTTACTGACCAAAGCGGAAGGACTGTCACGTCTTACATATGCAGCGATCTCTTTGACTGTGAATGAGAAAATTTGTAAGAATATCAATAAGATGCTTTTCGACTTCTTATGGAGGAACAAGACTCACTATGTGAAAAGGTCCGTTGTAGTGAATACATACGAAACTGGAGGATTGAACTTCTTGGACTTCTCTACACTCAATAATACATTTAAAATCAATTGGATCAAACAATTTTTAGGTAATCCCTCATCTATTTGGAACTTTATACCTAACTATATATTTTCTCAACTTGGTGGTCTTAACTTTGTACTTTTATGTGACTATAAAATAGAAAAAATTCCCACAGCTTTATCTAATTTCCACAAACAAATACTTTTAGCTTGGTCCTTGATGTACAAACATAATTTTTCCCCTCATAAATGCTTTATCTGGAACAATCGTTACATCTTATACAAGAATAGATCATTATTTCTCCATAATTGGTTCAGTAATAAAATAATCCTGGTCAGTCAACTAATCAATAATCAAGGTTTTCTTTTAAATTACTCTGAATTTTTAAATAAATTTAACCTACCTGTCACCCCAAGGGAATTTGCTACAGTCATGGATGCTATTCCTTCTGGAATTTTGACTCTCTTGAAAGGGGTAGACAGAACAACCTCCACACCAACCCTGGACCCCAAAATGACTGCTATTGGCAAATCCTGTTTTATGTCAACATCAGCTAGAAATAACAACCGTAACATACGTTCCCTGTTTCAAAAAGATATTTCAACAACCCCTCATATTATTACTTACTGGTCTGGTTTTGTTGATAATCTACCCTGGGGAGAAATCTGGTCTCTCCCATACAAATACTTCCTGACTAATAAAGTAAGGGAAATCTCTTTTAAAATGATACACAAATATTACCCCACCAAGCATTATCTTCTCAGGTTCAAGAAAGACATCTGTATTGACTGTTCATTTTGTGGAATGTACCCTGAAACGATGGTTCACTTGTTCTGGCAATGCCCGTATGCCAACACATTTTGGAAAGCTGTATCTAGATTTATTATTGAATGTATTGACTCTGACTTTATGTTATACTGGAAAAATGTACTATTTGGGTTCTACAAAAGTAAGGAAAAAAACACTAAACAAACTTTCATAATAAATTTAATAATCATTCTTGCTAAGTTCCATATCCACAAATCCAAATGGAGTAATTCAAAACCTCTTTTTTTAATTTTACAAGCAGAAATAAAACAGTATTTGAGCTCTATTAAGGATTCCAAAAACAAGAAAGCTGTTAAGACTCTGGCTATATGCTCCTTATTTGAAATTTTTGTTTAAGATCCCCTGGCTTCTCTTTTTGTTTAAATGTTTGTAATAAGTACATGTATTAATAACACGTTCGTTTTGTTCTGTTTTGTATTTACTGAGAATTGTATTGTGAATTGTTCAATAAAGATTGTCTAAAAAAAAAAAAAAATCCCATTCTATCTACTAGTTGTCATGATTTGGTTTGGGACCAACAGGTGTCACTGTAGGGCTTTCCCTGCAGCTGCACACCTGTTGGTCATTATGTAATTTGCTTTAAAAGGACTCCCAGCCCAACCACTCATTGTCGGGTCATTGTGGCTGTTTGTATGCTACTGTCATGGTTGTTCTCAGTCATGTTTCGGTCATGGTTTTGTTTTGGCTTCAGTCATGGTTTTATTTGATACTTTGGATTCTTTTTGTTTTCATGACTTTGTTTGTTCTGGATTTAGTTTCTGTGTTTTGATACAACTCATCAAGTACACCCTGCTCCTCCCCCTTGCCTGCTTTTTGGGGTCCACCACCACCTCGCTACGTGACACTAGTGATGAAGAAATCATAATTCATGCATTTGTTACGTCTCACCTAGACTATTGTAACATAATGCTCTTTGGTCTTCCCAACCTCGTATTAAGTCTGCAGATAGTACAAAATGTTTAAAAAGCCACTTCATATTTATTTGTATTATTTTGCATTTAGTTGAACGACATGTTGGCCTGTTTGGCTGTCGATTCATCTCTTTCTCCTACCCACTCCTCCCCTGGCTTTGAGAGGAGGTTAGGTGACGATGACCTAATTGGATGTGACTGTATGGATTCTGCACCGATTGATCTGGACTAAGATTTGAGGTGGGCCACTTCCTCAGAGGTGCTGCTATAGAAATAATAAACATTGACCGATCGTTCCGGATTTTGAGGAGGACCCAATTCTTTGAAGGTGTCTTTCTGCAGCGCTTCATCTGATTGAGTGGGCTCTTAGACTATTGTATAGCATTACATTATGTTAAATGTTGCCCACTTGGCATCCATTGCAGCAAGGTCATCCTGGAAGGGGAATTACCCCATGTGCTGCACCTTCTGAAGGTTTCTTATTTTTCCCCAGATGGGTTTGGTTTTAGTTTTACCTCCGGTGGGGTTAAGATCAGGGGATTGTCATGTTTCGGTTTGTGACCAACAGGTGGCACTGTGGGGATTTTGCCTGCAGCTGCACACCTGTTGGTCGTTAGGCAATTAGGACTTTAAAAGGACTCCCAGCCTGAGCACTCATTGTCGGGTCATTGTTTGCTTGTTAGCAGCTGTCAGGTTTGTTTGTCATGTTTGTTTCGTTTAGTGATAGTTTTTGCTTCAGTCATGGTTTTGTTTGCCACTTTGGATTGTTTTTGTTTTTGTGACTTTGTTTGTTCTGGATTTAGTTTCTGTATTTCAATACAATTAGTCAAGTTCACCCTGCTCCTCTCTCCTGCCTGCTTTTTGGGGTCCACCACCACCTCGCAACATGACAGGGATGCCGTTAATATTTGTCAACTGTGTGCGTGTGAAGCCCTTTGAGACTTAAAGGCTTGGTAAATAAATTTGACTTGACTTAAACCTGTGACCCAAACCCCACTGTGCTGCCTCAAGCTAAGAAAAAATGAGCATTCTTACCTTTGTAAAGTCAGTGTTTGATACAACTCTTGTATTGGATGATTAGTACATTGTGCAGGGATAGCTCATGTTTTCATTCCTCAATAGCATTCAAGCAAAAGCAACACACTTATCTTTATGGTCTGCTAGCAAATCCAGACTGCATGTTGCATAGGTGACACTTGACATGTGACAAGACAAATGAGTTCTAAATTAGTGATCAAGATACAACACTTTAAGCTTTTCCTCTTTTGTAACAAGTCAGCACTCTGAAACCGGTGTTTTCATTTAAGTCGATGAAAGTTGTTTGAGGTACATAATGGTTAATTTCCACAGGTGTAAAACTGGATCATCACCAAAGTGTGAAAGTCTTCATGCGCACTGAACTGCTCACTGGTATCCATTCTGAGGTTCTCCATTAGCGTAATGTTTGTCCTCCTCTTGCATGGTCACCCCTCTCTTCTTTGTCCAGCCGTGTCTCTGACCCGACGCATTATCGGTCGTTCCGTAACTCATTTTGGGAGCTGTCATGCTCTCGCTGTTGAGCTCAGATTCTTCAGCTAGCTCGTCCTCTTCGACAAAGCCACATTTTTCTTCACACGCGCTCTCAGGGTTGGCCCAGTCCTGTTGTTCTCCCGAGGCAAAGATAGCGTAGAAGATGACCCCTGTGTAGTGCACAATGGATGCGATAACAAAGACGTTCTGCCACTCGAGACGAGTCTGTCGGAAGGGAAGAGGGAATTGTGTCAAAGAATATCCTGAAAGAAACATTGCTTTCATGATGATGCACTTCGGAGATCAGAAGGATGGTGATAAATCCATACCCAGACTCTACCTAGAAATACAGATGCCGTTTATCCCCAAGTGACTTATTCTTGTAATTTATCTAATCAAGTTGAATGTACGTCACCTTTCTTTGAGCCGATTGAAACTTGATGCTAAATAAACACTAACAAACTCAAAATCCTTAGAGCTTTCATTTACCCAAGAGAGGTAGAGGCGCAAACATATGGCCAGCGGGTTGGAGCAAGCTTACAAATGTGTTAAATTCATTCATTTCATGTAGACATCCACTAAAGATGATGTCACGTCATTGCTGCGCATAATAATGTTTGCATGGGTGAATTATTACTATCACATGTTTCAAGTGGGATTAAATTAAAGTCCAATACAAAGGCAACACTGGTACGAAAACAACGTTGCAGATTTATGGACGATTGTCAGTAGTCTCCCTCCCAAGGATTCTGTCCTACTTGGAGGAGCACATATTGGGCTTTTGATGACATATAGGTATGTCGTAGCCATAACTCCTGACATCATTGACATCATCTATTAATCAACTTTGACTCAATTTTTATCACAACCTCTATTATAAAAAAATAAGTTGTACCTTATGAATGGTCAGGGCTCCAACAATCACAGGACACACCATTCCAGACAGTGTTCCCACACCATTGGAAATGCCCATCAAGATGCTGGCATAGCGAGGAGCAATGTCCAGATGATTGACATTAAAGCCTGCCAACACAGTATGGGATTGTGTCGTGACAATGATAAATCTGAAAACTATGAATTATGCTTATTGGAATTTTCTGCAGAGAGCTATACATTACTCACAAAACATTCAGGATGAACCTGCACTTGTCAAGAAAATAATGGAAAGAAACCAACTGGCTTTATGAAGTGTAGTCAAAAGGCACACATATGCACACACAATAGTACATTTGTGTGTTGTACCTTTAAATGCCATGACCAAGTGAGTACCTTGTCACGAGCTCACAGGCCAGCTCATGGCTGCTCTCTCTCTCTCTCTCTCTCTCTCTCTCTCTCTCTCTCTCTCTCTCTCTCTCTCTGTCTCTGTCTCTAGTATTGGAGGCAAGGACTGAGGAGGCGGGGAATTGAGGGCTTCCTAATAGTATAATTGCATGTTTCACTTATGAGCTATACTGAGGGATAATTTAAAGGAAAAAAACCCCGAAACATGTGCCGAAACGTGGCAAAAAAACCTTTACATTGTGTATGAAAGCGAACAAGTGAGCATTCCGTGTAGACAGGAATGTCAGGAAGCATAATTCTTGTAAACCAATTAGTAAGTGAACCAAAGTTCCACTGAGAGTTTCTACTGAGAGATTCCACTTTGAATGGGTTCATTTTGTTTCACTTGCACCGGTGCTTGGAAAAGCCTGAAGCTCACTTGTAACTCAAGTGACGGCCACTATCTCAAAAAAACTCATAAATAGGGGTACTAGTAAATTGTGCTACCACGGGAGTATCGGTACCTGATATGGCAAATCCACTGAAGCCGACAGCAAGCACCAAGAAAGAGATGGCCACAGCACGGGTGTGTGAAAAGCCAACCACCAGAAGCAGAGTAGCCTCCATGCCAAAGCCTACAAAAAGACACGTGATAATGAACAGATGCCAGAAATAACCTCAAAACATTTGGTTCACTTGCATTACTGAACATTATTATTGTGCAAACTCAACAAGGGGGAGGGGGGGGTCTCTTTTTATGTTGTAAGTTTGAAATGTTTTAACTGTACAGCACTTTGAGTTGCATTTTTATGTCTGAAAAGTGCAATATAAATAAAGTTTAAAAGTTTGACTGAACAAGAGACCCACATGTGCCACAGTACATAAACACCGTGTACTGTGAAACAACAGAAACAAAGAGTTCCCAAATGCTTTGTGGCTGGAATTTCGACACACAGTTCAATTGTTGCGGAGTTGCATTAATTCAAGTATGAGTACATACAGAAGTCGTATGTTTTCTCCTCCTCCTTTTCCTCATATCTATATCCCAGAACACCACCTGATGCCGCACAACGGAAAAAATTCGGATTGATTATTACTTGAAGAAACTTGGGGTTTTTTTCCCATGAAGAAATTCTAAGTGAATTTTATTTGTATAGTATTTATTTATTCAATGAAGTCAATCAAGGGTTGAGGACAGATATATATATACTATATATATATATATATATATATGGGCGGCCCGGTAGTCCAGTGGTTAGCACGTCGGCTTCACAGTGCAGAGGTACCGGGTTCGATCCCAGCTCCGGCCTCCCTGTGTGGAGTTTGCATGTTCTCCCCGGGCTTGCGTGGGTTTTCTCCGGGTGCTCCGGTTTCCTCCCACATTCCAAAAACATGCATGGCAGGCTCATTGGGCACTCTAAATTGTCCCTAGGTATGAGTGTGAGCGTGGATGGTTGTTCGTCTCTGTGTGCCCTGCGATTGGCTGGCAACCAATTCAGGGTGTCCCCCGCCTACTGCCCGAAGACTGCTGGGATAGGCTCCAGCGCCCCCCGCGACCCTAGTGAGGATGAAGCGGTTCGGAAAATGGATGGATATATATATATATATATATATATATATATATATATATAAAACTTGAATAACTTATAAGGATCTGACTTCCAGGGTTGAGTGTTATTTAGGAGTGTTCACCTTTTGAGTGTTCACCTTTTGTGTACATTGTGCTTTTTGTGTACAAGTTGCTTATGGTTTCCTCAACCTACCTCCGCAGTTCATGAGTTTCCTCACATTCGTAGTGGTCATGATTTTATTACTACGTAGGAAGTCCGCCAGCTGTCCTCCAATTGGAACAACAATAGTCATCACCATGTGCGGCACGGCAGACAGGATCCCTACCTGTAAGAGCATCATGCAGTCTTCTGTAACATGTAACATAAAAAATACCGTTGCCTTGATTTATGGTCTCTGTATGTTTGATAGCATGAGGTCAACCTTGCTGATTGGGAACCCAAAGACCTCTTCAAAATATGCCGGCTGGCTAATGAGAAGCAGGTAGAAGGTCCAGCTGCGGCAAAAGTTGGCCACAATGATGGCATAGACTGGCATGGAAGTGAAGAAACGGCGCCATGGTGTCTTGAATTTCTTATCATGTCAGAGGTGAGAAAAAAAAGTAACGTCGACATACTGTACGAAATGATCAATGTAACTGATACCTGTTTACTTGCCTGAGTCACATTCTGGTGGTGAATTGTTTCGCCAATGGTGGACTCAATGTATGTTCTTTCCTCATCCGTGATTGTTGGATGCACAGCAGGACTTCCATAGGCCAACAAAAGCCACAGGACATACCACAGGATTCCAAAAACACCTTTTGGCAATAGAACAAAAGAGTGACTAAAACATACTATGTCCACAAATGGCCTTTTAAAGTATTGATGAGAGCGAGCCAGAATCATTAAACCAAGTTGGAACCTTGACTCTCCACCTGAGAAGCTTCATTATTATTCAGATGAAATGATGAGTCACAGCACCCAGACAGGAAAAGGCTGTATCACCTCAATAAATCATGAGATCGTATCGCACAAAAAGCAGAGTAGTTTTTTATTAAAAAACATCTAGCAAGATGTTAATTTTATGTCGGTATTAATCGTTTTAATCAATCACTAAAGCAATTCAGATAAGGTTTATTGTGCAATGCATTCAAAGTAATGACTAACAGTAAAGTATCTTGATTATTTTGTGATGACAAGACATCAATTGATAATTCTACACAATATTCTTACATGTTTGTTGGCTATGATGTCACATATATTTTTAATTTATATATGCAGTACACCAGTATCTTGTGCAGAAGACATTTTGAGTAATTAACTTCAATTTGTGGTTGTAAGTTTATGGACAACCTTCTAACGGCAACCATGCTGCGCTACAGTCTGGTGTCGTTCGAAGTGCTCATGCAATTAAATTGCCTAGTCATGAGCAGTCATTAGTAAATATTCTCAATAGGTGCATTGAATAAATTAAGCTCTCTATTGTTTTTTTTTCTGTCAAAATTGGTGATTCATTACTGATGAATGAACAGTGATGCTGAAATTCATAAAATACTGGTCAATGATTTCTGCTTTATGCAAACCGTAATAGGTGATTTGCGAGATTGTTTGGTTGAAATACTTCATGAAATTAGCAGAGGTGGGCATTTCAGGCCGACCCGCGTGGGCCCACTTCATTCGCCAGTCGGCGTTGAGAACGTAATTTCAACGTCACACACAGACGCCCCGGCAGGCATCCAAATAAAACAAATATATAAACAAATAAATAAATAAAGTGATAACAGACGCACACATGGTCAGAGGTGAAATTAAACCAATGTGGAATACATGTCATTGACATATCTGGGACTGGATGGTATACAACGCTGTTTTATTTTGTATTATTTTTGTATTTGGCTGCATGTCAGGTGTGCGGCACGTGACGTGGCATAGTAGCGGTAAGTCCGTTCACGACACCCTTTAGCTGTTGCAGACAACTCGGAGAGACTTGACCGGACTGAATATCGATGGCAGCTAACTCACGGACTCACCGGACTGAGGCTGTCCATCTCTGGAAATTGGTTTCCAGTATAAAAACTAAATGATGACTTGCAAGTTGTCCCTTTTACTCTGAACTATTTTACTCAATAACAATTCCTCTAACATCTTTATGTTGACTTAATGTCTCAATGCTCCTGGCAGCTCTAGACTCTTGTTTGCCTTCATTCTTGCCTGGCATGTTTACATTGTACATGCAGACATTCAACTTCTTACCATAGATGTAGAAGACTGAGGGCCACCCAACGTACTGAACCAACACACCAGCCAAAGGCATGGCGATCACGGCTCCTGCATAGGATCCTGGAACAAGGCGAGTTCAATTTCAGTATTATTTTCAAGCCACAATGTCACTTTGGCGGCAGTGACATTTTTACAGTATTTTGAATGAAAAAAGTTAAGTGAAACTTTGAGTTAACTGTACAATTTTAACATTCCGGTTCCGGTTTCAATTCAATGCTATTTTAACCACTGGTTAACGCATAACCATCAGTTAAATTCTTAACCTGCTGTTGGCTAAGCAAGCGTTAAATGTGCATTGTTCAAATTATGGTGAGTCATGTTGTTAGTTAATGGCACTGTCAAAGTTAACCATGTGGTTAATGTCAGTGGTAAGTACCAATATATGCATTACATGCAATTCCTGATTTTGTTTACTTTTGGTTTTGCGAAAAAATTAATAGCCAAACAATTGCGAGCACATCTGAGAAAAAAAAAAGCAGGAATGTTGTCTGCTGACAAGGAAAATGTAATTTTGTCTATGTTTGAAGCTAGGGTGCACACTCCTCATTTGCCCCAACGCCAATAATGACTTGAAAAAGAGAGTGGCATGGTGTAATTGCACAACCACTACAGGAAGTGGCAGTGGCGCTCTCATGTATTTATTTTTCATATTTCAGGCGAATTGATCCCCTTCAAATCTTTTCTGTGAAAGACTTAAAAAACTTGTTTGTTATTCTTTGTTGGAGGTAGAGCTTTTTTATTTATTGTCATTTTTTATGTGAAATTGTTAAGGATACAATGTTATGCAGAGTTGTGCTTACACTTGTACAATTTATCGAGAGTTGAGTGGTGCAAAATGTTTTCTCTTTCGAACAGAATATAATTGAGAAGCACTGCTACTGGATGAGGAAAATTACAGTAACATCAATATTTCTCTTGCATTATTATGCTAGAGTGCGATGTTTTACCCATTTCATCTAAAAGAACATTTGCGAGATCAAACATCACCGATGTTGACCCAGTCTAAGTGTTTTGATGAGGTTGAGGTCATTTGTTGTGCAGATTGCAATTGTACCTGCTGATGTAGCATTTAGAATGTATCTGGAGAACTGCTCTTTATGGCCAGTGTCACTTGACGGAACCTGGCCACCCATTCTTTGCTTTTCCATCCATCCATTTTCTCGACAGCTTCTCCTCATTAGGGTTGAGGAATCGGAGTTCCCTACCCCTGCTATATACCTTAGAGCAGGGATAGAGAACTCCGGTTCCTCGAGAGCCATACCCTGCCTGTTTTAGATCCCTCCCTGCTCCAACACATCTGATTCAATTGCCTCTACAGAGCTTGCCGATGAGCTGATAATTTGAGTCAGGTGTGCTGTGAAGTGGAGAGAGATGTCAAACAGGCACGATATGGCTCTTGAGGAACCGGGGTTCCCTACCCCTGCTGTACAGGAACAACCATTCACACCTACTGACAATTTAGTCTTACAGTTTTCTAACATGTGAGAGCTCACCCATGACCCTCGTGGGGACATTTGAGGTCCACATGGAGAATGGATGAAAGGATGGCTCCCTTCATAACTTCAACTCACCACAGAAGGATGTAGTGGCCAGTCGACTGCGTTCAAGAGGTGGTGCCCATTTTGACCACATCCCATGGCACGCTGGGTAAGTCACACCCTAGATGGGAAATTTGCCCCAAATAATGAACCCATGTCCCCTAGCCATTTCTCAACAACTTCACTACAGGTATTCGCATTCTTACCTCAACTAAACCTTGCAGGACGCGAACAAACATGACACACCCATAGTGAACCCTCGCTGCAGATGGGATAAACATATTCAGCACTGACGTCAAGAAAATGGCAGCGCCAAACACCCTGCAGAGATGAAAAAAACAGGCATTATTTTGAGAGAAACGGCCCATTATTAATTGCCCCTGACCACTTGACTCACTTGCACAATCAAAGATGAATTGGCTATTTTTTTTCTTGAAACTTCCTACCACCATTTATGTCTTGAAACTGTCATTCAACTTCAAAGTAAATACTGAAATAACAGGAGCAGAAGGATACATAACGCATTTGCCGTAGGGGAATGTGCATTTAGATTGCATATGCTACTGTACCAGGAAAACTACAAAACTACATGACGTCAGTGCAAAGTGGCCAGTGTCAAAATTTCGGAGTAAATGTTAAAAACAGAATGTTGGTGTTGCATCAACACCAATCAGTAATAAAATAGCCTATGTAGTCTAGCCTTAGGTAATAATTGAGTTCCCTGGTTAGACAAGACAATTTTCTTCAGCATCATTTTCCTCCTTACTTGCAGGACGGAGTCAAACTTCCCTAATGTCGGCAAAACTTTCACATAATGGCATTGGAGGAAAAAAAAATATTGCCCTGTAACTTGGTCTCCACTTGACTCCTCAATTTTATATTGTTGATATTGGTCAATAGTTGTATTTTGTGAGACGTTACATGGTCAAATGGGCTACTTCAATTACGTGGTCTTTAATATGTTTTGGTTGAAGCAGGTATAGGCGGCTAGTGTGACAGGCTGCACGTGACTTTTTGTGGACTGGTGAGTTCAGCACCTGACAACATTCAGTCTAACAAGCGTTAAACGAAGCCAATTGTAAGACCTGGCGCTCAAGAGTCGATCTACTTTTGAGGGACTTATTCGTCTTTGATCTGCAATGTTCTAAAGTTTATTTAGACAATCTGAATTCTGCATTTTGCACTGTACAAGATGGTGATAAACTGTTTGCTAAGTTCTTGGATACCTTTCAGGATGATGTCAACAGGCATCTTAACCAGTTCTGTCTTGATTGCTGAGTTACAACTGAAGAACAGGAAGTCGAACTTGCCCGCATTTGCTTAACTGTTACTCCTTTTTGATAACTGAAGAAGACCATGAGGCAGCCGAAAGCCTTGGAATGAAGCAACATCTCGGAGCAAAGCAGAAGGCCACCACCCATGCACAGGTTGCCAATGTTGATGGAAATGGAGTGAAGAGCACTGAACTCACTGGCATTACTCAGCAACCAGGAAAATAATCGGCGGATGTGCAGCAGCAGCTGGCCAAGCTCGCAGCAAACATCAACCAGCCTGAGGCCACTAAAATTGGATGTTTTATTTTTTGGACTATCTGTTTTTTTTTAAAGAAAAATACAATTAGTAATATATTCAAATAGGTGTGGGATTCAGTGGATAAATGATTAACAACCAGTGATTGGAGTTACGAGTCCAGCCACTCAGAGCACTACGCATGTCCAAATCATCTCAAACTAAACCAGGGGTGTCAAACTCATTTCACATTGTGGGCCACATACGGACTCGGTAGATGTCAAGTGGGCCGAACCATTAACATTATACCATACTGTGCTATGAATCACCAAAATGTCATCTCTTTCCTTTGTTTTGGTTTCAAAAAGCTTTGATTGGCGCTTTCATATCATTTGCTGCGTTGGGTCTATCTCGGTGACAGACTGAGACTGCTGTTTTCTTCCCCGATCAAAACAACGTTGTCTTCTACTGTGATCAAAACAGTGTGCCCCCTCGCGGATAATCCACGAATTGCATTTTATTTAAAATATTCGTTCTGTGTCTTTAATGCATTTTTTTTTTCCACTTTTGAATTATCCCGCGGGCCGGATCAAACCTCCTTGGGGGCCGGTTCCGGCCCGCGGGCCATATGTTTGACACCCCTGAACTAACCGCTTCTATAACAGTTTCCAAATTGGTGGAGAAACTACAATATAACTGTTCACACGATAAACTGAAAAAATAAATACATAAATAAATCTGGCTGAGGTCTTTCTATTGCGGTCAAACCTTGCTGAACAATCTGAAGCCAGCAAGCCATTGGACGTCATCGTTTTCGGCTCCGCCGCTAAATGAATCAACCCTCGATACACACTTTGAGGAAACACCCGTTTCATTACTCGATACACACTTTGAAGCCAGACAGTTTAGTCACATAAACAGGCACCAAAATGTAATCGCTGTGACACCAAAAGTAGTTGGGAGAAAACAGTTACTGTTCTGTTCATGAAAGTCATGTCGTTTGCCTCCACGTTGATCAGTTAATGAGTAAATGTGTTTCACTTTATCTTGTAGAGGCAGGCAGAAGGAGAGGCTAAGGTCGCCTAATGACCTTTGATTTGCTTACAGTTTTGTGTACAGTGAATACAGCGTGTACACATTTTGTGTGACTTTTTTTGTGGTTATTTTTGTAAACATACTTCTTGTGTACTGTATCGAAAAACTGAAAAAAGAAAAACAAATCTAATGGTGACTATAAACGATTATGCAGTACTCTAATGTTTTTAAAGCTGTCTATCTCCTCTGGGCTAATATAATTATTCCGATAAGTTTATGACATTTTCTTGACAATTTTTCGTCCCGAATGCCTCAAAGACCTTGTCACAAACAATAAAACTCAACTCATTCATTCTAACATCATTAAAAAAGGTTAGTGAAGAAACTGTACATGATCACCTGTTTTGAGTCTGTGTTCAGCCTTATATTCACCATTTTCTGTGATGTAATAACATCACACTGTACAGTTTGTCTCTCTATTCGTCTTAATTTTATTTTGCTCTTTTTAACTCTGCTAAATAGTCTGCTGGCTCTTGGCCAAGTCGGCATTGTAAATGAGAATCTGTTCTCAATTGGCTTGCCGAGATAAAACAATAAGGAAAATGTAAATTAAATAAATAAAAACCCTCGCGTGCTTTCATGTTTGGCGGCTGGAATGTTTCCTTTTTCAAATTTAGTCATTTCTTTTCAAAAAAATATTGATAGAGTGGCCATAAAGAAATGACATTTTTTGGTTGACTTCAGATTGTCATGTTATGATTTGGTGGAATGAATTATGGCGAACAAAAACACACCTGAAGATCAGACTTTTTATAAAAATTTTGGCCCTCCTTTTCACACATCTCATCGGAACAAGCTTTTTAAAGTATTCCTTAATTTCCCTTGCACACTTTTTCAAATAAGAAGGAAATTGTGCATGCTTCGTATTGGTTGTCACCACTTTTTGAAGTCTAGTGTGAAACCGACACACCAAATTAAATTCAACATTGAATATTTTAAAAAAAACTATTAAACCCGAACCATTTAATTTTGTCTGATGAAAATCCGCTACCTTAAAGCTGAAAGAGAATGTAAAACGCCACAGAGAACTGAAATTAGCATCGATTTTATGGTGTTTATACAGTAAACTCAGAAACAAGTACTTCTTCGACTGTCATGTTTCTGTTTGTTTTGGTTTCATTTTTGGCGGGAGTGGAGGGCGTTCCCTCCAGCTCTCTCTCTCAGATGCTATAAGATGGTACCACACCCCCTTTCCAATGCAAGCAGACTTTCAAATTTCTTCTACAAAATGCTGACTTCAAGGTTTTGAATGTTATGTGTACTGGAATTCAGTTGGCCTTCTGCAGCCATGATCTCCTGCTCTGTATGTTTTCAGAGTCTGACATATCATTATTATCAATGAACCTAAAAAGGCATATAGTGTGGCGTAAAATAACAGAATAGCGCGGGTTTCCCACCTTTTATGTTAAAACAACACTGAGTTGACTAACTGAAGAGCTTTTCAGAACACGCCAGCCTATAAATATCTCAATAAAGTGAAACTCTATGACATGGCTTATTTTCCGTTTGTCAGCTATGTAATGAGACACATCTAACACCCCTCATTGTCATGCAGTGAGGTAATACCATCGCGGACACACAATTCTTCTTGAAAGCCGCCATGATTCTCAGCTCCCTGCCATTTTTCTCCCTCACTGAATCCCCGTTCTCCTCTTCTTTTTTTTTTCCAAAACAGGGTGTAACTGACACTTGTAATATTCCAGTGGTGTTTCAGAAAGAAATCAGAGGCAGGATCTTTCATTATTAACTCAGTCAGTGGCGTGTCCTCTTTTCCTGTGAAGCTTTTATTACAGGGCTACTATCTACTCCATCGGCACCGCTCAGAGCACTGAGCAGCTTTAACCATTTAAGAACAGCACCATCAGGCTGCTTCTTGACAATGTTTGTCTTCTTGTTTCGAAGAACAAATATGAATGTTTTTATGCAATAGTCTAATGTGAATACCTGTGGCAGCCTTATTTATTCCTAGTAGCAATGGAATGTAGTCCCTTATTTTCTGAGGAGTCAAAATAATTATTCATGAGTTTGTTGAGACTTTGGAAGGACTTCATACAATGCTGCTGTAAATCAATGGAGTGACTTCCAGTACTGCTCAATGCAACGCAACAGGTGTCATAAAACTGAAGTCAAGAAATAGATTTGACCTGTTAGCAGAAAGCTTGTTTGAGATGAAACCACCGGGAATTTGAGTGACGATGTAGCCCCAGAAGAAAGAGCCATGGATAAGTCCAACTGTCTCTGGGTCCCAGTTGAACTCAGCTTTCTATAAAGAAAATGAGAGTTAAGAAGATGGACTGTGTCTAACACAGGTCCCGGACTCTGGTCCTCAACAGTCTCTATCCTGTTTGGGATGTTTCTCTTCTCCAATACACCTGATTCAAATGAAGCAAGCTCTTCAGAAGCCTGATTATGATCCTGATCATTTTGAATCAGGTGTGTTGGGTTAGGGATGACATCTAAAACATGCAGGACAAGCATTCATGACCCCATAGTCTCTTGATGGAACTATCACCCTGGAAGTTCCCTAAATGTATGACCAAAGAATGTCTACCTGGAGTACTTCAGTTCCATTCACATATACGGTGTTGTTGTTCACCATCTCCACAATTGCAACACCGAGGTTGCAACGGATGCCAAAGGAGATGCAGAAGCCCAGACCACTGAGGATGGCGATGATGTAACGCTTGGGCAGACCGCCACAGCTACAGTCCAGCAGTGGAGCGGAACGAGATGTGGAGGCCACCGGACGCCCATCCTCTGTCAGTTCAAAGTGTCTTTCCTCTTCTACATTGCTGCCATCGAGTTTCCTGCTCCAAAAACAGCAGAACAATTTCCTTATTAATGGTGATGTTTTGCATACATATATATATACACGTATATATATATATACATATACATATACATATACATATACATATATATACATATATACATATAATTGTATTCTTGACATGATATGCCCAAGTACGGAATCCTCGCCATTTAGAAAAGATGCTCGAAGACCAAATTAAGCAGGGGAGGGATATTTTTATTTGATTGCAATGTGTGCATTTGTGTGGATTTGATTGGTGAATGTGTAAAGTAGAGGTCACCAACGTGGCTGCGGGCACCAGGGAGCCCTAAAGGACTACACGAGTAGCCCGCGGGCCTATTCCAAAAATAGCTCACCGGTGATCGGACACCGTGACTCTCCAGGAATATTGCAGAAGCGATCATTTCAAAATGTGAATACTGGCAAATACTTCTAATGAAGTGTGGCCAATCGATATTTATCTTTTTCATAATTATTGTGTAAAATCGCTAATGTGATCAGTGACTTCTCAGAAATGAACACCATTAATCATTGATTATAACATATGAAGGTAGTGTGAGCACATTTATTTCAAAAGTGCATATTATCAAACTGGTAGCCCTCCGCATTAACCAGTAGCCTACAAGGAGGTCTCAAGTTTCAAACAGCTTGATGACCCCTAGTATAAAGCATACCTCAAAATATATAGTAGATTAACTATAACAAATTCTGGGAGGTTGTATGGGCTGTTGAAGCAAATGTTTTCTGTGTCATGAGGATAATAACTGTCATAATATTGATATGATAGACAGATTCCTCTCATTGTATAGACATCATGCCATTATTTTGGGAGAGCAATATTTGGTATGTTACAAAGTACAGTGCAGTACAGAACCAATATCATTTAGGACATATACTGTACAACATTGGCGTACTTGCCATTGATTGCTCATGAGATGTGTCAATGTGCAAAAACCGCACACGCACACACACTCACGCACGCGCACACACACTATCACACACACACACACACACACGCACGTGAACGCACACATGCACACACGCAGGCACCCCTCCGTGAATTATTTATGGGACATGAGGTATGTATTACTGTTTTAAAATTGAGCCAAGATTAAATTACAGGTTTTGCTTGGCAGGCACAACAATGCAGTATTTACTGTACAAACTACATAATTTGAGAAATTTTTGGGACTATATTATCCCTCTGACAGCAGATGTCACAGCACATTGAGTGAAAAAGCAATCATTTTTTAAATCGTCACTCACTGCAGATAAGTGCTTGAGAAAAAACACAACTCCTCTCACCTTTGCAGTTTCCCCAAAGAGTTGACCACTGTTGACTTCACTTCTTGTGTCTCAGACTTTAGCATCTTCCCCCTCAAAGCTCCCAAGGACATGTTGGTGTCTTTACCTTCTTGATTTCAAATGTGTCTGGATACTTCTGCCCGCCAAAAATCCACTAGATGATGCCCATTCTTGGTAAGCTTCTGGCCCAAGAAGTTGTATCCACCTTAGCGTAGTGTCAAAGATAAAATGCCCGTTACCCAACCACGCTGTCCAGTGATTTAGTGGTTTTCAGAGAGGCGGAGGGTGGATTTGGCGGTGTTGGTGTATTCCTTAATGCCAGTTTCAACTCCGAAAAGTTCCATTGGGCAGCAGGACTTGCATAGAAAGCAGAGCGCGTATGAAATCCGTCGATCCAGTTTTTACTTGATGGGCATGGTGATCATTTTTAGATGCCGCTAAACTGAATGCACACCTTTGAGATACCTCTCCATGTCATATACTCACAGAAAGGAGGGGCAGGTCTTGTGCCTCGCTTACTACGCCCTCATCCTCTTTAGCGTCACCATCATCTTGCCTCAAGCGTCATCCCGACAGGTTCATCTGATCTCAGCCAGTCAGGTGAACAATGAAAGATGCATGAGCTTGACAACTTGCATTGAGGCGAGACCAAGGCATATGTGCACAAATAGCAATTATATTATTTGCTAGGGTCCTTATTAAATTAATTGCACTGATTTCCCTTCATAATGTTTTGATATTAGGGATGTTCAAACTTCAAGAAGTCACTTACTCAAATGTGCCGTTGGTATGCCAACACATCGCTTTGAGAAAAATTGTTTTCATGACATGACCATCAGGGTAAACACACCTCTTAATATTCATCCATCTTCTGTTGTGCTTATCCTCTCAAGGGTCACGGGTGACCTGGAGCCAATCCCAACTATTGGTGATAGCGGGTAGCCAGCCAATTGGTACGGTTTTAATATGACTTCCTTAACACTGTAGCTTCAATTTCGTGTATGTAAACACAACATGAACACATAGCTTTGTTACATCACAAAATTTGACAAAGCCAACATAGACATCAGAGGTGTAACTGTATAAACTGTGGCACGTAAACTAGACATTTTCTGGATACCACACTGGTGAGGAGTTGCCGCGTAACATTTGGCTAAAGCTGCTATTTTATCATTTTGCCTTAATTCTAAAGTAAAGGCAACAAAACTATTTTCTCTTGAGATAATAATAATGATCTTGTCTTGATTTACTCACAAATTGGCTTTGTGTGAAATCTGGGCATGTTTAATTGAACACAACACGGATATACCATGATTTCTTCAATTCGATGAATAGTTTAGTGTACCTTCTGCAATCTCATGGAAAAGCATTTAATTGCTCACCTACGGCATACTAGAGAGGAAAAGTTTTATTTGTGATAAATAAGTAATGTTTTCTGACAAAGTAAGTGACATTGGATACCTTCCTACCACAACCCCGGTGATTTCTCAAGAAATAAGTACTAGGTGCCCCATCACCCTGGTCATGAATCATTGTGGCATAGGGTGAAATTCAGCAAGCATCACTCCTGTATTTGTATTTCGTGAACTCATTTATGCATTTGAAGAATGTACATTTGTTACAATTACAATTTTAGTGTTTCATTGGACAGATGGCTGAGTGAAATAAAGTCACTAAGCAAGTACATCATTTTAACTGATTTTAAACGGTAATTTAAAGCGAGGTTCCTGTATATCTACAAATTAAACCATTTACTAAATTAACTTCACATTAAATGAACTTAAAGACAGAGAAATGTACTCATAAAAGCCCTCGTTGTAAACCACTCAATTTTTGAACAGTGCTTGTATACAATCTAGTGGTCGGAGTGAGAAGTGTTGTGGGATTAAAGCAGAGCTGACGTCACTGCAGTACAATGCATGCCCCTTCTGAAATTGTTTTAACAAACAACAATAAAGAAGTTGCACTTGAACAATACGGGTCCACTGATCAAAAGAAAAAATAAAGCGCTTGACAATGTTTTGTTGCAGTGAAATAAATGTTAATTCAAATTTTACAAACTTATTATGTATTGGCAATATGATGAATACAAACATTTTTTTTTTTTTTTTAAATCCCCAAATATAGGCGACACAATGGTTACCACGATGGCCTCACAATCCAGAGGTGCAGGGTTTGTTTCCGTGCCTGCGTGGATTTTCTCTGGGTTCACCGTTTTCCTCCCAAATTCCAAAAACATGCATGCCAGGTTCATTGGGCACTCCTAATTGTCCTTAAGTGTGATTGTGAGCGCGAATGGTTGCCCATCTCTGTGTGCCCTGCGATTGTCTGGCAACCGGTTCAGGGTTGTCCTTCACCTACTGCCCGAATACAGCTGGGATACGCTCCAGCACCCCCTGCAACCCTTGTGAGGATAAAGCAGATAGGAAAATGGATGGATGGATTCCCGAATATATGGGTGCCAAAATCCAAATACTGTACAGTATGTTTTTTAAAGTTATATCACCAATCCCTACTAGATGACAGACATGTCTTATTTGCACTAACACCAGGTCTTCTATTGCACTATACCTGTACAGTACTACAACACGAGTAGGCCGAACAATTTTTTTGTTGCAGATTTGGAATGACATGCAGAACACACATAGCATCTGAATAACATTACAGTTTTGAAAGAGTTGATTTTTGTTAAATAAAATGTACAAAACGTGTTCTTGCTCTTACTATTGGTTTCTTGTTCAGCAATTTTGTACCGTCCTTGAATGGTATTTTTGGTTTATGCGAGAGAGCACTTTGCACTGGATTTTTAAAATATTATGTCGTGTGCTTAGTTCACACCCTTTGTTGTTGGATTAGGATAGTGGACCATACATCTGGTTAGGACGTGCATGGTCCTGTGTGGTACCCCAGTAGGCAGTGGCGCTGATGAAAAACTGTTGCCCCTTGCTACATTTAGGGTGCCCATCCCTGCTGGAGACTGACCTGTAGACTATCACATTCATATTCACAATGTCACTAGGTAGGAACTGAACCATCAGTGACTAATAATACATAACAGTATTAGTACATTATTAACTATATTAGCATTGTGAATTCTGTATTCATGGCGCATGGGAGTTTATCCTTGTCCAGCTTTAATATCTGCAACGGCATCTGAATAGATAAGGCATAGCTTGACCTTATAAGCTTTTTCATTTGACAGTGATAATTAACAGCGTGAATAGATTAACAATGAAACCAATGATTTTTTGTGCGTGTTGGGTTTCTGACTGTACTGTAAAAGAGTGGTGCGGTGTGACAAGAGGGAGACATGGTCGTGATCCGGTAGGAGGAGACAAGTGCCATCTCTTCTTGCGCGCTTTTACAACACTAAACTGTCCACAATACAGATGACCCTCCAGTGTTCACTGTATAATCACGCGACAGCTTAAAAACAATGTATCTTTCGATGTCTATTTAACTCCTCGTGTTGGTCGTGAAGACAAAAGGCAGAATCTCCGACGTAATTCGAGCATCTATGCATTGGAGTCTTGGGCCCCAACGCACCGGCTCCAGCCATGGCGGCCAGGCATACTGCCGCTGGCGGCGGTGACACAACAGACGGAGAAATGAGAGGTAATTAACTTATTAATACATTTTCCCCCCCTCAGTTCGCTCACTCCTACGTTCCGGCTCAACGTGTCGTGTTGGCATGTATCCGACGAGCCTAATAAGCCGTTGTCGTTGCGCTCGTTTATTTCGAAACGGGTGACCGTAACTTTGCGCTATCACCAAAAGTAGGTCAGTAGATCAGTAGAGCAAATTCGCGCTTTCGACGCTTAATGCGATGCTTCGCTATATTTCATATTTTCATAGTATTGTGTGGTGTAAGACCGTGTTGGCCTGTCAAATGCCAAAATTGCATTTGAAATGAAAGGCTAGTTTCCAGCAGCCTGAAAGACGAGCAAAAGCAAGCGAATGTTAGCTTAGCATTGTAGCAAGGCCTGTTTATCGGCTCTCAAAAGTGTACCCACTTGAGCTTTTTTCTGCACTCCAGTAACCCGTGCTAGGGAGGACACTGCGGTCTCGTTGGTTTTTTTAATACGACTAATGCAAACGTGACATTTATCCTATGTGCCCCATTCGAACTATTTTGCCCTTCCATGCAATTACTGGTATCGACGAGCAGCCGGCTTAAAGTTAGCAAAACAACAACGCCGTGGGTATTAAACCGAACGTTGACGAACGCTTGCCAACCATCGAGAAATATTCGACATTTCTTCCAAACATAACCAAAAGACTCTAACATAACTTATTGAAAGGCCCAACAGCTTTGTTTTTATCTTGTCCCACAATGCACTAAGAAAAGGAAATATAAGTCACATTTTGAAATGCATGTAAGCAATAATTACAGTATCTCAATGATTTTTCCTGCCGAAAAATCATAGATCAAATGAACCATTTGTTAGCCCCCCCTCCCGGCCCCTTTTTTAAATCTCTTTTGAAGGTCACTGGTCTTACAAGATATGTAATACAATACAATACAATACAATACATCCTGATTTGTTCAATTTACTTCTTGGGCCACTATCCTTATCTTTCAATAATTTCTTCTTTTATTTTAATTGAAGTTACATGTTTTGTCATATTTTGTAGTTCGGGTGGAAGTAAAATGCTGTCTAGAGGTCAGCTGAATGGTAAGAATCCTGCTCAGGTTTGTGTTTTGGAGGGATGGTGCTAGCTACGTCAGCTATGTAAGAAGCATAACATAAAGACCTCTTTATTTGTTACAGTGCTTACACTCCAATGTTAAGAGTCAAATATAAATTATCTGAATATGTGATGATATCCTGAAGGTTGGATATTTCTATGTCCCTTTACAATGGAAGTTCCAAATAATTTTTCCCCATGCTGAAATCAAAATGAGGCTGCTTGCTTTCCAAAAACACCCTCTTGCCACTCGCCAATGAAGTCATCTGAAACAAAAATATTTGAAGCATTTCCTGCGCAACCTCCTAAGTCAAAGTCCCGAATGAGTGCCGTTTTAGAGTTCAACCAAAATGTTCTGTAAGAATATGTCTGAAAAAGGAAAACATTGCATGACATGCTTGAGACTCAAGTTTCGTGAATGCTGTCAGGATGTCGTTTGCCTTTTCCTTGAGTGTTTTGTGATGCTCTCACAGAACTAACCAGTGACAGTTACAAGGGAAAGTATGACGATAGAATGAGAAATGTAGTTAACTGCAATATAGGAAAGAATCTGTCTGTTCTGACCAGTGCAGTTGATAAAATATCAAGTTACATACGGACTAATTTTAAGAAACGGAAAATAATGTAATTCACTTTATAAAACTTATGATCCCTCAGGGGGGAAATACAAGTCACACATATTGTATATTAGTTTTTTGTAACTACAGCTCCTTCATATGACTTACAATTATTACTGTCATTATGCATTTTTAACACTTAACAATATGCGGGCATCTTGTCTTTTGAGTCACACTTCATGGGCAGGAATGATGGTTTATGCATACATTGTCTTTGCTCTCATTTGATATTGACACGGTGCATTCAATTGATTTCTAAGCCGTTCAGTTTTTTGTTGTTGTCTCACTGTGACAAGGACTGAGTTGCTACAATTTCAGTCATGCTTAACGTGATCACGTGTCATCAGTTGGACTAACCTCAAAATATTTAGCGCGACTCTGTGTTTCTCTTATATGAATTAGTTTTTAAAATATTTGTATTTTAATTTTTTGTCTGCTTAGTGAATCACATATTTAAATGACTATGACCGGGTAATATGATATCAATTAGGACTGTGTGTGTGTGTGTGGGGGGGGGGGGGGGGTGTACTGCAAGCTAACTAACCTATTTTTATCTAAGATGCATTTGGAAATTCACTGTGACGTCTATTCACTGCTCTGGGAGTGAGTGTGAGAGGTAGAGAGAGCTCTCTTTAATTCCCGAACAGAGCCAGCACTGGCGCACAATGTCCCCAATCGGAGCGTTTAGCGCTGTTTTTGGTGGACTCTGAAAAGTTGCAGTGACCCAGTACACGCTCTGAGATTATTTCTGAACGCGCCCCTGATTTACAAGTAACCGAAAGACTCACCACGTCCCTCCCTGCATCACAAACACACACACTGGGTACAGTTGCAACACAAACATGGAAACAGCTATTATGGGTACTTGTGTACTGATGTTTTAAAACGTATATAAATAAATACCGTATTTTCCAGACTATAAATCGCAGTTTTGTTGTAGTTTGGCTGGGGGGTGTGACTTATACTCTGGAGCGATTTATGGGTGAAATTATTAACACATTATTATATCATTTCACGTGTTATTTTCACATTAAACCGCAAGAGGCCGCTCTTGACCTGTGTTGATAAAACCACGATGAGTCTGACGTAAGCGACGTAGAAGAGGAAGCGCTGCATCTTCTACCTCCGGAGTTGGTGGAGTTGCTTTAAAGTGACACAGAGGATGAAGATTCCATTGGATTTCGTGATTTAGAGGGACATTGATGGTTTGGTGAACTTGTTAGCATGTTCTTTATGCTATAGTTATCTGAATAACTCTTAATATGTTACTTGAACATACCAGGCACGTTCTCAGTTCGTCGTTTATGCGTCATGTAACGTTAACATATTGTACACTTATTCAGCGTGTTGTTTTCTATTTTATTTATTTTTTTGAATTGCCTTTCAAGATGACATGTCTGTTCTTGGGTTGGATTTCATCACGTAAATTTCCCCCCAAAATGTGACTTATACTCCAGTGCGACTTGTGTATGTTTTTTTTGTTCTTTACTATGCATTTTATGGCTGGTACGATTTATACTCAGAAGCGACTTATAGTCCGGAAAATACAGTACATAAATTGCCGGTTTAGACAGATTTCTGACAGGACCTATTTTCATCTCATTCTTGCTGATGTTGTTATACACTTTATCACATGTGTTACTTTTATTAACAAACAAACAAAATAATTTCACCAGTTACTACCTCTGCACAACTCACATCACATTTAAAAATCATTGATGTTCCATAAATGCATGTGGATTAATCGATATTGGATTGAAATGACTCAAAATGAAATAAAATCAGAATCGAATGGAATTGAATTCTTGTGAATCAAAATAGAATTGATTCTGGAAATTAGTATTGATACCCAGCTGTATTGATCATTGTTTTCCAAAGTAAGCAGATGTTTGGAAATGTAGTAATTTGAAAAAACTATCAACCTGCTTTAATGAAGGACTACAGAAACCTGAGAACATTTACAGTTGAGAGCCTGATATTCTGAGGATTTGGACAATTTTAAATAAAATAAGGTATCTAAAGGCTTAATCGATTCTAAAAATAATTATTGGTTAATTTTGATCATCGATCTACCGGTAGTCAAAATACTGTCGATTTTTGTATAAACCAAATAACCTATGTTACCCATGCTAACTGACTAAGTGACAAAGTGTGGAGTCGTAGACAGCAGGCACAACTTAGAACAGCAGATGTTCATTCGGGTATTTAATGATTGAGCATGTTAATCAGCGCACAAGTTAGTGACCAGGATTATGGGGGGTAGGGGATATGTCACTTAGAGGTGCCCATTCATTTCTGTAGCCTGGTTATCTTGTAGACGATCTCTTCGTTGCTATTTGGGTCACAGCGTGGAAATTAGCTAATAACAAATGTTATGGCTATCGGCAGCATTTGGTTCATCTCGTGCCAGTTCTCTCATGTTTCTGACTGACTCACTTAATTTCACGTTAGTGCACATTTGCTAAATACATGTATTTAGGTGAAACTCGGGGAGGTTTATCGAGTAACCCCCACAAAGTCCTTATGTGAGATTAATTATGGTTAACTACAACGTCATGAAATGTTACTTGTATGTACTAGATGAAGGCTGTCAAACACATACACTGATATTCTAGAAAGACAAACCTGCTAACCATAATGCCATTTTTTGCCAGTGAAAAATATTTCCAGAAAGGCCAACAGATTAGTGGGGTGATCTCATGAAAACCTCTGAAAGCTAAGCAGTAGTGTTGGTTACATGCCTGAGTAGATGTGAACATTTTCAACATCACAAATCATCAGATCAATTTTGTTTACCAGTGCAGCCCCTGCCTCCAAAGTTCCTCAACCTTGTGAAAGCACTGCAATCCACATACAATTTGTATGCAGTCTTATAAACCTCTGCGATGGAAGATTCTTGGCGAAATGTTTTTTTCTTTTGAGGAAAAAAAAAGTAACTTTGTTCAAGTGGACAGCGTTTTAAAAATGTAAGACATAAGAGAGGAGCAAGGGAGTATACTGTATGCATGGGTGTCATGTGTTGCCTGGGAGCACCTCAACCACTGAAGCAAGGCTTTTGTATCCCGCTGGCAGTGCCTGCATTTACTCATCCACATCTGTGGCCAATAAAATTCTCACATGCAAGCTTTTCTTTGAACGCTCGGCAAACTATGATTAGTCTTTTCGTTGGAGGGAATTGAAGGAGAGACCATGCACGGTTTGTTTAATAATTCATGTTCCTAGCTATGTAGCTGTGGAAAGTAAAGTAGGTGTCCGTGCCTAATGAGACAACAGCAGGTGATTTATGCCATTCACAGTTACCTCAAGATTTCAACATCCCATTGCTCAGTCTAGAGAACATGAACAGGATTAGAACAAGATGTTTCATCGACTGAGATTTCGGTTAAAAAAGAATAACCATCGGTAAAGAAATGAGGTTGTGGTTCAAATCCCTCCTCAAAACCCACCTACTCAAACTGGCTTTTCTATTCTTTTGTAATGTTGCCTTTGCTGTTGTCATTATTCTTATGTTGACTGTTTTTGTTGTCAAATTTTAGTCCATTTATTTTGTAATGTGTCTGTGTACAAAAAAATGTGTACTATTATTATTATTATTTTAATCCTCCAGCAGTTCCATCCACCTGCAGCTCGCTCTATTTTTTTATTCCCCAGAAGATGTACTGGCTGAGGAAAACCAAATGAACTGCGACCCTTTACCCAGCCTGATGACTCCATCCTCAATGGTTGGGATGTCTTTGAGCATGGAGATGCCGCGGAAGCGAAAAGGCAGTGTGGACAACCAGTAAGTATGACTATGCTTTCAATTTGTTTCCTCGAAACATGCATGAGTCAAATTGCTGCTCATGATGTGTCTGGTTACGATTACTTCAACTTCTTAGGGAAACAAGATTGACCACTGTCATAAATGCCGATATGGAAGAGGACCAAAACGAGTAGGTGTTGCTTGTATATATGCGTGTGTGTGCACATGTATCTACTCTCTCTCTCTCTCTCTCTCTCAATATATATATATTGTATATCCTAAACCCCAACCGATAAGGGAGTTTTGGGGCTGATCCCAATATTGGTGGCTAAAAACAACCTTGACATATCATCTGATGTCCAATATTTGGGCCGGTAACCCATCGTCTGGCCAATATGCAATAGCAACATTGATATGCACAGCATAGATACGGTAATCCCTCTTCCCCCCCACCCCCACGCATAAGTGGAAAGAAACGCAAAGTAGGATTTGCCCCCACCCCTTAGGAATTTTCGTGTATGTGGTAACCAACATATTTAAAATATGTAAACAGTATTTATCCTTTACATATTTGAGACAAAGATTACAACAGTACACGTATTTACTAAAATCCATCCAACCATTTTCTAATCCACTTAACCTCACAAAGGTTGCGGGCGTGCAGGAGCCTATCCCAGCTCTCTGGGCAGTAGGCGGGATAGACCCCTGAACTGAGAGCACGATTTGAATTTTTTTTTTCTTGTCTACAGCTCAGACGGAGATGATCAACATGCCAAAATGAAATGTTTCAGGTAGTAAACAGCACTTCTTACACTGCAAGAAGAAACGTTAAGTGTGATGTTGTGCTAAAGTTGGACAATGAAACACAATTGTTTGTCTTTGCAGAGAACCACACAGCCAAATCGAAAAAAGAAGGCGGGACAAGATGAACACACTAATCGACAAGCTATCAGACTTGATTCCAACATGCAACCCAATGTCTCGGAAGCTGGACAAACTCACTGTGCTGAGAATGGCCGTGCAGCACCTCAAATCCCTTAGAGGTACCAGATATTACTTAGAATCACAACTAAAGTTGTGTGGTTGACCCCATCTATAAATTCAGAAAATGATTTTGATTGCCTATAAATATAGATCAGTTGTATTTTGGATGTTTGACTTGAACAGGTGTCAGAGGCCTCTACTTAAGCCCGTATTGTCCTCGTTTGCTTGTTTTAACAGTTTCACCACTCATTCACACTCCTATAACATGAAGACAATGAAGGGTGAAATTATTAACAGGATTTAGACTTAATCCCGGTTTTATGCAGTGGATATGTTCCATTCCAGACCCACCTGCAATAGGTGAAAATATGAGATACAGTGAGTCCAAAGAAATATTTGTTTGAAGTATTTATTTTTTTAAATGTGTCCTTTCTATACACTTAAAAAAAAATATTGTAACATGTTTGAAAAGAGATGCGAAATGGCAAGCCTAAAATGTATCAAAAATACCAAACTATTACTGTGAGTGCTGTGTGCTGTGCCGACAGAGAGATGGCAGTAATGCCTCAGGTATGGAGTTCCAGAAGAGGTTATGCTGAGAAGGAAAATAATACAACACTCTTAATACAACAGTTGCATAACTCAGTTCTTCCCAAAGCATATCTTGGAGTTTTATCTTTCCCTGAATGGTCGTCATCATCTTCTCACACTTAAGCTCCTGACCAGAGAAGGAAGCCATTGAAAATTCAGGATCCTTCGCAGGGCTCAGAAAAAAAATCAAAGGGCCTCATTTACTAAGATGCTAAACAACAGGTGCTAAAATTGTGTTCACCCAATCTTACCTGATTGCACACCGTATTGGCAGCAGATGAAAACTATTTGCTTGAATGTGCATCGTCACACAGCGCCGAGGCATTTCGCCGGATAACTTTATCAATGGCATAGAGCAATTAATAGGAGAATCAACAATGCATTACAATGGCTGACTGGTGACCCGTCATTCTGTAAAAGACGTTTCTCGCCGGAGATTGCAGAACAAAAGCATTTTCGTTTTTAAGCGCGTTGCTATGGGTCTAACTATAAACCTGGGTGGGTTGCGTTAAAAAAAACAACTAATGACGGTATGCTTGAAATAGTTTTAGCCCAAAGTATTACTCTAAAGATGGGTGGCTAAGTTTACTTCACACCTGACCTTTAAAAGCGGGTTTTGTGCTTTTTGGGATATTGGGAGAACACCGTAAGCGAAAAATGAGATTTGAAGTGATGGAAGTGGTAATCGAAGAAGCAGCAAACATTGTCCTGAGTTACACAAAATAAAGACCGGTATGTCACTCCGATAATTTGGGGGAAGCCAATTGTCACTAGGCTCTGACCTGACCTCACCTCCAGTAGACACACAAAAGAAAACACTCATTTTTGAATGATTTTGAATTCTCCTACATTTCAGGTTCTGCAAGCTCTTTTTCTGACACTAACTACAAACCATCGTTCTTGCCTGATGAGGAGCTCCAACACCTTATCTTGAAGGTAAAAATACCTGACGTCTGACTTTATTTGCACTAACTTGTCATTCTCTATTCTAATTAGGGGTGCTCCGATCAGGGTTTTATGCTGCTGTTTCTGATACCGACCGATCATCCATGGGTGAAATGCACTGAAAACCGATTCCGGCACCAAACACATGGATTACACATTCCCAAATCACATAAAAGCTCCACATGGCAGCCTGTTTGGTTGGTTTGCCGCGTGCCGGTGGAGTGTTTTTGAAAGAGGGAGTGGCCGCTACCCTGCACACAGGCTGGTGTCCGGTTGGCCGCAGGCTGCAAAGTATGAGCTGTGGGTGATCGTTTTTTGTGATTGGCAATGAAAGGCATTGATTGATACGTGCCGATCACATACTTTTCCACAGAAATAGTCCGTTCACAATGGGTTGCCGATTGATCGGAGCACCACTAATTCTAAGTCAGGAACTTTAGTGATGTTCATATGTACACTAAAGTCTCACTGACATCGTTAAAGTATCTTGACAATGTTATCACAGTGGTGCATCATATCATTCAGATATTCTCTTTTATTTCTGTTGTTGTCGGCAGGCTGCTGATGGGTTCCTGTTTGTAGTCAGCTGTGATCGTGGGAAAATTGTTTTTGTCTCTGAGTCCATCACGAAGATATTAAATTATAGTCGGGTAACACTTTTTTTTTTTTAACTACCTGTGAATCTCCTGACACACTAAATGGGACACACACACACACACACATACACACAAAAAAGAATACACATCATCAACCAGCAACAACATAATGACCACAACAGTACCAACATATCCAATACAAGAAGAGCTTTTTCAAATTATTGTATTTGTTCTGTTCTGATGATGCAGTGCCGTTCTACATGACTGCGATCTACAACCACAAAAATAAACATGTTTCCAAATTAATAATTGATGGTGTCGATCTAAAATGCACGGTATGTTTTTGTAAAGGCAGAAACAATGATGAAACTCTTATATTGGATCTCATATTGTGCAAGTTTCATAATGCTGTGCCTGGTCTGTATATAAAAAGCTTTTACCTTGCAGTACAAATATAATTCATTCTTTGTTCTCATGACTTCTGTTTCCATTTCTCGTTAATTTATAGATTCACAAGTGTGTGCTAGGGTGTGAGTTGTATAGCCCACTTAAAAAAAATTGAGATGGGGATGATTTATTTATTTATTTTAAAAAAAATTTGTGCAACCAACTGACGTACATGAGTAAATTCACCAATTGAGTTCAGGGTAGTAGGTCAGATTGGTAAATTCTTTCTTCTCCCTGCAGGTGGAACTGATCGGACAGAGCTTCTTTGATTACGTGCATCCTAAAGACATAGGCAAACTGAAGGAGCAGCTCTCAGCCTCTGATCTGTACCCACGGGAGCGGCTAATAGATGCAAAAAGTACAACGATTATTTCTTTTTCTCCAAGCGTATGTGAGAACATACAGTTGGTGAAATTATTGTATCTACAGCTGGTTTGCAGGTGCAGGCTGACCTCCCAGTCGGTGCAGCGCGACTGTGTTCAGGTGCACGCCGCTCCTTCTTCTGTCGCATGAAGTGCAACAAAAACTTTGTCAGAGTTGAGGAGAAGGAATTGCAGGCCAGCACCTCCAAAAAGAAAGGTAGTGAAATGATCCTGTGAAACGTTTCAAGTAGTCAGAGAGAAGAGTTGAGCAATGGACAGCAAAAGCAGCCTAATTTTTCAGTAGTAGCAGGTTGAGTATCTCGCTCCACAAACAATGAATGTGAACTGTGAAAGGTGAAAGCAAGCAGGTTCGGCAAAAAGCCTGAGCCTGTACAGTATTATTTATATCTGTACAGTATTATTTATATCTGATCAGTATCTGTTTGTACTTAAGAGTCGCAGAAGTACTGTACAGTCCACTGTACAGGCTACATGCGGAGCTGGCACTCCAGTCAGCTGGAAGCGGAGGGTGAGGGTGATGCAGATAAACAGGATAGCTCTCACTTCAGCTGTCTGGTCGCTGTTGGGCGCATCCACTCCCACTCGTCTCCCCAAGTTAATGGCGATTTCCGGGTCAAACCCACAGAGTTCATCACACGCTATACCATGGATGGCAAGTTCACCTTTGTTGATCAAAGGTAAACTGGAATTTGAGTGCTACTCTTTTTGAAAGTGGGCTAGACGTGTTATCAAATCAGCCATTTTCAATTACTTTCGTGCCAAATGTTGGTACTGTATTCACTTTGGATATTTGAGTCATATTTCATTGCTTTTACACTTGAATGTACACTGTTATGACTCTCAAGTAGGATTCTAACAATGCGTGACTCTTCATAGAGCAACAACCATTCTTGGTTACCTTCCCCAAGAGTTGCTTGGCACTTCATGCTATGAGTACTTCCATCAAGACGACTTACCGCATTTAGCTGACAGTCATCGAAAAGGTCAGTTAAATTTCTAGCTAGTTAGTTACATCCCTTTTCCTCGGTTAGGGCGGGGTCGTTAGGTGGAGGAACCATGACAACACAATTCCTTTCTTCTAATCCTGACTGTTTCTCCCACTTCCAGCGCTGCGGAGTAAAGAGAAAATAGAAACCAACCACTACAAGTTTAAGACAAAATATGGCTCCTTTGTCACGCTACAAAGTCAGTGGTATAGTTTTGTAAACCCATGGACCAAAGAAGTTGAATATATTGTGTCAACAAATACAGTGATATCGTAAGTAGATGTGTCACACACAAATGTTTATTGCAAAGGCGTTGCACCTTCATCCGCGCTTTTCCGTTTATTCGCGACAGGCATGATCACAGTCGAACAAGTCGAGCAGGGAACAAGACTGAACAGTCATCGAAAGCTAAAGGAGGTCAGTTTAAATGACTTTTATCTTTTATGCTGTGTTGTCAAGCGGTATTTGAGTTATAAAAGTTTGCTTGGTTATCTCTCATTTATCTTAGAGGATGTAAGGAAATCTCTTCCAACTATACCAGGCATCTCAACAACACCCGGTACAATGATATATGCTGGAACCATTGGGACTCAGATTGCCAATGAGCTACTTGACTTTAACAGGTGAGGACTCATACGTAGGTGCATACTTTGTCTCTCTCTCTCTCTCTCTCTCTCTCACTCTCTCACTTCAGTTGTTACAAATGTCTGATATGATTTTAAGTTGGCACTTTCTATTCTGCTTTAGAATGAACTCATCACCCTCCAGTGGTAATGTGAGCCCATTTAGTCTGCCACAGGACAAATCTCCACTCACAACGACTCAAAACCAAGCCAACAACAATGTGAGTACATTTTATACTATTCTTTCAAATTCACTTTGACAATACCTTCAGGTTCTTTTAATAAGCAAACAAAGCACTGCTTTCATTAGTTACATGAATTTTTATTTGCAAAAAAGCTGTTTCAGGCTTCAGCAGACAAAAAATATAGTTTAAAAACCTATACAGTCAAACCTCGTTTTTCGGACGTCTCGGTTCTCGTACAATTCGGTTTTCGAACTAAAATTTCGATTTTTTTATGCCTCGGATGACGAACAAATTTCGGTTCTCGGACTAACTGAGCGCACTTGAATGTGTCACTTCACTCCTCTCGGCTTCGCTACCTCGTCGAGCAACGCTACCTCGTGTAGCTTCGCGAGGTAGCGAAGCCGAGAGGAGGTAGCAAAGCCGAGAGGAGTGAAGTGACACTCCCTCATGTCGCGGCGCTCCCTTGTGTCTCGTCGCTACACAGGAAGCGACCATTGTGAGCAGACGTTTTTGTATTGTTCAATAAAAAAAAGCAGACGTGTTTGGTGAGACGCTTCTGTTAGGACTAGTGAAATCCCCTCTTTTCATAATGGTTTGCCCTGGCAGCACGGGGGGGGGGGGGGGGCGGGGGCGTGCGTTTGTTTGCATTTTTCAATGCAGCCGCACATAATGAACACTCTGGTGTCCGGTGTCTCATTATTATGCAATAATCGTACAGAAACAGCTTGTGAGCAGACGAGTTTGTATTGTTCGATTAAGAATGTTTTTTTTTAAAAAGCAGACGTGTTTGGTGAGAACTACGTTATATTGGACTGTTATTTTTGCATCGTGTATCAGCCCCTAATCATGGCACCAAAGAAAGCAAGTGGAAGTGGTAAACCTGGTGAAGAAAAGAGGAAAATAGTGTGCAAAACTATAGAATTTAAGAAAGATTTATTCGCAAAATATGAGTCAGGTGTGCGTGTGTCTGTGTTGGCGAAGGAGTTCGGGATGCCGAAATGCCCCGCCTACTGCTTGCTGACAGCTGGGAGAGGCGCAAGCCCCGCGACAGAGAGAGAGAGAGATGTTCCTTCAATTTTTATGTTACCATGTTAATGTTAAAATTGGTCATCTCCCATTACATTTGTACAGTTTATGGTGTGAAATTGTAAAAAAAAAAGTTGTTTAAAAAAGTTGTTTTCTTGACTTGGAACAGATTAAAACATTTTACATTGATTTCAATGGGAAACATGGTTTCGGTTTCCGAACAATTCGGTTTCCGAACAGTCTTCTGGAACGGATTAAGTACGAAAACCGAGGTTTGACTGTATCTATTTTAGACCTGTAGCTAGAAGTGGAACACATTTGTTGATTTGATGATAACCTTTTTTAAGGTTTTTTATTTTTGTTGTTCCTGCACTTTTACAAAACATTGACTGCTTGGTTGTATGCAGTTAGAAAGTACACTACCTGTAATTTAAGTTTTTGCTTTTGAATTACAGTGCTTTGATTAAAGCAACTGTGGCATTAGGACAGCATATATCTTCTCATGCTGTTTAGTCAGATAAGGTTTTTGTAATTACAGTAATGAGTTACATGACTGGTGGATGACAGTATCTGTTGTTAAATGAAGTAATTTCATGTAGTATATTGCACGACGGCGGCCCGGTAGTCCAGTGGTTAGCACGTCGGCTTCACAGTGCTGAGGTACCGGGTTCGAATCCAGCTCCGGCCTCCCTGTGTGGAGTTTGCATGTTCTCCCCGGGCCTGCGTGGGTTTTCTCCGGGTGCTCCGGTTTCCTCCCACGTTCCAAAAACATGTATGGCAGGCTGATTGTGCACTCTAAATTGTCCCTAGGTATGAGTGTGAGCGTGGATGGTTGTTCGTCTCTGTGTGCCCTTCGATTGGCTGGCAACCAATTCAGGGTGTCCCCCGCCTACTGCCCGAAGACGGCTGGGATAGGCTCCGGCACCCCCCGCGACCCTAGTGAGGATAAAGCGGTTCGGAAAATGGATGGATGGATATTGCACGACTGTCTGTGTCTTATGTGTTGTGTTGTGTTGTATTATTTTGTCATTTTATGTTAACCGTTCTTTCCATGGCGGCGGGAGCACCCACAGCGGCTCCTCTTGTTGTCTGGTTGAGAGGGAAGAAATTTCATCTGTGCTGTATATTGCACTGCGAGCGCATTTGACAATGAAGTTGTACTTGACTTGTTACCATCTATATTGTCAAATTAGATTCAGATTCATCACTTTATCATGTCACCATTATGCCTTTTGCTGTCTAGGTGCCAAACGGGGACGCGGCAGACATGGAGATACCCCAAAAGTCCAACTCCGAAGAAGACCCCCAGGGAGCTCTATTTCCTGGAGGGGAGACACTAATGGGTATAATCCTGTTTTGGAGGTCATTTCATCAGAACAGTTTTAAACTCAATAGTCATTCATTTACACATTGTTTTTTATGAATCTTGTATCTGTTTTTGAATAGCAAAGTGCTTGTTCTGTCTGTCTACTAAAGGGTTAACATTTTCTCTTGACAGTATCCCCCTCGGTAAACAGTAGTTTCGTCTTCAGTGTTCTCGCCAGTATGCAAACTTTTTCTAAAGCCTGAGGCTTTTGTGTATTCACAACATTGTCATGTAAACATACTATTCGAAATGGTCTTTGTAATTCAAATTCGTTGCACCTCAATAAGCTTGTTGTGTCTCTGAACCCACCGCAGGGGACAACTCACAGATGGACCTGGACAGCGTGGTGGCACCGGGCCTTGGAAGTCTTAGCAATGATGAAGCAGCTATGGCAGTGATCATGAGACTTCTGGAGACAGACTCCAACCTGGGTGAAGGCGAGGACTTTGAAGAGATGCACTGGTCCTTATAGAATTCACAAGTTGAAAGGCGAGACGGTGACAGAAATGATCTGTCAGGTTCTGAATTATATTTATGAATCAATTGTATAAGCTGTGTGAACGACTTTTTTTTTTAACCGGCAACTGTGTCGCCAATGATAAGGAACACCGGCTTTTCTCTGGAGGATGAACATGTGCCTCCAAAGCCTTACCGCAATCTGCCTGCCATGGAGAATGATCATTGACTGGTTCATCATCAGTGACACCTCACACACTCGGCAAATGCATTATGTCTAAAGGACATTGTTGAAACAAACAGTGCTTAGCGAGTCCTGCTTATGTTTTACACCTACACTTGAATACAGGATCGGAGTGATGCAAAAAACGCACTGAATTTATTCTTTTTCTTCTTTTTTTTTATAACGAATTTTGTTAAAAATAGAGCGATGCTGCTCCTATGTTTGTGAAGCTCGCCCTTCCTATTTCTGCCTCAGAGCAGAAGTTTTTTGTCTCCGTTATAACTCCCTGTGAGTTCGTGATCATTGCAGTACCCACACGTGCAATTCATTATAGCTCTTAAATAGACATTAAGACACACTGACTCAGCAATCACCTCATATCTGTCTTATTAAAGCTACGATATAGTTTATTTTTGAGTGCGATAGTATAAGAGGTGAATACTCAGGACTGGTGGGAAAAAAGCCACCCACTTTTAACATACTGTATATTCACACAGTTCTTAGCAGCTGTAGCAGTATTTACCATTTGACATTATTCCCATACATACTTAAACTTGAAATATGTAACTGTTTTGTTCACATGTGCAACTGTTTTATACTTGTGGTCTGCTTTATAATCAGCAGCGTTTAGGTTTTTATTCATGTTATATCAGTGGCAGTCATCTTTTCAGAGGTTAAAGGGACGATATTATGCAGTCATTATGCATTCCATAAATGTTTCAAGAATGGCCCGTTTTCCTGTGACGATACAGGTCAATTTCTCTTGCTGTACTGTGATCTGACATTTGAATGAGTCCTTCAGTTGGAGTTACCTCATGTTGTTGAGTCCACGGTTGCCATTGCACGCGACACACTACACGTGAATGGCTTGTGTGGGACATTGGGGACTTCTGTCTCACTGTACAGCTGTTGAACCAGATGGTTTTACATGAGTTTGAAGTTGCCTCAAATTACAACACACTAAAGCGTACGCACTATTGTGGCAAAAGTATGTGCACACCTGGTCATTACATATACAAGGAGTAAGGCAACCCCTTTGCAGCTATAACCCTTTGAACTACTCTGGGAAAGCTTTCTAGGCGATTTTGGAGACTATGATGTTGGACACGAGAGAGTTTAACACAACACAATTGCGTTTAAAGGCCAGGGCTCATACTTCCACTCACCCAAGCATGCTTTTACGGACCTTGCTGCGTACACTGGGGCAATTGTGCGGGAACAGAATGGAGTCCTCACGTGAATTCCTCCTTTTTGATAGAGTGGCAAGTTTCAATCCTTTTCAACTCTTTTTGTCTTTTTCTTTGGTTCCATTTCAAGATGTGAAATGTACCATTGATCATGATCGAAGAATGCATTTTTAAGTTGCCCTGTTAGGCATTTTGTGTTTCAGTGCATGGTGAAGGATGAGATATGTGAAAATACACACATGCTGTTTGTATACTTTTCTGTCTCTGAAACTGACACGGCCAAAGACTGAGTACCAGCCAAGCTATATATTGTTAATCCATGTCTCCATGCTGTCATTGTACGCCCTGGAATCCTTTTGGGACTGTTGAAAGTTTTATCATTACAGCTATTTGTGATTTGTGACGACTAATATGTCTCTTGTCCTATGCTTGATATTATGAAGGGTCCACAGATAGCGGATCTTTACTCATGGACGCTCCTGCTTTTGTCCAAAGTGCCTTTGGACATTTCCACTTTGACATGCAATAAGCCAGTCGATGTTTTATTTTCCTGTGTGACACCTCAGCTCACTGAAAGTAGGGCTACTTGTATGATGTTCAAATGCATCTCTGCATTGGGACTGGACACTGCGTGGCATGTTTTGCCAGTCATGATTTAAATAAAGCAGGCGCTGTGATCTCTCATTCTATATTAAGTACCTGACCAAATTTCCAGAACTAGGCAGATTTTTTCTGCGACGCAAGCTAGTCAATTAGACACACTCCTCTCCGTTTCTCCAATTCAATCTTTGTAATGTCGTAGAGCTACATTTTCCCAGTGCTGTCAACCTTGCAGGAAGGGTTCATGTTTTACCTCTCACTCTGTTGAAGTGACACCATAGATTTGGTTTGCTCAGTATCATGTTTTGATTTGATATCTGTTGTCTTTCCAGTTGCATGGCTCTTTTTTATGATGTCATGATTGACTGGTTCGTGTTAGCATTTAAACAATTGACCGCCTCTGGGCATGGACTTTGAGCTTGAATTTGAAATTTGTAAAACATGGTACTGTTATCAGCCACGTCCTGCTACTCCGAGTTTATTTACTCTTTCGTGTTTGGCTCGAGAGGAAGCCTTTACTGTATTTGTTTATGGCATATTGCTGCTACAATTAACAAGTGTGGCATCTCTTACCAGGTCATTTTGTTAATAAATGTTAGTTGACTAAACTCTGAGGATGATCCCATGTGCATTTTTTTTCTCATTAAGTGCTGGAGCCTATCCCAGCTGTCTTCGGCAGGGGGACACCCTGAGTTGTTTGCCAGCCAATCTCGGCACACACAGACGAACAACCATCCACGCTCGCACTCACTTGAGGGACAATTTAGAGTGTTCCATTAACCTGCCATGCATGTTTTTGGAATGTGGGAGGAACCCGGAGTACCTGGAGAAAACCCACGCAGGCACGGGGAGAACAAGAAAACGCCACACAGGGAGGCTGGAGCTGAAAACTGGCCCTGCACCTCTGCACTGTGAGGTCAACACGCAAACCACTGGAGCACCGGTCTGCCTTTTGTTTACATAGCTTTTAAAATTCTCCAAATTCTTGAAATTTTATCTTATCAACAGTAGCTACTCTCAAATTCACGTAGTCCTCCATGAAAGCAGCCCGATCATCTTTGTGGTGAATCAAAATACTGTATAAAGTAAAATATTTGTTTTGACTTTGAACATATCAAAGTCTTCGCCTATTTTGTGACATGTTAGTGCATTTTCTATGCTGTCAATGTGATATGCCCTGTTTTTGAATGATGGGAGGGATTTCCCCCCAATCCCTCAATTAATAGATTATCGTGAGTTGCATCCTTGCTTTGAGATTTTGAAAAGAGAATATCCTTTTTGTTTATTTACAAAGTTAAAAAAAAAAATTGAATAGGGACAGGCTAAAGTATTCATCATTTGTTTCATTTCGAGTTTTCTCCATCCTGCTATCTGCAAAAAGGCTGACTCGACCCATTGAGGTGATTAGCTTTTAGTAATGTTCAGACGCACTGTAGTCAGGCTGTTCTAAACTGGGATTTGTTTGTTGTGCCGATGCAAAGGCTCAACTCACACTGATTGCTTCACAGGATGGGCCAGGCCGCAAACATGTCTCACTGGAAAGGAGAGTCTTATATTACAGAGCTCTACGAATGGTCCAGGTAGTGTCTCTTTGCTTTTGAATGTATATATAACATTATTATCAACATAAAATTCATAAAACCAATGACTGTATCAATTCAAGAAAGGTACGTCATGTATGCTATACTCATCACCGGGGTGCCTCTCTGCCTTGCCGTCTTTTTTTTGTGATTGATATGGTAACTTGCTAAAAATGTTATCTGCAGTCCTTCGATGATGTCTCAAATCTTGTGCACATAATTTCCTTCCTACATGTCGAATAATAATAAGACTAAACGTATTCACACAGTGGCCAAATTTTGAGTTACTCAATTTTAACTTGACAACTCAGTGACTTTTAGCTGAAAAATGTCAGGAACATGATCGATATATTCTTTTATTTCATTTATTTTTGGGTGGGGGTTCGATTTTTAGAAATGTCCATACTATATGATGATTAGCTATTAAAACTGTTCTACTGCTGAATAGGAATGCATCTTCCTTGTCTGGTCTTGTGGCAGAATATTTATTAATAAATGCCCAAGTGGACTCATTACACTTCGAGTTTCAAAGGCATTTCTGTAACAGTGGGCAGGAAATCCGCTGAGTGTGCAGAACAGATATTCCGCACGCTGGACAAAAATCAGGTAAGAGAGGAACACTAAACACACTTGTGTGCAGTGATCACAGAGCTGTCATAAAAAAAGAAACCCATTTTGTTCCAGGATGGCTTGGTAGATTTCAGGGAGTATGTGATGGCCATCAGCTTGCTCGTTGAACAGCAGTGGAGAGGCTACGCTGGTCCTTCAAGCTCTTTGACAAAGATGGAGATGGTGCCATCATAAGGGAGGAGATGCTGAGCATTATGCTGGGTGTGTGTGTGTGTGTGTGTGTGTGTGTGTGTGAGTAGATATGGTTGTTTTCTTTTCATGTTGGATCTGTTATTCCTAACATCACCCTGTTTGTGTCCTCCACATGCTCCCAGGCTGTTTATAAGATGAATGAAACAGCAGGTTTAACAGAACCAAATTCCCGAACAGCTGAAGAATGCACTGAACAGATATTTTTGAGATTAGACAAAGACAACAATGGTGAGAACATTCATTTTATATGTCTATATATTTATTTATTTATTTATTGCACATACCAGTAGGGGAAGGTTAGAGTCATTCTACGGGAAGCTGGCGTCATGTAACAATGATGATAATGTCTACAGTATGGAATTTGTTTAATGTGGAAAGCGGTGACACTGCCACGGCAACCTGCAATGTGTGCAATGGCTTATTAGGCATTATAAATTGTGTTTGCTCACTTTTAACACGAGTTGGAAATGTAGTAACATCTCTATGAGCCTCTTATCTGCTTCTTTTTGTTTAATCTTTGCCCATCCTTGTTATGTCTGTAGCTGTCATCAGTGTGGAGGAGTTCATAGAGGGAGCGTTGGGTGATGACTGGATCAGAAAGATGTTGGAATGTGATCCCTGCACAGTAAGGGTGGATTGGCCCCTGAAGAGGGACTCTGCAGTGGGACTCAATGATTGACATGAATTTCTGTCTATTCAACACCTTTGGATTGACATTTCTAGAAATAAATTTGTTCTGAACTATAAAGAGTTACTGTATGTAAAGTACAATACTGTAATGCCCTTCAGTAACGGCAAGAAGGATGCACGCAGTCGTGGATGCAAACTGTCCTTTTAATACACAAAACACGCAATAAACACACACATCCATAGGAGTTGCTGTTAGCCACAACTCACGCTCATACGCTCCACACTCAGACTAACTACCGAAGCCAATACTTCCCCAACCTGGCTCCTCCCCCCTCTATGACGTCACACAAATACAAGACATAGATATTACACTGCCCTCCCCTTTATGAAACCCTCGCCCCGAGGGGTCAACAAAAAAAGTCCTCCAGCCGTCGTGGTCTTCGTCTCCGCCTCTGTGGTCGGCCCGGCTCTGAGTCGATACCGTCTGCAGCTGGCTGACTCGGGACAACATTGGTGGGATCTGGGGAACATGGATCCACCAATTGTTCTGAACTGGCAGATGAAGCGGACCCCGCCTCAAATACAGGAACACCATTTCCCCGGTAGGGGGCCAACCTGTCCCGATGTAGGGCAACTTTTCTGCCCCTGGGGGGGACTGCCACCCGATAAACTACCTCCCCCACCCGCTCAAGTACCCTACATGGCCCATCCCAATGGCTGTCTAGCTTGGGGCAGCGCCCTTTCTTTCTTTTAGGTGTATACACCCAAACCAGTTCCCCAATCTGGAAATTCCGCCCCTTGCTCCGCACGTCATAGTTCCGCTTTTGACGTGCACCGGCCTTCTCCAGCTGGTCCCGTGCGAACGCGTGCGCTGCCTCCAGCCGATCCTGCAGTCTCCGGGCATACTCCGGCCCCGGCTGGTCCTCTGAGCCGCCGGGAGGTCTTCCAAACGCCATCTCTGCCGGTGTCCGAATTTCCCGGCCCAGCATCAGCAGAGCAGGAGTACAACTTGTGGAACTTTGAACCGCTGAACGATAAGCCATCAGTACCAGCGGGATGTGCTGGTCCCAATCACGTTGGTGTTTGGAGGTGAGGATGGCGAGCTGCTGCTGCATGGTTCGGTTGAATCGTTCCACAAGACCATCGCTCTGTGGATGCAAAGGGGTGGTGCGTGTTTTCTGCATGTCAAGGCGTTTACAAAGAGCAGCAAAAACTTTGGACTCAAAATTTCTGCCTTGGTCACTGTGGAGGATGTCTGCAGTCCCAAACCGGCAGAACATGCCCTCCAGTAGCGCATTGGCCACTGTCTCCGCCTCTTGGTCTGGCAGTGCGTATGCCTCGGGCCACTTTGTAAAATAGTCCATCGCACAAAGCACGTAACGGTTCCCTCTGTCCGTCACGGGAAAAGGGCCCATAATGTCCACAGCAACCCTCTCCATGGGCGCCCCAACCCTCTGTTGCTGAAGTGGTGCATGTGATTGGTCTTGAGGTCCCTTGTAGGCTGCACACTCGTCACAGCGCCGGCAGAAATCCTCTACGTCCCGTCGATGCTGACCCCAATAGAACCCTTGGCGCAGCCGTCGGAGGGTCTTGGTGCTGCCAAAGTGTCCTGAGCCGGTGCTCCCGTGGCATGCTCTTAGCACCATCTCTCTAAGAGCTCCGGGCACTACCACCTGCCATCTCTCTTCCCCGGTGGCTGGTTCCTTCCAGGCACGCTGCAACACGCCGTCTTTCATGCGTAACACAGCAAACTTGCTCCAAAGGCCTTTGGTGGTAACGGAGAGTCCCATCACACCCTCCCAGGGTGGCCTCGTGCCACTCTGGACCCACTGTCGCACAGGATTGAGATCACGGTCCTCATCCTGCTTGGCAGCCCACTCTGCAATGTCCACAGCCTCCAAGGTGCAGCATGACGGTCCAGCAGCAGTCGCTTCACCACGCAGCTCCAACTCCCTAGCATCCCGCCGGTCACAGTAGCTGCAGTCACTAACAGAACACGGCCGCCGGGAAAGGGCGTCCGCATTGGCGTGCTGAGCCCCAGCTCGATGTACCACAGTGAAGTGAAACGCCTGCAGCTCCTCCAGCCACCGTGCTACTTGGCCTTCTGGTTCCTTGAACGACATCAGCCACTGTAGTGCAGCGTGATCTGTCCTGATGGTGAAAGGCACGCCACACAGGTAATACTTGAAATGGCGTGTAGCCAAAACAACTGCTAGCAGTTCACGTCTGGTAACACAGTAGCGTCGTTCACTCTTGTTGAAAGTGCGGCTGAAATAGGCCACCACTTGCTCACCTTCCGGCCCCACCTGTGACAACACCGCCCCCATGCCGACATTACTCGCGTCCGTGTCCAGCACAAAAGGCAAGGCTGGATCTGGTGGGGTGAGAACAGGAGCGTTCATGAGGGCTCTTTTTAGGCTGGAGAACGCCTCCTGACAATCCGGCATCCAGAGGAAGGGTTGGTTGTCTTTAAGGAGGCGGAACAAGGGTGCCCCAATGCACGAGAATCCCTTCACGAACCGTCTGTAGTACGAGGCCAGCCCCAAGAAGCTTTTCAACTGCTTCTGGTCCCTTGGTACTGGCCAGTCTTTGATGGTGCGGACCTTCTCCTCCAACGTGCTGATGCCCTCACTGTTCACTCGGTGGCCGAGGAACTCCACCTCACGCTGCATAAAGTGGCACTTTTCTGGGTGCAGTTTCAGCCCAGCTGCTGCAATTCTCCCCAGCACCAGTCTCAGAGACTCAATTGCAGCCTGAAAAGACCCACCATGGACGAGGACATCATCCAAATACACCACGCACCTTTGCCTCGGAATGTTTGAGAGCACTGTGTCCATCAAACGCTCAAATGTTCCTGGTGCATTGCATAGTCCAAAACTCATGACCTTAAACTGCCAGTGTCCTCGGGTGGTGCAGAATGCCGTCTTGGGTCTGGACTCCGTGGTGAGGGGGACTTGCCAGTAGCCACTGCGCAGGTCGAGTGATGAGAACCACGCGGAGCCTGAGACCAGATCCAATGTGTCGTCTATACGTGGGAGCGGGTAGCAGTCCTTTCTTGTCACCTTATTGAGCGGCCTGTAGTCCACACAGAACCGTGGTCTGGTGCTCTTTTTTCGGGGGACCATGACCACGCCAGACGCCCACGGACTGTCGGAGGGCTCTATGATCCCTGCCTCGAGCATGGCACGGATCTCCTGATCCGCGGCCTCCTGCCGGGCCAGAGGCAGGCGTCGGGGCCGAACCTTTACTGGTCGCGCGTCACCGGTGTCGATGTGGTGCTCAACCAAGTGAGTGAGGCCCACCTCATTCTCACTGAGGGCAAAGATGTTCTCGAAGTCCCACAGTACCTGCCACAGCTGCTCCCGCTGCTCGACATCCAAGCCGTCGCAGTTCTTCTCCCAAATGGACCGGATAGCCCCAGTCCGGTTCTCTGCTGGCCGACCCGGGGTTAACTCCACTGACGTGGCTGGGCTGGATGTCATTGGCCCCGCCAGTGGGCAGTCCATCACAGGGCGAGCGGACTCTACCCGATCTACCGTCGACTGTCGAAGAGTCAGCGCTGCTGCTGCCTTGGTCAGGCTGGGTAGGGTCATCCGCACATCTGTGTTCTCCGCCGCAGGGTCTGCATTGTTAACGGCCACCACCGGAGACGCCGTGATCAGCCCTACATGCTGACCACTCGCCAGGGTGAGCACCCCAGCTCCCAAGTCCACCACACATTTTGCAGCTTTTAAAAAGTCCCGTCCGAGAATACAGGGGTCACTCACGTCAGCTACCCAAGCTGAGTGGGTTGTGGACAAACCCCCCAGGACAAACAAAAATGTCCCTTTGCCTCTCATCTCGGCCGTTTCACCGGTCACGGTCCTCAGTTTTGTAAAGGTCGATGTTAAGACGGTTCCCACTGGAACAACGTCAGGCCTCACAATTGTGGCTGAAGACCCTGTGTCCACCAGGGCTGTACAGGAAACGTCCCCAATCTGCACGCGAACATGACTGGGGTCCCCCACGTCCGTCCAGCCCACCATTATTGCTTTCTCCCCGAATGCAGGTTGCAGTTCCCGGTCAACAACTGCAAGGGTCCGTGTTGTCGGGGCTACACGGACCCTTTTCCGTTTCCCTGCTGGTCTAACATCTTTGGACAGCGCCGCAGCAGATGACCTGGCTGTCCACAACCCCAGCAGACAGCAGGGCGTGCACGTCGACCGCTTCCTTCCTCCTTCTGTGCTGGCCGGGTCTTTATTGCGCACACCAGCTCCTCCACCCACGCTGGCCTTCGCTCCTCCCCTTCCGACAACGAGGTGGCCAAAACGGGGCAGGCTGCTGTCTGTAGCGCCCCCTTGGCTGCAATCTCCCTCTCTGTAGCAAGAGCAAGTGCCTCTCCCAGGGCTGCCGGGTGGGCAAGCTGGACGTGCAGGCGCAGCTCATCCGGCCTGAGAGCTTGGATGAACTGGTCGCGTATCAGTTCATTTTGGATCTCATTCGGCATTGCTGCATATGCGCGCCGACCCAGGCTTTCGATCTCATGAGCAAGACAACGGAGCGGCTCACCGGGATGTCGATCACGTTGCTTGAACTCACAGCGCAAAGAGTCTCTCAAATTAAACTCTCCAAAGCGCCTCTGCAAAGCACCCACCAGGGCGCTGTAATTGAGTCTCTCTCCGGGGCTCAGAAGAAGCAGACAGGATGTAGCCTCCTCCGTCAGCGAAAGGGCTAACTGCACGGCTTTCACCTTGTCCGACCAATGCGCTGCGTCAGCCACCAACTCGAACTGTGCTCTATAAGCCTCCCAACTTCCTTTTCCGGAGAATTTAAGAGCTTTCATGGAGGGCCACGCGAGCCCAAGGGCGCCGCCATGCATGTTTACATCCATTCCGATGGTGGCGGCACCTGCCGCTACGTCATGGCGCCACTCCGTTTTGGCGGGCCCGCGCTCATTTTGGCGCGAACCACCAGCTTCATGACGACCGCGCTCGGTGCAACTCGACTCAGGCATATCAATCACGCAGGGCACGGCTTCTTGCTTTACCGTCCACCGGGTTACGGCATCGCCGCACGGAACGGCTTCCTCCTTTACCTTCCGCCGAGTACCGGAGTCGCCGAGCATCCTTACGCAAAAAAATGGACGTGCAACGGGTGAATCCAAAACTTCTGACACCAATGTAATGCCCTTCAGTAACGGCAAGAAGGATGCACGCAGTCGCGGATGCAAACTGTCCTTTTAATACACAAAACACGCAATAAACACACACATCCATAGGAGTTGCTGTTAGCCACAACTCACGCTCATACGCTCCACACTCAGACTAACTACCGAAGCCAATACTTCCCCAACCTGGCTCCTCCCCCCTCTATGACGTCACACAAATACAAGACATAGATATTACAATACAATACATTTTTATTTATAGGAACAAGAGATATTGATGCCCGCATTTCATTTCTGTGTTGGTGGTGCATTGCATATACTGGATATTAATAGTATTCATAATATTCTTGCTTGCAACGAACTACTGATGTTGTAAAATGTTTTACACTAGGGTTCTACCAGAGAGAAAAAGCAACATTAGAGATCGGACATATACACAGTGTTATTTTAAGGGTGAATATTTTGTGATTTTCGACCAACCAACCTGCGCCCCATTGTCACATTTTTTGGTGACATTGTTGGTACGCTGTTTCACAATTTGTTTTGTTTAAAAAGACAATACAATAACGTCTGAAGCACCCCTGAATTAAGTATGCCGAGGCATTATGACACTGTGTATAGATGAAGCTGTCTAATGGTTCGTTTTTGTTGAAAAAAAAAATCATCAAATAAACGTTTCGCTGTAAATATGTACAGCGAAACGTTTATTTGATGATTTTCTTTTTATGTAGCAGTATTTCCTACGACTGTACGTGAACGTAGCGCGGCGACAGGGTGGGATTCTCCGGCTGTGACGTCATCTGTTTCCAGCCGTCTTGTGACGGGAACATCATGGCGTAGCGATGTGGACCCACGGCTCCACTGGTGGTTACAAAGAAGTTTACGAACAAGTCACTCGACACTTTGGGGATTTAGTGAAACTCTTAGACTAACGTCAACAGTGAAATATTTTGCCCGCTGTCCGGGTAAGTGACTTTACCTTCTCGGTCGTGATTTAAGCTATCCAACTTAACTTAAAAAAAAATCTACGCATTTCGTTGGTGGAAATAATTCGCTGTCGTGGCTCGCACAACGGAGTTTCTTGTCCACGTTTCCACATTGCTGCACCACGGGAATGTCTTTTTTCACTGTCTGTGAAGCTGCGATTGCAATAACGGGACCATGGTTGTGCCTGGCGATTCAACTCAACACAAAGAGTTGATTGAATCCATTTTACATTTCATAAAGTCGTGGATGGATTGATTGATGCTAACATTTAAACAGTTTGTTGCCATAATATTCATTTAACTGTCCGTGTATAACCTTACACATTGAATTTGAAAGTTATTGCTTATGTTATGTAGATCACAAATAATAACGTCGGTGAGTATGTATTACATTGTAGTGTGTGGTTTTCAATGCTGCCACCGCGGTCTTGTTTGTGTGGTTCTGCCAGCCACCTTCTTAAGCACATATCAAGTCATTTGCTTGAGAAGAGAAGCAGGCTGCTGAGATTTCTTTAAGTGTTTACTTATTCCTGCAAACAAAGAGAGTTTGCGCTCTAAACGGTTTTTGTAAAGCAGTGACATTTGATCAGCTGTCCTTCCAGTTATTACCCTGCAGCCGACCTTTTTAAACGATCACTTTTCAAATGCGTCCCAGGACAAAACAATCGTCTGAGAATGAGCTGCTCCAATAGCAATGTCAACAAACCAGTGATTCTAATTTTGTTCACAGCACGTCTGGAGTGGAGGTGATGACCATGTGGAAACATTTATTCAGGCCTTTGCTTTAATAAGTTATTTATTTTGCAGATTTGGAAGGAAACGCGTAACAATTTCCCTGCGGTTGGGTATAGCATTCATGCTTGCTTCACCATGCATTCATTTTCTATGCCGCTCATCCTCACTACATAGTGTGTATACTGTACATAATACTCACACAAAGGGTTATAGATACAGTACTTGGCTTTCGGATGAAATTTCTGGTGAACTCAAATTGACCGCTAAATGTTTGAATGTGCAACTATTCAGTGGTTTAGTACTTTTTACTCAACTTGTTTCCAGCAAAATTCACAACAGGTCCATGAATGGACCAGTATATTTCTCGGTTCGATTCCAGTTGGTATTCAAACTGTCCCCCTTCATCATGCGGTTCATATTTTGACACCTCACAACCGATCAACAATTCCTCGCCATTGCCAGCCTTCAAATAAGCAGTTCAGAGTGAAGGGGCCACTTAGCACAGTGTCACAATGTCATCAACAGGTCATGAGAGAGGGGGGGGCATTGAAGTGGAAATGTATTGGTTGATTCAGCTCCTTGTTTATACTATGGTATTATTATTATTATTATCATTATTATTAATAATATTAATGATAATACATGTATTTTACAAATCACTTTTCAATGAAGCAAAATATCAAAGTGCTACAAAAATCAGACGGTCAATAAAAGTGCCAAAACAACAAAATCAGAAAGAATTAAACCGTCAAGTAATGTTAATTACTACAAACATGCATGTATACCATTAAATTTGGCCTTATAAATATTATTTATACTCACACACATGTACATATACCTATACGGGATGGGGTTCGCTACTTCGTGGATTTTCTTCTAGCGCGGGTGGTTTTGGTCCCCTTTAACCGCAATAAACGAGGGATTACTGTATATTAAAAACAAGTATTGCTCATATACTCTCACGGAAGACGGCTTACAGTTGATGGGTAAAATTCGGTCCCTGACCGCGAGCCCCCACTTCTCTGTAGCCGTTGATTACACGAATGCATCACATGACAGATTTTGTGCATTAAAAAAATTAATAAATAGATATGATCAAATGGCCATTCGTAGGGATCACACTTTTTCAAATTCTGGTCCTCGGGGGCTGCTGCTTTTTTATTTTATTTAATTTTTTTGAAGTTTCCCTCCTGCAATACATCTGATTCAAATTTTGGAAAAATATGCTTTACAGTAAACAACAAACATTTTCGGCATTTAAGCCATCATCCCACATGATGTAATCACACGGTGCAATCCGTTTATGCACCTCAGCAGACCTAATTTCAGCCAGCAACAAGGGATTAACTCTGGTTTTGTGTTGTTTTGTGACTCTTCCTGCAATACATTTTCCTCAAAGGATTATAGTGGTGCTGGAAGAAAACTAGGTTGGTATTTGGAAGTGGACTCACATTCAAAGCAGAAAATACACTGGCGGTGTCCAAGTACTTTTGTCCTGTGTTGCCAAGCATTTGAGCATCATGTAGTCGAAGGTGATTGCCAGTGGTCATGTAGATGACTGAGCAGATATTTTGATTCCGGTTATCAAACACAGTTACCGGTTTTACTTTGGTAGGTTACTTTGTTGTTTTTAGTCCGTTGGCTTTGGCTTGATGTGACTCTCACAATTGAATCGTTCTTTGTGATCAAATGGCTTTGAAACTCATCTCTGACTGGTGTTGAGTGTTACGATCCATCTGCTTGCGAACTGATGAGCTTTGAGTGAAGACAATAATAATAATAATTATAATACATTTTATTTGTAAGTGCCATTCACAGCACTCAAGGACTCTTTACAACCAAGAGCAAACAATAAAACCACAGATAAAATTATAAATAAAAGAAGAGAGATTTAAGTACAAGCATGTTAGCTTCTTTGGCTAGCTGCCATATGCTCGTCAATAGTTTCCCCATGACGTCATTCACGGCTATGTCAGAGGGCAATGCATTTTTACCTTCCCGTGCTTTATTTGAATAGTGGGTACTCTCAGTCTCAAACAAATACTTGGTCACACGATGGAAAAAGATGCATGAGACTCATCTGTGAGTTTATTACCCCTCCTCATTTATTACCAAAAGAAAGACAGTGCTTAAAGAAGACTTATTTCTATTAATCGATTCATTTTGGGGTTGTTAACTTCTTCTTTTACTAGAATCTTTGTTTTTACATTCAAGGATTTATGGTGCTAACAGTTGCAGCTGTGGAATAATGAAACACAATGTCAAATAACTCCAGAAATAAGTCACATGGAATACAATACAGACGGTTCAAATGTAAGGAATGCATCCTAGTCTCCAAAGTAAAGAACCGGTCACTAAGATGTTTGGCAAACGCACAGTCGGGAGACATTTTAGAAGATTTGAATCACACGGTATTCAGAATCACATCAGGAGCCATTTCCTTTCTTTTAACAGCAGATAAACGTAAATTCCTTGCGCTTTTCCTCTTTTAAAATTCACCTTTTTTTACAATCCACATTTTTTTACAATTTTTACAATCCACGTCTAGATCACCATGTCATTCGTCGTCGATTTGCTGTGTAAAAAATTAGTGATGACGTAATCTGCCTGCTTGCTTAGGTTGGAAATAGCTGCAGGTTATTCGCAGCGCAGGCGACTTCTGGTTAGCGGCTGCCACAAGTACACTACAAGTACACAGCTTGCATCTCACTTCCTTCTGCAAGACAGCGCCATTGAATTGAATACAACTTTATTGTCAAATGTGCTGTACGTATGTGTAACATAGAGCACTTGTGAGGTGATGGCAGAAAATCGTAGCGTGTACTGTTTAATGAACACCAAGCTGATGCATATAGCATCGCCATTATGTTTTCTCCAAATTACTTTTCGTTGTGCTACGGTATGAAGCAGTGTGTCCATCAAGAGGAAATGAGGGCGTTGTGTCTTGCCAGAAGTCAAGGTGACAGGGATCAAACTAACAGCTTAAAGATTAGTGGACAACTGGACCTACCAAGCGGGTCACTTTAAAATAGCCTAGCATGGCCCTTAAGTATGTCACAAGTTTAATGCAAAGGACTATAAAGTTGTTTCGAGCATCATTATGTGAGGGATCTTATTATTTAGCTCTTTGACTACAATATAAAAAAGAACATAGAAAGTAAACCAGAAAATTCCTCTCTTCCCAAACCTTTTTTTTTCAGTGTCTGTGTGCAACAACTGCTACTTGTTTTCCGTGTGAAAGTGAGTTGCATGGCTTCTATTAGTCTCTCAGACAAGAAGCCCTTAAGCTATTGTTTTGTTTTGTTTTTTTTCTTCTCCATTTTTTTCTCCTTAATACAGAGGCAGACTTGGTCGCACGTGGATTGAGGAAAAGCAGATTGTTGTCGCTTGGATAGCAAGAATATTGCCGTTGTCTTGAGTGTCTCTTCTCACTGCCTGGAGGGACCTGAGCTGATGGATTTGAACAGCCATTGTAATGGTCTATTCCATCGCCAGCTTTCTTTCTTCTCATCTTATCTCTATAAATTATATGGATTTTTTTCACCACAGGGCAACACTCGGGGTTTGTTTGGAAGCACTCTGGCTCAGTGTTTGAGGGCAGGTGTTTTTATCATGTGTTGCGTACCGCTGCATACACTGCGAGCAGCAACAATAACTATCTTTGTGCCTGCTGTAGTAGCTCTGGAAGCTACTCTGAGATGGTCAGACAGTAGGACTTTATTTTAGAGGATGACACTTGCATGGTTGGACTTTCCGGGATGTCTCTTTTGATAGATATGTTGCACAAACTGGTATATTTACATTTAGACCAGGTTAGTTAGACAACTTATCCTCATCTGTGCTCCCTTGTTCAATACTATTAATACTAATAATGATAAGTATTCATCCATAAGGATATCAGTGTCCCAGAAATGATTGCGTTTGACCCAATGGATTGTATTTAAGCATCAGATTTTATTTTGTGAAGACATAATTACATGTTGGCAGTCTAGTTGAGTAGCAGCTTTTTGTCATGATGCAACTGACGTTCTGGGGAGGTATTTGAGGATCTAAAGACAAATTGGGTTTCCCTGTAATTAAGCTTTCTTTGAGCCGAGGTCCCTGCACTACACACGATGATGAGTACACGCATGTCTTAACAAAAGGTTAGTGGTGACAGCCGCATGGCTCACACTTACCTGAGCAGCATGTCTGGTCTTGTATTGGAAGCATTTTATGCTTGAAGGCATGTGTAAATATGATCCCGTCTCTCTCGGCTTGTTGTGTTAAAAACACGGTATTAGATTGACCTGTGGTATGTTAAAAGTTTGTTCTCGTCTAGGGCTGCAATTAATGATTATTTTAATCATCGATTAATCTGTCGATTACTTTAAAAAAAATCTGATTAATAGATAAAATAATTTCCATCTCGTTATTCAAAAACTGGATACAGTGATCCCTCGCTTATCACGGTTAATGGGGACCAGAACCCCCCATGAAAGAGGAAAATCTTTTTTAAAAATTTATGAATATCCTTGAAAACCCTGCGATGCACTGAAACCGTGATAAGTGAACCAAAAAGTCGTGACGGATCACTGCATTTCAATTTAGCAAGGCAGGAAATGCACAAATATAAATCAATTATTATTCAGTTACGGGCTTGATCCATAAGATCTGTCAGAAAATTAGCAAAAATGTTTATTGTTTCGCAAAGTAAAAGAAGATGTTTGCAAATCGGTGCTAATCTGGTTTTTTTCGGGGGGGTGGTGGGTCAGTCTGCTTTCATGGAGGACTACAGAAATCAGATTATTTGCTGTTGAGAAGCCGAAATGCGACGATTAATCGATTATCAAACATAATTATGAATTCATTTGATAATCGATTAATCATCTCAATACAATACACCATTTAATCATTGCGCCTCTATTGTCCTCATTTTAATGCTGTCATGCATTTTAGTCATTCACACCGGTTATGCAGACATACTGTATGTTCACACATGGACATCCTTGTTGTTTCCACAATGTTAATGAAAGAGCAACCCACATTGGTCACTAAATTAGCCGTAACTTAAACAGTGACAAAAGTAACAATAAATAAATGATTTATTGAGTCGTTAAAAGCCCTGCGATTGGCTGGCAACCAATTCAGGGTGTCTCCCTCGCCTACTGCCCGAAGACTGCTGGGATAGGCTCCAGCACCCCCCGCGACCCTAGTGAGGATGAAGCGGTTCGGAAAATGGATGGATGGATGGATTTGAAACATTTGTGTGATGAATATGCAATTAAAAAAAAAATCAGGAAGGCTGCAAACCTTTTCACAGCACTGTATGTGAATTTAGTTTGACGAAACAGAACAAAGTGGATATATTTTGTGAGGGATTTAAATGTTGTAGCATAGGTAGATAAAAGTCCTTAGACACACCAAAAATGGTATCTTTAACACCATCACTTCAGCCTGGGACTCAGTACATAGCGTCTGTGCTGTTTTGAGCTGGTCATCGTTTCTCGCAACTCTCTCACTCATTTCGCGTGTTTCTGTGGATGCTTAGTTACATGAAGTGGAAAATGTGCCCACTGGAATGCTGAAATAACAGTGCTGTGGGTGGTTTCCGTCAAATTTAAAAATGTGTCCAGTGTTGGCCACTCCCAGGATGTGAGGCAGGCGTTTAAATAAAAAAGGTTTGTGCCTGTCAGACATTTAGAAGGTAAAAATGAAGTCTCATTGACCTAAACTAGTAGGTAAACAAGTGAAGTTTGTATTTACTGCACTTTAGGGTTAAATGACTGCAACGTTCCCTGTAAGGAGAGATGTGTGTGCACGTGTCACTGAGTGCCTGTGCATGTGTAGCTGTCCTCGCATGGTCATAAAGCCTTTTGATTAACCAAGAGAAAGGGATCCACTATGCTGTTCTGGCCGATGTTCAACACTGGCACCACAAAATGCATTTTGACTTCCCTTGCAAACAAAGTATCTACTGTCGTATGGTTGGAAAATCGTTGAGACAAAATCCTAGGCCAACGGTTTTATTAATATTCTCAAGGGCTTCATTCACTGTTTTTTTTTTTCATTATCACAGTTCATTTTATGCCCAATTATGCGATGATGTTACAACCAAGATAGAATCTTTTCTCTTGCTGTTGTTGTTCATATCAAACTCAGTCAGCACGTGACAGAGAAATCTACGAGCAAAATTGTATCATGTTAAAGTTTCATTTAATTTGAGCACATCTAAACGTTTGGGTGCGTATCCAGCACCCCCAAATGCCTACGCATTAAGACAAAGGCACCGGCGACCTGGTCGGAGGGCTTTTGAAGTCCACAATGACCACGTCAATGCAGAGGGGGGCGAACAGGGGAGATAAGGATAGACCCGGTCACAAAGGGGGACGCAATCATTTGGGAACAGCGGTTGAACATCAAAAGACGATTTGAGAACACCCGTCGCGCCCAGGCGACATTTGTCTCCGCAAAGTCTGCAACATGTTGATTCAATGTTGACCAAATGCTAAGGTGTCAATGTACCGGTGGTTCAAAGCTCAAACCAAGGTAACCAATCACTACCGAGGGGCCGGACCAGGGGTGCGGTATGCAAACGTCGGGGGCAGTGTTATTTCTTGTATTTTGCATATGTCACGGAGCTCGGAGAGTGTGATCGCGGAGCAACTAACCGTCGTTCGCTCTCAGAGATCCGCTCCCGTCGATATTGAAGACAATTTTCCTGTGTGCCGAGTCATTTCTTTAACTTTGTCCGAGAAAAATCTCTGACAGCACGTTACCACTAAATGTACCTGAACTTGATCAAAACAAATATGAGCTTGACAGGCAAAACACACTGGGTATTCTTGTACCATAAAGTGACCATTGAGTAATTTGTCATTCATTCCATATGATTCCATTTTCTTTTTCCAGTTTTTTTTTTGTAGCGTCTGAAGATGATGGCGGATGCCAGCGACATGTTGGCAGCTGCTCTTGAGCAGATGGATGGCATTATAGCAGGTTTGTGTCAGTGCATAATAACTATCTAATCAGAAAAAGCAATGTGTGGATACAAGCCTCTGCTGAGGTTCAGTTTGTTTCCAGAGAAATGACTAAGAAAGCAAAAATCAAACATAAATTGCGTTCTCATTGTGTGGCTTATTTCTTCAGCCAAATTCACAATTGATGCGGTTATTTTCAGCTTTGCGCTGTGCGTCACTGAACAAAGAGTTGGCTGGTCGAGTCCCAACTGATTGAACATTACAACCGCATTAAAACATAATAGTGGTGTGAGAGAAAGAATTTCCATCATGCACTTTTTATCTTGGTGTTTCTACTACACGTACATGATGAACTGAGCTTCACTTGCTATCAAGAGCATAGGGTGTCATTAATTCAAAATAAATCACTGACGGTGGTCTAGTTTTAGTCTTTGATGTTTTCGAAAATCGTCCCTTCCCTTCACGATGAAGACAGCTTCATTCCCATTCGAGCATCATTACCCTAGTGAGGAGCTGATGCACTATAGGTACAACTGAGAGCTCAGATTTTTAATCAAGCGACAGAATGTTACACCTGCTTCTTGCCCGTCGTTACCAATGCTCGTTTTAAGCTCTTCTCTTATTCACTGTATTCCAGCACTTCTAACATTTTTGTTATTCTTCTTCTTTACATTAGGATCCAAGGCTCTGGACTACTCCAACGGGTTGTTTGACTGTCAGTCACCCAGCTCTCCTTTCATGGGTAATTTACGGGCTCTTCACCTTTTGGAAGACCTTCGAGGCATTCTGGAGCTGCTGGACAATGATGGACGGAACAGTCTTCGCTGCCAGATCCCTGACTCCACAGCTGAAAGTCTTGTCGAGTGGCTCCAGGGTCGCCTGGTGAGTGCCTCCAAACCAGGCATAGAGTTTTCTTGACAGTAGCTTAGCCTCACTCTCGTGAAAAAGGGGAGAAAAAAAATGCATTTCTGTAAAATAGCTCTTGTACCGCTTGATGTCATGTGTTCATTTTAGAGGTACAGTCAAACCTCGGTTTTCGTCCATAATCCGTTCCAGAAGGCTGTTCGAAAACCGAAACCACGCTCTTTTTATCATAAAAATGTTTACTGAACACGTCAGCAACACGAGGAAGCGTCACTTCCTAGTCTACCTGAGGAAGCGTCACTTCCTCGTGTAAGGAAGGCGAGAGGAGTCAAATGGTGCATTCAAGTGCGCTCAGTTTGTTCGAGAACCGAAATTTGTTCGTCATCCGAGGCATAAAAAACTTGACATTTTTGGTTGAAAACCGAATTGGTCGAGAACCGAGACGTTCGAAAACCGAGGTTTGACTGTATTTTAATGCTACATTTATGTTATTGTACCCCTTGTTCAAGACACACAACACATGGTGCTGTATTGGAATACATTTTATTTTACAGCCCTGTTTGTGTTGCTTTGAAATCTGGCTTGATTCTGCATGTTTGCGCACTATGCTGCTGATATTGCTTCATCCAGAAAAGGAGACATTAATTGACGCAGGCGACAACCACATTTTTTGCTCAGTGGAAACTTTTTGCGGCGCTCCTTAGGAATGCACAAAATGTTGTCTCTTGTCACAAGAACAAAAATGCTGATTCTTGGTGTCGTAAATTGTGTTTGGCAAACGGGTGGCCCTCTGCCAGCTAGATGCCTCAGTGTTTGTGTCTTGTTGCAACTCACCCTATGCAGAAAGTCTCAATGTGAGCCTTCCCTTCAGCCATGTATGGTTTTGTTTGTGTTGGGCGAAGGATTGTACTGTCAGCCCTTTAAACTGATACCAAAACATTTGATATTGTTGGAACTGTCCCATATGCTCACACTTGAGTATTTAATATCCATCTCCAGTATATTCTTTGACTACTACATGCTGTCCTCTGTCCTTGTAGTCCAACGGGCAGCTCTCTGTGGGAGGGGGCGACCACTATCAGGAGCGACTTACCCGACTTGAGAGTGATAAGGAGTCCCTGGTGCTTCAGGTAAGGCCAGGCCAAGACACATAGCGTCTTTCAAAATTACTTTTGAAGGAGACTGATGTCCTCTTGCATGTAGGTCAGTGTGCTAACGGACCAGGTGGACGCTCAGGGGGAAAAGATTCGGGACCTCGATTTGTGTTTGGATGAACACAGGGAGAAGCTCAACACAACTGAAGAGATGCTACAACAGGTCACCTTTCAGACAGTCACGAGTATTATATTCATTTTTTTTCTACATGTTTGTTTGCACAAACAATTTTCATGTAATCTACAATGCTTGCCAATACTGACATTGTGAGTTTTCTCATATCGGTTTTCATTTTTCATTGCAGGAACTTGTGTGCAGAACTGCGCTTGAGACCCAAAAGCTTGAGCTGGTATCAGAATTGTCGAACCTCAAGTTGAAAATGAATTCCTTACAGAAAGATAGACTCGACTTTGATGAACGATTTCGGGACAGTGAGGTATGCAGGGCACATGCTGCAGACTGGAATAGACTTTGCGTCGTGTATTTTACCGTCACTGATGGAATGGATGTCTTTTTTTACACCCACCCCCACTCCGCACGCACACACGCACTAAATAGACATTCATTCATGTTGTCACCTGTGTGGTAGAGGAACTGCCTCTTCTAGAGAGTTTCAAAGCAGCTGCATGTTGACCTCAGGGATATCCGAACATTCCCCACTCAAGGAATGTGGTGACTCTTGATTTTAGTGGGGTCAATAAATTAACACGAAACAAAGCACTGCTGAAAGAATTAAATTAATTATTTGATCAAATATATTTTGGAAATTGTCCATTGAATATCATGAATTCATGTGCCATTGGATGTATCATTCCATTGAAGTTGCTCACTGTAATTGAAACCTTTTGGAGCTTAATTACAATTGCTCTGGGAAATGAACATCTGTCTGGAAAATGCGCATCCGCATTTTTGTGTCAGATCAATGTACTTTTTGTTTTGCGGTCTTTTAATGAATCATTTGAATTTCCTCTTTCAGGATTTAATCCTGGAGAATAATGAACTGCGGTACAGATTAACGGAGCTGGAGAGTGAAAAGCAACAGTATGAAAAGAAACTGAAAACAACAAAGGTGGGTTATTAAAATCAAGCTTGCATAGTTTTTAGTAACAGCAGTTCTTAGCCACCAATTTACTTTTGCTGACTTGCACATTTTCCGCTACCATTTCACTATTCTCTCCTGTCAATGTCCAACAAAACCTCATAAAAAATATGACCGTGCAATCCTCCACTTCAAATTACAATAACATGAAACTCCCGTGACTCTTGCTTTCCAGAAAGAAGTCTAAATATCATCTTGCACTCAAGCATGTGCACAACCATTCCAAATTGTAGCATCATTTATAAAATGACTTTGTCTTATTTATTTTAAATATTCTGAACTGAAATTGAAGTCTTAACAAGTAACCTTTGGGTTTCCATATGGCAAGAATTGGCGCATTGCTTTGAAGAAGCCAGTTGATGACCATCAAACAGCAGTGTTTTGTTTTTATTTTAATTGTTCTATTATGCAATTAATAATTCAAATAAGTACGCTATATTATTTGCGGTTTGGGATTGAAACATAATTTCCTCTTTTTAAAACCTTTTTAACTTACTTCAGATGGCAAAATCTTATTCTGGCAAATCTTTGATGTAGCAACGAAATTCCGACAACATTTTTAATGATCAGAAATCAATGTATCGCTTTATAATTCCTGTCCCTAATATGGACAAAGGTACTGGGACTGAAAGTAGACAATGCAGCTACAACAACTTCTCGGAGGACTTTCAGGAAAACATTTATCAGGCCGATGATGTTTGACAAAAGGGGCCATGATAATTGCAATTCATCCCAGCGGTATTTATTGTGCTTGAGGGCAGGGCTATGACGTTCGGTAAACACCAAACCCATGACTTACTTTGTAGACTTTGACCAAGTCATGCTAGGTCTTCCCCAAACTGTTCCTATAAAGTTGGACAAATATAATTGTCTCAATGTCTTGTGTTGGTAAGATTAAGAATGAATCTTCAGGGGAAACTAAAGGGTTTCGTTCAGTACCTGATTGTTTGCTACCAATCGAGGTGTGCGTCCCAATACCCCTGTCTGTAGTATCGTCTATCTCTTTAACGTTTACCTTCTTGCACATTTTCTCTTACTGTCTTGGTTCTTCCTCCCTACTGCTAGTCTTTAATGGCTAAGCTTTCTAGCCAGAAAATCAAAATGGGCCAGATGCAGTATGAGAAACAGAAGAAGGAGCACAAACTGCAGGCTCTGAAGGTTGGCGTTTCACAGGATCACTGTTGTGACTGCTGTATGATTATCGGTTTGGCCTCTCCCTTCCTTCAGCTCCACCTCGTTTTTTTTTTTTTTTTTTTAAAGGATGCCAAACAATTTCAGTTGCCTTGCAGACCGTTTTTAAGCTTTGTTTGATTTTTTTTTAACCGAATGTACAGACAGTGCCACTAGAAATGAAGATTCTAGAATCAGGCTTAACCTCCTGTGCTTTATTTCTTTTCATGCCTGTTTCCTACTCCTAATATTTGTGTTTGTGATGTGTGCTGTTCTTTATTTAGCTAAGCCCACTCAGTGCTTACTGCACCCATTCCGCACACATTATCTTCAGAGCAGGGGTGACTCTCTTTTTCTTATTTGCAAGCTACTCTGAGGTCATAAAGTCGTCCTCCCTGAGATTCCATCAAGAAATCAAAGAAGTCATCCCAGGAACAAAGAGGGAGAAATATTTGACATAATGAGATGTTCTGGCCTTGGTGTCATCAGTTAAAAATGACGTGTCATGAATCCAGCTGGTTTATTTTTAAACATCACTGGCAAAGAGCTAAAAGACTTATAAAAGAATATATTCATATATTCGCAGTTTCGCACCTTTGTGGAGCCTCCTCAATCCTCACTACAGTTAATACAGTTGTTATTCTTCATAGTATTGTGGCATCAAAATGTCTACCGGGTCTGGGCCGAAGCATAAAGGAGCGAAGAGGTTCGCAAATTAGAATGTAGAGAGACGCACCCCAGGTGTGGTTTGCTTGCCTGTCAGCCACATCAGCATCTGTGAAACATTTTGTGTTGTGCTTTGTTGTGTGAAGTTAGGCCGGGTATCCTCGTGTCTTTGAGAATATGTCATCACACGTGCCTTGCGTTCGACAGGAGGAGATCATCATACTGAGAAGGCAGCTGGAGGGCAAAGACGGAGAGAAGGGCAGACTACAAGATGAGTCAGGCTTCAAATCCGTTGCCTCAAACAGTGCAGATCCGACAGAAAAAGGTGGGAAACCTGGTTTAGTCTGAATGTGAGCGTGCGTGACGTTTACAGTGGTTGCAAGGTCGTTGAATCGCCAAAGCAACGGGGCCCTTTTTGATAGTAGAAGTCACGACTGACTGCAGTCTCTGTTTTGTTTTCCCCATTTTGTTCCTCTTTACTCTCTCATCCAGATGAAACTCTTAGAAAGAGGCTGAAAGAAAAACGTAAGAGGGTTTGTGCTTCTGTTCATTATTGCACCCGTCTCGACCTCTGTTTGCATGAACGAGCATGAGCCATGCGAACTCTGCTTGTCCATTACTGTATTTGCCCATCAGAGCGCTAATATGTGCCCTGAGAACATCGCAACTCCAATAAACAATGTTGTTTTTACACAGCTTCTAAGGATCTAAAAACCAACATCATCCAAGTCCCATCACTGTGTGTTTTTAACATTTCAGCTGGTAAAGCGACAAGGCCTGTGTGCTTTGTGTTTTTGACAAGAATGAGGAATGAAATGTGTTTGCAACCTTTCAGGCTGTTCACTCATAGCCTCTGCCTCAACCCCTGTAGCCCTGAAGACCCCTCCCCCCTCCCCACTCCCCTGTAACTCCTCTAAACACTTCTTGCTCACACCAGTGACCAGTGTGTGTCCTGCTAACCAATGTTGCTGTCGTGTTCAGTCGTGTGTGACGTTGTTTGAATGTGTCCATATCCCATTCAATCGCACGAAGGAAACAAACATTGGAATTGATCTGCTTATTGACTTTTGTTTTCATATTTTTGAATGTCTTTAACATAATAACTTGCCCAAGGATACACCTAGAGTATACAGATTTGCGGGTGCATCCCAAAAATATTTGATGTACTAAAATGAAGCTTAAAAAGTAACGCAAACTCATTGATGACGTCTGTTGTTTTTTTCTGTCGATTTTGAAGTCGTATAATTGCGCCCTCTGTGTTCCATCCGATGACCCCATTCAGAAACGTTCACCTGTCTAATAACGACTGTTGTTACTCACTAGATGTGGAAGTACAGCGAATGAAGAAAGCAGTTGAATCGTTGATGGAGGCCAATGAGCAGAAGGTATACAGTCGTGGCCATCAATTGCCTTCATTTGCCTTGAAGGAAAATACATGATGCTCTTTATCCTTTGTGTTAACTGACCAAGCTGTACTTTGCAGGACCATAAGATTGAGGAACTGAAGCAGTCATTGATGAGGTACAAGAAAGTTCAGGACATGGTGATGTCAGTGCAAGGGAAAAAAGGTGAGATATAACATTTAATTGATAACTCATTGCAATGTCTGAAAAATAAAGAAACAGTGTGAAAACAAGTTTTTAGATTCAGGTTAATTTAACCTTTCGTGCCGACAAAAATGCATGATAGGTTTTATGGTCATGTGTTTGCATCAAACCTTTGGAACGGCACATTATTGTTTAATTTAGCTTGGTCTTCTCAATGTAGGGCTGGCCGACTTTGGAAAAAAGGTGACCCGTAGCGGCTCCTCTTGTTTCCTGTTTTATGTTGAGAGGGAAGAAATTTCGTCTGTGCTGTATGCACATTTGACAATAAAGTTGTATCCAATCCAATCCAATCCAATCACCATTGTTGTGATTGAGATTGGAATCACTATTATGAAAATGATTTCCCATTGATTTCAAAACTTGGCATTAATTCAGCGACTAAAACCATGCTGCCAATGCTGATTCATTCCTGCACATTGAACACTATTCTTGAAAACGCTATTCTTTTTGTCAATTACAAAATAACCTTGTAAATCCATCCACTTTCATATCACCGGCTATAATTGAATAGAACCACTTTCCCATCCCAATTCTAAAAACAACCTATGTCATATCCTTCTGAAACGTTGCATCCATCAAGCCCCAAAAAGTTTCACAGCCACACTCGGGGCCCCCTTTGCCATACCCCTGACCCCACCCCCTCCTTCAACCAACTCGTTTTTCTTCGATTCTAATGCTTTCAAGATCAACAGAAGATAACATTGAAATCATGATTACATTTTGATTAATCGTCTAGCCCTTTCACAATCTACTTGTTTTCATTGTTTTACAGAGAATCCCAATGGTTATGTGCATGAGGCGTCTCACGCTGATGGTCCGGCTCCATGCTTGTCGACAAACCATTTGTCTATCGACACAAATGGACTTGCAGATAGTGAAATGAAAATGAAGACTACAGATGAGGTTTGTGAGCACAATGTGATACATTTAAGACACTGTTTCACACACCAACATTGACATGTTGACATCCCATTAACTGAACAATTTCTTCTATAAATTCTTTCTATGTGCACTAAGGGGCATATTCTCCCATGTGCTTGAGTCAGAAAAGACTCCTGTACACTTTTTGGGTTGTGCAGAATCTCCCATCGACTTAAGTGTGTCACTGACGCACCTTCAAATGAGGGCGTTCCCTGACAAATTTGTCAGTGTGTACATTCTCCGATAGGTTAGGTTTAAGCACCTTTTCGTCTCCACTGCGGAAGCTTTACAAAGGTCCAGCGTGTTTCAAAGGCAAAACATAATATTACATGTTTTGAGTCATTACACAGCCGCTGACAGCGAGTGATGACTGTCACAGCGCCCGACTCGGCTGCTTCATGCTGACGTATGGACAGGGGGGTGCCACGCCTGTCTCATATATGCTCACTGACTGTATTTGTGTCCCTACTACATTAAGATGACTGAATGTTGACATTAAATCATGTTAAATTGTTGGAAAAAAAGGATCAGTGCCTGCTGACTTTTTTCTGCATCTGTGAGGAGCATTTCAACATGCTGACGGGACTTGCAATTGAAATGCCAATCATATAAAAAAAAAGACAGTCAATGTAATAATGAGCCGTGATTTACAGATTATTTATTTATGTATTTATTTGGTGGTATTTGATGCCCCACAGGCGTGTCTTGCGTGGCAACTCGGTCAACTCTGAATTTGAAACATCGGACTTCTAAGCATTCTGTTATGAGCATGGTATTCTGATTAAAATAGATCGTGTTGGATTTATTCGAAAGTGAATGCAAAAACACGCTCCTTCAAAGTAGCTTGCAAATGTACACACATCACTAGCGATAACTTCTGGATCCATGACGCAAGTTCATTTCACAATCAAAGTGTGACATATGCAATTTTCATGTCTGATGAAAACTCCAAAATCTGGAAATTTGTTCCACGATCTGACTTCACCAAATTACGGCTCCTTAGTAGTTGTGCACATATTTCCATAATGGGCGTATCAAAAGCCTTGATGGGAGAGTCACAGCGTCTTCAAAATTCGTTAAAAAAATGCATTTATGGATTTGACCTTAGCGCGAACATGAGAATATGCCCCTTAATGCTGGACTCTATAAAAGGAAGTTAGCACATAGCCAATGTACACAAGTTATGGTTTTGTGTTTCTGTGTGGGGGTCTTGTGTTTATGTTGTCTTCGTCTTCTGTGCAGCTGGAGATCCTCGATGGGCTGTGTGACGATGGTTCACCCTCATCTAGCCCTTTTCATCCTGACCAGGTCACAGAGTCTGCAGCTACAGATGTAGATGGGTAAAACGTGAAAAGAAAACATCATTATTTTTTTACGTGTGGCTTGATTGGTAGTAATAGATTAGTTCATGATGGAAAGAGACATATTAGTGCACCTCTATATAGATATTTATCCTTTAATTGCATTCCATTGGGTGAAGCTGAGTGTGTATATCATTATGCAGTCTAGTCTAACTTGTGACAGTTAACTGGTGACATGTTTAATGAACATGGTGGCCAGCTATCTTATTTTTAAAATCATATCTAACGTTACGAAATGTACATGAAAAATAAGAATAATGAAGTACTCAAATGAATTGTAGGAAAAAAAATGCCAACATTTTACTGTTGCAAACGGCATAAAATATCCCTTTAAAAAGAACCCATTCCCACACAAAAATTGAATTTAGTTTAAGGCTTAAGTTATTCAAGAGCAAATAGTGCTGAGCCCCAATGAAGGGCACCTGTTTTTCCTGAATGACAATATATCCATTTGTTTAGGTCTTTTATTTGTGGTCAAAATATTTTTTATTTTGGGAAACATTGCATTTTTTTCATGTACTGCGTGCATGCGGCGCTCCACCAAAACTTGTTTAGGAACTCTCAAAGCTCAAGTTACAACTCAAACCCTGCATGATTTCGTGCCACATTGCAACTGTTCTAAACTCTCATCATCATTATTCCAGCAGCCAAGATACAAACCAGTCCGTCAGCCACGAACTTGTTGAAAGGAGTAAAAATGAGAAGGTAAGATACAATCCATTGTAAAGAAGGACAGTTTACAGGGGTCCTCTTTTTACTGTGGTCCCGACATCTGACATTTTGACATTCCAACTAGCGTGCAGTTTAGTATTTTGCACAGTGAAGTAAGAATGCATAAAATAGCACCCTCATTTCTTGCCACACTGACTGTTTTTCAGTGGACTGTTTTGTATTTCTGGCTTAAAACGATTTTTCATACAAATATTTATTGTGAATTTGACCTTTCTTCTGCGTTAGCGCATGACTGACTTCTGTACTAATTGAGGTTAAAGCACCACTGTTCCAAAGGAATTCTGTCGTAGGCCCCCGTTTATTTCCCATTTCCCCTATTCTCAACTAGAATATTTCCTGTCGGTATGGTATGTTGAAAATTGACTGCATTATTTCAAAATTACTACATCAACAAATTCTACTGTTGCAGATAAGTATGTTCGGACATGATGTGTATACACTGTGTTCTGTGTGTATTGTCCCAGAATACACGCAATGACATCATTCAAACTGCTGAGAAACCACCATTGAGTACTGCTGCAGCCTCGCTCACCACCACAGAGGACGACAGCTTTGGGTCCAAAAAGGCCCGCTCATCTTTTGGGAAGGGCTTCTTCAAGCTGCGCGGAGGCAGGAAAAATGGAAGCTCCCAGAATCTTGGTAAGCGCAAAACAAGGTAGCAAGGGGACTGAAACTAAGGACACCCATTTTTATTTTTTATTTTTAATAATGACAAAGAAGTCGGACATATACCCATGGGATAAACCACACAGGCCATTGTTTGCTGTAAACTGTGCTTCTCATTTGATTGTCAAGTCTACTTGTGTGGTGTTGTACATACAGTATGCCCTTTGTACCCTTTTTTGAGTGTTAATCCCTCTTCGGTCTTTGGGATTTTCAATCATGAATTCTGTTTGTCTTGTTTTTCTTTCTGTTGGGTACCTCTGATGTTGTCTGTGTGTATGTGGCACATGAAGACCGCAGCCGCAGTGCAAGCGCGCCTATGCTAGGTACAGTATAGCCCGCTGGTCATTACAGGAAGGGCTGAAGATGGGTCTTCATTGTACAACTCCGCCGTTCTTGAACTCATCGCTCAGCTCATGTTTTAGCAGCTGCAGTGTCCTAACAGCAGAACTCATCTCGTTAGTCACAGTTTGTCTGTGAAACAACAGTTGTGTTGCGTATGCTGATTTGCCTGCGTGCCTGCATGCATTTCTTTTCTTTGGCTCCAATGCCCTGCCCAAACACAATTGTGTATCCGACCGAAATGCTCACGTATCTGAAAGATCTCTTCATTTGCAACCAAACGGTTTAGCTCTGCCTCATTTAGTTGAAGAAGAAAAAGAACACTGATTCTTTCTTTGATGTTTTCGTCTGCATGCACCATTCTGCATGTCACGTCTTGCTTTTGAACACCATGTCTCTCTAGGAGTTCATCCCCTGTCCGTTGGGTTGCTTTCTGGCTCCTCAGAGAAATCGTGCGTTTGTTATTCTCGTCATGCTCATAATATTCGGTGTCCATTTGTCTGCACAGCTGAAACCGAACACAAAGGCACCGATCACCTAGACTTGGCCGGGCTGCCTCAGAGGTCGGCTAACAGTGACAGCACTCATACACTCCCCACCACCACAGAAGGCAAGAAGAAGTCTAAAGGAATTATGAAACTATTCGGCAAGTGAGTGGATGATTACGATCATTGTTATTGTTATGGAGATACTCGTGGCCTTGGCTAAGGAGTTTAATGGAATCTTAAGCATTCGCGTTCAACATTCAGACTGGCAAAAGTTTTTAAATGCAAATCATCCCTTACTTTAAGGCTTAAGAGAAGTCAGTCCACAACATTTAACCTGGATGACAACCCGCCGGTTGGAGATTTTAAGAGAGGGGGAGTGCGAGCCACAGCTGGACCCCGACTGGGTTGGTCTCGTGATTTCCAGCGAGTCAACAAGTAAGCGTTCGATTCATAATCACACTCAGAGTAGGGGTTTCTTATTTTGAAGCCTCTTGACAAATCCTTTTGTCTGCTTTTCTCTGCTTCTGCAGCTTGGCTATTAAATTTCAGTATAACAAGCTGCCTTTTTTTTTTTTTTTTTTTCCAGTGATGTGGATGCTCCGTTCGCTCGCTGGTCAAAGGACCAAGTGTGTGAGTGGCTGCAAGAGCAAGGTCTTGGGCTCTATGTGAACATGGCACGTGTGTGGATCTCTTCAGGACAGACGTTGCTTCAGGCGTCTCAACACGACCTGGAAAGGGTGAGATGGAGTGCAACACAGGTTGCCTTTCAACAAACGAAAAGAGAATAGAAACGGCTAATGCACCTCTGTGTGGGATATTTTCAAACTGTTAACAAATTGAGAATTATTTGGAGGATTTGAATCAAGATAATACAGAAATTCAAAAAAAATAACTCTTCATTCGTATATTGATGTGCAGTAGGAGCAACACGGGGATTGGTCCGTACTTTGACAGGGCTGTAGGTGCCTTGGGGATGAAACCGCAAGCTTCAACGTTGAAAGATGCCCACTTTACATGTAATGGTCATTCTTGTCACACTGCTGTTGTTCAGGAGCTGGGCATCAAACACCCGCTCCACCGGAAGAAGCTGCAGCTGGCTCTGCAGTCTTTTGGCTCAGAGGAAGAGGACAACAAGGGAAAGCTGGACTACAACTGGGTGACAAGTGAGTAGCAGCTGTCCTCTGGGCTTTGCTCGGAGTATCCCAGTTTCACTGACGTGTTTTTCTTGTTCCCTCAGGGTGGCTGGACGACATTGGGCTGCCACAGTATAAGACCCAATTTGACGAGGGACGGGTAGATGGTCGCATGCTGCACTACATGACTGTGGTGAGTCTTTTTGACAGCGGACACCTCTTTTAGTCTTCTCACTGGTTAAGTCACCGTCTTGCAGATTCAAAATAAACAGCTAGAAATCATTCTTACTGTACTTGCTCGTGCATGACTACATGTACACGCACCTCATGTCTATTAATTACAGTGAACCTTAGTTGATTGCGAGTGAGGTAAACAATGTATTTTAGTATCATCATATATAGACCGAGGGGAAATTTTCTTAGTTTTTTTAAACCTAGAGGAATGGAACAATTTTCCCATCTGTGCATATGTGTGTTTTTCCCTCGCCCCCCCCCCCCCCCCCCAAAAAGTGCATTCCATTTTTTTTCTCGTGTTTTTGAGACTGTATGTTGAATTTTTTAGCTGGCTACCAGTGTGGACTGAATGATGACAACAATGGAGAAATTCCGCTGTTTTGAGGTTCTTGGTTAACAGCAACTATGCTTGTGTCATTAGTAGCCAACATGTGTCACAACCGCGTCAAGATCTGATCCGCCTTTTTTGCAAGCCTTTTCCTTTTATTGTCGATTGCAAATAAATCTACAGACAGAGATGTCACATTTATACCATGTCACACCACAAACGATTTTAATGGCTGGAGAACTTCAAACACTGAAATGTTCAACTAAAACATACAGTTTTGTTGAACGACCGTTCTGATTAATACGAATGTATAATATGAAATGCCATAGGTGGGCTAATGGAAATGAGCATCGATGTTATTGTGATTATGAGCCATCAAAAACCTGCTACTTTAACACAAAGGTTGCAACACATAGAACAATACTCACTTAGTCATTGCCTTCTTTCCTCAGGATGACTTGCTTTCTATGAAGGTGGGAAGCGTCCTGCACCACCTCAGTATCAAGAGAGCCATCCAAGTGTTGCGACTCAACAACTATGAGCCCAACTGCTTGCGCCGCAGACCGTCTGATGAGGTGCATGACCAGCGCACATAAAAGCGACTTCATGCCACTGTTCAACATTTTCATGATGATTTAGTCTTCCTCTTCCATGTTTCCACAGAACAATATTTCCCCTGCAGAAATTTCCCAGTGGACCAACCACAGGGTCATGGAGTGGCTACGCTCCGCCGATCTGGCCGAATACGCTCCCAACCTGAGAGGCAGCGGTGTGCACGGAGGCTTGATGGTGAGGTGGTGTGCTGTTTGTTCAGTGGGAAATCAGAAATGAGTTAGTGGGTGCACATCAATTGAAGAGCGTTTGTGTGTTTTCAAGGTGCTGGAGCCAAGGTTTAACGTGGAGACTATGGCACTGTTGTTGAACATCCCCCCCAACAAGACGCTACTGCGTCGCCACCTGGCCACACATTTCAACCTGCTCATTGGTTCTGAAGCCCAACATCTCAAACAGGAGTGTCTGGAAAACCCAGACTACACTCTACTGACCGCCACCAACAAGGTCAAGGTGAGACCACATTGAATTGTCCACACCCACATGGCATTTATTCGGATGAATGATGGATAATTTCCTCCACTAGTGGGCAACTGCTGCTACTCAAGGCTCATTCTATGATGTACTTGTTGGGCAAGTTTGTCTGTAATGGTCACTTGTTCAGCAAAACATGATTAGTCGTACCACCGGTGGTGGGCTCAGTCTTCACTGGGGACTCATTTCAAGTTGAGTTGGAAACGTTTGCTATCATATGGAACATGAATGCAGCATCTTGTTTAAAACATCCACATGTTTGTAAATCATGCTTAAGACATTCTCCCTTGCCCTGGAATCATGAGCTCAGGGGCTGTTTATTCAATTCAGTGTACAGTACTGACATTTTGTTGCTCGAAGAAAAGAATTGAATGCTGTTGTCAAATGAACCAAAGTACAAAATTGTCCTCACAACTTGTAACATCTCCAAAATCCTCCCGCATTGTCAAACATTTTCCACACCTTTGCAACCCTCCTCTCAATTAACTAGCATGATAATACCAGGTTGACTTAAAAAAAGTAATAATAATAATAGTAAAAAAATTATTTAAAAAGTATAATAGAGTACGGGTGGCCCAGTGGGCGACATCTGCATTACAGTTTATAACACAATATTATGTGTTGTGTTATATTATTTTGTCATTTTATGTTAAGTGTTCTTATGATAGCGGCGCAGGCACCCGCAGCGGCTCCTCTTGTTGTATGTTGTCTGTTTAAGAGGGAGGAAATGTCACCTGTGCTGTATTTCATACAGCACATTTGACAATAAAGTTGTATTTGACTTGATCACGTTGTCCACAGTCTCCTGCTCCGTCCCACTATTTTAAAGTGGTCGTCAATGTAAATGTGATGGCAGAAGGTGGTTTGTTGAGGTCTCGAAGGTCCAGTGTAAACCTGAACAACACTGTTGAAATTGTTTCCCGTTTTGGTTCCTACACCAGCCGAGAAAACTGGCGTTTGGTAACTTCGGGAGTCTGAGGAAGAAAAGGCAGGAAGAGAACGAGGAGTACGTGTGTCCTATGGACGTGGAGATGCCGAAGGGACGGAGTTTTCAAAAAGGCTTTGAGCTCCAGATCTACGAGGATGACCTCGATAGGCTGGACCAGGTGAGCTTGGACCACTTCAGTCTTAAAAACGAACCTGCTCATTGGATTTGACATTTCTGCTTTGTGTAAAACAGATGGATGACTCCGAGGGAACTGTCAGACAAATCGGTGCCTTCTCCGAGGGAATCCAGAACCTAACGGTACAAACGACCAAGAATGTTGGATGTTGGAGTCAAATAAGACTCTGAATTGATATACTGTATTATCCATTTGTTGCATTTGTGCAGAGTATGCTAAAAGAAGACGAATTCTTCAAGGAGATATCGAACTCCCCGAACCCCAGCGTGACGGATGACGACTCCACTGCATGAGACTGTCGGCACCATGTGACCTGGTCCTGATGTGAATGAAAAACAGAAGAAAAAAAACAACCTCCACGCACACCCTTTGCTCACTAGTTGTTTGTTAGCATTGCATTCAAGGATGAGCCATCTTTCTTCATCAAGCTAGTGTTTTTCGCTTAGTCGCGTCTCCTTTGCTGCCAAAAGGAGGGAGAGAACATTTAGGACAATGCCACTGCCTGCCAGCTGGTTTCTGGAAATATTTTCAACTAAGTTATGTGCTGGCATTTTTTCTTCTTTTGTTTTGTTATCAAATTCAAAGTGGAGAATACACGATGCCAATAGAGATGGAATACAGTATCTTTTAAATGAGCTCCTAGGAGTAGAGTAGGTGACCAATGAACTTCATTGAGAAGGGGAGATGAACTTATATTTCTAAATGACAGCTGCTACATTTTCTACAAAAAAAAGTACCTTTCTAGTTCAAAGTAAGTTGTCATATATTTTATATTACACTGAACTTTTTAAGAATAATATACGGCACGCATTTGCGCCAATACATGAAACAGTACAAGCCAAATAGATAGTGAGCTGATAGATTCATATCGATCATTGCTGCATTATTTTCTCCCACATTTGTTCTTAGTTCTGATGTTGGTTAATAGAAATCTGTGTCATTATCTTTTCTGCTTAAAGTAGCTGTCATATTCAGTAGTAACCACATAGTGCACCCACTGACCTGCCAGAGATGGATAACAGCTATTTCTAATTCAAAGATCAATAAAGTAATTTAAATCACAGCTGTCTGCGTCATATTTGCCAGGACATTTCAAAATGACTAATTTTGAATTTCTTAGGGGAGTTAATCTGTGATTTGATTGTAGACGTGTTAGCATGCGATCCATTTTATATGTTTGTCCTCAGGGTTGTGCTGTAGAGCGCCCCCAGCGGGGACTCCCTCGTTCTGCTGGGGACTTAAAAAATTGAATTTTAATACATTAAAGTCATCCAGGGCGACCCGGTGTCCTGTGGTTAGCGCCTCCCTGTGTGGAGTTTGCATGTTCTCCCGAGGCCTGCGTGGGTTTTCTCTGGGTACTCCGGTTTCCTCCCATATTCCAAAAACATGCATGGCAGGCTGATTGAGCACTCAAAAATTGTCCCTAGGTGTGAGTGTGAGCGCGGATGGTTGTTTGTCTCTGTGTGCCCTGCGATTGGCTGGCAACTGGTTCAGAGTGTCCCCCACCCACTGCTGGAAGACAGCTGGGATAGGCTCCAGCACTCCCCGCGACCCTGGTGAGGATAAGTGGATCGGAAAATGAATAAATGAATAAAGCCATCCAATAAAATGTCTCAATTAAATAATGCTTCATGACAATTCATCAGTCACACACACATTTAGACAATTTAGTCTCTTCATTGAACAATGCATGATTTTGTACTGTTGCTGGAGTGCCTGCACGGGAAAACATGCAGTCGCCATACAGGAAGGCTTAAAGTGAGGTGTGAGCCTCACAATGGTGACCCAGCAACCAGGTCTGTATTGCACGTGGTAGAGATATGCTGATCAAATGATTTATTGAAGTCATTGTACTTTTTGAAACATTAAGGCGATGAACAATTAATTTAGAAAGATGAGTGTTACAAATCTGTACTGCGCTTTGCCTTAAATCAAGTGTGGCTTTTACCTAAAAAAATCCAATATTTAACATGAGTATGACAAATGTAAAAATGTCTCAATATGATACTGACGTGGGCGGCCCGGTTGTCCAGTGGATAGCACGTCGGCTTCACAGTGCAGAGGTACCGGGTTCGATTCCAGCTCCGGCCTCCCTGTGTGGAGTTTGCATGTTCTCCCCGGGCCTGCGTGGGTTTTTCCCCGGGTGCTCCGGTTTCCTCCCACATGCCAAAAACATGCATGGCAGGCTGATTGGTCACTCTAAATTGTCCCTAGGTGTGAGTGTGGGCGTGGATGGTTGTTCGTCTCTGTGTGCCCTGCAATTGGCTGGCAACTGATTCAGGGTGTCCCCCGCCTACTGCCCGAAGACAGCTGGGATAGGCTCCAGCACCCCCCGCGACCCTCGTGAGGATCAATCGGTTCGGAAAATGGATGGATGGATGATACTGATGTGTCAATGTATTTAGAGTTAGACGCGCTGTGGCAATCTCAAATGGGACAAGCCGAAAGTTATCTTACATGACTCAAAAAAACCTCGTACTCCAAACCAAATACAATAGAAGTTTTTCATCAAATACATTAAACTTGAGCCTCATTTAAAATCGCGCAAGTTGGTAGGAGTTCGTTTTCTGTTCGTGTACTGTGCACAAATTAGTAGTTTTTTTGACGCACGTGCCCTCTCGTGGCTGTTATAGAGAACTGAAGCTCTAAACTTTAATCGCTTGTGCGCATGCGCATTGAAGAGAACCGTGATTTTTTTTTTTTTTTTTCCTCTCTCGGGGGTGGGGTGGTAGGGGCGGGGGTCTCACTGTATGTACGCAGAAGTGAAGAAACACCATGGCTTCGAGGTTTGTAGTTTGATTTTTCTGCACCTTTTAAAGTTATTTCTTATTTTTATTGGGGTACTTGTCGTCTTTCTTTTTTCTGATAGAAAACATTCCAAAGGTTTTTATATGTTTGTTTTCTTAACAGGATTTGTGTAGTCCTCCTCCTTGGAGTGTTCCTCGGTGGACTGAATGCATCCAGGTACTGTACCATAAATAATATTGTATTGACTTTTGTCAGTGGTGACAAAAGTACAGTCACATTTTAAGTACAAATAGCCTACAGGTTTGTGGTTTTAAAAAATCGTCTGCTGTGCTTAAAAAATAGTAATAGCAAATAATCGTAAACATGTACTGTACTGAGAAGAGAAGATCTTGTTGACTTTACCGCTCTGTATTGACATCATTTTTTCCCCTTCGTGTCTTAGTCCGCAGAGGTTGAAAGAATTAACATTTTGACAAAGAGTAGAAAGTATAGATGACTGTTTTCAAATGTGGAGAGTAATAGAAAGACGTTGAAAGAAAATTAAATACTCATGTAAAGTACTGTACGGATAATTTACTTCATCACAGTAACAAACTATTTGTACTTGCTTACTTTTCATCACGACATCTTGTTGTCCATATCTGTAAAATAACAAAATACCGCTGAATGTTCTCATGACAGAATGGTATTAAACCAAGAACTTTCCAACCTTTTCAATGAGTTGTGGAGGCTGGATACAAATCGAATGACGCCTGGCGTAGATTACACCATCTCAGTTCAGGTATGAAGACTCTCCGCGCTTCACTCTGTGTGTGCCTTTTTTTTCATGCTGACTACATGGTGTTTGTTTTTGTTGTGCAAGGGCCGAGCAGGCTTTGTAAGCCCGGGCACACAGTTTGCACTCGATCATGCTTCCCTGCCTCTCTTCTCCAACGTCAATGAGCTCAAGATGAGGAACACCACCACCATCTTCAGTTAGTAGCAACTTTAACTCATTCACTCCCAAAGACGTTTTTAAACGTGTTTTCAGACTTGGTCTAGAATTGGTTGGTACTGAATGAGTTTAACCCTCATGCAGTATTTTTAAGCGGCTGCATGAAGGGTATTACGTCCTCGAGGATTGTCCCAAAAATGTCCCTCTTCCAATGTGCAACAACTTTTTTCACTTTTAATTTTGTTTCACTTTCAACCCCTCAAAATGTTCAGTGGGAATTGGCCAAGACATAGATATACATCCTATGCAAAATTTCAGCTTCGTGGAGTTATTTTTCACTGTTTTGTCTGTGGTGTCCATTTGTCCAACAGTCCAAAATCGTCCAAAGTGTCCGAAATGTCCAATTTGGGGATAATTACTGCATGGGGGTTAATACCATCGTATTCGCTCAGGTCAAAAGTGTGTGGGTGATGATGAGATGCGGTCACAAGCCGAAGAACTAATGAAGTCATGACAGTAAAGGGTGGCAGCCTTTATATCGAGATTACGTTTATTTTGCCGCTATAAGTAAACTCCAGCCGACTGCTAGCATGTGTGACACATGCCTCCTAGTTTGGCCCTGTAGTCGTGCAGTCTGGTAGTTTACTACAAATGGTAGTAACATTTGGTTGCATAGCAGGAGGCCGAAGGTTGCATTAAGTCGCGGTAGTAGCCTCTTCTTGTGTGATTCTGGTGTCTGGAAGGAAGTTTACTGTTAGCATGTGTGTGTAAATGTTTGACTCCGAGCATACACTGTATAAATGCTCCTTTAGGGCTTTTGAGGCTGCTGGACAATTATGAAAGGTCAACTGGCGTGGCTGAGCGTGTCACCACCGAGGAAAAAGTTGAGACCAGCCGCTTCTTGGACGCCATTATAGAGACAGAAGTCATGAAGGTACAGTTCACACGTGTTTGGGCGACATCTCGATTACTTGGTTGCTGGACACATTTCATTTTAAAAATGCACAGATGGGTCGGGCATGTTATTTTTAGATGAGGTTGTCATTTTTTTATTATGTTGATTTAAAAAAAAAAAAAAAAAAGTTCATTTTAATAATACTGCTTGAAGACAGGCTCCGGCACGCCCATGATGCGACTGAGGATAATCGTTTCAGGATGGATGTACATTGCAATCCCTTTTTGTTTTATTACGATGAATGTCACTTCCAATAATCGGCAAATTATTTCATAAAATAATGTTGAATGTACCTCTAAAAAATAATTCAAATTTTACATTTTAATTCAACAATTTAGGAGAGAGTTGCTAAATTCATATGATAAATATGACAGGATTTGTGAGAAAGTACAATGCTTTGGCGAAATGTGCGGCCATGTTTTGCCTCGCCTCAATCCACGTGCGTGTTGAATGTTCTTTTTCGCCCCCTCGAACTACATCTGGGGTGAGCCTGCAGCTGCGCCCCAAAGGGAGCAGCTTTTTACTGGAAACATTCTTTTGCACAGAGAGAACAGTAAACATGTGGAACATCTGCGTGCAGCTGTGGAATGCTGCATTGTCTCGACCTCACTGCAAATTGAACCCATACTTGAGGAATTTCTGAGGGGGCTGAGTGGAGCTATTTGGGTTCTTGTTGCCTGTGGTTTGTCATGTTTTCTAATTCGCATCTTGGTTACACCACACCAGGTTGGTGGATTATCTCAACAAAGGAGATTTACTCATCACTTACACCGATTTAAAACAGATTTCAGATGGTCTTTTGTGTTTGTCAATAAAGTTTTCGGTCTTTGAGGTCAGCTTGTGCAAAATGGAACAAAAAAAAACAACATCTGTTGTGTTTAAGTTGTTGTTCTGTGTACTGACCAATTTAACCCTTTCGTGTACAAAAATATAACCTCTAACCCAGGGGTCGGCAACCCAAAATGTTGAAAGAGCCATATAGGACAAAAAATCAAAAAACAAATATGTCTGGAGCCGCAAAAAAATAAAAGAAACACATGCTGTATGTATGTACTACTGTCTGAGAATTGTTTGTTAACTTTGTTTACATCCATGAAGGAAACACATGCTGTATGTATGTAGGAGTCTGGACATATTTGGAATGTGTCTGAGAATCGAACCCGGTACCTCTGCACTGTGAAGCCGACGTGCTAACCACTGGACTACCGGGCCGCCCCATTCCTTTGTTGTGTGTTCACAAACGCCCCCATAGAATTTATTTTGTAATTTCGTCGCTTGATTTTTTCTTTTGGTGCATTATTTTCGCTTTTCTTAGTGTCAGTGAAGTGATCATTAATTTCCGTTTTTCTGAGGCTGTCTTTGAACGCCTCTCGAGTCGAACGAAAAGAGAGAAGGCACGGAGTCGGACGCAGGTGTGTGTGTGTTTGTCGAGACTGTTAAAAGCATAAATAAAGTGTACGTTTTCAAAAAACAACACCACAGCTCTCCTTTTTCGGAGCTGCAGCATGTATCTATATCTATTTGAGCTATATTAGCCTACTATCAAAATCTTTTTCCATTTTCAAACCTTTTTTATAAAGCTCCAGGGAGCCACTAGATGTCACTAAAGAGCCGCACGTGGCTCTGGAGCAGCGTGTTGCCGACTCCCGCTCTAACCTGATAACCAGATAAAGTGTCCACTCTCGTAACCGCTGTCCTTGAAAGGGTTAAATGAGTCAAAGTGCGGTTCTGCTTGAGTAGGTTGATCTGATTTTGTCAGTGATTGTTGAGTGTCTGACACCAGATACCATTTTGTTTTGTTGTTGTTTGTTTTTTTTGTAGCGTACTCACAGATATCTGGTGAGTAAAGGACAATCTTCATCTAACTTGAGAGACTTTAAGAGTCAGCTGCGCCTAATCTGGTTTCACCTTTACTACAGACAGAGGAACAGTGGGTAAGAGCACGCTCGCTGAACACCCCTTACGCATATTCTGATATGAACTCACATAGGGGGGCTTTTGATGGAGTAAAAAAAAAAAAAAACGTACAGTCAAACCTCGGTTTTCGTCCATAATCCGTTCCAGAAGGCTGTTCGAAAACCGAAATTGTTCGAAAACCGAAACCACGCTCTTTTTAAAATAAAAATGTTGATTGAACACGTCTGCTCACAATGGGAAGCAACACGAGGAAGTGTCACGCTTCCTTGTGAAAGCGAGAGGAGTCAAATGGTGCATTCAAGTGCGCTCAGTTTGTTCGAGAATTGAAATTTGTTCATCATCCGAGGCATAAAAAACTCGAAATTTTTGGTCGAGAACCGAGACGTTTGAAAAACGGGGTTTGACTGTATGTGTAGACATCATTAGCACTCATAGTGGTCTACCAGGTTGCCTGGCTTTAACAACAATTATCCAGAACGCAGCCGAATAAAAGCAGACCGATTTTACCAAAAACAACGGGACGCTACAACCCACATTTGCGGTGGACTCATTTTTACAGGCCTGACTCCTGCGGCTTTGAGCACGTGTTTGTTGGAGAGATCAAATCAAACAGTGAAATCACAGGCTTCCATAACTGGATCCAGTTCTACATGCAGGAAAAGGGCAGCCTACTGGACTACAAAGGCTACAAGGCCAAGCAGCACGACTTGGTACGTTCTGAACCATCGTCCGCTCATCGCTCCGGTCGTCACGCAGCCTTAACGCTCGCGTCCCTTTCAGCCCGACGAGGACGACCACGTCATGAGCCTCCAGTTCAGTTGGCATAGCGTGCTCAAACCCGTGGGTAGCTCCTTCATCGGGACCAGCCCCGAGTTCGAGATGGCCCTCTTCACCGTCATCTTCCTCATGAACACGGAGAGAACCACCAACGTGCTGGTCAATATCGACCAGTGTCAGATGGAGCTGGTGGTCATCCGACACGGACGCTCCCTCGGCACGGCCTACCCCAAACTGCTCAGCAGCAACAGCAGGCACATTCGACAGCACTCACAATAATCTTTGATTTGTTTTCAATTCAGCTTTATTCGACTTGGATGTGGCCCACTGAGATCGTATACCTCTTCTCGGGATTCCCGGCCAAACAATAATAAAGGCAAATGCAGACTGAAATCTACTCGCGACCTATAAAGCAACTCATGACCGAGTATTGTTTGTGTTCTAGTTATGTGTCATTGTACTGGTTTCCCCATTAAAGGTTTAGCAATAAAACAAGCATATCGGCTTTTCATTTCTCGCTTATATTTTCGGTTCATTCACAACAGCCCCTTGTTCTTGGGAACGTCAACTGTGATTTTGTGGTTCTTTTGGCTGACATACGTAGAGTTCGGTCCTCATACATGCTATTCAATTGGCTCATGCTGTGATCCCCTGAATTGTGGCATGTGCATTAAGGTCACTCCAACACACCACTTCCGACAAACGCTGTGGGAGCGAGCACTCAGCTGACCCAGCAGTTTGTTCCCACAATCACTGCTGAAATGGACAGCGGTTCTTGCCTCTCTGAGTGCAACCTCCCCCACAAAATCAATGAGAATTAGGAACCCATACGAAGTGTTTTCTAATACAAATGAGAAAAAAAACTCTTTGCTCACAAAGATAAGTTTGTCTGTGAGAACAGATACAAATTTCTCCCAACAGTGACTTAAGCACGTTTTCATCTACCTTTCTTACCCACGTGACAGCATGTAGGGGTTCACAGAAACGTGAACCCTTTAAAACGAGAGTTGATCATGACAATGCGCTTTTTCTGTCATGAAACCCTGACTGTGGGTGGTAGGATAAATGTGTGTTGAGGTGTGAAACAAATCATTTAAATCACTGCGAACATCGACTTTTTCACTTACACAAAAGATTCTCTCATATTCTGCATGTAGCATCAGCGCTTATTTAGATGAACGGTCACGCCAACGTATGGTGGCAGAGCATCCACGTAACTCAGTGTCATGCGACCTTGTGGAAGTTGCCGTAAACTGAAAATGATTTCCTGAAAATCAGAAAGCTTGGTCTCAGCCTCAGTTCATGTGTCCTTGAGCCAAAACACACCTCTGGAGACATCTAAGAATGGCTCGGAACCAAATACTGCACTCTCTCTTCTTCCCTGATTCATAGCTGTTTTGAACGTCTCTAGAAGGTGCTGAAACATACAGACTGGAGACGCTGGCCTTCAAAACTGAAATAACTGGAGCGCTGTGCTCCCGAGAAGTGGCCCGAAACATCTTGACTAGTGCACTGAGTATCACAGTTACATAATTCAATTCATTTCAGTAATTGCCTCAAAACGCTGTGCAACAAAATCATTTTGCCCAGGCCAGTTACATTATCATTGTTCGTTTTTGTTCCCCCCCAAAGTACTTCTTCTGTTTTCCAATCTGGTAGTTCAAAATGCAAAGGGTCTTTTTTAGGTGGATTCTCATGTTTGCATGAGGTCACAAGTGAAACTGCCAAAACAGGAAGTTGGGAGATTTCCTATTGTGTACACACTCTCAGTTGAAACATGTTGCATAATGTTGATGTTGCATGGTCTCCCTCTGTTGTTCTGGTTTTATAGGATATTGTTGTGACTCCGGTTTAATCTCCATCCTCATCCTCATCGACCTGAGTGCAGCTTTTGACACCATTTCTCACCCCATCCTCCTTAACAGACTCTCTACCATAGCCATTACTCACACTCCCCTACGCTGGTTTCACTCGTCTCACTGGCCGCTCTCACTACATCCAACTCAACTCCTTCACTTCACAGTTCTTCCCCATCTCTTCTGGTGTGCCCCAGGGCTCCGTCCTGAAACCCCTCCTCTTCATGATCTACCTTCTCCCCCCTGGCAATATTTTCCGTAATTTTGGAATACGCTTTCACTGCTTCGCGGATGACACCCAGCTCTACCTCTCCAGCAAACCCGATGCCTCCCTCCCGCCATCCAGAATTTAAAGCGCTCAAAATGTAAGACAAGGAGAAATCATTTGAAAAATAAAAAGTCAGTTCGATTCATAACGATTAAAAGACTTTATCCATGGCAGTACTTAACTGACACTTCATAGCAGAGTCTCATTGTGATCAGGTTACACAATTACTCTGTTAGAAAGAGCAACTAATTACATTTCCATTAGCAGATTGCACAATACCTTTAGAAACATTATGGAGAAGCACAGTCTGAACACGTCTTGATTGTCTAGTAGCAAAAAAGGATTATTGGGATGCATGGTGTCCCCGAAAAACGCAGCATGCAAAGGCGACATATCAGTGATAATTTTCAACAAAAAAAACAGCATGCTGTGTTCTGTCAGAATTCCCATACACATAAAAAGACCGGGTAAACATTTGATTTTGACAAACCAAAGCAAATATTAAGTCTTTTTTATAGTGTACAGGGAGCAGTATAAAATTGGCACTGGAGAAAATGACACGGGTAAACAAATGTGTGTGTGTGTATATATTTTAATATTTGACAACATAAAAAATGTAATCAGAGTCCAGTGTGTCATCCAGGTTAAATATACGAAGGAGTTGGAACCTGAAGAGTCATCACAAACACAACAGCAAAAGAAAACATGTAGCGATATGCCAATTCACCCCATCCCAAGGATGAAATCATCTTTTCAACATATGTTGGGTTCATTGCTGAAAAATATTGATATCATCAATCCCTGATTTAAGTTGTACCTTTTTCTCATTGGATCTTAAAACATAAATTGGAATTCGGACTTATCTAAGGTTAAATTAAAAAAAATTGGTGATCCTAGTTGATTTCCATAAAAAAGAAACAAAAAATGAATTATTAAGTTATTATGATTACTGTAATTATAATTTGGGGTAGCGAAGGAGCTCAAACATTTAATGAAAAGGTGAAAAACATGGGTTTACTCTATCAAAATTTGAGTGATATACTGTAGATCCACAAACCCTACTTTGCGTCTTTGATACCATAACCACACATTGATGTCTTGGATTCTTGGACAGCTAAGAATATAATTTTATCCATAAACATTCTGACACCAACTGTAAAAAAATTCATTTAAAAATGCTTGAATTAAAAAAAAACCACACACACACACAATAAACAGCCATTTGAAAACATAGCTCATTCGATATTAATAGTTAAAAGTCATGTTCGAGGTGTCAAAATAGCTGCTGCGTCTTTGCATTTGGCAGCGTCGCATCTACAGCCAAGCATTCTGGAGGGCAAAAACCAAAGCAGCATAAATGGTAAGTTGAACAGATCAACTGACCCGAGGCAGTTTTCTGTATGTTGGAGGGGCGGGGAAGGGGGGGGGGGCAGCTTCCCGTCGGTAGCCTAGAACAGCACCTTCTTGATGTAGGCCACAGTGGAGACGTTGAGCAGCATGTTGACATGCTCATTCCCGGGAAGCTCTTGCAAAGTCACCGGTTGTTTCTGCTGCCCCACCCAGCGTTTGCATTGGGTGGCGCTCAGCAGGTTGACCGTCCCGTCGCCGTCGCCCATCACCACCGTGGGATCCACGTCGGGGAACTTGGAGGTGTACTGGAAGGCTTCCGACGTGGGAATGCCGGAGCCGTACAAGCAGTGGACGGCCACTCCAGGCGGCGTGAGGTCGAAAAGCAGAGATTCCGTGTCTTGACGCATCAGCCAGCCATCCTTGAAATCAAGGTCAAAATAAAGTCGCTGGTAGTCCATCACGGTATAGTTGGTTGAGGGCGTCTGGATCAAAACCTGCACGGGGAGGTGGTGACGTTTTCATGAAAGTGTTCTTTGGATCTTTAAGGAATAATAAATTCACGCATACACACGCATACCTTATCCTTAGGCCAGGTGTGGGAATAGGGAAGGAGCCAAGAGGTGGACACGGCCGTACGTTGCTGAGAGCGGATCTTCAGTGGCCTGATGACTGGGATGCCATTATTGTCGCCTGAAACACAAACCGATGGGACAGGAACAAAAGTAAGGGGACGTGTTATTGTGTGGTTTAGGCAAATACGGTGCTGTACTGATCATCTGATAACAGCCATTTGAGTGACGATTAATAATAAAATGAAAAACCACGATTGGCTGGGAACCTGTTCAGGGTATCGTTTTAAATCTCATAAACATACTTATTAAGTGAACACCGCAAACACACACTTGAGCACGGCTCTAATATTGCCAAAGAGAATTTTGTACAAACAACTTATCGTTTTGAGTTGTATGCCCAAGGCTATTTTTTTTTCTCAGTAACAAGCTGAAAGAAGAGAAATAATAGGTCTTAGGGCTAGACGATTATTTCAGATTCAAATCATGAATAATGAAACGACTATTCGTGGTTTTCAAAACTCTTGTTTAACTATTAAAACTCGGTGACTCAAAACTGTCATCATAGCGTCATTCATTCCTGCACATTGAACTTTATTCTTGAACTCTCTATTCTCAAGTACAAAATGACCCCGTGAATACCAGAGGTGGGCATTTCGTCAGTACTCACTGTTTTGCAAATGACGAGGAAAAAAAAAAAAAAAGACACAGACTAGGCACTGACGGAATTGTATTTTTGTCCGTCCGTCAATGTAATCGTCACTAACCGGGTCAAGTACCAACGGACGTCTATGTCTGTCAAACCCTGACGGACACCAATGTCGCTAATGACTGAAACACGCCCTGACTGTTCCTCGTATGTTTGTTCCCGGGGGTTGAATACATCGGTTTTGCTTGACTATACAGTCAAACCTCGGTTTTCGTCCATAATCCGTTCCAGAAGGCTGTTCGAAAACCGAATTGTTCGAAAACCGAAACCACGCTCTTTTTAAAATAAAAATGTTTATTGAACACGTCTGCTCACAATGGAAAGCAACACGAGGAAGCGTCACTTCCTCGTGTAAGGAAGGCGAGAGGAGTCAAATGGTGCATTCAAGTGCGCTCAGTTTGTTCGAGAACCGAAATTTGTTCGTCATCTGAGGCATTAAAAAACGTGAAATTTTTGGTCGAAAACCGAATTGGTCGAGAACCGAGACGTTCGAAAACCGAGGTTTGACTGTATATGGAAATGCTTTGCGCTTCCTGTACAGTAGGTGGCGGTATGCCCCAAAGACCTGTTAAACCGCCAAAAAATAAGAGAAAGGATTACACCTGTGGACTAATAATTCACCAAATCTTATCAAATATGAGGACGAGTAATAACTAGATTTATAGCAAAAGTTTACTCAGGTTTGGTCTCATGGTGGTCTGGTTGCACTACTCCAAAAAACAAAAAACACATGTCTTCTCTCACCAGATGTGATCACGCGTAGTGTCTTGGCCACGCCGGCCCACGGCGCTCCCAGAGCGATGAACGCTTTAATGTATTTGTCTTTCCAGGCTTGCGGCTGCTGGTTGAGGAAGTACAACATGTACATGTTGCCCATACTGTGAGCGATCAAAACCACGGGCCGGCCCGCATTCGTTGCCATCTCCTCAATCATCTGCTGTAATGCCAGGAAGTATTCCATGTTCTCATCTGGGAAGGAAGCAAAAAAGGCATCTCTAAGTCAAAATGGAGAAGCTCATGGGACAAGCTGCTCACGAGAGGAGCCTTAGCAAGGTTGTGTGCGTGTGTTCCGCTTACTGGGTGCTTTTCTCCAATCATATGGAGCTCCTCTCACATCGTCACCTCGAGTGTAGCCCCAGTCCACCAATGCCTGTGCGATGTTAAAGAAATACAAACCTAAAAAAAAAGAGCAGACAAGTGCAGAATATGCTTTTAGCGGCATGGAAGCATTGGTAGCTTTTCGAGAGTACAGTGAAACTCCTCTACAACGAAACCTACATGGGCGAAAATACCCCCTAGTGTGAAAAAATTTTCATGCATCAACACCATTCCCACTTCCCTGCTCCCCCCACACAATGAAAAAAAAAAACCTGTTGCGTAATCTTTTTCTCTGCTCTTGCTTCGCGCCGAGATTCACGACAACGAAGTCTAATCCAACAGCGACCTCTCCTGCTTCGTTCGGAAACGGCAACAGCAACCACCACACTGGTTTACGCATGCGCAGCAGTCCAGTGCGTGCACACATACGTTTGTGTGTGTGTGTGTGTGTGTGTGTGTTTACATCTGAAATCAAATTTGCTACAGTGAAAAACCCCCTGTTGTGAAAAAAATCTTGCTGCAAACATGATTTCATTGTAGAGGAGTTTCACTGTATTTTACTTCAGGTTTTCCTCGGCAAATATGTGGTCAGTTCATTATACACAGGAAGCCATTCCTAAGAGAAGATGGTCTTCACTGGTTTGTAAGCTGGAGGGGTTTTACGGAAGCATCAAGAAAAGACAATGACTATTCTCCCTGATCTTTCTTTGCTCACACGCGTGCAACAGCACAATAGGCACACCGGGCAGAGATGAGGATAACCGTAACCCGTTTTGTCAAGTGTAAAGTGTAGTTCTTGTAGGCTGAAATGCTGACATTTTAAGGCAGGAGCAAATGACAGCACATGATATCGCTCATCTTCACGAGACCCCTGACTGAATGAGAATTGACGTACAGTGGCTGTATGATGATTGCGATTGTGGACGTTTAAGACCGCAAGCAAACTTGCATCCTTCCACACTTACCCACACTGCGTTTACTGGGGTCCAGATACTCCACTGAGTACGTCTGGCCGAATCCCGGTACGGTGATGTTCACCCCGGGTGGTGATGAGGTAGTGTGTGTGGTCCTGTTGTAGATCAGCCTACACACACACACGTAGACAGTGTCAAAAGGAAACCTTGACTTAGGTGTTAGTTCTGCTTCTGTAGTTCTCTGGTGCGAGACCAACAATAGAAAACAGGATTTCTGCACTTGCGTCACACCTTGTGTGACAGACATCATCTTCCCTTTTTGTTCTTGACTGCCTTATAGATGTTTCCTGATTGCCTGCAATTCCCATTTGTATTATTATATTCTATATGGCACCAACTCCAGTGAATAGTGCTTTATGAACCACAGCAAGCATCGCACTATTATTTACTGCACAGCTTGGCTCGGCTTTGTCTGATTGTGAGGATCAATCAAATAAAAATATATTGAAAGTACAACGTAACTTTTCTTTTATTGTTCGAAGTTTCATGTTGACAGAAAATGGAGGACTTGGACACGCTTGCTTTGTGAGCCAGTTTAGAGATCACTGGTCAAAGAAACGTTGCCAATCTATTCCAAGACCTCTTTTCAAACAAGAGATAAAGAAAAATTGATCTTGTCATTCCATTCTGCATGGACAATAGAGTGGACAATAGAGTCTGTTCACAAACAGACTCTATTGTCCATCCTGACTAAATGGCTACAACACAGTAGGCCGAGTGTGCAAATATCTTCGAGAGGAATAGTTTTTTTTTTTTTGGTGTTCAGCAATTCTAGAAAAGCAAGCATACCTCAGCCGAGGCTTATCTGGAGCAGTGTTAACGTTATTTGTTAATTAGCTGGCCAACTTCTGGTTTATGGGGAATGGTTAACGGAAAACTGCTGTCATCAACTTCTGGAGGGTGAACTGTCCCATAGAAGCCATAAAATAAACACTTATTTACTGTTTCTCTGTTTCTCCCGCTACATATAAGCAGCTAGAAACATCTATTTCATAAACTGCTCAATTCTAGTTAAATGTTACTAATCGGCGAATTTAAAATCCAGGAGTTTTTCCAATTTCCTAAGAGAGCGGTTGTTTTTGTTAATTCCCACTTGTTAAGGATTACCACAACATAGGTTCGCATTGGGAGAATTGACCTTTGGAAGGGCATACACATTGGAGATGGATAACGGTCCAAGGAATGTCAACAAGGCCAGCACAGACAAGGCACATATAGACAATTATTCACACGCATGATTAAATCAATTTAGAGTCTTCAGCACAACTCCCTTTCATCAAATGATGCTAAAGTGACAAAAGTGTGGTGCTACTGGTCAGGGTAGTATACTTTTAATTCACTCAGCAGTACTGTATCAAAACTTCCTTTTTAAAAAGGCCAAATATTCATTTTACCCCTTAACCAAACAGCACTTGAACAAAAAAAATTAAAAATCAAGGTCACTGACAAAACTATCAAACATGTAGAAAGCAATATGAGGGCTACACTCACAAAATAGTTTAATTTGTTGCATCACCAAGCTTGTAGCTTAATTTAGTTGAGTTATGAAATGAATTTTCCCGATCGAAATGCCATTAATCCTATTCAGCTTCCAGAATGCACCTTTTTTTTAAAAACTACGTTTACATTTTTAATAACTTTTTAAAAATATTTTTAAACTTTGGTCGAGTGGCAGAGTATTTTAAGCTCACTCGATTCAAATTTCGACTCACAACACAAAGCAAATTGACCAAGTGAGAAGTTGTACTTGAACAACTCATAATTCGGGGCACTTGCGAGTTATGTACCATTGTACTAATAGCTAATCCACAGTGAATACAAATCCAAGAAATTAGGAAGATAAAATATCAATGGGAGCATCTTTGACTGACAGGTGTCATACCTTATGTTGTCCATCCAGCAGTCAATGGCAACAGGCACGAGCTGCTCCAGGTTGAGCCATAAAGTGAAGAAGGTATCTGTCTTCTTGTAACAAATGTAATGAACCACACTGGGTTTATCCAGTTTCGCCTCCAGTTGGTTTCCCAGGTCCCCTGGAACTGCAATCAGCAAAAAGAAGGCTTTGAACCCTGGACATCGGTGCTGTGAGACGGAAATGCTAACACGTTGTCCACCATGCTGTATATATACACAGATACATAACACACATACATATATATATACACACACACGCACACACACATTTATGTCTATCTAGATTGATTGCATTGGTGTACAGTTATGAGTGGTGGTCAAAAGAATTGTCTTGCTATTTTTACCGCGCAACGTGTTGTTTGGATGTCTTCATCTATAGATCATTTTCAGAGTTTACGTTGACATTTCACCATCGATGTCCTTGAGTCCACGTGGCGAGTTTGCGCCCACATTGATTTTCATTTTTCAACTGATTAAAAAAATTGTGACTCGGTCACAAACATTTCTTCAAGGAGAAAGTGTGGTTTGTGTGGGGAAAAAAAAACAATGGGAGAAAGTATGCAGAAATATTCCAACACTAATCTAGCCGTATTAGTTCTTGTCACACTGTTTGTAGCAGCCACACAAACTATTACGCTGACCTCATGTCAACAGAATAAGTACGCACTGGTCAGATAAGGTTTCCACAAACTCAACCACATTTGATCAAGCGGGCAGGAGCGGGGGGGCAAGGTGAATACAATGGTAATGGCGTTTAAACAAGATTGACTGTGTAACCCTGCAGTCTGAGTGAAAAGAATCACATGATGCATTGTGCAGATAAATGATGGGATTGGCTTAATGTTCCTCAGGAATCCGATTGGCTGCATAAAATCAGTCTCGTGATAGGACTGTAAACAATCGTTAGCAGACGGAGAAAACAATTAAGCACGACATCACAGTGTACATTTAACCCTGAGAGAATTCGTATTGGTATAAAGTAACCTAAATGTTTAAAAGTAATCAGTCGATGTAAAGTGGTGTTAAGAGAAGGACTGGAATCGCGTCACAGTAAAGCGACACAGTTGTATATCGCGCAAATATCATTTCAAACGCACATTGTCTTAACAACGATCCAGTCGCGGTGCCCGTTTAAAGTTAGTTTACTTGAACCTTTATTTTATTCACCAAAATTGATTTGTTCGTGCTTGCATAATCACAAAATGTTGACAATTTACAGAGATGAAACAAATGAAATTTCTCCGAATTGAAGTCAGTCCTCTGTCGGCTGCCAAGTCTTTCCCATCTCACGTCGTTCGTGAAGTGTTGACATTTACCAAAGCCAATGTAAAGCGAAGGCAGAAACAGGGAAGTACAGTCAACACTTACCGAGGACCACTGGGGGTCGCGGGGACTGGCATGGCTTGTTGCCACCACATTTTCGTACAGGTTGGCTGCAGCTCCGTCCAGAAAACAGACACAACAACAACACGAGTGTGAGAAGCGAGAAGGCGGTCACCCGGTGTCGACCCCCCATGACTTCCGATTTCTCATAGCCAAAAAGGCATTTAGCTGTCTTCCTAAGATGCTATCCGACCGACTAACTTCTCCAGTGTCGTTTGTCGCACCTTTAATAGTTGACGATGTTTGCGTGCAACGACGACGATGACGCGATCGCGAGGTTCAAAGCAGAACGCAGAGCAATCTAGCGCGGTAAGGCAACTTCAGTCAAGGCCGAAGTAGACGAGCTCCGATAGGTCGAACGGGGGGAAAGTGCGTGTCAAACGCAAACCCCGCCTTTCCTTAAGAACACACACAATGACAACAAGCTAGCTTTACAGTGGATGGATGTACAGTATTGGTGCGACACAATAAAACAAGAAACTGGATGGGTACTTGTTAGTTTCAGACTCTGATTTACTAGTACAACCAGCAGATTCATTTATTAAAAGCAAATCACAATTCCACAATAACCACTAAAATGACAGACAAAAGATTTCTGTGCACAACAAAATTGTTATGTTGGGAAAAAAAAAACATCAAACCTGAAGAGTACATGGTTTAGAAATTGGGATATTTGTTATAAACTTGAGGTCAGGCATACACAACTTGTTATTGCTGCGATTCCCCATGCTGCGTGTGGTTTTTCATAAAACGTCAAAATGCTGTTTTGTTATATCTACCCAGACCTGAGATCAACTTCTTTGGGGATGTCTGACTTCCCCTCTAAGATTTGCTGTATTTGACTAAGCACCTTTTCATTGAATACAATGTCCAGGTGTGGCAAGCCCCTGTATTCCGTAATATGCACAGGCTTATCCTGCTGTCCCACCCAATTTTTGCAAAGACTCATGCTTCGGCTGCCCACGGTGTCATCCCCATCGTCGTAAACAAAGTCTATGGGGTCTGCGTTGGGAAACCCCTCGTCGTAAATATGCGTGACTGGAGTAGGGAGTCCGACGCCGTACATGCACCACACTTCAACACCAGGTGGGCGGAGATCAGAAGTCAGGTTTTTCGTGTCTTCCCTCATGTACCTGAAAACAAACCAAATGTCAGTCAGCTCTCATGCGGTGGATTCTATTTGTACCTAACTTCTACTGTTTGTATCGAACTGTGGTTGATATATTTGGTTTGCTATTACCATATGAATGTTATTTTATGTAAAAACCAGAGATATCAAGTTAAAAAAAAAAAAGCACATCTCTTATTTAATGTTAATGGCAAGATTCTAAACAGAACAAATATTAAATGATCACTTTTGCTTCATAATTGCTAATTTGAAGGAATGGGTCAGGCATGACCAAATTAAAATGGGAATATTTCATACAACAAATGAAGATGAAATTAATTTGGGTATACAGAACATCTTAAATTGAACTGAGGTCAAGCTAAGAACTAAAAGTAACTTATAATGATGGTGTGAATTTACCAGCCGTCCTCAAAATTGATGTCTTGGAAGAAGCGCTGAAAGTCCTGACTGGTGTAGTTGAAATTTGGCGTCGATAAGAAGACGTGGTCCTTTGGCCACACCTTTTCTGTTGGCAGCATCCAGGGATTTGTCGTCGTCATCCTTTGCTCTTCTCGGATCTTGATGTTGGAAATCATTGTGATGCCATCATTTTCACCTAAAAAAACAAACAAACAACAACAACAACAAAAAACATCGTGAAATGAGTCTTTCAAACAGAATCTGTATTTCACCATAACATATGCCAATGATTCCCAAACAACCAATATCCAGGTGTGGCAAAAAGGTGCGACTAAAAAAGTGCTACAGTAGCATACCTGTCAACCTCGACTAATAGCTGCCCTTATAAATGATGACGATTGCCCTTACAAAGCAACAAAAACCCGTACAACGGTTTACCGTGCATGCGCACATCATGCGTTATCAATCCGACCGTAGGCAGCGATGAAAAAAAATATACGATTGAGGATGACTTTTGCTGGTTTGCCGTGACAATAGTCGCGATCGACGACGGCATTGTCGTCGGCTACCAGCAGGTGAGACGATCGGTTCACAATTGGTTTTTTTCCCCCGTATAAAAATTGTAATACACCGTACATGATTTGAAATGATTAAAAAAAGTATACAATACGGGGAAAACGTACAAGTTGACAGGGATGCAGTAGCACTTTAGCATGCTGTGAAAAATCACCATGTGTGCCAAAACAAAAGTCCAATTTCAATGAAATGGTCTGGAAAAAAAATATTTCACTGAAATGGAGACGGTACTGAATTACCTGTGCATCCACTTTCTGTGACATTTTTTTTTTAGTGGTGTGCATGACATTGGCCGTATGAAGACTGGGAAACACTTAGGATGCCATGTGAGACCGTACCTGATGCCATGGCTCTCATTACTTTAACAGCGCCCCCCCATGGAGCCGCTAGGGAAATGAAGCCCCGAATGTACTTGTCCTTCCACTCCTGCGGCTGATGGTTGAGAAAGTAGAGGACGTAGTGGCAGCCCATGCTGTGTCCCAGCAAATAAACAGGTTCCTGGTACTGCTCGTACATCTGTTCCACCAACTCCTGCAACTTCATGAGATACTCTGCATTCTCGTCTGTCGGGGGGCAAGGAAAGGACATCACTGTCACAGCGATTCCTGTTCTCGACAGAAACACTTGGTTACTAATAAATTGACGCATTTCAAAAGTTGTGGATTATGTTAAAAGTCTGACATTTTTCTTTTGTTGGTGTTTAGGTTCAATTTGACCTGTTTTGACATGTGACGGTAGAAAAAAAAAAAAAAAAACTTGTTCATAATGGAAACTATTCAGTATATCCCTACAAAGTTCATGATTTATTACTGTGTGTGTGTGTGTGTGTGTGTGTGTGTTCCATGCTACATGCTGGAGCCTAGCTCAGCTGTTTTCAGGCAGTAGGCGAGCTACACCCTGAATCGGTCAGTCAATCACAGGACACACAGACAAGCGCTGTGTGTCCTGTTCAATTCACGCTCACAATCACACCTAGGGACAATTTAGAGGGCTCTATTAACCTGCCACGCAAGTTTTGGGAATGTGGGAGTAAACCAGAATACTCAACAAAAAAACAACAACAAAAAACACGCAGGCATGGGAAGTACATGAAAACTCCATACAGGAAGGCTGGAGCCGGACACCGAACTTCGCACCTTTGCACTGTGAGGCGCACGTGCTAACCAGTCGTCCAACGTGCCGTGCCTCCCCTGTATGAGTTAAATAACGGTAAATGGTTGAAACTAGATGGAGACCGATATGTTTTTTTTCCAGGGCCGATGCCATCTGAATGGCAAATATTGGCACCAATAATCGGCCTGGCCCTAGTGGAAACTGAGATTCTTGAAATTGTGAAATTGTAAATGTCACATTTCAGGGAGATAATGAGGACAGTGTTCACAGGGTAGTTTGAAAGTTCTTACAGAAACATGCAACTGTTAGTCTATCTTGAACCAGTGAGAGCATAAAACAGCATAAGAATGAGCAGACAAACAAAACATAATGAACAGAAGCCATACAGAAGGTGTCCCTTCACATGGGCATGACAAATGCATCTGCAAAAAGACACTTTGACCTTTTCTCTGAAACACCGATTTAAGGATCTGGCATCTATTGCTTAATGTCACGCGGGCTATTAATACATTTAAATGGCCCGGAATATATTACGTGTGCATGGATGATGAACAGTAGATAAGGGTTTGATCAAATTGTGTTTTCTTACTCTCAGGATATTTCCGTATTGGCCCGAATATAAGACGGCCCTGATTATAAGACGACCCCCTCTTTTTCAAGACTCAAGTTTGAAAAAAGACTTTTTGAACACCAAATTAATTTTTATATAGAAAATCATTACAGTACATCTGAAACAAATGATTATAACAATATATTTGAAAAAGCATGTTATTTTGCCTCATTCAAATCTAAAGTGCAATCACATTCGTAAATGAATGGCTTCTGGTTTTTGAAATGTAAATTACATCATAACTTCTCCTCAGCTTTCGGTTAACCTGGGCGATCTTCGACCCACTTTTCTCCAGATTGTCACTACGTTTCTCCATTTTCTGTTATCTCTTCTATTATTTTCTTCTCTTTTCCTTCGTATCGCTATTTTTTTTTTTTAATTCTTTGTGGCAGGGGTTCACTTTGGCCTGTGGAGTCAAGTTTAGCATTCGCTTCATTGATATCTGGCGCCATCTAGCGTCGTGAATGGATATAATGTCTAGACCCCGAATATAAGACGACCCCCACTTTTTCAGTCTTATTTCAATGCAAAAAACACCGTCTTATATTCGGGACAATACGGTGTTACGGAAAAACAAATAGCCCACTTTCAAAGAAAAGAATCAAGAATAACAGAGCATCAAATATCCTGATTCTCTTAATGACAATCTTCTCATATCTCACATGCACTCGATACAGTGTAGTTGTTTTGAACCACTTACTAGGAGTTAATCTCCAATCATACGGTGCTCCGCGGACAGTCTCATTCCGAGTGTAGCCAATGTTGACTAAATGCTGCACCATAGTGTGAAAATAACCTGTAAAATGAAGAGCAGACTCGGTTTACCGCAATTCACTTCAAGAAAATGCACACAATCACCTTGAACTTCAATGGAAATATCAGGTTTGTGGTACAAATGTATTACTGATGTTCTGAACTTTTCCACCATAATCATGATAAATATCCACAATTTGATCAACGGATGTATGTCCTGTATCTCACCAGTCAATTTGTTCTTGTCAAGGAACTCAATGGGATAGGTTTGTCCGAACCCTGGCACCCGCACCCGCACCCCTAGTGAGTTGAATGACCGCCTTGCCGTCCTGTTGTAAACAAGTCTGAACACAGACATTTGTTTTAGACAATTTAAAGCACACACTACTTTGACTCCAACAATACAAATTGCGTGGGGAAAATGTCACAAGTCTTCCAATCCAATATAATAGTCAGGGTTAAAACAGCATCATCAAATATGTTCAAACTCTACAGCATTGATCTCATGACATGAGTCCAAGCTTCTGATCAACAATATTTTCCATGTCTGTGAGCAGAGCACAGATGAAACGCATATTAGTTAGCGTTACCTAATGTTATCGATCCAGCAGTCAACACCAATAGGCATGAACATGTTGAGGTCAATCCACAAGGGGAACCAGTGATCTGTTTTCTTGTAGCACATCCAGTGCACCAGCTGTGGCTTATCTATCTTCGCTTCAAGACGGTTGCCCATGTTTCCTGGAACTGCAAAAACAAGTGAGAGATGAGCATAGAAAACGCCCAAAAGTGTAAAAACAAGTCCCTGGCCCCAATAATATTTGTTTCGTTGAAAATGGACAGAGGCGCAACGGTGGGCAACTGGTTGGCATGTTAGCCTAACAGTGGAAAGGTGCAGGTTTTGATTCTGGCTCAGGCCTTCCTGTTTAGAGTTTGCGTGTTCTCCCTGTGCCTGCGTGGGCATTCTCTGGGTACTCTGGCTTCCTCCCACATTCCAAAGACATGCATGTCAGGCTAACGGAACACTCTAAATCAGGGGTGTCAGACTCATTGCACATTGTGGGCCGCATACGGCCTCCGTAGATGTCAAGTGGGCCCGACCATTAAAATTATACCATACTCTGCTGTAAAACACCAAAATATCATGTCTTTCCTTTGTTTTGGTATAGTGAAGCACAAGAACATTCGGAAAATGTTTACATTTAATGAACATATCTTTTACAAAACATTTCATGAAACACCTGAGATTTCCTTAGACAAATGTGCAATATACTTATATTGTACATGCATTGCAACTGATCCCACTGATTGTACAAAGGCACAAAACTTTAACAAGTAATTGGTTTTGAAAAATATAGTCATGCATTTTAAGATTAAATGAGATTTATAAATAAAGGATTTTTAAAAAACCATTTATACACATGCATATATAATCTAAATGTAATCCCTGCCTACACTTTACAAACTAAAGAGAAAACAATGTACCCCCTAGCGGATACTTTATGAATTGCAGTTTATTAAAAAGATTCATTCCGTGTCTTTTATGCAAGTTTTCATATTTAAATTATCCTGTGGGCCTGATCGAACCTCCTCGGGGGCCTGTTACGGCCCGCATGCCACTGCTACCACTGCTCTAAATTGTCCCTAGGTGTGACTGTGAGCACGAGTGGTTGTTCATATGTGTGTGCCCTGCGATTGGGTGGAAACCAGTTCAGGGCATACCTCGCCTACTGCCTGAAGACAGCTCGGATAGATAGGCTCCGAGCACATCCGTGCCCCTTGTGAGGATAAAGCGGATCAGAAAATGGAAGTATGGATGGATGGAAAATGTACAGGGTATAAATGTAACAATGCTCGTGTGATAGCACAAAGTTTTCATAGACATACATCAGTTGAAAATGAGCAAAATATAGCATATTGTAGGATATGCATTGCAAATGTACAGTTTTGTGAACTAATGTCATTCTTTTAGTTGAAACCCACATATCCGCATAGAAATAAACAGCCTGCTCCCATGCACATAGACAATGTGCAGGTTTGTTTAAGTAGACAAACAGCCTTGTGAGCCTTGTGAACCCCGAGCTCACAACTCTTACCCCTGGCACACAACCACCCACATGATGTCCACAAGGTTCTTTACAATCTAATCTGAACAGTTTCCAATGGGACTTCCAAAGAGGAACACCCGGAATCCAGTGCTATTTGAAGTTCAAACTAAATGTTCTGGAAAAATCTTCATGTTCAAAGACTAATTGTGCTTTGTGACCATCTTTAGAGTTCTTTGACTTTTTCTAGAGATTTCTTTGGAGATAGACATGCATATTACAATATTTATTTATTATGTCCAGCAATACCAACAAAGGTAACGGCCGACTTCATGCATATTTTAGGTATGCGGAGAAAAAAGTCAGCGTACCGGGAGAGACACACAAGCACAGGGAGAACACTGAATTATAAACATTCCAATTAATTGATAATTCGTTGATCTGTTCTCTGTGTCGTTTAACCTCACTGACGTCAAGAAATACATTGTGATTTTCATATATGACCTTAATAATGTTGCAGTAATTTCCCTGCATTCCTGCCGGACTTCCTGTGTCCTGCCCACTCTGTGTTTAGTTGCTATCTGAGGGGACAGTGACCAAGCGCTGCCACACAAATCGGCAAGGAATTGAGAGACCTTCCCCCAAATAAAACTCCTCTATTCACTTAAACATAGTTCATTGACACCAAGATGCCACAAGATAGTGACAAAGCATTATTCATGTTCAAATTAAACTCAATTTACGCCAACGTGGTTTCTTGACACCAAGAGGCCACAAGATGGTGGCAAAACACTATTTTTTTAATCAAAATGAACCTCCTCAGATGCGATCTTGATTGATATTTAGTGATATCTTGGAGACTTACAAAGTTAAAAAATAACATGCATCTTTTTAGCATGTGGTAGCAAGCCTGAAAAATTGGAGAAAACACACCAAAGAACGGACAATTCGAGTTAGTAAATCAAGGAGACTATTATGTGTGAAGAAAAATATTATTTCCTTTTTATTGTGGCAATTTCTAAAAATGGCTACAACTGACAGTTGAAAAATTTGATTTTAACTTATGTTCAGCAAGTATGTTTCAAGGATCCTGCTCTTTTCAGGTAAAGGTAAACTTACCAATGATGAGTGGAGGTGTGATGTTGCTATGGCTTTGAACTTTCGAATCGGGAGGGAAGACGACATTGAGGATCCAGAAACATGAGGTGTGATGTAGCCCTAGCAAAAGTCCAAGAGTCAGCAAAGGCCAGCTTTGTCCTGAGGAACCCATCGCTCTTTTAGTGTCCTTTCTGCCTGCTGCGGGGTTGGCCGATGTATCCTCTCGGGCTTGGCAACACTGCTGGCGGAGGCTTGGCCCAAAAAACAAAACAACAAAAAAACAAAGGGGGTGGGGTTTAAAAAAAGAGCGACGTTAATATAAGAACGGTCACCTTGCAAAAACACCGACGTGAAATAAACTAAACTTTGTTAGCACCCTTTTTGGGAAAATTCTGACAAATCTCGTTTGAGGGATGGATGATGAATTGAACGGGTTTAATCAGCCCACGCGCGCTTAGTCACTGCGCACGCACACACACAGACAAACTAAGGACAAATAAACGGACTGCCTCAGTGAACTATTGATTTTCACCCATTCATTTACGAGACAAAATATTGATCGCGTGGGTTCTGACGAGATTATAAGAAGTGAATAACGCATACGGTCGTCATTGCTATGCAGATTACACAATTTGTCTTTGTAACTTACTGGATGTGGAAGATGCCTTAACGTAAAGGAGGTGAGCAACAGAAGTTTAAAAGTCTTGTACTGTGTACTCCCCTTGGTCGAATGAGTCCAAATGACAGTAGAGTAGATGAACCCTAACGACTTTCCGCGCAGCAGATGTTGCCTTCAGGGTACTCCCAAAATTTCCCTTTTCATCAATGGTCATGCGTGGACGTTGGATAACAATAATGTCCTACTGATCGTGATTTGATAGGATGTTATTTTTATTATGTCATACAAACTGTAGGTGATGTACAAAACGATTCACACACTTGCTAATACATCGATATATTTTACTACAGTTTCATGATAGGTGAATTTTTCAAACACATTCATAGCCAATAACTGTTCTTGTAATATACCACCTTCTGCGCTACCCCTGTTGATTAGACCGACACATAGACGCGCGTTAACCAGGGTTACTACAGGGCAATAGCCTATAGTTTATACGTGGGCACTTTTAAGTAGGCTATCTATGGCCACTATCAGACATGTTAATGTGAACTTTTGCCCTAACAAGAACAAATACACTTGGCCGAAATTCATAAATGTTAACTAAAGAAAGGTTTTGACACACAAAAAAGAACGTCATCATAAAAATCTCACGTATGTCCATTGGAATCAATACAGCCAGAAGTTAATTTGTCTATTAGAGAGACATAATATCATCAACGAAAGCAGTTTCCCGAATGTTGACCAAACAAGCATTAAGTGGGTTATTTTGTGGGTTTCCAAAAGCGGCAAAATGATTGGACGTTACATTCAACCTGCAAGTGTTGGCGCTGTCGCAAAAACAACAAAAAAGAAAGAAAAAAACCCCAAATAAAGATCAGAGAAGAAGAACATACGACGACGAATGATTGTCAGGTCACCATGCATAGATACGTAAGTACCACTTTGGGTCCTTAGGTATAGTATACGTCAACATTAATGCCATATTGGATGTGGCAAGAACGCCCAATTCACTTCATTTGGTGCTTGGAGATGTACCAACCGTTTCTACACGCCACTCGAAGTCGTACCTCATGGGATTGACTAAACAGTTTTGGATGGACTCACTATTTTGAAAACTATAATATGATGGATCTGTGGCAAATACAAAGAAGAGTCCAAGAGTAGATGTTAACTGTGTATTATATGTGTGTCAAACATATGGCCCGCAGGCCGTAACCGGCCGCCAAGGAGGTTCGATCAGGCCCGCAGGATAATTTAAAAGTGAAAAAATACATTAAAACACGGAATGAATATTTTTAATAAAATGCAATTCGTGGATTATCCGATAGGGGGCACCTTGTTTTGATCAGAATAAAATACATTATTTTGATCAGAGAAGAAAACAGTCTCAGTCTGTCACTGAGACAGACCCAACACAGAATTGCACCAATGCTTCTTGAAGCCAAAACGAAGGAAAGACATGGTATTTTGGTTATTTATAGCACAGTATGGTATAATGTTAATGGTCTGGCCCACTTGACATCTACCCACTTGAGTCCGTATGTGGCGCACAATGTGAAATGAGTTCGACGCCCCTGGTTTATAATAACTTGTCAGGTAGAAATTTAGCTCCAAATTTAAAAAAAAACTTAATATTTGGTCTTCTGACAGTCAGAATAAGAGGGTTCGGTTGTTGTGATTAGAAAGCAATCAAGGAAGTAGTAAATCACGTTAGGCAGTTTATTCTTCTCGAGAACAACACAGTATATATATTATTTATTAAATATATTATTTTGTGTGTGTGTGTGTGTATTTATTTGTAATAGTGTAAATGTATATTTGGGAATTAGATAGGCACCAAAATAAACAAACACTAAACATTTATTCCGTAATTTTATTTGCTGTATGTAATCACTAAGCTAATTTATGTCTTTTTCTCGTATTTAAATGTGTATTCACAGATAATATAACACTGTAACAGTTATCATAAATACAGAACTATACAGTAATGGAAGTAACATAATTTGCAGTTACCAAGGCAAAAATTGCAAAGGTTTTTGGTGACCATCTGCTTCATTAATATGTTAGCGCGTTTGTGTACGTGTGTGGTTTGGGGAAATTTGAGGCATCAACTTTGTTGCTTATCACTTCTTGTAGTCCTTGGACCTGCTTTCAGTCAGAGCTGCCCCATTCAATATGGCGGACTCGTTGACGAATCGAGCGGGACTGAAAAACTGGGTTCAGTAGGGCCTTGTATGTGTCTATCCGGGGTATCGTCAGTCCGTCCAGTGGGACACAAAGCTAACTGCTAGCATCCCGGCGCTGCAAGCTGAGTTTGTGACTGTACCCAGAAACATGGTTCAACTTGTGGGTTCCCTCCGAAAGGAGTTGGCTGACTGCCTCTCTACCTCCAAGGTGTTGGTGGTGGGAGCCGGAGGCATCGGCTGTGAGCTGCTCAAGAACCTCGTCCTCACTGGCTTCAAAAACATCGAAGTGGTCTGTACCACTTACGTTTGTTTGCCTATTAGCGTAGCCGACTAGCACGCTAATGTCTTTGTGCTACAGAATGGCTAGCTTTCAACATGTGAAGTCTTTGTGCAGAACTGTATGTCCAATCTGTGCAGAGCCCGGGCGACATATCTCTGTTAAATAGAAGTCAAACGTACCGACGTCTGTTGATGTTTCGTTTCATCCTTTGTGTAGTTTACTGAAGTGAATGTGTATGCGTGGGAACAAATATGTTCGTAGGATGTACGGACTCGCCGAGCGCTGTAAGAGGTATTTTGGCGCCATTAACACGACTCACTTTTGTCTTATAACTTCAAATACCATTGAGATATTTAGCTCGTGACTGGCATAAAAATACATTTAGCTGCAGTATTTTAAATGGGATATAACGGGTCAACCGAGTGTGGCTGATCTTGACAGAATGATAGATGATGGTTCCAGATAATTTGTCGTCAAGGTAACTGAAGAAAAAAAAACAAGGATGGCAAGATTCTCACTTTTATCTCAGAATTCTGAGAATAAAGTCAGAATTCTGAGATAAAAGTGAGAATCTTGCCAACCTTGTTTTGTTTTTTTCTTCAGTGGCCCTAATCCTCTTCCGTACATTCCTTAGTGTATTCAATCTTTTTGGGGGGCCTCATGGGGAATTGGCACGTAGGCGTAGCTCACTGTGATAACACTTAATTAGCAGAGGTGGCAAAAGCACTTTCCATTTGTATTTAATTAAAAGTGCAGATTCTTGCGTTAAGTAAAAGTTGGTTGCATTTGAAGGTTGGTTAAAGTGAAACGTTCAGACTCCGCGGTGTACCTAACATAAATAACAATGAAATTATTACTACAAAAACAATACAGAATAGAGCTCGCAGTGATTCGAAAAAATGACTTTTGTGCTAACAAAATATTGTGATGGAATTGTAGTGTGACATCTTGCCCGGCCCAAGACAGAGAATGTTATTTATCTTGTAGTCTGACAGTGCGGCCGTTGTGAAGGACAAAAAATGGCCTTAATAATTCTCCAAGATCTGAATCTAGAGCTCAAAGCGCGGAAGGTGTTGCGCTCTCGCTCTCTCTTTCTCTGCAGAGAAAAGTCACTGCAGACAATCAAACATCTAATTTCCATGATTTGGTGTTATCCTGCGCACATGGGCACTTTATGCACTGTGTACTACTGCATTCTACTGTATGTCTGAACCAGCTCCAACCAAAAGACCAACCATATTCTTGCTTAGTGTGTAGTTTTTTTATTTCTTCATACTCGTGTCTACAGATGAATTAAAATGTCATCGCTTGTACACATCAGATTCATGACATCATGAAATCAATCATTTTCCAGATTGACTTGGACACAATTGATGTCAGCAATTTGAATCGCCAGTTCCTCTTTCAGAAGAAGCATGTTGGCAAGTCTAAAGCACAGGTATGTTCACTGTGTGATGCTTTGACCGACAGTTCTAATGATGCACGTTCACTGGAATTGTTCCCCAGTAAATCCAGATTGTGTGTCATGCATTTACTCCAGGTCGCCAAAGAGAGTGCCTTACAGTTTTCCCCCTCTGCAAATATCACCGCCTACCACGACAGCGTCATGAAGTAATTTTCTTTGTTGTGTGTCCGTTTTGCTCAGCAAATCATGTGCAAATCATGGATTAAAAAAGAGTGACAACTTTCTCCCAACAGTCCTGACTACAATGTGGAGTTCTTTAGAAGTTTTATCCTGGTGATGAATGCTCTGGATAACCGAGGTGTGCACGTCTGGGCTCATTGATCTTGTTTCATCTTTCTCAAGATGATGAGCATATTCATGTACTTTTTACCTCCTCAGCCGCTCGCAACCATGTGAACAGGATGTGTTTGGCAGCCGACATCCCACTCATTGAGAGCGGCACGGCAGGATACCTCGGACAGGTTACTATCATCAAAAAGGTACTCACTTAAAATCCCTTCTCTGATGTACTTTGTGCTGTACCATCGGCTGCTATTGTGTTGTCAACTGAAAGCATACAAGCAAACTCATGGTCAATTAGGGCTGCAACTAAGACTGAACAATTTCAGGAAAAGATTGAATTTGATTTTTTCTGCCACTACAATTTTGATTTTCGATTGCATTCTCTCTGTCTCTCTCTCTCTGTCTCTCTCTCGCTCTCTAACAATCAGTCTACTGTCATGGCCGATGACAGAAATCTGACAAGATCTGAAATTCTTTGGATTTGGAACATTTTCCACGAAACAATGTCTCAAAATGATTAATTTTTCATCAAAATTGTTGTCTACTCAATAACAAATTAGCAGTTGATGAATTTATGCACTTCTAGAACAAAGTTGTATGCTTTGGGTGTTTTTGTTTACCTTTCTCTCAGGGAATGACAGAGTGCTATGAGTGCCAACCGAAACCTGCCCAAAAGACCTTCCCAGGGTGCACTATAAGAAACACACCATCTGAACCCATTCACTGCATTGTCTGGGCAAAATATCTCTTCAAGTGAGTCTGTCAGCTATCGATTGCAGCACCAATTTTGACCCAACAAAAATATACAGCTATCGTCAATTGTCGTATGGATGACCAGAGATGTTCTAAAAATGAGGTCCTTTTACAATTTGCTGTTCCAGCCAGCTATTTGGAGAGGAGGACGCAGATCAAGATGTGTCACCTGACACAGCCGATCCAGAGGCTTCATGTGAGTTTGGGCTTTTCCATTTTTCACCAAATTCAACCGATTCGTAGTTGCTCTAATTCAGGCTTGCTGGCTACTTTTGTGTTCAGCAGCTGTTAACTGCTAATATGAATGCCTCAAGAGAAAAATGTGTTTCCAAACTTCACAGTGAAACTTGTGTTCTTTCAAACAGGGAACCCCGAAGAAACGGCAGCTCGCGCCACAGCCGCAGAAATAGATGGAGACGTCAAGCGTGTCTCTACGAAGCAGTGGGCCCGCAGCAACAAATATGATGCCATCAAACTCTTCAACAAGGTACCAACTACCAGCCATGCAAATAATGAACATTGACTGCAATATCCACAACCACCAGCTTGAGCAATCTTTTTTTCCCCACATAATGTGGTTTTGTGTAGCGTTGTATTTAGTAGAAAAAAAGTAGTGGCTTGAAAAGGTATTTGGCCTCCATGAACTTTTTGATTTTTGCCACATTTCAGGCTTCAAAAATCAAGGTAAAACAGGATTTTTTTTTAATGAAGAATCAACACCAAGTGAGACACAATGGTGAAAGAAATTCATACAATATTTTATTTTTTTAAATAAACTGAGATGTGATATTTTTCCCATTCACTGTGAGTGCAGCCAACTCACTCCATAAATCGTGATTTCAAGCTAATACAATATTGACCTGAATGACTGATGACCATGAATAGTCCACCTGTGTAATCCAGTCCCAGTATAAATGCACCTGCTCTGTCATTGTCTCAGAGGTCAGTTAGTTAATATTGGTGAGCAAACAGCATAATGAAGACCAAGGAATACAGCAGCCTGGTCCAGGATGAATTTGAGAAGCTTAAAGCAGGATTTGGATATAAAAAGATTTCACAAACTTTAAACAGCCTGCGGAGCACTGTTCGATCAATCATATTTAAATGGGCAGAGTATCAGACCACTGCAAGCCTACCGCGAACTGGCCATTCCTCTAAACATTTAGCTCAAACAAGGAGAAAGAGCTGTGATCAGAGAGATGCAGCCAAAGAGCCAAAGATGTACAGCTGAGGTGGGGGAATCTTTCCATAGGACAACTATTCGTCGCACACGGCACAAATCTGGCCTTTATGCAAGAGTAGCAAGAAGAAAGCCATTTCTCAAAAGAAATCCCTAAAACATCCCATTTGAAGTTTGCCATAAGCCACTTGGTTAAAACCATGGAGGAACCCACGGGGTCCAATTTGGCCCCTATAAATTCTGCTACTCAAATGCTGCCCTTAAATCCCAAAGGGTCAGATTTGGCCCTAATCCTAAATTAGGATTAAAGCATTGAATATTTGAAAAAAAACATATTTTGGTGTTCAGTGAACATATAGCAGTCATTTATTGTATAATTCATCATTTTCCAAAGAAGAAAAAGGTTCTTGGGTTCTCCAGGGTTAATAGAATAAACATGAGGAACAAGGTGCTTGTGTCAGATGAGACCATAATTGAACCTCGTAGGCAAGAGGGGAAAGCGGTAACTTTGGCGTAGAAGTAACACTGCACATCCAGAACACACGGATCACTATCAAACACGGTGGTGGCAGCATCATGTTCTGGAGCTGCGTCTCTTCAGCAGGCACAGGGAGGATCGCTTGAGCCATTTTGGAAAACTGGAATGGAATTTACTTTCTCACAAGACTATGATCCTAACATAAACCAAAATGTTTTATTCTATTAAGATGCAAAAACAGATATCATTGTAGTAAACGTAAAAAAAATATCTATCAGCCATACCAAGTAGGAAATGATCGGTACAAATTTTTCATGTCATGCATCACTCGAGTTTAGTTATTTCTTTCTAATGCAAAGTTTGAAATATGAAATTTGTTCCACTTCACAATTGTGTCCCACTTGCTGTTGATTCTCCAATAAATACCATTTTATATTTGTTTTGAAGCCTGAAATGTGGCAATAGGTCAAATCGTTCCAGGGGTCAGAATACTTTCAAAAGCTGCTTTATCGGTTGTGACGTGTTACTGAAATTTAAGTGAATTGAATGTCACTACTCACGTGCTATCATTGGCACTTGTTCTCCAGCTTTTCAAAGATGACATCATGTACCTGTTAACTATGGACAAGCTGTGGAAAAAGAGGAAAGCTCCGACACCACTGGACTGGCAGCAGCTGGAGAACACTGGTGTGTTGATCACATTTTTTGTCACGGATCATTCCAGCAGTCGTAACCAAATATATGAAAATACTGTACCGGTAATGGTGGTTTATATGTATATTTAGATTCATTTATTATTGTAAGCCACTCCACTGGGTGTTTGAGTGACTTTGGTATTTGGCCTAGGATGCTTCGCGGAGGAGTCCTCGGGTTCAGGTTTAAAGGACCAGCAGGTCCTTGGTGTTTGGGGCTACTGTAATCTGTTCCAGGAAAGTGTGGGCACCCTCCACTCTCTGTTAGATAAGAAAGGCTACGGCGCAGAGCTCGTCTGGGATAAGGTAACACATTTTAACACGTCTTTGAAAATGATATGGTCTATCTGGTTTACATAATTTCAATTTTGCTGTAAAAATACATTTCATACATTCAATTGCACACACAGAGTATGTTATTTTCCAGCAAACCAAATTCACTCTGGAACATAAAATTAATGTGACTTCATGCGACAAGTGGAAACGTGGCTGTTCCCGATTAACCAATTGCGTTCTTACCCTGTGTCAAACTGTATTTAGGCACCTGTCAACGATTATATTCGCACAATTCAAATTCAAACGAAGTTCGTAATCTAGCAATTTGCACGATCTTACCCATGAAAATGTTAACAAGCTGAAGGTGTTGGGTGAAATATATTGTAACTAAGTCTGTGCGTTGATATATGCCTCGCAACAAAGTGACACGTTTTCTCCACTTTTGAAATGCACTGTTGCAATGTTTTGAGTTTTGACTGTCTTGTTAACATTAATCCCTGCTTGTCTTGTCAGGATGATCCTCCTTCCATGGACTTTGTTACCGCAGCAGCCAACCTCCGAATGTACATCTTCAGCATGAACATGAAGAGTCGCTTTGATGTCAAGTGTAAGTTGGTTTCTCTTTGTGATTCCATGTTGAAAACATGAGTAGGTTTAACTGAATTTGGTGTCCCAGCCATGGCAGGTAACATAATCCCAGCTATTGCGACAACAAATGCTATCATCGCTGGACTCATTGTGCTAGAGGGACTCAAGATTCTTGCAGGAGAACTGGAATCCTGCCGCACGGTTAGTCCATCCACCACTTGACATAACTAACTACACAAACAATTATTGATCAAACAGTACTTTAGCCACTTGCTTTTACAATTTCTTTATTTATATTTCTGGCATTTTCTCAGCTATGCGTGTTCAGTCAAGTTTACTGGTGGTCCTGTTAGGTCAGAAGGCATTTATTCAGAACAAAACGTTCTCTCAGTGTGGGATGCAGAAACAAGATGAGTGATCAGAGATTCTTAATATTTGTCTTCTCCAGATCTTCCTGAACAAGTGTCCTAACCTCAGGAAGAAGTTGCTCGTTCCATGTATCCTGGACCCACCTGGGGCCAATTGTTTTGTGTGTGCCAGCAAGCCTGAAGTCAGTGTCAAAGTCAATGTCCACAAAACGACGGTTCTCTCCCTGCAGGACAAGGTGATTGGCGACGCATACCATAAACTTTGACAATCAAAGACGATGTCACTCCCTAACCATTGAAGGGTTGTCTTGCAGTTCATGCTTTTCATGCCTTTCGTTATTGTTGTTGCATTCAGATTGTGAAGGAGCGGTTCGGCATGGTCGCTCCAGATGTTCAGATAGAAGATGGAAAAGGGACTATACTCATCTCCTCAGAGGAAGGCGAGACCTACGGTAAAGACTGTCCTGTCGTAATGAAGAAGCACCTTACTGTTGCACTTGAAAATGCGCTAGTAACCATTCCCAAGTGGTAGCATTCCAATGAATGTATAAAACGTGCATTGCTGTATGTGCTCTGACTGTTCAGTTCTTCCTTTCTTGCGTAATAGCCAACAACAACAAGTTTCTTTCTGACTTTGGGATCCGTAATGGCAGTCGACTACAAGCTGACGACTTCCTCCAAGACTACACACTCCTCATTAATGTCTTGCACACGTATGTCACCAAATATAGCCATAATATACAACATTGTGTGTACAGCTTTAGTGCCCTTCTTGTCCTTTGGTTAAAAAAAAGTGTGTTTTCATTGGTAGTGAAGATCTAGAGAGGGATGTTGAGTTTGAAGTGGTTGGTGAAGCTCCAGACAAAGCACCCCCGCCACAAAACAACCAGGGGGAGGGATACAATATCACCAACGGCAACAAGGACTCTGCCCAGCCATCTACCTCCTCTAAAGGTCAGTAAGAGAAACTTGTTTTCTTTTTTGCTTGTCTCGGACACAAATGTATTTGCAGTATTTATGTTATGAAATAATTATATGATGGGTCATGCCCAAGATGATTGGTAGCAGCATTTAACAAGCTAATGTCATATAAAGATGACCAATCGTGGTAAATATTAAAATGCTAGGGCCCAAAATGTGTGTGTGTTTTTAGCGGGGTAAAATAATGTACTTTTTAAAAAAAAAAAATTATTGTCAGTTATGAATGGGAACAACGAATGTTACATGCATTCCTTTTCTGTCTTATCCTTGTCATGTTATTAATAATCATGTCCTCCACCTTTCAGTCCCAGCAGACGACGACGATGTTATGGTTGTGGACTCTGATGATGCTGATGCTGAGGCATCATCCAGCTCTGCAGCAGTCACAAGCACCACCAAGAGGAAGCATGCAGACGCAGAAACTGGCGAGTCTTCCACCAAACGCCCACGGACAGATCAGTCAAGTGCAGAAGCTACCCCTGATGACAATGATGACGACGTCATCGCTTTGGACTAAACTCTCCTCTGGTTTCCTCGAGGATCACGAACAATTGCAATTTTGTTTCAGACCAGACGGTAGACTAAACACACCTTTTATGAAGAACAAGGCACAGTTTCTGGTTTTTGTTCCCGCCTCCAGCCAGTTTTCATACTCGCACTGCTCTTGTCAGATGATTCTGTAAATATAGTCAACGTTATAAAATATTCAGCTTTTTGTTCTTGTTAATTGGTAGTAACTATAAAATGAATCTGTTTGTGGTATAATTTTTTTCTTTTGTATTTCTGAAGACTTCTACTCTATTACTCATGCTACTTAAGTCAGGGGTTTTGTGCGTTGTCAATATACAAATGAATTACTGTTTGAACCAAAACTTTTTCTTGTTATGTAATATTTAAATAATAGGATGGGGGGGGAAATAGTCTGGCGGCTACTTGGTGGTGTTTGCCACTGAAGCTTGAAAACCAGCTTCAAATCTAACCTCCGTTGGGATGGCACAGGGGCACTTGGGCAGTCGGTGCCATGAGGAGATTGTGTGCTACCTCTTCTGTACATCTAATGTGTTAGTCTGCAGTGTTACCATCTGCAATGTCGGCAGTTCTCTGGTTTTCTGATGTAACGATCGTGAGACATTACCAGCAGTGTATAATTTAAAGTTAGCACTGGGGCCTTAGTTACAGCTTCTGGGTCTGGTTGCATTTAGATAAATGTCAAATTTCTTTCACAGGGTGAATATTGAACTCATTGAAATAAAGTTACACATTTGCTCTGACGAACTGCAGATGAGCTGTCTGCCCCAGTGACTTATATATTATCAACAATTTCATACTTTGTTGTTATCACATTTGTGGACAGACCTTGAAAGCCTTTTTGGACCAATAAACTTGGACAAGACAAATTTAAAAGCAGTCTTTAGTGTCTTTTCCGAAAAATGTATTTTTATCATGTTTAACTGTTTATTTGTCTGATCTGCAGTTTCTTTTTTTTGCAATGTGTGCCATATTAAAATGTTGAGTCTTGACACAGTAAACCAGCTTATTACCTGTTCGCGTTTGCCAACATCAGCTAAATCTGTTTTGTATGCATTCATGCCACTCCAGTAAATATTTGCTGTGTTAAAGGATTAAAGTTTGGGTTTATACAGACATTTCTCACTGATAGGACTGGCAAAGTGCTTTATGTTGAACAGTTCATTTCACCAACCTTTTTAAAACTGAAAGCTACTTAAATCTATTTTGCAAGCTATTAGGTAAAAGTGGGTAATTAGCCTTATGCATAATTATCAGGAGGTGAAATTCCACCAATTCATTGAATTTTGGAGATTTGAGCTGCATAAATAATGGATTAGTATCCCATATCCACTTTTACAAACAACACGAACGTTTGTGTTAACGAAAGAGTGGTTCAGTATATGCCTTACCAGCGCACCCCGCACACCTCAGACATGGAACAATCAACGAATTATACAACAAAAGCAAAACTTTCTTATTAAGTGAATATCTGACCTTTTGGATAACAGCAGTAATGCAAATCTCAATGCCGTCATCACTAATGTTGACACTGCCGCCCCTCTGAGGTCGACGCTGATTGGTTGACATCGCGGACCCTCCTCTTTTAACCGTCAACACTTTTTGACGGGTGGGAAGAGAGGACATCTTGTACTTATCGGTTATCTTTTTAGGAATTTCGAACAAATTGGCCCTGTAGGGTGATACAGACAGTTGTTTTTTTGTTGTTGTGTTTGATGTTTTTTGGGCAGCGTATGCCGAGCGAGAGTAAGAGAGAGAGAGCACGAGAGAGAGAGAGAGAGAGAGAGAGAGAGAGCGAGAGAGAGAGAGAGAGAGAGAGCGAGAGAGAGCAAAGCAGCCAAGAGAGCAAAGCAGCCTGCTGTCAGTGCAGCTTCACGTCTGTCGTACTGACAGCTAACTTTGGGCTCGTTGAACATACAGTGGTTCAGGGGGAAAGCACCACGGTGTGTGGGAAGCTTTTTTTTTTTGGTAGCCGGCTGCTTTGAAAGAAGAAACGCGGGACTGCATCAAGATGGTGACTTTGTCATCAGTAATTCGACCTCTGGCTTCTCAGCTTCACCGACAGCTCTTGAGACACACCAGGCGGAGTCAGTGGCTCACTCCCGTCCGTGGATGTAATCTAACAGCGTGCTCCAGCAGATATGTGTTATCGCAAAGTGAGTATAGCTGCTCCTGCAAACGCCACGATGTGTTGTGATTTTTTGTTGAGCTACTGTGTGTGTGTGACATTTCGGCTCGTGGAGCTAGCAATCTGCAGTAATGTTGATATTAGAAACGTGCACTTAGAGTGCTGTAAAACTAGATTTGCGTTGTAATTGAATTTGAAGATGTATTCCACTGATACATGCACGTTTTGGTTTCCTGTCCCTCCATAGTCTCCACGATCCCCATGTGTAGCATAGGGAAGTCTTCCTATGAGCCTTTGTGTTTAATCTCCTTATCTGTCTACGATCCAGGATGCTAGTATGTTTACTTTTCGAGAAGCATCACTATGACGTATCTCCGCCAGAACCCGACTGAAATTTGACAACCAGTGACGCATAGTATAGTTAGTATTTACCATGCCATTCAATTCTGCTTCCTCCTAAACACTGCAGCAACACATTGAGCACGTTCCTGGTATGTTTTAAACCCTGATCCGAATCATACAAACTCCTTTGTGAGAAGTGACTGCAACTTCTTCGCCACACCCATGAACCCGTCTTTCCTGTTCTCTTGTGCCAATCAGAACAAGTATGGACACTCTGGTTCAAGGTGTCTGACTCAGAGGCAAATAATGCATGAGTTCACCTCAGTTAGAGGTGCCATAGTGTGCCTTCATGTTATCGCCGATGTTCATTATGTATTCTTGGATGATTTGATTTATTGCTGCAAAAAAATGATCACAATCATTCATTCTTTTTGGAGAACGATGTGGCAGAGTAATGCCACAACTGAGGCTTTAACTACAGTAAAGCAATTTGGTGTGAGGTTAGATATCATACTTACAATATGTACCAGATTTCACTCAAAATGCTCCTCTCATATCAACTCAACTCAACTGTAATTATAGAGCATATCAATATCTCATTCTGTTGGATTGCTGCACCTATTCCAGCCATTGTGTTCAGGTTAATCACTTAAAATGTCGATTTGGCCATTGAAATTTTGTGTGAGAGCAATACAAGTTTTGAGTTTTGACAAGTGTTGTTTACATTTTGCAGCTTGGGTGGGGTAGTGCTTAGCACATCTTCCTGACAGAGTTTGTATGTTCTCCCTGTACTTGTGTGGGTTTCCTCTGGGTACTCCAGCTTCCTGCCCCTTTCCAAAAACACAAATGTTAAATGAAGACGCTAAATTGTCCATCAGTGTGAATGGTTCTTTGCAGAGGGTGGCATCGGTAGTCCGGTGAGTCCCGTCGGTGAGCTTCCGTCAGTATTTCAGGCCGGCCCACTCTGTCCGAGTTGTTGGCGACAGCCAAACTGCATTGAGAACGGACTTGCCGGTACGACGTCGCACGCACGTGCTGCACACCTGACACACAGCCAAATGTAGAAAACATTTTAAAAAATGAAACGACATTGCATAGCTTTCAGTCCTACAGACCACATTATGTGTAGTGTAGTGTCCCATATTGTTTTTATCTCAACAATCACCACACAGTCTGTGTATGTGTGTGTGTGTGATTTTTATTGTTTTCTTTTTCTTTTTTGGCTGCATGTCTGCTTATGTGGGCGTCCGGGTGTCACAGAGAAATTACGTTCTCAATGCAGATTGGCTTTCGCTGAGAAGGGACGGACTGGGCCCATGTGAGTCGGCCTGATGTACAGATGGAAACTGTGACGCACAGACACACCTTCCATGTCTCAAGACTCTCAACTTATTTCTCGACAGAAAATAAATTGATGTATCATAAAAAGTCGATGCGGGTACTCTGGCTTCCTCAACATACATTAATCTAAATTAAGGGTAGTCAAGCTTTTTATCCAAGGGCCACAAGCATTAACGAGTCTTAAATCATACATGTATAATCATGTATTGCAGATTTTTCACTATATCGCAAGATTGTGCGGCGATCGTTTTTTTTTTTTCACACGGACGAATATCACTGCAGAATTAAGTAGAAACAAGCACAAGCCAAGAGGAAAGAGTGCCTAATAGACAATACACCTGCTTCCTGTAATTATCATTTAGGGCAGCAGAGGCTGCTACAGTATCGCTTTTCTATGCAGCAAATATTACATAGGTGTACAGTACTTACAAATCAAGTTTCTCGAACTTGGCTAGAAAGCTGAAAATGAAAACCTCAAATTTAGTAGCACAAAGAAAATATGTAAAGCAAATGCAGCATACAGAAGTTTCATTTGATCTCAAGATGACTGTGCGCAAGATGCAGAGACAGCTATCTCCTCGGGCTTTGCAACAAAAAGTCGTTGCTAATTGTTACTGATTAGTTTAATTTATACTTTGCAGGATCAGAAAACAAATACTACACAACCGGAGTACAGGAAAAATGTCCAAATTCATGGACTGTAATGATGTGCTTTAAGTTTATGTAACCTAATTTTGCATTTTCATGGTGTCGTTGGTCTTTGTTCAGATGAACATTTGCTCCATTACTATTCACGCCCCGCTCAGTATAAGCCACATGACAGCGGTCGGTGGGAACGAAGACAAATGGACAAAATTACCAGTCTGCTAGATCCAATCCGGCACTTATTTTACATCACTTTAACGTGTGTTTGTGTTTAATTTGTGGGGGACAACACAGCCGAATGTTCAACAGACTTAGCCACACCTCCTCATTCCTCCATAAGTTCAAAGTTTCCGTAGTAGTCATTGCTCTCATGTTTGCTCACTGTGTGGTTTGAAACCACTCCTCAACCTGAATTTCGACGTTAGCAGCTCTCTCTTTCTGACTACCCCTTCAGAGAAGCAGTATCTTACACCTCTACTGATGTTTGGCGCTGTCTTCTCGGAGTTTGTACAAGTTCCACTTAGGGTTCAGCATTGCTCCTGTTCGCTTTGTGGTGAGGAAGACTCGTGATGTAGACCGGAACTGACACCAAACGGACGCACAGCGGCTGACTGAGCATGAAAAGCTTTGAAAGCACGTCATTCGCACGGCGGCAATAACAGAATTAGGCAGCCAAGTGCTCCCAGGAGGAGTCGCTAAAGGCTTAAGGAGATGAAGGTCATCTCCCAGTCAGACCTGTTCAGCTGTGCTCGCAGCGGAAACCTTAAGCCTTGTGCTGCATGATTGCAGATGAAGACAATCAGCGGTTGTTTCAGAGTCCTTGAGAGCTACACTCCAATGATTTTTTTCCTCTTTACATGCACTCACATGCATAAAGCAGCGAGAGACTTTCCTTCTGGGCTACCCTTTCAAGCGGAATAGTGTATTTGTCTTCTCAGACTTTCAGGAGAAGACAAATCAGAAGAAGGCAGGGAGTGAAAGCAGACTTTTGCGTAATTAGTCAGGTCCTTGGACAGACTTTGACCCGAGAAGGCTTTTTGACCCAGCTAGGGGTCCCGGTCTGATTCCCTCCCTGTGGTGGGAAGCTGGGGGCGTGCCAGGACATTCCGCAGGTCACTTTCCGTACAGCCAGCCCACTTCGCTCTTATTTAGTCATTACCTTTAAGGAAGAAATGTACGGCTAGAAGGAAGTGGAACTACTCAGCGGTTACTTTTGCATTCAGTTCTTTCAGGGAGCCCGAGAAGCGAGTCTGTCTCGAAGTGTCGGAGTCATTTCTTACAGTGACAAAGTTACAGTTTCATTTTAAAATGGACTGCTGTTTATCCATGCAGGAAGCAGCCGAACACAACTTGAAAAGTAGGTTTGTTCCTTGTTACGTGTTGGCATAGACATACAGTTACAGTATTGTATATTTTGACCTGTGTTGTCTTTCTCTTCTTTGTTACGACCACACCTTCCCCTATCGATCCAGTGCATCCCATGTGGCAGGGCCCCCTGGCAGTTCCCGGAGGTGACCGCCAGTCTCCCATTGATATTGTCGTCCGCAAGAGCGTCTTTGATTCCCAGCTGAAACATTTGATCGCTGACTATGACCCAACAACTTGCCAGCAAATCTGGAATAATGGTTACTCCTTCTTGGTTGAATATGATGACACTACGGACAAGTCAAGTAAGTGATCTTCTGTAAAATATTCATGTGCTTATGTTCTCAAAATACAGCGGCTACGCTAACAATGAACTCTATTGTTCGCTCTTTCCCATTTCTACGGCAGTATTACTGATTTCCGTTCCCTTGAATTCAGAACAAACTCAGAAGTTTGTGATGAATGTAACGTTCCACAGAAGAACCACTGATAAAACCACCATGTGGATCTGGTGACTGTCATGTGACTGTCATGTGACTGTGACTGTGACTGACTGTGACTGTGACTGTGTCCGTCCTTCTCTCGAGCAGGGGTAGGGAACTCCGGTTCCTCGAGAGCCATATCCTGCCTGTTTTAGATCTCTCTCTGACTCAAATGATCCGCTCATCAGCAAGCTTTGTAGAAGCTTGAAAATCCTCATGATCAATTGAGTCAGGTGTGTTAGAGGAGGGACAGATCTAAAATAGGCAGGATATGACTCTTGAGGAAATGGAGTTTCCTACACCTGCTCGAGACTGCAAGAATAATCGTGACTGGGTTACACAATGAAGCCGACTGTTGACAAATCAAGTCTTGGAACAGACTGCTTGTGCTAATTCCTTTAAAAAAAAGATTAAAAAAAAGGAAAGATTACTCTGATTCAGGTCACATGTTTGGAGTCTTTGAATTATGGCCTTAGAATGTTGGGTGCATGAAAGGGTTAAAATTGGATTGCGGATAGGATAACAATGTTTTATGACTCAATTGCTTATGGACTAGGTCATTGGCAACATAATGACCATTTGGCTCTCCATAATACCATGATCAAAATCAAGGTTTATTAGCTTTGTAAAAGGCAACATTTTTGCAACAATTTTTTAAATTCATATTAGACCGTGTATTTGCTCATAAAATAAAGTTATGACTCGTTGACTTCAGTCCAAATTCCATCCATTTCCGAACCGCTTGATCCTCACTAGGGTCGCGGGGGGTGCTGGAGCCTATCCCAGCCGTCTTCGGGCAGTAGGCAGGGGACACCCTGAATTGGTTGCCAGTCAATTGCAGGGCACACAGAGACGAACAACCATCCACGCCACACTCACACCTAGGGACAATTTAGAGTGCCCAACGAGCCTGCCATGCATGTTTTTGGAATGTGGGAGGAAACCGGAGCACCCGGAGAAAACCCACGCAAGCCCGGGGAGAACATGCAAACTCCACACAGGGAGGCCGGAGCTGGAATCGAACCCGGTACCTCTGCACTGTGAAGCCGACGTGCTAACCACTGGACTACCGGGCCGCCCTTCAGTCCAAATTAGAAATCAATTTATATATGACTGGGCTAGTTCAAGGTCAAATCATTATGCAGCAACTTGTTCCTTCTTAGTGCTGTTTCCCTGTTGCAATTTTAATCTTTCATCATTTCTAGTTTGAATGCAAGGCAAGAACAATTTGTTGTTGACGAGAATGCTATTTCGAATGCTGGCTACTGTTGAGGTGCCCTCGAACAAAGTACTGATTGGATGTATTGCAATAGGTTAATAGCTGCAATTAGAGTGATACGATTTATTGTTCCCTAGAGCCTCTCAACAAAATCATCAGGCTACAATGAAACTCCTCTACAATGAAATCTACATGGGTGAAAATACCCCCTAGTGTGAAAAAATCTTCATGCATTAACACCATTCCCACTTTCCTGTTTCAAATTTGCTACAGTGAAAAACCCCCTGTTGTAAAAAATGTCTTGCTGCAAACATGATTTCGTTGTAGAGGAGTTTCACTGTATTTGTAGGCCTGTGTATGAACAACCTGCCCATACTTTCTGTAAAATGGTTTTCCCCTGAGAGAATAAGATTACTGTGATATCACGTTGTCTTTTTTTTTTCAAATTATTGTTCTTGTTAACTTGGTCTCTGAAAGTCAACTCTGGAAAATCATGTCCTCTCATTCGCTTCCACAGCTTTGAAAGGGGGCCCTTTGCAAGACAAATTTAGGCTCTGCCAGTTCCACTTCCACTGGGGCGAGAGCAACGCCTGGGGGTCAGAGCACACCGTGGACAGGAGGTTATTTCCTGCAGAGGTATGCTACAATGTCTATACCGTGCCGTTTCACTTATTCGGCCTTTGCTTGGATGTTTAAATTATGAGATCAGGTGAGAAATTTTGCACACCCTACAACAGGGGTGGGGAACTCCGGGTCCTCGAGAGCCATATCCTGCCTGTTTTCGACCGCTCCTTGCAAGTAGACACACAGCTAAATAAAAGTTGACACATAAATAAAAGTTAAACACACGCACACACACTGTGGTGAAATTAAATCAATTTGGGACAATATCATTGTGGTCTGTGGTCCTGAGAGGCATACAAAAATTAAGCATGCTTGAAGAGCAGGAAACGAGAAAGTTGACGAATCTGATGCATGGATTGACTTGTTTACAGTTATTGAACTGTCAATCATGGTCGCATTCATCAGCCCACACAACAACCAGTCACCAAATTGACACGCAATGTTCAAACTTTTTGTTTTTCTGTCAGAGGATTCCCTCCTCTTCTCCACTCCAAGCAATGCGTGTTTTGACACCCTGGCGCACAAACACATGTGAGAGACATGGCGCGTGTTTCCGTAAGTCGTTAGCGAAACTTGAGTCCGTCAGTGACGGACTGAGAAGGTCCGTCGGTGCTGACCTGGTTAGTGACGATTCTGGTGACATCCCTCTTGTGTCCTTACCTAGTTCTTCTGTCAGTTTTTCAAAGTTTCTCATGAATCGCCAGGAAACGTCCGTCTGTCAGTGCCAGACTGACGGACCTTCTCTTATTACTGACGGAATGCCCACCTCTACTTTTCTGTGTCGAGTTTGCAGGTCAGTGTCCAGGGTGTACTACTGTAAAAATAAAGAGTACACATCTATTTGTGTTTGCGTGTACACATACGTGTGTGTGTGTGTGTGTGTGTGTGTTTACATCTGAGATCAAATTTGCTACAGTGACAAACCCCCTGTTGTGAAAAATCTATTGCTGCAAACATGAGTAGGATGGGATGGACAAGAGGAGCGCTATAGAAAATGAATAAATGCACTGCAATAGAAATCCATTAAGATATAGTGTGAGTTAATTTCTGAGCGTTAATTAACAAATGCTATTCCACAAAAGTACAGCCGTATGCACGGTAAGAATGTAGTAGCTTTCATTCATCACTCAACTGCACAGTTCCTTTCAGCTCAGTTTCAGTGTCATTCAGCGCACTGTTTTTGTTTCAGCGACCTCAATATTTAGTGTTGGGGCTCAGTCTTAACTGCTGCCCCATCAGTTTCTCAGCAGGCAGCTTTTTTTCAAACAAAGAAAAAAAGAAAAAATCCCAGTGAGCATTACTTTTCCAGCACTTATATGCAACGCCCACATTTAATGTAGCATGCTAATCACAGTGACATTAATATGCCACGCAATGTGGTGAGTAACAAAAATTGAGGTTTCTAATCTAATCTTGTGTTTTATCTACATTTAAACTGTTTTTTTTTCTTTTCTGTTAGTTGCTTAGCTGGTACACCAACTGTTGCCGCAATTTTCTGCAGTTACGGGTGTGTCTTCCAGCTACACCCTCTACGTGTCGTTTGCCAAGTTCAAATTGCCGATGCTAAGAATGTGTTCATGTCACAGTTCCCCATCACTCAGCTAACTTTGCATAAACGTACGCTCATGGAGGCTCAAATTGCAGTCAGTTATATCTGGTAATAAGCAGTTGTTGTAAATTGCTTTTTACCCCCCTGTATGTGCAGGACAGTAGTCCCATTGATGTAACATCACTTATTATCAGTGTGGCAAATAAACTGACATTTACAACGAGAATAATAAAACAATAAAACATGTACTGCACGTACAACCTTTGAACACAGCTCCCAGGAGCATTTTAAATCAGCTATCATTTCAAATGTTTATTGCTCATGGTTTTAGAAACAATAAAATTAATTCATTTTTATCGTCACTTTTGATGTTTACGTGCATTGAACTCATTTTGCTTTTAACCCGTGATAGCGCTGAAGCTGATATTTTTTTCTTAAACTAATGCAGTATTTTGGTTACCTCAATTAGTCAAATCAGAGAGTAAAAAATGTTAGGAACAACTATAGTTATCAGTTATCACACTACTGGAAGCTACATGTGTTACCTCTCTGACCCTGTCAAATTTATATAGACAGAATCTCTGATTGGGCGAACTACTATTTTCAGGGATTAAAGGTATTTTATTGTCATACCAACACTCAATTTCACATGATATTGCATGAAAATATGAAATTAGTCCCAGGATATAGCCCTGTCAATCCCAAGGCTTGTGAAAATAGATAACAAAATAGGATAAAACAAATGCTACAAAAAGATAAGGGACATGCTTATGCACGGTTTGAATGTCTTGAAAAAATGCAAATGTTGGAAGGTGTGGTGGATGCAAAAGAAATAAACATGCAAACGGCTTGATTTGCACATGCGTTAAACAAGATCTTTGACTTGGAAAAAATTAAAATTAAGACTTGCAGGGAGGAATATCACTGCATATCACTGACGACCGGAAACAAGTTCGTCAAAACTACATACTGTGTACATACAGTCGGTGTTTTGGCATGATCCTGCCAACTAAGATACAAATGGCCAAATCTAACCTGCTTGAGATCATAATAATTCACAAGAAACATGTGATCCAATATGTGCTATACTTTTCTGTAGGGGGTACGATTCTTTAGTCACAAAGAAAGTACTGTACAATAACTAGTCAAGGAGAAGCACCCAAGGGAGGGTCAAAGAGGAGTTTGAGTTCACAATTTATTGCTTCTTGCACTTGCATTTAAGCTAATGGTTGACATGTACGATACTGTTTGTGTTCTCAGCTTCACTTGGTCCACTGGAACTCAGATAAGTACAGTCTGTTTGAGGAGGCAGTGATGGAGTACAATGGCCTGGCGGTTATTGGAGTCTTTCTCAAGGTAACACACACTCACACACATGCACAGTTACAGAATGTTCAGAGAACACATTCAGCATCTAGTTTGCATAAACTGTATTTTTAGTTTGCTAGTACATCCGACTCACTGTTCTCGGCTAACGGTGTTTGCATTTTCTTTCCCTTGCATATTTGGTTTTTTCGGGGTTTTTTCGGGGGGTTTTCGGGGTTTTTTCGGGGTGCTCCGACTTCATCCAACATTCCGAAATGCATGTTGACAAGAATATGTTCTACGCAGCCCTACTAGTCGAAACACGGCATTCTGATTAAGAAAGTGTTTGTGGAATATGAGTTAAGCAGTGAAATCCACCCATTTCTGTCCATCTCAGGGGGCCATTTTGCTCTCTGATCAGTTGGCGACCAGTCCAGGGTGCACCGTGGCTCTCACTCTGAATAAACTGGAATAGGCTCCATTTTATGAGGACATGGCGTGTAGCAAATTGATGAATGATTATGTCCTTGAGAGATCGTCTGAACAAAAATAACATTTTGTATCCATTAGTTGTGTTTGCCGGTGTTTATTTTCATACCGTTTGACATTATATGTATAATTTGACATAGAAATACTGTAAAAACTTGCTTACTTCCTGTTTAGATTTCAAAGGTAGGTCATTTGGCTGCAAGCTACTTGGGTCTTAAATAAACTCTGGCTGCCAAATTCTTCCCCCACCAATTTATTTCCTCGAATTATACAACATGGTTAAAGAGTTAGCTCCGAAATTTGAACCATTGCAAATGATCCCATGATGTGTCATGCACATCCTTAATCTAAACAACTCCACGCTCATGTAGGTGGGGAAGAGACACGATGGCCTGCAGAAACTAGTCGATGCTCTCCCTGCAATCAGACACAAGGTAAATCCACGACGACACACACGCATGTGCGCGCAATACAGTTTTGCTAAACGAATAACTCTCCGATAATATCAGTCCGAATTTACAAGAGCTATCCTTGTTCAAGCCGCATTTCTCACACACCTCTTACAATGGTGCCATGAGATTATGCAGGTCTACCTAATGAAGTGGCTTTGTCGACGTATTTGTTGGTCACATAGATGGTTGTATCATTTCCAGGAGAGTGACCTGCTCTCATCCCTCCTGCTTACTACAAAGTGACGCATGTAGTCGAAAGTCAGTTGATAATGCGTTTAAAACTGAAGTAGTGTAACGCTTATTCTAGTCATATCATTGAGTTGAGATTGCATACTCCAGATCACAGGTGTCTAACTCAAGCGTCATTTTATGTGGCCCTCCAAAGCAAATGATATGCATCGACTTCATGTTTCCTGCCAAAATAAAATAGCAAATTGTATTCGCTTTAAAGAATGTTGAGATGCTTGTCGCTATGTAACAATATTTTTTTTTTAACATACTAACGCTGAATTACAATGACTATTTGTATTTTAAAGTAGCCTGCATTGTGCGCTGTGTGACATGTCTACAGGGAAGTGTGGTCGAGTTTACGAAATTTGACGCTGGCTGCCTGTTGCCAAACAACACTGAGGATTACTGGACGTACCACGGCTCTCTTACAACGCCTCCTCTGACAGAGTCTGTCACCTGGATCGTCATGAAGCAGCCCATAGAAGTTAGCCATGATCAGGTACAGGTAGTAGCGTCATCCTTCCACTTGGATCACTCTCATATATCTTCTTTTCACGTTGTTTCTGCATGGAACAAAAGAGATTTTCCTTTTGAGCGGAAAAGGAAAACACACTCAAAGAGATTACATTTATGTTTTAATAACGTACAGGACATCGGCGTCTTTAAACATGCAAAGGTACACTGATTATTTTTAAAATGTGAAAGCCCACACACATGTCAAAGAAAACACATGTGCTTACTGCACTCAATGTGTGCTGTTTTTGAGATTACCAACACAGCAGACCACACACATAAAATCTCCATTGACATTGGTAATGCCCCCCCCCCCCCCCCCCCAAACCAGATGTCTGTTGTAGTACCAAGACTGGCATGTGAGAGGCAGCATAGTGCCAAAAGGCATCGCGCCTCAAAAAAATTCAGTGAGGATGAAAGAGCACAATTCCTGGCAGTAGCGGAAGCTCAGCTGACTTTTGCGGTAACTCCATCGTAGTAGCAAACTCATCTGACTTGGGAGAAACACACCCAACACAACCAAGTGGTCTTCTATTGTAACCGGTAACAGCGCCAGCTACTGGCCGCTTCCTAATTGGCTTTCGTTCCAGGCCGCGTCACAATCACGGTGTCTCTAGAACACAGCCCAGATATAATTTGAGTGTTGCTCTTGTTCTATGTTGTTGAGACTCAAATATGTTGGTCTGCATTCTCATTGCATTACTGCCCTTATTGGTTGTAAAATCAAGGTCTTCCAGTGCTGACATGAGGGTCCGTCGGCACACCTCTTGTTTTATCTTCTGTTGTATGGCCCGTCACGCAGTGGATGATGATGATGTTGAAGAGAAACGCTAACATTGCACATCTTTGTCAGACTCCTCTGTTTACTAAGGACAGCCTCCCCAGCCTTGAAATGCACAGAAGGTCTTGATGATGTCCGCCATGTCTTGTGGGATTCCATGCATCCTTAAGATGGTCCAGGCCTCTCCAAAGTCCAACAAATTTCAGCTTGCCTCTGCCATTCTGTGCATTGTTCTATGATGTGTAGTGCAAATAGCTGGTCAATGCATCTGTCCCCTGACGGAATCCCGCCTCTTCATTCCTGAGCTTTTCATCTACTGCCGCTATAAGATGCAGCACAATTATTATTTTTTTTTGCTTGGTTTCATCATGACGTTGACTTTGCGCCAGTTGTTCCGATCTTTCGAGTTGTCCTTCTTTGGTAAGGTTTGAATGGTGGTTGCCAATTTCAACGGGAAGGTCTGGATCTGCCTTGAAAAGCTCGTCGTTTTCAACATGCTGGACATGTGCTTCCATTTTGGTCGGCGATCTGTTCACAGCCTGAAGTGCTCTGCCCATCGAGCTTCTAGTTGTGGCACCAAGAGCTGTCACTTTCTGTTTACTATTGGTGTCTCGGTCGTTCATGTTTTCCACTTCTGATTTTTGTAGACATGTTATGAGTAGTTCGAGAGGGAGGGATCGAGGGAGGGGGAACAATTTATTTTAGTTTCCATGTTGTAAGGATCAACATGCCACTTCATATTTCCAGTGTTGCTTTAAGTTCAGAAGGCTCTGACTTAAATCACTGTATCACAAGACCACCGATTGACCTTAACATATATTAAATAACGGTCATCTAATGTGTATGTATACATGAGGGAATACTATAGTCCATTTTCCTTGCCGCTCGTCCTTTTTAGGGCTGCAGGTGAGCTGGAACCTATACCCTGAATTTGGGCAAGAGGCGCTACCCCTCATCTGATTGCCCACCAATCGCAGGGCACAACTAAAAAAAAAAAAACCTGCATCTGAAAATGTTTTAAATATGTACGTTCTGTCTTTTGTCCCCCCCAAGCTGGCTGTCTTCCGAAGCCTTCTGTTCACCTCGGCCGAGGAGGAGGTTCAGAAGAGCATGGTGAACAATTTCCGTGTGCAGCAGCCCTTGCAGGGTCGCACCGTGCGCTCGTCCTTCAGTCCCTTCCTCAAGGAGTCGCCATCTGACCAAGATGACCAGCACACTCACTGATTCCACCAAGTGCTCTACTTTGCATCCTGTTACAGTCGGTGCACTGAAACAAGTGTATTTACTACATTTAAAAAAAAAAAAAAGTATTTTAAAGTACAATCGATATCTCTCACAGACAAAACTTTTTTTTTGTTTTTTGGGGTTTTTTTACATTTACAAACGGTACTGGAAGGATGTGAGGGCATTTTAGGATCGTTTTTAAAATGTCATTTATTTTGTGCCTATTGGTTTTACAAATTAATTGTAGTTTTACCGATTTCTAGTTCACATAAATTATATTTATTTCAAATTGACAATTTGATTTTATGTGTAAAAGGTCCTGTCGATCAGCAGCTGAAGACTCAAGAGCACCGTGTGCTGGCCACAGTCGGTGTAACAGTAAATCCCACCTTTTTGCACCACTGATAGGCATTACATTTTACATTTGAGTCATTGAGTTTTTTTACACTGTCTGTGACAAGCACCCCATACAACAAATTTGACAAGCAACATTAATTAGCCATTTATTAGATACATTTACACTTACCAGGTGTATATATGGATATTTTTTTTATGCTAAAAAGATAATATAGTCCAGTGCCTTAAATTCTGTTGAGTGGACTTCCACCGTTTATAATGTGAGGGACTCAAATTGCCCTTCTACTGTGAGATAATTGAAAAGAAAGAGTCTGAAATTACCTTCTTTCCTTGTTCTCAAGTCTTGTGTTTACATCTACTGCCACATTCATTGTGATAGTTTCCCCCCACTCAAGGCCTACTCAAGTGTCGTGAAAAGGAAGAATCACATCCTTCCCTGTGTAGTTACAGTACTTTATTATTCGTTGGTGTCTCTTCACAATTCTGCCAAAACGGAAGCAGCTTTCATTGAAACAAGGTCAACCGACTCTCAATAATATCCATCAACTATGCCTTGGAGGGTCAATCTTACTATGCAACATTCGGCCCAGAGAAGGACACCTTTTGAGACAGCATGTAGACAAAAATGCAGCAAGGCACATTATAAAATGGAGGTCAGAGGGGACACAGGATGAGGCAACAGAAGTTTGACAGTGTATAAAACTGTTCTGCGGGTGCTTACCTTTATAGAATGATTCTATTTGACGAGTGTATCTGACTATGATCGTAAGCGATGGCCACTATTCATCTTCATTTGAGAAGAAGAAAGGCTGAGCACTCACGCTTGTCATTTTAATCCCAATGTAACAATATACTGACCATACTGACCCCACTCCTCTCTTGAAGTAGCCTTTTCTCTCATGATCTCAGACACCCGCCCTGAGCCATCTCCCCAGTTGGTCCTTGTTGTGGCCCAAGTGAAATGGATGTGGAATGAAAAGGCATAATACGCACTTGCAAGTGAAATGAACAGGTTGCGTAGACAACACACGAACCAAGATGAGCAGGTCATGGGTGGCGCTGGTCCGTTTTGACATCTCTTGCTGGCCATATTGATGGAAAACATTTGGTGTCAATGTTATTGTTGGTGGTTTTCCATCGAATGCAACACAACGCTGCCTTCATCACGTTTCACAGATGCATTTGACTGCACATGATCTGCCTTCATGTATCATGACATTTTATGATGTGAAACTTCATTGATTCCTATCTGAAAGCTATGAAAATGAACATTCATCCATTATCTGAACCGCGTATGCCCATGAAGGTCGCGGGCGTGCTGGAGCCTATCCCGGCTGTCCTCAAGCAGTAGGCGGGGTACAAAATCATTTTTTTACAATCAGTATTTATTCACTGATGATTTCAATGTACTGGTAATTTTGTCTCTGTGGGCCGACATCTCTGCTTGTGTATCTCTGCCTTTCTTTTTAGCACTCTATCAATGAATCTGACATTATGACATGCATTATTTTTACAAATCAATTGCTGTTATTATGCTTGTTTCATGGTGCATTTTATCATCTGCATTAGCTTTTCAATTTGAGGATCATAGACTGTCCAAAGTCATGTACGTTGCACACTTTCTATATGCACTACATATTCTGACTGCTTATTTGTTCATGGGGCAGTCAACATTCCTGGAGAGCGGGGACGCATCAAAGTCTGTCCTCTCACAGCATGCCTTTTTGGATAGCTCCTTTGTTGTCCTGCCGTGCGACCAGGAAGAGTTTTGCTCCTCAAGACCCTTGATTTTAAGGGAATGTATGAAAACATGTTGATTGTCCAGATGGAGATGGGCGGAAACTGACATTCATTCATGTCATAGCAATACAATGGTGTTTAATGCAATAATAACTGTGTCTGTGATTTTTTTTTTGTGCATGTGCGTGCGTGCGTGTGTGCGCGTGTGTGTGTGTGTGTGTGTGTACACTCTGATTACAAACCAGTGCAGCGGTTTTAATTGTACAGTACATGATAGTGACCAATGTAGACACTATCATATACTGTACAGGGGCAAAATTATTAGTACCCTTGCTAACTCCTTCCACAATTATACAACGGCATGAAGATTGGGGCTCAGATTAAGCCAATGTTCTGTACTTAGTCATTCTTAGGTGTTTTTCCACCGTGTGTTTTGTGTCATGATGACCCACGGGCTTCAGCTGAAGCCAAACTTCCTCACACTGAGATGCATTTTCACTCCAGATTACAATGATATTCTTGCAATTTCATTACATCCCACTCAAATTCAGGACACCTTGGGCCAGATGCAGCAAAAAAATCCAGAACATAACTGAGTCCCCACCATGCATGTCTAAAAGTATTCTAATGTGCACTTTTAGGGGAAACGAAATCTACATGGGTGAAAATACCCCCTAGTGTGAAAAAATCTTCATGCATTAACACCATTCCCACTTTCCTGTTTCAAATTTGCTACAGTGAAAAACCCCCTGTTGTGAAAAATTTCTTGTTGCAAACATGATTTCGTTGTAGAGGAGTTTCACTGTACCTACATTTTATTTTTACAACCTGAGAAAAAGTTCCAGGACAGAAATCTTCAATGTTTAATGCATAATTGATCAGTCTATTGGTTCAGTATTGTTTATATACTCCGCTGTACTGAACCAATATACAGTACTGATCACTTATGCATTAGACAGTTTTTATGTTATATCTTCATGTGATATGATCAGTACCAGTTGAAATCATACATGGTTGTAAATACATTCTTTAGTATTTCAGAATGACACAGCTGCAAGGAACAATAGAATTTTACAGCTGTTTCAAAAACAAAATATGCCGTGGGGGAAAAAAAACAATGTTCAAACCTTTATACGCAACAGGAGGAAGTCTTGTCGGTAATAATGGCAACAAGGGTATTTGTAACACCAAGAGATTTTCAGTCATGTTCATTCAGGCTCTGGGCAGGTCAGTGTGGTGATCATCTTTCTTCTGTATACAAGCGTATGTCAAGACGTGGCAACTATCCCTTGAACTCTTCCGTACATTTTTGCAAGTGGGCTGTCAGTGTTTGGGTGCCTTTTAATTCAACTCAACATTCCCTCTGCCACTGTCCAGAAAGAATCCTCACAATAAGAAATAAATGATCTATAGCTCTCCTTCAACTCAATGAATGTTCTCAAATGACTGCTTGGCTTTATTTGCAGTTTGGCACCAACAGGCACCGTATGCCAATATCAAACACTATAATGAATACAAGATCAGGACAAAATACAGTAAAGTATCAACACATTTTACACAATCTTTACCTGCTACCTCTTGGGAATTTGTACATCCGTATAGTTTGGGGATAAATGTAGTTAATTAAATACATTAACTTCAGAAAACCCCCCAAAATAAACCATGTAGCTAACCCCAAATTAGTTTTTTTTTAATATATTCAATGTAAAGCAGACAAAACACAAACAATGTACGCTTTACAAATGGACCTAATATAAACTAACCTAATATATATATAAACCCATTGTTCTCCAGATGACTAACCAAAGCAAAGGCCTCCTTTAGACCCAAACAAAGCAGGAACAAATTTGAAAATAAAAAATATTGGTCAATGCCTTTTAGAGACCCCCCCCCCCCCCACACACACACACACACACATATCCCCACGGAAATCTTTGAAGATCTCTGACACAAGAGAGGGATGTTTTAACGGCTCCCACCCAGACACCTGGGGTCCAAAGGGTGCGTTGTTTATGGACTCTTTTACACTGTTCCCACAGCTGCGTGTGATACCGCTCGCCATTGGATTCAGACTAGAATCTAAGTGGCCGATGAAGTTGACCTTGCAGGGTGTTTGTTGTGTTTAGGGGTAGAAAGCTCGCGGTCTACCGTGACACAGCTTTCAGTCTCCTCTGGATTTCCCTCAATTGTATGAGTATAAGATCTGTGTATATGCATGTGTGTGTGTGTGTGTGTGTGTGTGTGTGTGTGTGTGTGTGTGTGTGTGTGTGTGTGTGTGTGTGTGTGTGTGTGTGTTGTTGTATACTCATGTGACAACTCAATTGTGGTAAATTTATGATTTTAAAGGACACAACTTGTCTTGGGAAAAAAAAAATCTGATTAAAACATTTCCCATGTGCATTAAGCAGCACCACTTATTATGCTGCGGACGAACTGAATGGTTATGGGATCCCTCAAACGTAGACACAAATAAAATCTGGAACAAAAATATTGAAGGAAAAACAAAGGTCTAACAAAGTCCAAACAGAAATTGCTGATGTCAAAAATCCAGGAAAACGAAACATGAACGGAAAGTGCTTGCAAGGCTATTTTTTTGTTATTTTGTTACTTTGACTTCAAGAAGGCACCGCGAGAGTGGCTGCCTTTCCAGCAGCTCCTACATTTTGTTCTTCTACTTCTTCCTTTCATAACTTTGCTGCTGTGAATTGGGAATTTCTCCATTGCGAGACCAATACAGGTTTTCTTATTTTATCGTAACGGCAAAACCCGAAAATACACAAAATGACATAGCAAGAGTCCAAACGCGTGTAACCAAAATCAGCAAAAATCTCTATCACAAAAATACTCACGAAACGGACAAGAGCGACTAGGAACGTGAGCAAGAAGGTCTAGAAATATTACTTGAGGCAGTACAGCGACCAAGGTCAATAATCCGACAGAGAGGAGGCAATTTAGCAGCCGTTGAAATCAGCGCATGGCTTTGATTTGGAACAAAGATCAGGTGCGCCTGCTGGGGGGGAAACGCCCTTCACTCCAGCTGGAGCCGGAACAGAACAAACACAGGACATGACAGAAATCATCTCCTTTGGGCACGGCAGCCTGAGCTCATTCCTTCGTTACTACACTATGCCACTTTTCTGCATCATTTAAGCACCAATTTTTTCACTGAACTCCCAAAGAGGATACGTGCTGTAGAAAATGGATGGATGGATGTTTTGGACATCGACTGGTATGCGAGGTTAAGTTCAAGGTGAAGTTGTGCACTAACACTTGCATGTCTTCTTGTCAGTTGTTCGGAACCAAGCCCCTATTAGTGAGATGCGTGAACAGAAAAATACATCATTCGCGTCCATCTTCACGCCTAAAGCCAATTTAGAATGAGTTTCAACTTGAATATTTTCGGAACGTGTGAGGTAGCCGAAGTTCCCAGTACGTGAAAATGCAAAGTCCACACACAGCAATGCCAGAGCCAAGATTTGATCCCAGACCCTTTTGACTGCGAAGGAGATGCACTAACCACATGCAATTTTGAGCAGCCACAAAAATAGGTTGTCAAAACAATCCCAGTCAACTGTACTGAGTCAGTGTACACTTGAGGGGTTAAAATGAGTGTATTAAATGTAATGGATGAATGAATCATGGTGTATTTCTGTCTCCTGGATGGAGGCTTCACTTGATATGATAGTCCTACATTCTTCAGGCTTTGTGAAACCAGACATGCAGAGCCCCCTCTGGCAAATAAATACCGACTGGTGTCTGTCTAATGCGAGCACAGGAAAAAACCCACCCAAAGCTACGTGGGTAGAACCCGATGAGTACATGACAACGAGTGAGTGCAATGACTGTGTGTCAATTTCAATGAGCAGGAAGCGTGCGGAAAAGTAGGTGTTGACTTGTCAGCGTTGATTGCGGTGGGGCTTATCAACTGCGCAGCACGTTTCCGTTGGTAGCCCTGTCGACTGGCATTTAAAGATGGCATGAGCAGCAGCTACAGCACGCACTCAGCCTCTGGTTACATTTTGCGGCTCGCGAACATTGTCTCAATTGTGTTTCCATGTGACGACGATCAATGAAGCACAACTCCCTCTCTCAAACGCAGAGACTGCCGAGTGAGTGAGGAGGACAGTAACGGTTACCACTCCTTACACTGAGGCCTGCCACGAGGTCGTTCCAAATCGAATCTGAGTCATTCCGAAATGAATGCAAACATAGTTTGCATGTGCAAACACATTCAATTTTTTATTTGATCATATTAACTCCCTGAGATTTAGTTTGGAAGAAATAACCGCCCTTTTCAAACTTGTTCTTCAACTACGTCCTCTACACATGATCTGATCTAAACTGAACATAAACATTTGAAGAGAGACACTTCAAATACCGGAGCTACTGTATAATGATAACACATAACTGTTGATGTATTCTAACTCAAACAAATTTACTGTAGAGTCGAGTCCAAACAAAAACATGTTCTCCTGTTCATGTGGAGGGTGGGGGCTGGGGGGACGGGGCGGGGGCCTCAGTGCCATCGACTTCCATGCAGTTACCCTGTGATTACATAACCACAAAACCAGTCTGGCAGGTTCGCAGCTCTTTTACTTAAAGAAACTGGTTGGATTTCTTGTTGCAAAAGCAACAAACCTGAACACAACTACTGTATACCCTGTCAGATATTTGTGTGGGTGCACACGATCTGTCCAGGCGATGCAGACGGCCCGTTAAAAAGAAAGCCGGTATCTACTTGTGAGAATGATGTATAGTATAGGTAACCCTCTCCAGGGTTTAACAGATTGGTTTGGATATCTTTTATTTTGACAATTTTGTCACACACTCTTAATGAAACTCAAAGCTCACGAACCACATGTGGTATGTGATGTCATTTTACGTCACCTGTGAAAGCTTCGACAGCCAGTCATTTTCTCTCTAGTGGGTGAGCTGGAGCCTGTCCCAACTGAGGGATCGAGAGGCGGGGTACATCCTGAACTAGTCACCAGCCAATTGCAGAGCAATAGCTAGCCATATGTTTAAAAGGGAAAAAATGCACAGTGCGCACGTTGACTCCAGCACCATTTAAGTAGCCTCTTCTGGGCTTATCAGACTGAGTCAAAGCAGCAACAAATTAATCTCGGATGCCAGCAGGGTAACCATTAGAGTCAAAAATCCGCAAGACGGGGAGACTTCAAACATTTGTAAACTAGTTTTATCCCTCCCACATGCTTTAAACACAATTAAACTTCTCAAAAGACACTTCAACTAATTAAAACACGCCTTTGAAATGATTCTTAACGCCCGTTCTCACTTTGTCACTTGCACAAATCTCCATGGAACAAAAGAGGATGAAACATTGAATATTTAAAGTCCAAAATGTCCATATCTATCCAAAATGTTTGTCCAAGTCTGCCATTTTAATGCCAATATCCATCCATCCATTCATTTTCTGTTCTGGTTATCCTCACCAGGGTCGCGGGCATGCTGGAGCCTATCCCAGCCGTTATCGGGCAGTAGACGGATACACCCTGAACTGGTTGCCAGCCAATCGCAGGGCACACAGAGACGAACAATTATCCACGCTCACACTCACACCTAGGGACAATTTAGAGCGTTCAATCAACCTACCATGCATGTTTTTGGAATATGGGAGGAAACAGGAGTACCCGGAGAAAACCCACGCAGGCACGGGGAGAACATGCAAATTCCACACAGGAAGGCTGGAATCGAACCCTGCACCTCTGCACTGTGAGGCCGGCACGCTAACCAGTCGACCGCCGGGCTGCCTTTAATGCCAATATATAATTCTAAATTCCAAAGATGGCGTAGCATAAATTAGCAGCTCTTATGGTGATTATGAACCTTCAAACAATTGCTACTTTAACGCACACGGGTAGCAACATATACACCGTGTACAGTGTATACTGTACAACAACAAATATCCAGAACTTCACTGTATACAATCCTGCAAAAAGCCTTTAAAAACAACAACAATCCATTATATAGTGGGGATACGAATGATGGAGCGTTGGGGAAGATTCTATTCTTATTTTTACTGTGTATCTTACACTATTCAAACTGTTTGTTGCATTTGACTACATCCTTCGTTTCCCAAACAATTGACATCATATCAAGAAAATATCTCTGCTATTAAAGTTTCATTTTAAGTGCCATCAAAGTTGTGCCTGTTTACACAAATGAGAAACAGGTTGTTGTCCATTTTGTTCATTTTGTTGCAGTGACTCTAGTCTAAACCACTCTTCGCCTTAAAATGGTGAAATTATCAAATTGCACTACGAAAAAAAATCATGTTCCTTGCTCAACTATTTATGTCAGCAACGTTTGTAAGAAGCATAAGAATAAATTGCTCTTCCACTCAATAGCAGAAGGTACAGAATCAACCTGTGATTGTGCTGTTGGTGAGAGTTGCCGTAAAAATGTACAGGTATAATGCAACCTGTGGTGTTGCTTCGCTCAAGCTGGGCGACTGTGAACCAACGTAGTGACAACTTCCGCCTCTAGAGGGAGAAAACGGGCAAACGTTGATTGGGGCACGACCGGGTAGGCCGGTCACAGCCAAACGAGCTCAACATGGGGCTAGCCCTCGAAGGAGGGACTCGTTCTCAGCTCACTGACAGACTGCTTGTCGTAGAGGACACGCTGTCCTGACTCACGTCGACCACACTCAGCGGAAGTCTCGTGCGTGGTTGATCCTGGCCGGCATCAGGCAGCGAGGAACAAGAGAGGAGGACAGCCGATAACGCGTGTAGCTTTGTGTGCCCATATATTGCAGGCATAATCAAAAGGAAACCCTACACGAAACCATGTCCGGGGTAAAAAAAAGAAACTCGAATTCCTCGTTAAACAAGGAGGAGGACCCGCAAGTCACGGAGAAGATGCTGGGGAGCCCCGAAAACACCGCCGTCGGGGATGACAAAGGCGAGGAAACTGTCGCCTTACAGCGGACCATCACGCTGACGAACGGCGTGGCCATCATTGTGGGCACCATCATCGGCTCGGGCATCTTCGTCACCCCGACCGGCGTGGTGAAGGAGTGCGGCTCCGTGGGCTTGTCCCTGGTGGTTTGGACTGTATGCGGGGTCTTCTCCACGGTGGGGGCGCTGTGTTACGCCGAGCTGGGGACCACCATCTCCAAGTCCGGAGGGGACTATGCCTACATCCTTGAGGTGTACGGCTCCCTGCCGGCTTTCCTCAAACTCTGGATCGAGCTGCTCATCATCCGGCCGTCTTCGCAGTACATCGTCGCTTACGTTTTCGCCAAGTACCTCCTCAAGCCCATCTTCCCCGTGTGCCCGGTACCGGAGGACGGGGCTAAGCTAGTGGCTTGCCTTTGCATTCGTGAGTATCCGAGAGTATTAAGCGATGGATGATGCAACGTCTCGTTGAAGTTAGAAGTTGAGAGCGCCCCGCTGGCACTCATTTCCCCCCCCCTGACAAATCCATCCTGTAGGTAGAGAGAGCCGGGTGACCTTCATCTAGCAGTTTAACCGATTTTATTTGCTGAGCGACATAAAAGCACGTCGAACTAGGAAACAAGTCGCACAAAATATTTCGTCATTTTCACGTACAGCACACTAAATGGCAGCTACCGTTAAATGTAATATTTCATTAATTTCTTGGAGCAATATTCAGATTTTTTCCCTTCTTTTTCAAATGGAAGACAAAGTCGTGAAAATGTGTTGGCATAAAATATTCTCTCTTCAGCAATAACAGGCGAAACTTGAGTGTCAATACACTAATTCAGAGGTATAGAGTAATGACAACTACCAATACCGTTCGTAATAATAATAATAATAATTTTTTTTAAATAATAATATGTTTAGAATTAATAATGGGCGTTCCTTGTATGTTATTTGTTTCTATAGAGCCAATTTTATGTATAATTAGGGCTGCGCTATATTGGAAAAATATGCAATATGTGATATGGGTATATATATACATATATATATAGAGAGAGAGAGATAGTAGCAATATAAATATATTATAATAACCCTCATGAGGATAAAGTAATTCATATAATGGAAGGATATACTGTATATCCATATCTATCTATCTATCTATCTATGCAGTATGTGTATGTATATATATATATATATATATATATATATATATATATATATATATATATATATATATATATATATATAGCGCTGTTTAACATGTGCACATGGAAATCTATTATCTATTTTTTGTGCAAAAAGAAACAGGCACAATGTATTCATATCTAATTAAGTAATTTTGTGTTAGTGATGCCCATCCATACTGTGTCCTGTTGAGTGGCAATAAACATTTAAGGTTGCATCTGATTGGTTAAGGTCAGGTAAAAGCTAAAAAGACAAAAGGAATTCAAATATCATATTAATCACATATCTTTGTGATAAACACATTACATATTGTGCAGCTCTAAAAAATACTCTATTCTTAAACTTTTTTTTGTTCTTGTTGTTACTTGTTATGTTAATTCTATGTGAATTTTTAGCCTTCCGTGTTGTACGGTACATGGTTGATGAAACAGGATTGGACTCAAATAATTTACAAAATTACATCTCTTGTGGTCCCACATGCGAACATGAGCAACTAATGCATTAGTGTGTGTGTTAACAACCAGTAAGTAGCAACTTGACGTATAATCTTCATATGGTTTGAGGGCTCATCCTGCGTGAAACCAAATGACAACTAGATAGAGGTACTGTTTTCTTTTTCTGACCCGTATGGCTTAATTCATTGTGAATGTGCATGCATGTACAGTTGGTGCGCACATCCTGTGATACATGTATCCCAGCCTGTTTAGATATGTACTATGTCAATCGTATGTATACTTGGAAAAGTTTGCTTTATATAATGAATGTTTGCTCTCCACTCTACTGTAGAGAGTAGACTGTCCTTCTTATGAACAAAGAGCCTCATTGTGCCCAGTCTCATCTTTGTGTTGTGGCTCCGACCTGATTTAGGAACTGTGAAGGGACCTGCTGCTTTGGTAGGCATGGTAATTCACTTGTCATGGCGTGCAGTGCCGAGTGGTAGATGAGGCATGCCAGCATTGTACATGTTTTGGGAGGAGAACGAGTCTTACGGTGTGAAGTGTTTAGCTGCCAGAAATGGAGTTCATGTTCACTGTTGATAGCAAAAAGCACTTACGTAAAGGTGCTTTCTCTCACTGACCAACTCTTTTCTCTTTTCTGGCTTGGCAGTCTTATTGACTTTTGTGAACTGCTACAGCGTGAAGGCAGCAACCAGAGTTCAGGACTTCTTCGCTGCGTCCAAGCTACTGGCTCTTGGCATGATCATCATCATCGGCTTTGTCAAGATTGGTCAAGGTACCCCAACATTTGCACAACTTGCTGTTCTCTACCAATTTAAATGCAACATTCACAAAAGGTGTCTGATTCATTAAAATTTCCATAAACCTTCACTTCTATACCTTTCGGCCACTCTCCCAGTCTCTCTGTATCTCTTTTTGCAACTACTTGACACTGGGAAACTCTAAGCTCAGAGGCTAGTTCCCTCATAGTACATCTTGTTTTTAGCCTCGCAATAATGAGGTGCTGGTCAACGGTTGTTAAGTGTTCTATTGGTCAAAATATGAACAGCACAATGAAAAGCAATGTTCAAAACAAATTCTGTTTGAACCAGGACTAGTACATTAATCCATTCATGAACCGTCATTCACAAAGGTAGGTTTCACATGCCATTGAAATTTTCAGCAGGAATTTTTCCTCATAAATTATAGTATACAACTGTTTAGGTCAGGGAGGCACAGTGAACGTCTTATTAGCATGTTGGCCTGACAGTGCAGAGGTGCAGGGTGCGATTCTGGCTCCGTCCTTCCTGTGTGGTATTTGCACGTACTCCCCGTACCTGTGTGGGTTTTCTCCGGGTATTCCGGTTTCCTCCCACATTCAAAAGACATGCATGGGAAGATAATGGAACACTCTAAATTGTCCTTAGGTGTGAGTGTGAGTGCGAATGGTTGTTCGTCAATGTGTGCCCCGCAATTGGCTGGCAACCAGTTCGGGGTGTACCCCACCTGCTGCCTTAAGACAGCTGGAATAGGCTTCAGCACACCCGCAACCCTTTTGAGTGCCACTCAATGTCCTGGAAGAATGCTACTCTAAGCTTTATGTTTTGTATACATTACCTCGTCCACGTGAAAAAGGGGAAAATAATTAATTGCTCATTGTCAATGTGCAATTAATTATTTTCCCCTATTGTGATTGTCGACATATTTAGTTGGTTAACTCACTCATGCAAATATCATATAAGGTCAAACCTCGGTTTTCGAACGTGTCTAAAATTTCGAGTTTTTTATGCCTCGGATGACGAACAAATTTCGATTCTCGTACTAACTGAGCGCACTTGAATGCGTCACTTCACTCCTCTCGGCTTCGCTACCTGTAGCGACGCTACCTCGTGTAGCGACGTTACACGAGGAAGCGAAGCAGAGAGGCGGTAGCGAAGCCGAGAGGAGTGAAGTGACGCTACCTCGTGTAGCCGCGCTCCCTTGTGTAGCGGTGCTCCCTCGTGTAGCGTCGCCACACAGGAAGCGACCATTGTGAGCAGACGTTTTTGTATTGTTCAATTGATTTTTTTTTAAAAGCAGACATGTTTGGTGAAACGCTTCCTAGTGTCGGGTCCATTGTGAGCAGACGAGTTTGTATTGTTCAATAAAAAAAGCAGACGTGTTTGGTGAGACGCTTCTGTTAGAGGGAGTGAAATCCCCCTCTTTTCAGAGTGGTTTGCCCCAGCAGCACGGTGATAGTGCGTGCGTTTGTTTACGGCCATCCGTTTTCCATGCAGCGGCACATAATCAACACTCTGGTGTCCTGTGTCTCATTATTATGCAATAATCATACAGAAACAGCTCCATTGTGAGCAGACGAGTTTGTATTGTTCAATTAAGAATTTAAAAAAAAAAAGACGTGTTTGGTGAGAACTACGTAATATTGGACTGTTATTTTTGCATCGTGTATCAGCCCCTAATCATGGCACCAAAGAAAGCAAGTGGAAGTGGTAAACCTGGTGAAGAAAAGAGTAAAATAGTGCCCAAAACTATAGAATTTAAGAAAGATTTAATCGCAAAATATGAGTCAGGTGAGAGAGAGAGAGAGAGAGAGAGAGAGAGAGATGTTCCTTCAATTTTTATGTTACTATGTTAATGTTAAAATTGGTGAAAATAAAGTATATTACACTTTGTTTGTACAGTATTTTACATATTACCTGCTCTCCTATTACATTTGTACAGTTTATGGTGTGAAATTGTCAAAAAAAAGTGGTTTAAAAAAGTTGTTTTCTTGACTTGGAACGGATTAAAACATTTTACATTGATTCCAATGGGAAACATGGTTTCTGTTTCCGAACAATTCGGTTTCCGAACAGTCTTCTGGAACGGATTAAGTACGAAAACCGAGGTTTGACTGTAGTTTACCTTCTTAGAACCAATGAATTTCAGATATGGCCATTAAACAGAAAGTAAACATAGAAAACTTGTAGCACAAGATTTTCCCAAATCATTATTCCTTCCTCTTAGGCTGTGAGCTGAGCCAGTTACGGTCTGTAGCATATGATGCACGGCATAAGCATAAACGAACCAGTTTAAACTTAGTCGTGAGATAAATAAGGTGATTTAAAAATGGTTGGCATCAGTTTTAGATCTTAACTGGATATAAACGCGAGGCTATGGATTCTTTTTAAACAACTAATGAAGAACTGGTAACATAACTGCAATTAAATAAAAGGTAACACTGAGTTACAGATGTAGGGTGTATGTCATAGAAAACTGCAGAATGATCCTCAAATTCCATTTCAACAATTGTACAATAGAATCAAGTCACTACTTGTTAACATGCCCTGCTGTATTGGCTGCCAACACATGCTCTGCTTGGCAAGAGCCTAAAGCAGTGTTTTTCAAATTTTTTTGAGCCATTGAAAAAATCTAGCGGCACACCACTAGCTGAAAATGTGAAAAAAAAACCCACTTATTTTAACAATTAACGTGTTATATTGTTACTATAACCGTTTTTAACATTGAATAATGACATTTTAACAGCTTCAATTAGAATCAAATGAGCACAAAGAAAAAAGTATCTTATAATCTTTCATATTTATTGTTTCACTGTCGTCCTGCATTCATGCGGCACAAATTCGCTTGTCTCTAGTGGTCGAAACTCGAAACCCAAGGCAATTGGCTAGCTGTTGCTGCTCCCTAACAGTATGGGAGGGTCCTACACGATTACTCTCTGGGCGGTTGACCGCACAGGCATACAAATTGGATATTTTACCGCGGCACACCTGACAATATCTCGCGGCACACCAGTGTGCCGGGCACAAGGTTTGAAAAACACTGGCCTAAAGGACTAACGACCGTTAGTTTCATAAGTGGCCGACCAGATCCTTTCTGCAAACTTATTTTGTGGTGGAAAATAGTATTATAACTTTAAAATCAGAATATTGCAGCTTTACTTGACTTCTCAAGTCTGATCTAAAAAAGGTCTCAGAGAGAAACATTAAAACTGAGGTGCCAAACACAGTGATTCCCAAACAGCGTATAAAAAGTCTACTCCCCCCATTCAAATGCCAGGTGTTTGTAATCTAAAGGAATGAGGCCAAGATAAATCTTAAAACAGTTTCAACTGTTGTTGCACTGTAAGAGTTGATTATATGAACAGAAAGCAACAATAAGATACATAGTGTACATCTAAATTGCAAGACCATAACAGAAATGTGTCCAAGTAAATTTGAAAGATCAACAATTGTCTTAATCAGAAAGTGATATTAAATTTATGAAAAATATGACCAAGAACTTGATCTTTTTTTATATGAGCACTTCTTGGTCACATTTTGTGGGCGGGGCTTTTGTAGCATTGTAACTAAAGTCTCATAAGCTATTACCAATGGACTTTTGAACTCCACTGCTTAAAAGGACCATGGAGTCATTATTGGCTAGAGCCAAAACAGCCCTAAATCCATCAACTGGTTATCAAAATCATAACTAACCAGCGGGCCAAATTTTCTCTGGATTATGAGGTCAGTCGTCCAGGGGGTGGGCTCAGATTTTTTTTCTCTTCCAAGGATAACAGAGGCTTGACCCATAACATAGGGGGTCTGAGAAAATCATTCATAAAAACATTTTAGAATACCAAATAAAATGCTGAAGGGGCTTAAATGGGGCCACACCGATTTCTAACGGGGTTATCGCATCCCATAGCCCCGGTGTAGCTCCATCCCTGTGTGGGCTGTGCTAAATACGGCACTTTGATTATCAGGCGTTTCTCATGTGTGGTGTGTACCGTGGGGTTAGGGCTCACCCATGTAATAGCAACATGCCCGGGGGCTGTTGAGTTAGTAACCGACGCTGTGTCTGAGAATGTGTGTGCATGTTGCGGGGATCAGCTTCGTCAGGAATGTGGCTGGGATGCCCTGAAACCAGCACAAATCAGAATGTCTACAGGAGAGGCTGTGAGCTCAACTTATGTACTTAACACCAGTGCTTGAAGTGGGCTGGCACACACTAGTACGACGGCCTGCAGCGTACCCGGAGTTCACATGACCCCCTCGCTTCTTCTACTTCTCTCTTGCGCTTTGTGATCCACGCTTGAAATTTGTTTCGTGAGCCAAAGGTGTGAGCAAAATGTTGTGGGACACATGTTCCATGAATAATAATTATTAGTTGAAACAAATACAGCAATGAAACAAATAATGTCAAAAAATGACATTTAAATTTGAACTGTTTTCTTTGAGATTCAATTTGGGCATGGGGGTGGAGGGGTTACTCCAAATTTATTTGGTATTTTAAAAAAATAATTTGATATTTTTCAAATTACATTCGAGCATTTTTTCTTCTTTTTTTTTTAAGATTTGGTCTCAGCAAAATTTGTTGGAAAATGTACTTAAATTCTGGAATGATCCACACTATGTACCGGGGTGCGTGTGTGTGTGTGTAAATATATAATAATAATAATATTAATAATTATAATTTTATTAGAAAGCGCTTTTCATCATACTCAACGACACTTAACAAGGGTTTAAAACACAGAATAAAAATGTACACTTAAAGCCAAGCATACAGGATTGACAAAAAACACATTTAGATGAACAAAGCAAAAATGGGTAAAAGAGATTAAAAGGTGTTAAGAGTACATATTCACAGCCTAATTATTCTGGCAGCAGTCGATTAAGCAGAGCACTGCAGACAATTATTTTTTTCCTACTAAAAGCACTGCTTAACAACAATTGCTGAGCTGCCTTTGAGCAAGGTGGTGAATTGTCACGCACTTTCTGAAGTCTGATGCCTGCACTCAGTTCATTCTGGTGGGTGATACCTTCTCTGTGTCACTAATTGCCAGTCCGAACCCCCTCTAAACGATGAAGGCATCCACATATTTGGAATTTTTGGGAAAATACACAGACAGCTGCAGTTCAATTGATTCATGTTCATCCTGTCTAACTAGGTTGGCACTGTGGATGGTCACCTCGGCACCGCATTCTCGAGTCTAGAACCTTCTTTGTTTTTGGATGTGTGGCCTTTGTTTCTCCGGTGCTCTCTTGACACCAACTATTCGTTGGGGTTTTTAGCCTTGTGTGCAAACAAATGATTCAGATCGTTAACGGTGACCTTTTTTCCCTCTCGTTTATCCTTACCAGGTGGCACTGATTCACTTCTCCCTGAAAATTCCTTTGAGGGCTCCAAATATGAGTTTGGCAGCATCGGTCTGGCACTATACAGTGGCCTGTTTGCTTATGGGGGCTGGTAAGCATCATCAGATTGTGAATCACTGTACTGAAATCCATACTTTGTTTATCGAAAGGTAACATCTCCTACCATTTTAAGAACACCGCATGAACAGCTTCTTTCATGATTACTTTCACACTTCAGATTATTTGTAACCAAGCTCTCTGTCCCTCTCTTGTATGCAGGAATTACTTGAATTTTGTTACGGAGGAGATGATTGAGCCTTACAAGTAAGTCTTTGACTGATGGTTTCCCTGTCATTTAAGCAATCTCGCTGATCAAAAATGTTCATTGTTTGTGTCAATCTCAGAAATCTTCCTCGAGCCATTATCATCTCTTTGCCAATTGTGACAGCAGTTTATGTTCTCACCAACCTGGCGTATTTCACCACCCTCTCAACCGATGAGATGCTCAACTCGGAAGCTGTGGCGACCATATATCCATCCATCCATCCATTTTCCGAACCGCTGTGGCTGGAGTGGTAGGCGGGGACACCCTGAATTGGTTGCCAACCAATCGCAGGGCACACAGAGACGAACAATCATCCACGGATTAGAGTGAGCCTGCCCATATATATCGAATATATATATATATGACCATATATATATATATATATATATATACTCGCTATCGATTGGTAATTAATCGTTGCACCCTCGATTTGGTTTGAAACATGAAAAAAAAAACATGCTAAAGGAATTGAGCTACATGAATGACCTCCACTATGTTACAGCTCTGCAAGGGAGCATAATTTTGCTTCATATAACACCAATCAGAGGTTCAGAACATCCCTTGAAAAAGTATGAGTTGATTAGTTGATCTTAAGTTTTCCCATTTAATCACATTCCAATATCTTGTACAAACCGTAGCAGCACACCAACACTGCAGTATCCTGACTACTGAATGACGCCAATATTCTTCACATACACACACGCGCACACACACACACACACACACACACGCACACACACACACACACACACACACACACACACACACACACACACACACACACACACACACACGCACACAGATAGCTAGCTAGCTAGCTAGAATCTATGCAAGAATAGACACTGTACAGGAAGAGGAGCAAAGAGGTCTTGTCTTCTTGATGTCAGATGAATAATATAAAACATAAAACACTTTCATTTTTTGCCCTTTGTGTGCTGTGCTGCGTTCCTTTGTTGAATGTATTACAGTCTATCCCGCATATTAAGATGATCAAAGTAATTGTCATATGCAAATGGTGTTGGGACGCTGGACTTACTGTCTTAACGTCCTGTAGGATTTTGGCAACAGGCACCTGGGTGTGATGGCTTGGATCATCCCAGTGTTTGTGGGGTTGTCCTGCTTTGGCTCTGTCAATGGTTCTCTCTTCACATCATCAAGGTAACACACCTGCACAAATACCCAGTTTCCTGAAAATGTCTGAAATTCATGGTGTCCTGATACATCATACATTTTTGATTAATACTGATCAATGGACATTGTAGGTTATTCTTTGTGGGCTCCCGGGAAGGTCACCTGCCATGTCTGCTTTCAATGATCCACCCAACCTTGCTGACCCCACTTCCTTCTCTAATATTCACAGTGAGTACTGTTTAATGATCTCATATTCTGTACTATACATACAATAAATAGAATGGGCATCACTATAATTACTTCCTTCAAGCAAGTTTAATGTCCTCATCTATTTGGGTTTCCTTCAAAAGGAATCTTGATCTCTATTTCTCAGAATGTATTGAGGGCACATTAAATTCATAATCGCTACCTAGCCCTACACCGAGTTTGGCCACCTGTGGCTTAACCAGTCAGGCTGGGCGAAGTTTTGCTGTTTGCAAGGTACAGCCAAATTACACTGTCTGAAACACTGTCAAAGCAAAACAGTAGTTGGAGCTGCGTAAAGTTTTATTTGATGAACAACAGATTAGCGATAGCTCCAAGTGGCAAGTTTAATTCAGGGGCGAAGTGACGGATGTGCTGACACCACGAGGCAAAATGCATTCCATGTTTTTATTCATCGTGTAGTCTTTTGGGGTGTTTGCGTGCTGCGCTCAAATGCACCTCTGCCCCTAGTTGACATGGTAATGAAATGTTCTCATCAAATGAAATCCTAGATGAACAAAATTCTATATTTTATTTCAAAACCAACTCATCTTTGCCAATTTCATACGGTAAAAAAACTAAACAAAAAAAAACAAAATTGAAATCAGAGCAAACTATCCATCCATCCATTTTCTAATCCACTTAATTGTCACTCGGGTCACAGGGCGTGCTGCAGCCAATCCCAGCTGTCTTTGGGCAGCAGGCGGGGGGCGCCCTGAACTAGTTGCCAGCCAATCGCAGGGCACACATAGACGAACAAGCATTCGCGCTCACAGTCACACCTAGCGACAATTTCGACGCATGCTTTTGGAATGTGGGAGGAAACCGGAGTACCCGGAGAAAACCTCAGCAAACTAGTTCTCTTAACATTCTTGCATCAACGAAGTGCAACAGAACAAGCTAGTTTAAATTAAATGAACCTGCTGCTGTCAATGCTGTATAAAAGAGCAACCATATGTAGCAATAAAATTTTTTCGCAAAGGCTTATATATTCTTTTTCAAAAATATCAGCAGGTCTACATGTTCCCGCACTTCTCTGCATGCTCCGCAATAATAAGTACTGTAATTCTCTTAGCATGAGGAGATTTATGATCCAGTTTTTGAATAAATAAAGCAGTAACACCTTTTCGGTCTGTCCCATTACCTTGTACGGCCCCTGCGCTGTTGATTCTTTCAGTTTGTCACTGTTTGTATCGCATGGCGCCAATCGAGATGCAATGTTGATCTACTATGATCTATGTTGCGTGCGTGACATAAATCCATAACGCTGACTGGAGATGACGTGCACAAATGTAAAATGACTAAAAGTTGAGTAAAGATAGCATTCAAACTTGAATTAAAGAACAAAAGGGTGTTGGAATTTTGAATTCAAAATTATTTTGATCATTGTATTGATTGAAACAATCAATAACTGTGCCAATGTGTGGCCAAGATCGATGTAAACTAGTCTCAGGCACCTGAGAGCAGAATAAGACTAAAAAAAAAACAACACATTTTTGAACATGGGTTGTTAAAACTTTGTAAAAACACTCACTTTGTATTGAATAAAGTTTTTTCTTCTTTCCTTCTCACCAGTGTTTAATGACACTGCTTTACGCCTTCTCACATGACATCTTCTCCATCATCAACTTCTTCAGCTTCTTCAACTGGCTCTGCATCGCATTGGCAATTGTTGGGATGATGTGGCTCCGTTATAAGAAGCCTGAGCTAGAAAGACCAATTAAGGTGAGTGGAACGGATACATCAATCCGAATAGAGCAAAGAACGATATTTGGCCTGATTTACCAAAGTGTTGCGCTTACAAAAATGGCCAACAGAAACTGCCCCCCTCCCATACCCTGCTCAGGATTGTGTGTGCCAAATGGTAAATATTGCTATGTGCAATGTGATTCGTCAAACCTAAGATGAATTGCATTGGCTGATTTTATTCCCATGTTGTGTCCAACAGGCGGTACTAACCAACATGCACAGCGGTGCCAAATGATCGCTGCACTTTGTTTGCATACAAGCACATGAAAACTCAAAATGGAATAGCGTACACCTTTATGCTGCTCAAATCTGGAACAATCTGCCAGAGGATTTGAGACAGGGCTCAAATATGACAATGTTTAAATCCAAGCGCAGGCAAAACAAGAAGTGGCAGGGAGAATTTTCCTGATCGTTTAACGCGGCGTTGAAATGCCAGAAACAAAAAAAATAATCTATTTACAGCAATGACATTTTGGAGCTTCTGAAAGACTGACTGATTGGAGCCAGTCACAAGAAGTGATGCCATTTCCCTCGACCAAACCACTTTAATTCTTCATTTTCCCTCCATGTGGATCATTTCAGCGCACAGTCACATGGTGGCCTCTCCCAGAGCATTTTTTTTTTAGGTGTTCTGTGCCAAGTCTCAGACACAACGCGATGCAGGATCCGAAGCGCATCCATTCGCCATGCACTTGGAACGTGTTCAATCAAACACAACAGTTGATGCGGTAGCTGGCTTCCCCAAAATAACTGGCGAGGCTGATTAATTTTCTATAATTCAGTAATCTTTTTGCTTGCCTCGACCACGAACACTTGGAATTCTGCCACTTTAAATTGTAATTTGCTCTTGGGGTGCTCTCCCAAATGTGCTAGGGCACAGGTATCAAAGTCAAGGCCCGGGAGCCAAATCTGGCCCGCCACATCATTTTATGTGGCCCGCGAAAGCATGTCAAGTTCCATGATGCTTGCTAAAGTCTGAACCAAAATTTCAAATTGTCACATGTAATCCACATTAACAGTCATTATTCTTGACTTCTGTTTTTAAAACTAGTTATTCATTCATTTGTTGTGCGTTCTGTATGTAATATGTGGAGGGGATTAAACATTTACAGTCAAACCTCGGTTTTCGTCCATAATCCGTTCCAGATACGAAAACCGAGGTTTGACTGTGTATGGTTTCCCAAAATTCATAACGGCCCTCCAAGGGAAACCGTAACTACAATGTGGCCCGCGAGAAAAATGAGTTTGACACCCCTGTGCTAGGGGAAAACCATCAGAGCTACCGAAAGTGCAAATGCCTCTTTTTAAATATGACGGTCTCCACCAGTTTCACATCTGTTGCTAACAGCACATGCAATCCGTTGAGAGCGAGTGATCACGTAATTTAGCACACACTATTTGGGATCTTTGTAAATCAGGCCCACTTTCTGCTGTTTTATTAACGTACCTATCTAAAGTTGTGGCTCTGTTCAGCCTAGAACAGGGGTCGGCAAAACGCGGCTCCAGAGCCGCATGCGGCTCTTTAGCCACATCTAGTGGCTCCCTGGAGCTTTTAAAAAATGTTTGAAAATGGAAAAAGGTTTTGATAGTAGGCTAATATAGCGCAAATAGATAGAGATACATGTTGCAGCTCCGAAAAAGGAGAGCTGTGGTGTTGGTTTTTTAAAACGTACACTTTATTTATGCTTTCAACAGCCTCGACAAACACAGACACGTCTGCGTCCGACTCCGTGCCTTCTCTCTTCTCGTTCAACTCGAGAGGCGTTCAAAGACAGCCTACGAAAAACGGAAATTCATGATCACTTCACTGACACGAAGAAAAGCGAAAATAATGCACCAAAACAAAAAATCAAGCGAGGAAATCACAAAATAAATTCGATGGGGGCGTTTGTGAACACACGACAAAGGAATGAATAACATAAACAATTCTGAGACAGTAAAGTCTCCTACATACATACAGCATGTGTTTCCTTCATTGTAAGTTTTATTGAACGCTTTTATTTTTTTGCGGCTCCAGACATATTTGTTTTTTGTTTTTTGTTTTTTTTGTCCTATATGGCTCTTTCAAGATTTTGGGTTGCCAACCCCTGGCCTCGAACAACAATATGTACACACTCAAATATGATTTGACCTACATCATTGTATATACCATAACAAGAAAGGGGAAGTTTGATAAGCATTATTGACACACTTTGAACAGACAGACATACACTGTGACCTGACGCTTAATTTAAAAAAAAAAGGGAAAAAAACGTGGTCACAATTTTGGCATTCGTAGATATTTTTCCTTTGTCACGCACCACCAACAAAGATTCATTCATTCTTCCAGATGAATGAATGAGCACTGAACCAAGATTAAAGGACAGAAGAGAAGCTGAATGTTCGTCAGCTGGTCCACTTGCTGCAGGACTCTCCCAGCACACAGAGGACCATTGTGCCATCGCTGCACTTTGTTTGCATGCAAGCGTATGAAAACTCACGTGCAATATCGTAGAATTTTATGCCGCTACAATCTGGAGCAGTCCTGCCAGAAGATTTGAGATAGGCCTCAAATCTGGCAATAACTGTTTTTTTTTTGAGCTAACAACTTTTATCTGAAGCCCTCACATTTTTTTTTTTCCTTTCTGGAACTGTATGTGACTTTAAAGGACATTAAATAGCCTTGTGTAGCAACAAGGAAGATCTAATAGGATGGATGGCATTATCCAAATAGCAACGCTGGGATACAAATGTTGCATCCTCAAATGAGACAGACGCAGAAGCTTTGTGGATGTAGACTGCGGTCTCCTTTTTCTCACACTGTTGCCCTCTCCCTCACTAGCTCCATTATTTGCCTGTCACATTCCTGTTGCTCACCAGTTACATTTGGATTGCTTGGCGAGCCGCTTAGAGCAATTGATCAAGGACTCCCCCAGTTCGCTTGCGCTTGATACAATTCCAGATATTCACTACGCAGCTAAAAAGGATGGTGTCACACTCATGTGACGGTGGAAGATGTGCTCTCTTTGGTCTCTTGTCTTTAGAAGAGCATCATGAGCAAGAAGAAGATGATCGTATGGGTATGATGTCTTGAGCCAAGAGATTTGTTTTTTATATTCTTGACTCGGTCACTATAGGAAGGAAGGAGAGACATTAGATGAACGGACCACAACTTATCTGTAGTAAACCTCCGAAAAGCAACCCGCGTGTGTGTTTTTACTTCTCTGTGGCAAATTCAACTGAGCAAAGCAGTGCTTTTAACTTGTGAGCCCTATTCCAATGAAGTTGGAATGTTGTGTTCAACAAATGACTATGATTTGCAAATCACGTTTAAACGATATACAGTCAAACCTCGGTTTTCGAACATCTCAGTTCTCGTCCAATTCTGTTTTCGACCAAAAATTTGGTTTTTTTTTTTTATGCCTCGGATGACGAACAAATTTCGGTTCTCGGACAAACTGAGCGCACTTGAATGCACCATTTGACTCCTCTCGCCTTCCTTACACGAGGAAGTGACGCTTCCTCGGGTAGACGAGGAAGTGACGCTTCCTCGTGTTGCTTTCCATTGTGAGCAGACGTGTTCAGTCAACATTTTTATTTTAAAAAGAGCGTGGTTTCGGTTTTCGAACAATTTCGGTTTTCGAACAGCCTTCTGGAACGGATTATGGACGAAAACCGAGGTTTGACTGTACAAACAAATGACTACGATTTGCAAATCATGTTTAACCGATATATAATTAAATGCTCTTCAAAGACAAGATGTTTAATGTCTGATGTACTCGATTGTTTTGAGGAAATAATTATTTCAGTCATACATCGGTTTTCGACCATAATCTGTTCCAGAAGGCTGTTCGAAAACCGAAACCACGCTCTTTTAAAAAAAAAAAATCTTTATTGAACACGTCTGTGAACAATGGAACGCTATACGAGGAAGCGTCACTTCCTCGTCTACCCGAGGAAGCGTCACTTCCTCGTGTAAGGAAGGCGAAAGGAGTCAAGTGACGCATTCAAGTGCGCTCAGTTTGTTCGAGAACCGAAATTCGGTCGTCATCAGAGGCATAAAAAAACTCGAACTTTTTGGTCGAAAACTGATTTGGTCGAGAACAGAGACGTTCGAAAACCGAGGTTTGACTGTACCTTGAAATGTTATGGCTGCGACATGTTCAGTTCACGCTATCGTCCTCTCTTGCAGGTGAATATCCTGCTCCCGGTGACGTTTGTGCTCGCATGCCTCTTCCTTATCATCGTATCCTTCTGGAAGACTCCAAAGGAGTGTGGAATTGGTTTTGGCATCATTGCCACTGGTCTCCCCGTCTACTTCTTTGGTGTGACATGGAAGAACAAACCCAAGTGGCTGCTGAACGGAATCTGTGAGTAGCTGTCTTTTCTTTTACTCGCCCTAACATAAAAACAGTGTTTTGTTTTGTTTTGTTTTTCCCCAGTGTACAACTTTGGCTGTGTTTGATGTGTGTGTTTTGCAGTCTCAACCACGGCCTTTTGTCAGAAAGCAATGCAGGTGGTGCCTTAGGAGTCCCGAGTGCTCCGATAAACAGTGGCCTCCAAGCTCTGATGTTACAGCTCACAGCTCATCAATGCTGAGCCCGGATGATCTCTCTCACTCACGTCTAATCTCGTTGACACGCACACGCACACACACACACACACACACACACTCTCTCTCTCTCTCTCTCTCTCCCCCCCCCCCCCAAGTCGTGATGAAGACCACATCCCGCAGGAGTCTGAAGTACTGTACTTCAATGTACAACTTTTGTCCGCTGCAGTGTTGACTTCCATTAGTCACTGACAATCTGCACTTATGTCATTTTTTTTTCTTCTATGGTGTATTTTGTTCTTTGTAGTTCTATTCATTCATTCATTTTGTGTCTAGGACTGTGTAGCAAATGAAAACATTGGCAGGAAGACATAGAAACAAAATATAAAACCCTGCTGTGAGTTTAGTTTCTTTTTAAACCAAATACTGTTTTAGTATTGGTCTTCTGTTTAAGAATGTTTGTTTAACCATTTGTGGGTTGTGGAGTGAACCATGTGTGACCAAATCTGGTCCTCGAGGGCCAGTATTCTTTTTTTTTTTTTTTAGATGTTTCCCTCCTCCAACACACATGATGATCTGATTGTGAATCAGGTGTTTAGGGGGCGGGAAACATCTAGAACAGGGGTGCCCAACCTTTTTTGACCAAAGATCTCCTTTTTGATCAACCAACCTCCCGCGATCAACCCGTTACCACACACGCGCGCATACGCACGCATTTGCTCACGCATGCCATGATGAGCAGCAGCCATAACAATCCCTAAGATGAACGAAACAGAAGAATAAAGTAGACACAAGAGAGTTTGTGAAAAGCAAATAACTGCCTACCTTTTGTCGAGACCTGACACCTTTTGTCGAGACCTGACACGAAGGCAATATATCACATCAATAACATGCACACAGACAGACACTTTTTTTTCCCCCCCTACATCCCTCGCGATTGACTTGGGACCAGTCTGCGAGCTACCGGTCGATTGCGATCAATTTATTGGGCATCCCTGATCTTAAAAATACAATATATAGGCTCTCGTGGACCAGATTTAGACACCCTTGGAGTACACCTTTGAAATGTTGTGTTGTGTCCCAATCTGACTTACCATCAGTTGCAGACTATTGAGTCACACCCACAAAATTGACACCAGAAAAACAATCTGTTCATGTACAAGCCACACTTGAATATAAGTTGCAGGTGTCCACGTTGTAACTTGGGATATTTACAACAAAGGTTACTTCGTGACATACAGAAAGGATCCATTGTGCGGGTCTGTGAATCAGTCAATTGGAATGAGCCACTAAAAATGCCTTATTAAGGTAATATGGTCGTAAGACATATTACATGTTTGTTCGGAATCACCACCAAAAATGTTAAGCCAATGTTTTCTGTTCCGTTCTTCATATTTTAAAAATATTTGGGTGTGCGGGTGGGTGTTTATTTCCTTGACGTCGATGTTCGGAGAGGCCGATAGACAAGAGTCTCAAATGCTTCATTTTGACTTAAATGATGACCTCCTGGTTTGTCTTGTTCTCATCAGTTTTGAAAATATGAGTGTCATTGCCAGACTCAAGCTGTTTCTCAACTTTTAGACAACCAACAAAATGTTGTTTTAGTGTTCCTTATGATGGTCAACAACGATCGCCATAGAGACATTGTTGGAGAATGAAAATCATATTTTTTTTTTCTCTTTTAAGTCGAACCCTGCAGCCATAGTGAGAACGCTGATGGGGGAACTAACTTGTTTTGGACTGTAGATATTTTATTTATTTATTTTCTAGAAAACACTGTTGGTTAGTATTAATCTACTTTGTTTACAGTGCATTTGATAGAAAATGCTTTTCAAATAAATATCGATTTGTTGTTGTTTTTCTCCTGCATTCTTGTGTTCTCTTTTGGTTGTTGTCCGTTACTGTTTAGCCATATCATTGCTTTAAAGGTGACTAAATGTCGCATGACCATGTCACATAACACTGCTGGTATTTCAAGACTGCATACAGCAACAGACAGGGTAGCCAGCAGGTTAAAGCACCGGAGAAGGTTGTGATTTCAAACTTGTAGGGTTCCTTGTTGGAGAGCAAAAGCTCAGTGCAAAATAGTTGAGCACTTTCAGGTACAGTGGTTACCACAGTGGACATCTTATCCGGTTGTCAGGTTACAGATTCTCATTATTTGGGCATGAAAGGGTTAGTTGTGACATTATTAAAACTAAAAAGGTAATCACCTGAACTGGTTGCCAGCCAATCGCAGGGCAGACAGAGATGAGCAACCATCCGCGCTCACACTCACACCTAGGGACAACTTAGAGTGTTCAATCAGCCTGCCGTGCATGTTTTTGGAATGTGGGTGGAAACCGGAGTACCCAGAGAAAACCCACGCAGGCACGGGGAGAACATGTAAACCCCACACAGGAAGGCCCGAGCCGGGATCGAATCCACGACCTCTACACTGTGAGGTCGATAGGCTAACTACTGTACTTGGCCACCAGGCCGCCCACATGAAACAATTCTTAAAACAAAATCAAATCATAGATCATGACATCAATATGGCCTCTGATTTTTCCCACATCTTGTAAATTTTATTAGCATGGCAATACCATTATTCTGCTACTTGCCTTTAATATTATTATTATTTACTGTTTATTTCAAAAGGGAAAGTACATCTTCATGAACATTAGGGTGTAAATATGACAGATTATAGCCATTGGCTAATTTACATCTGTAGTCCCTTGGCAGGTTGCTTAAGTGTAAACTAGGTCAAGAAGTACACAGCTGATGTGCTTACTGAACCACTTTTTAAGTAAGTGCATAATGTGCTTCCAAAAAAAAGCAGGAAACAAATGTGGTTGTATTTTATTCCTTTGTTATTTTTTGAGCATCTTGGGTCTCTGTGTTTGATGGTGGTTCGGCAGTGATTTCTGTCTCTTTCTGCTGGTGGGATCATCAGGGGATCAATCATCGCTGTGGTAACCGTGATAAGAAAAAGCCCCGCCCCCCACACACACACATACAAAAAATACTTCTATATGGTGCAGGGCGATTGAGTAGCTCTCCAAAGTATTCTTTCAATCTGTTGCTCTTTTGGTTAGTTAATGCTTTGCCTTCTTTGTAATTTGAAGGTTGATCAGTAGGTGAAACACACTTGTTTATTCGATACATAAACCACAACACTGTAAAAGATTTCAACATAATTTAGAATTTCAAAGAATGCATTTGACTCCCTTTTTACACTTCATGACACTCCCAACACAAGAATGTTGAAATGTTACTTCTAAAAAAAAATGTCTGTCCATAATTCAAAGGTTGTGATCGTTGATGATAATGACAGCTTGACTCTGGACTGCATTCATTCTACTTACACTTGTTTCTACGGAAACAAACATTAGAAAATATGAACCAATATGAACACCTTCAGTGATTTCACAATACATGTAGTTGGTTTTTAGAATGAAATCACATTTACTGCAGATCATATTGAGTTGATGTATTTAATGAAGAATGCCAAATTACCATTTGTGAATTGAAAGATTGGTAACATGCTGCTAAAATGTATCTTTGATATTGTCAAAATAAAAATAAATTGTTGGTGATTTATCTCGATGATAATGTATGTTCAAAGTGTCGAACAGTATCTATGTGCTTAATGGATTCACGAGCCTTTGTTTCCTCTGGGAACTGTTCAACAATAGTGCCGCGTGATCGTGTATACAGTATTCACAGTAAACTGTTGTGGGGGGGATTACATCGTGGACGAGTTAGCTCACTGATGTCAAAATGACACTCACTCGATGAATGCTCACAGAAGCAAACAACTTAATCCTCTCAAGAATTCCGAGTATTAACCGAAGACCAAGTGAATGTGGATGAGCGATGTATAATTGCTTTTGCACCCTCGTGCCAAGAGTCATAATATATGCTGAGAGCTCCCCGAAGCACTTCCTCACTGTGACCAACGCCGACTGCAAATCAGCATCATAAATACCTTTTGCAAAGGTTGATCATGACAACAACGTCTCTATGTTAGATCTGAGGAATTTCTTGACACTCCTCTTCCAACTTGAACTTCATTTTGAACTTTGGCCACACCGCTCAAGTTTGTGGCGATACCCCGTTTACCAAGTTGCAGAGACTCTTTTCCTCCTTGGATCTTAATTATACACTCGCACAAATGCATCCGTCCATTTCCTCATTTGGATCACATAGTGCACATGCAAAAATCTCTTGTGCAATCTTAAATTGTGACTGTATTCAACGTATGATAATATGAATGAGAATAATAACTGTAAAATTTGGTTACATTTACCCAGAGGTTGTCTGGTTTAAATGACTGAGGCAACAGGTAACAGAGTAGTCGTGATTAGCACGTCCCCCTCACCGTTAAGTGGACGTGGGTTTGTCCGTCCGGTGAGGAGCTTGCATGTTCTCCTTCTCCTCTCCAAAGCTATGATGACTTCCTCTCATATATATTTCCTCCCAAAATGCATGTTAGCAGAGGTGGGTGTTCAGCACTGACAGAAGGTCCGTCAGTCCATCACTGAATGGACTTCAAACTGATAAGTGTAATCGCCACTAACCAGGTCAAGTACCGACGCACCTCTTAGTCCAGGGGTGTCAAACTCATTTCACATTGTGGGCCACATACGGACTCATGTCAAGTGGGCCGAACCATTAACATTATACCATGCTATGAATCACCAAAATGTCATCACATCATTTGCTGCGTTGGGTCTCTCTCGGTGACAGACATGTTTTCTTCCCAAAAATCTACTGTGATTGTGCGGATAATCCACGAATTGCATTTTATTTAAAATATTCATTCTGTGTCTTTAATTGTCCCGCGGGCCGGATCGAATTATGTTTGACATTAGTCCATCAGTGATGGATGCCCATTTTGCTGACGACTGTCAGAAACTCGCCTCGCCTCTCTCGTGTGCTCATTCGTAGGGCTGAATACAAATAGGGTTGCTTGCATTGACTACACGTGGAAACGGTTTGTACTTCTTGTACAGTAGCTGGCAGTACGTACCAAAGACCTGCAATTGCCAGTGTACCAAGAAGTACAAGAAGAAGAAGGAGGAGGAGGAGAAGACAATGAAAAAGAAGAAGAAGGAAAAAGAAGTCGACAATAAAGTCGGATTTATCGACAGGAGTTGGGTGTGCTAGCTACTTGGACTGGATTATACCCATGGCTACAATGCGGAGAGGGATTCTGTTAAAGGGAAGCCATTTTAAACTTTAAACGTTATTATTAAGTGCTCTTTTGGTAGGGCGGCCCCGTGGTCCAGTGGTTAGCGCGGCGACCTCACAGTGCAGAAGTGCAGGGTTCGATTCTGAGTCTGGCCTTCCTGTGTGGAGTTTGCGTGTTATCCCCGTGCCTGCGTGGGTTTTCTCTGGGTACTCTGGTTTCCTCCCACATTTCAAAACATGCATGTAAGTTGAGCACGATTGGCTGGTGATTGGCCGGGTAGATCCCTGAAATTTATTGACAGAAGTGACGGAAAAATAACATGACTGACTGGCGATTAGTTTGGTTCAACATGTAATAATGACGAACTGGGGGCCCAGGCCGCGAACCAATTTTGTTAACTCCCCTACCTGCCTTTTGCAGCAGTAAAAACTGAATATTTTGTCTAGAATGAATTTGTCACGTGTGTCAACTTACGTGTTACAGTTTCAGTCGAGCAACCGAGAATGCACACTCCGTTGTTCTGCTATAGTTTACTTGGAAGCATACATTGACACACGTTCACTCTCACTCACCACAGACGAGTCGCTGCAAGCGACACGCAGATTGCTTCATTCCGGAAGTCCAAACATGGGGGAGGTTTACAAGTTCCTTGTGTGAGGCTCTTTCACACGTTTCAGAGATCAGGTGACTTGACATGTTTGTGTTTTTTTAAATGACACCTTTTCCATTACTTATGAGTGGACAAAATTGTACCCTTGGTATTTTTGTAAAAAAATTGTGGAATAACAGGCCTGTGTGCACCTTGTTTGTTGTCTCTGTGTGCCCTGGCAATTGACCGGACGGACCCCTCCTCTCGCCAAATGGGAAAAGCTCTTGCTTACCCTCAAGGAGGATGGGAAATGGATGGACTAATAGCAACACAAAATACACAGAATCTGATGACGTTTACATTCCCGTTCTCTTTGTTTGCTCTCATTGTTTCACAAAGAAAGGGAGGAAACCACTATAGACAGTACTGTACATCAAACAGTCTGGGTCCCTGCAGAACATTGATGTATATTCACCACCCAGCAGAAAAACAAAGACATCAAGTGATATTTACAATCTAGACACGCATGTACAAGGAAGCTCAAAGGCAAACACATCATGATCTGTGCAACAAGTTGAAAGGGAAGCTCGTGTATGTGTTGAGACACACACGTCCCCCACAGGTGTGACTTGCTCCAGCCTGAAAACCTGACCTCAAACCGTATAAATCCCGTGTTGACCAACAATTGCATTCAAGCTGCAATTGACTTTAAAATTACCCCCAACAGGGGAGAAAGATATATCGTCCTCCATTTGCAAATTGGAGTTTTAACTTGCATCTGCAGATGCACCGACTGTTAATTAATAACGGTTTACTGAATTTGGCGCAAAAACGTTCATCGGTTTGAACGTTAAAAATCATATGTTTGTAGTGCATTACATCAAATATATTTGGAAAAGAATGTGCAAATAATTGTGTTCTGTTTTTATTTACAGTTTATTCATTGTCCAAACTTCACTGTGGTGACATAAAAACAACCCAAAAAAAAACCTCCCATACAGTGTTTTTGATGTTTCAATAATTTGCCAACATTCATACAGCGAAAGGATTGTCAAACTGTGCATGCACTCGGCGGTTAATTTGAAAGGAAAGCTCAGAGAAACACAAAGTGTTCTGGGAATGCAGATGTTCAGATGCAAATACTTTCACTTCTTGCTGCTGAAACTATGACATGACATGAGGACGCGATCATCCCAGTCTTGCAACATAAAAGAAGGGTGGAGAGACACATAATTGTTCTTTTTTTGGCTCATGTTTTGAAACAGTGGCTTAGTTTAGAGGTTTGCCGTTTGTTTTCTTTTGTAGGACTGTACAATAGGTCACTCGATGTCAAAGTTTATGAATATATACTATAAGGTTTAACTAGTAATAATAGTTCATTGGTTCATTATAAAACCAAATTGAGCTCATGCTTACATTACGTTTGTCGTGGTATGTTAAGTGTTTAGACATATGAAGTTCACAAGAGTAGATGTTTGTAACCTCCCACCCCCATTCCCCCCCCCCCTACTTATTTTTTAATGCCATACAAAGAGTAAAAACACATAAAAAAATAAACCTTGATTCAGGCTTTCATAATTCATCCACTCGAGGGCTAATGCTAAATTAGGTATTGTTGGGGGACAGAGTCGGCCTTACTCTTCCGCCGCGTGTTCGTTAATATCGGACGATGAGGATGTTGGTTATTCAAATACAGGCTGGAGCCGATGAACAGTACCTTTTGAAGGTTTTATTTGCAGAATATTCTGGGCACCCGCGGTGTACAGACAATGGCTGCGGATCACGAGTGCGAAGGTGTATGAGATTCACAACACATTTATATCGTCAGGGGCGATACCAAAACTTATGATGTGGCATCGGACTCTGTTTCTCCTAAACTAATCAGCTTGTATTACCTGGTGCTTTCCGAAAATCTGTGTGTCTCCACATTGTCTCCATTAAGGAAGTACTGATATCATCATCAAGTGATTGATGATTCAATCAAGTGATTGATGATTCAAGGGTGATGGATGATGCAAAGGTCTACTTGGAGGCATAAGGATGTGTGTGTTCTCATGCTGACATGGGATAGTTGTACATTATGTTCAAACATGGACAGAATACACACTTCAGTATCAAATTTAAATATAATTTCCTGGAAATAAAAGCGGATCTGTAGATCTCTTATGTCATCTTTTGAAGCTAACCGGTTTCCAAATGTATCGAGGAAAAAAAAAATGGCCTCACTTTATGAGGGAACATGAGCCTGGTGGTGTCTGTTCATGCTGGCACATAAGCAACACCTGCACATGCTGCAAACCCCATGAGACACTGTATTTTTTAATTATTTATTTTTGCAAACCAGACTAATACATTTTGCTACATTAAGTGAGTCTCAACTCGAAGAACAATGGCCTCATGGCTTCTCCCATGACTTAACTCCTTTCTTTTTTCTTTTTTTTTAAAACTCTGGCTCCCAGCAAAATGGAAAATATATCGCACCAAGGACAGCCTCACTGTGTTAGTGTAAAGGACTCTTGTTAGGTGCTCGGAAAGACAAGATGAAGTTTCATATTTCTTTTTTAGCTATAGACACAACCACAGAAAAACAACAAAAGGTATGCCCGTCTGCAGTGGTCAGGAGCAAGGTCATGTGCCACATGCAGTCAGCGTTTGATCAGCTGATACTTACATTCGTGTGTGTGTGTGTGTATGTGTGTGTGCGTGTGTGTGTGTGCACGTGTTTGCGCGTGTGAGGGCTTTTTGGGAACATTTGTAGAAAGGAAGGAAAACAAATATGACAATTTGTTGATGGAGAGATGGCAAGGGCGATTACTGAGAGCATGCACAGTCCCCGTCATATCAATGATTTGTTCCAAAACAATTTTAGCTTCCTGTTGGAAGTGATATGAGAATAGAAACAGGAGCAGAGATGAAAGACAAGGAATCTCATTAAACCACAGACGGATGATTTATTTGGAGTATATGCAGATGGCAATTGTGGGCATGCTTTTGACTGACACTTTTAATTTTGCAGCTATCATTCCTCTGTTATAAGGGCATCAATTAAAGCACTTTCAAGTCTACAAGAAGCATTCAACACCAAATCTCCAACTATCAAAGAACACAACAGGAGGTGGTTCTTGGAAGTGGTTCTATGTTGTTGTTTTTTATTTTTTCTCCTAACAGGTGTTTTGCTTTGTACGCACTATCCTGCCCTTCTGGCTGCAGACTGAAATATCAACTACCTTTGTGTCCTTTGTTTCACTGTGTTTATAAACAAACATGGTTCCCAGACAATTTGCAAATCATCACATTCTTACCTGATTTTATACTTTCAAAGTAGCACAGATATGTAAACAAAATGCCAGATAAAGGTGTCAAAAGTCAGTTGGAGCCGTCTGACTTCGTCTGCGACGTTCCCCATGCACTCCAGATAAATGGGCACAAATATTCATATGTTACCCAGATCATCGTCATTTTCGTTGCATCCTGATGGAGTCCTCTTTTCTTTCTGGTAAAATGGAGACCAGTGTGTTTTGATCAGTCACTTCACACCACCCACCACGAAAGAGATCATTTCAAGTATAGTTTCAATTTAGATGAATTTAGACTTATTCAAATGGTCAGTGTTGTCGGGCCAGAAATGTATACAACTACTTTAAACTAAATACTTCATCAAATACTAAATATGTAAAAAAAAAAGTGAATTAAATACGCCAAGAATGAGTGAAAAACAATCAAATAAAAGGGGTGGATAAACACAAATCTGCTACTACAACTCGGGAATAATTATTATCGAATATTAACAATAAAAACGTTACTCGAAGCAGCTGTTTACACAGTGCAACGGGCATGCGGGGAATTCCAGCCTCAACTTCCTCCTACGTTACAATGTTTGCAGGGCACAAGAACGTGGTTTTTTTTTTTCACAAAAAGGTGATTTTTCTTTTTTTCTTTTTTTGTTGCAAGAACTATATATTATATTTTGCGTAAAAGCTTTAGATTTTCCTCCATGCACTCATTGCCACTCACCGAATTGCTCTTATTTATGCATTACCCCTGCCGCTGAACTCGCTGTTACCAGATAGATAAAACAAGTACTGTACTGTACAGTACAGATACGACGCGCCCCGTTTGAGCTGCGTGTCTACAAATACCATGATAAATGTGCGTTCAAAAATTCATTCTGACGCTTTAAGTCTCTCTCTCACTCGCTCTGTCTCTCTCTCGCTCTCTCAATGTACTGTATATAATTTCTCTGTCCCCCAAGAGCCGCCCTGCAGTTCCAAATTCCCAATTGCGCCCCTAGGATACCGGGACATAATGGCGCTTGTACAGTAGTAGTCATTTCAGTGAATAATGACTATAAAATAAATAAATGGAAAAAAATAATGAAGTAAAAGTAAAATGTAGAAAAAGCTAACTATTGATGCAGAGAGAAGATACCTGAATATTTAATAAAATGTCCTCACTCACTCACAAATTCGTTAAATTCCAACATACTCTTCCGATACGCTAGGAAGCGCTGTCCAATTTAGACGGTTACAGTACTTGCATGAAGTTTCCGGAAGCAACGCCTTTAATACGTCCATGTCACAGCCATATAAATTAAAAGTAGGTAGCTACAGCATGAGCCTTACAATTGCGTGCCCTACGATGACCCAAAATTAGCGGGGGCAATGTGTCATTGTACTGTCTTCCATTTATGTAGACGGTACGTAATTTACACAAAATTAAATGAAAACGTCGACACAGTGTAGTGCACACGATGCATATAACGACGTTGTTTTTAATTTGACGTTGAAAAAAAAGAAAATTATCAAAGTTGGATGAGAACTCAGCAATTTTGGAATTTGTATCATTTACATTCAAGACGTTTAATGGGACAGTTGCCCCCACCAGCGTGGCCGTCACACAGGCACGTCTCTTAGCGGGCTGAGTATGTGGTGGCATCTGTCGTAATACAGTAGTACTTCCGGAAGAAACGCAGTGTATTTTTCTGAACATGTGGGAAGTTTGTATGGATGAACATTTCCTGTTCTACTCGCTTATCGTTGAATAAAATCACCGGCAGCTATGGGGAAAAAGGGCAAAAACGAAAAGAAGGTGAAGGGAGCAGAGAAGACCGCTGCTAAAATGGAGAAAAAGGTTTCCAAGAGATCCAAACGTGAAGAGGTGACAATTGATTTACACATACGACCATAGCAACACTTGTTCTGTAGCCGTTTGCCGTGCTTAAAATCGAATAAAAACTGTATGAAACCAATTCCAACATTAGTGTATTTGGTGGTGCAATTCCTTCATATGAATAATCGTGCAACTAATATACTGCTGTGCAGCATTATTATTGAAAGGTTTAATCTGCCGTTTTATTTCTAGGAAGATTTGGAGGCTCTGATTGCTGAATTTCAGAGCCTGGATGCCAAAAAGACTCAGGTAGTAGAGACTGCATGTCCTCCTCCATCAGCAAGGTGAGAGTGTAGTGTCAATTTTATACTGTTAGCAAATATAACTAGAGCACACAACCACTCAAAGGGAGAAGTGGCATATTTTCTCCAACACTGCATTCCATCAGCAAACCACAAAATGTACTCTCAAAATGTGACCCACTTTTGTTATTCACTTGAAAGCCTCAATTTCAATAACAGTGATTTAACTCCTAATGTAATTCTTACCATCCCTTCATGATTTTCAGATTAAGTGCATCACTTTCTGCTCACCCAGAGAAAGATGAGCTCATCCTGTTTGGTGGTGAATTCTTTAATGGGAAGAAGGTAACAGAAACTCTTTTTCTGACTAACACTATAAATATGCATATCTTTCATGTTTGATTTGCTTTCTCTTTGACTCCGAGTGTCATCTAAATTATTTCCTTTTTTATCCCCCCCAAGACGTACGTGTACAATGATCTGTTTTTCTACAATATTAAAAAGAACAGTTGGGTTAAGTCAGAGATCCCCAACCCTCCTCCCCCACGATGCTCTCACCAGGTACGTCACAGACACACACACACACACACACACACTCCAACGGAAACCATACTACAATGTGGGCCGTGACAAAAATTAGTTTGACACCCCTGTGCTAACATGTCCACTCTTACGGTATCTAACCATTGCAGAGGTTCATTGTGCCAACTTAAAACGCAGCCTCATTCAGCTAAATTGCCAATGACAATGTCATTTTTTTTTTTTAAAAAAAAAAATGTACCAGTCAGGCATTTGCATGACCTCGGGGTCAGTTATTATCCTGCAAAACAATATCTAAAGATTAACATATTCCTATTATTCTTCCCTTTTTTACCATTGCCTCCCTCAGGCAGTGGTAGTCTCTCAAGGTGGGGGCCAGCTTTGGGTGTTTGGAGGAGAGTTTGCTTCTCCAAATGGGGAACAATTCTACCACTACAAGGACCTTTGGGTGTTGCACCTTGCTACACACACCTGGGAGAATATCAAGTATGACAGGCTCAGTTAAAGGCAACTTCTAATTGATTTTGATCAAAACATCACGTTTTGGGGCATTTTATTGTTTGTAAGAGCCACCCTCATTTTATCAGTAGAAGGCTGACCACCTTTGTTTTGAAGCACATGTTAACCTCTTGTGTGTTTTATTTTATTTTTATTTTTTTTAGAGCACCTGGTGGTCCATCAGGACGCAGTGGGCACCGGATGGCTCTCGGCAAAAGACAACTTCTGGTGTTTGGAGGTTTCCATGAAAGCACCAGGTAGGCACAATGTAAATCGTCCCTCTGACTGCAATTGTAACTCCGATGAGCCCACAATTAGTGGATTGAGCTTGACTCCCCACTTATAAGCACTTGAATAATTTTCAGTCATTAAAAGAACACTTTCAGTAATGTAAATGAAAATCTGTTATTCTTGCGTCAGCCTGACTGAACATATCCCTTATTTTTCATAGATTTTTGACACAGTTTCTGCGACAAATTCTTCAAACCTTCTTTTTTGACTGACATGTTTTCCACCTTGCAGAGATTTTATCTACTACAGTGATATCTATTCGTTTTCCCTGGACACTTTTTCTTGGTCACGCCTCTCTGTGTCGGGCGTTGCCCCCTCGCCGCGCTCCGCCTGTCAGATGACCTCAACACTTGATGGCTCCGGTGTCATCATCTATGGAGGATACTCTAAACTGGTAAGTTAGTGTAATTATGATTAAATTTTTTGGGGGGTTTTGTTTTGTGGGCCACAATTTGCCGCCAATCAATAGGTGGGTGGGGGGAATGGAGCATTTAGGGTACTGCCATGCCCTAGCATGTGGGCAAGGTGAGCCACAGTTACTGATGCACTTTCAACCATTTATTGATCACGACAAACAGTCAAACACACAAATACAAATTGAGGGTGATGCAGCTGTTGACGCACATAATGACTAACCCATAAGAGCTCTTAACGTCTCATACTTGGCCTCACCCCATAAAAAACCACCACCAATTTTTTTTACTTGGTCTTTTGTTATGATTAAATACTATAGAGCAGAGGTCCCCAACCTTTTTTGCCCCACGGACCGGTTTATGTCAGACAATATTTTCACGGACTGGCATTTAAGGTGTGGCGGATAAATACTACAAAATAATATGGTAAGAGCTGCATGAACACTGTGGTGTTTTCGAGAGATAATAATAAACACGAGGACCGTCTAGTCTGGCCGCAACACTTTGATCGCTATGGTAATGTTTAATGCCTTCAAAATACGATACAACGCAAATTCAAAGTGCATGAAAATGTCAACTCACCACAATGCTGAATCAGTGCGAGCCCCGAGCTTGATTTTCTACAACCGGGCGGCCCCATCTCGTGGTAATTGGAGACAATGACACCTGAAGTGTGTGCTTTATGTCGAGTCTACTTTGTAATTTTGTTTTAGTCGCCGTTGCTGCACAAAACCCCCGCCTCACACAAGTAGCATGTCAGAAATAGCAACAGTGCTTTTGTGGCGATCTCAGAGAATTCAGCCATAACTTGAATCCGGAACACCGGCAGAGTTGTTGTCTCAAACGTACTTTTAAGGCATTTGCGATCTCCAGCAGTTTATTTTACTCATTTAGCAAGCTCTGGCGTTTTGTTTTGAGCATAAGCAGTCACATGACGGAGAAGCGTGTTTTGACGTGCGCCAAGAGTGACACAGACGGATGTAACGGAGAATGGGTAATTTTTCAAAATAAAATATCTTTCGTATTCCAAAATAAATACAACGGAATTAATGCAAGTTCTTATTGTGCGGTCCGGTACCGGTCCGCGGACCGGCGGTTGGGGACCCCTGCTATAGAGTAAAACAGTATTTTTGACAAAATAATTTTCGGAGGGTGTTCAAATGAGTTAAGGGCTGTAAATTCATTTCAAATAGGAGAATTGACTTGTTAAATGAGTAAATTAAGACCGAGGTCACAGAACAACTTAACTCGTGTTAACGTGTAGCGCTGTAACAATGAATGCAATTTCCTCATCAATGTTATGTTCACCTAGAGGCTGAAAAAGGACATTGAGAAGGGAACTATCCACTCTGACATGTTTCTTCTCAAGCAAGAGGGGAAAGATAGCCAAGGTACGACCAACATAAGCACAATGTAAAGTAAAGTAGCCATCTTTTTTTATTCTGAAACACATTATTATTATTAATATTAACATTGATATATACTTGTCTGCGCTTTCCAGAAAAGTGGACATGGTCCAGATTGAGCCCTTCTGGAAACAAGCCGCCTCCTCGCTCCGGCTTCTCTATGGCGGTGGGCCCGGCAGGGCGCGGCGTGTTGTTCGGTGGGGTTTGTGATGAGGAAGAGGAGGAAACGCTGGAAGGTGACTTCTACAATGACCTCTACTTGTACGACGCAGTGAAGAACCGCTGGTATCCCGCTCAACTCAGGGTGAGCTGCTGTCACCACACCGCTTAAATTCATTGTGCAAAACTACAAAAGCAGTGAACCCCCGTTTATTGCGAGGCATGTGTTCCAGACCCACCCACATGCTTGAAACACATTTCAACTTTTACACATTTACTGAAAGCACTTTTCAAAGTACTCGTTAGTTGTGTTTGTACAGTTCTCCAAATAATTGCCAAAGTTTGCTTTCTACAAGATGTTTGTCAGTCCTACCTGACACATACAAAACAAGATAATTAAAGCATTTTTATGTCAAACAACAAAATGTTCAACAAAAACACATGATCAGAGCTGGGTAGAGTATTATATTGGACTCAAGTCAGAGGACTGTTACTGAGGAATAATATTGCAGTTGTGCGGCAAAATCCTCATAACTTCAAATTCATCACTTTTCAGTAGGCCCCAAAGACGTCCCATTTGTTCAACCGTGAATATTGCATCGTCAAAGGAAAAAAGCCATTTGCAACACTTAACACTTGTCAATCATTTGTAAAAAAAAAAAACACTCATAGATGGACTGACCAATAATTTGGATTTGTGAAAAAATACAACATTTTCCAAATTGTCAGATAGGAGGTTTCAGCGATGTAACTCAAGTAAAAGCAAAAAGAAGCCAAATCCTCAAAATATAAAATAAAAATGTGTCCAACATCACTTGAACTGAAACAATAATGGACAAAGTTTTCAGACATATTAAGTGAGGCCAATTCAGCCATCACAAATGGTCTTAAATAAACTTTGTTTGTTTAGACAGTGCAAATTTGAAGTAGAGTCGTTGTAGGCTGAAACGTGGATGACAGCGCATGACAGAAAAGTCAAATGAATTTCAGTTTATTTGAATTTTCTGCAAATGACCCTGCCGTTGCCCGGGGCTCAGGTAACGACTTTTCATGGCTCTACTTCAGAAAACAGGTGAACCGTAATTATCTTACCTGAGCCCTGAACAACTATGATGTCATTTGCAGTCAACAGCTAGTGCCTAAATAACCTTAAAAAATGTGTCAAAATGGTCAAAAATGGCTGGCAATGAATTAGTTAACATCATAGCATTAGCATGTGACGTAAATTATGAGCATGCAAACAAGCGCTACCTTAACTTTCATGGAACAGCAACATACAAACAGAACTGTGGTAAAGCTGGCGAACACAATTTATAATCTGTTGGTCTGCCTTTTCAGGGTAACAAGATGGACAAGAAGAAACGTCGGCGAGGGAAGAAGGATGAAGCCGGGGGGGAAGCAGCAGATAAGGAGCAAGGAGAAGACGCTCCCACAGGGCCCACTGAGGTCATCAAGGAGATTGTCACAGAAGACGGCACCGTGATGACCATCAAGGAAGTAATCCCTGGAGCTCAGGAGGCGGAGGAGGCAATTGATGATGATGATGAAGAGGAGGAGGAAGAAGAAGCTGATGGTACGATCCAATACACGGCATTGCAGTCTCGTGTCCCTGGGAACCACCAAGACTAGCGGATTTGTTTTCTTGGCTGCTCACAAGCCATTTTCTTTAGAGGTTGTTGCCATTGCTGAAGCAAGAACACGATCGATTTCTTACCAGACACGAGGTCAGATCAGTTTACCCTTGTCAATAGTCTGCTAGGGAAAAACCTTTGAGGATACGCAAGAATCCTTTTGGTATCAAATTGGATTTGATACAAGATGGACGAGGTAAGGCCCCATCATTTCGAGTCTGACGTCATCGGAATATGCCCATCATGCACCCGCGTCTGCCACGCAACCAAAATAAGTGCACTCAAAAACATCTGCTGTACATGAAAGTTATAGTCAAAGCATAGGCTGTAGATTTGATGTTAATATGGGACGTTAGAAGCATATAGATCATCAAATCAGGAGAATGGTTGCCATTGCGTTGTTACAGTTTTTTCAGTGCAGGTGTGTCAGGGTTGAGAACACTTGTCCGCACATTTTCACTACATTTTTAATCAGACGAGGAATATAACGATTCACTGAAGTCCCGATTTGATTTTCAATTTTCAGTTCCCAATTTCGAGTCCGTTTTTTTTTAACAACAAACAAAATGAATGACCCACCAAAAGATGGTTTCATTTTAACATCTGCATTTTGCCCTTTATACAAACAGTAACATTTTGTAACATTACCAAAAAAATTGAAAATGCGGTAATAATTTTGACTGTTTGACTAAATTTTTGAGTGTTTTGACTGCACATTTGCCTGTTATAATTCCACGTTCTTCAAAATGTCAAGATCGATTATTTTAAGCAGTTTAAATAGATTTTCGATTAATCGTCTTTTGCCATCAGAGAAACGGTAAACTTTTCTAGCTCTGTTTTTTTATTTTTTTGTGAATCTGCGAGTGCCGAACTGCGAGCATGCAATACTCTGAGGCATCTATTCACAAAACATACATGAAAAAAACTGTCACATGACAGTTTTTGTCTAATAATTGCAAAGTGTCCAACAGCGTTTGATTGTTTCGATGTCGCCTCCTCCATTTTGATTCAGAATCCGCCCTTGTGGAGCCCTGTCCACGGTCCAGCGCCATGGCAACGGTGCGTCAGGGCAAGCTTTTTCTTTACGGCGGGATGTTTGAGATGGGCAGCCGCCAGTTCACCTTGAACGACTTCTACTGTCTGGATCTCCACAAGATGGACCAATGGGAGGTCTTGGTTGAGATGGATCCAAGTGAGTCAGACACTTTTTGTCAGGACCACCTTGCACGCTCCACAATTAAAAATCTGTAGTTTGAGTGAGTTTTCATTGGATTTTACGATCCACTTTCTTTAGAGACCCAAGAATGGCTGGAGGAGTCTGAGTCAGAGGATGATGATGAAGAAGAGGAGGCGGCAGGAGGAGCAGAGGGAGGGGAAGAAGAGGAAGAGGAGTGATGAGGAAGGTAAGGGATTCCTCTCCATCTATTTTGTTCTAAATGTTGGTTTCTCATTGTTCGTCCTCACTGAAATAACACGAGCCACCAAAAAACAGACCGAAATATGAGCAAAGCAAGAGTCACAAAGTCCTTTGCAGTTTAAATCAATATTAAATAAAAGTCGTTGTCGTACATCAGTCGTACACAAAAAAAGAAAACACAATAAGTAAGATGACGGCAAATCGCACAACGTACAAAATATTAAAAGTTAAAAAGAATGATGACACACACACGCGGTATCTGTTTGTGTGTTCTTGGCCCCAATCATTTTACTCAGTATCCTCGCGTGTTGGCGCTTAGTTGGCTTAATCAGAGTAGTGAGAGCTAGACTGGACAATTATCGGTCATCAAAATGTAATTGTGATCGCCATTTTTGCTTTTCTTGATCTTGAAAATGATGCGATAGCTGTCTTTTTTACGTGTTGGTATAGTACTGTAATTCATCATCTTTTTAAAAAAAAAAGTTTTATATTAAATTTGGATCACCACCAATATGATTTCAATTTCAATACAATAGTAGGAGGAAGTGGACAGAACACAGATTTTTTTTTTCTCAAGAATTACAATTAGTGTTGATGGATTTTATTCAACCTGTGTCTCTGAGCAGAGCGAAGCTATCGGCAGAAATCTGACAGGCTTTTCCCACTTGGGTTACAAGCTGACTTCAGTGCAATATTCAATAAAATAAGAACAAGATGAATGTGTCTTTGTGCAGATGAAGATGAGCACCCAGCAGCAAAGGACGGGGAGACGCTGACAGATTACCAGGCTCGCACCGAGCATTACTGGATAGGACTCGCACGCACCAACATGGGTGTGGATGCCAAGGACAAAAAAGTCGCCAAGGTGGCCTTAGCTATGGCTAAAGTCTTCTATGAAAACCACCCGGAGGACGTATGAGTGACCCCACCCGGAGGACGTATGAGTGACCCCCCCCCCCCCAAAAGTAGATTTATTGACAAAGCTCCGTCTGTTACTCATTGAAGACTGTATCTAACGTTGGCAGTATATCAACAGTTTATTTCCAAATCCATCCGAAAGTAGTCCTATTTTAAAGTATGTCCAGGGTGTTGACACCTGACCCATCAAATGTTTTCTTTCAAATGATTGAACTTGAAATTGAATTATTCATCATGGGCAGCAGGGGGCGACTTGTGCCTGCGAAAATATATCCAGTGACAGGGGCAGCGCCACTATGAGGCAAGTTTTGGTGGCCCTGACAGAATCAGGCCTCGTATATTCATGATACTGTATATTACGGTTAATATCAATCATGTCATACCTAGCGAATTAGCTTCTTTAAAATGCGTGCAGTGCAGTAAAATGGGTTGATCAATTTCAGAGGATATGTTTTATATACTGTATTCCAATAAAATCACCCACAATAACTACGTTCCACTGTTGGGGAAAGAATTATTGGAACATCTCTAAAAAGGTATTTACTTTCCGGGCAGAAATCTTTCAGTTGGCTGACCACGTTGACACATCGTCTCACTAAGAAGTGGCTACGTGCAAGATGTCATGCGTGTGCCTGCACTCGCACCTACCTATACATGCTTATATTTTGTGGCCTGATTTTAACCCGCTCTGTCACCAGGAAGGCATTGTTTATCATACCATCCACAGTCAGGCTTTCATGAAATTAAAAGCAGCACACTAATACTAAAAGCAGCAACAAGTCCGACTGTGAGTGTGAATATTGTCTGCCCGTATGTGTTCCGTCATTGACCGGTGATCAGTGCAGGGTGTAGTCAGCCGGGATAGACTCAAGCTCCTTGCAAACCTGATCAGGGTAAGTGGTATAGAAAATGGATGGATGGAATGATGGATTGATTTATCTTTCTGCGGTTGTTGTTTGCATCATTTCAGTTCATTGGGTAATGGACATATCAAAATGGGTTACGAGCGATGGCTCGTGCAAGGAAATGTCATCCCCATGTGTGTTAGGGAAAGATGGCCCTTTGGTTATCAAATGTATTGATACACTTGAATAAGTAAACTCTCCCTTGACAATGATGGCCAGGTCCATATTTCTTTCCACTGTTCCCACATTTTCAATGTCACAACTCGGTTGTTTTTCAGCACTTGATCTTCCAGTCTTTCCGCTTCATTGCAACTAAACATTTTAGTGATCTGAATCAAGCTAAAGTGGAAGAGAGGCACGAGCAGTGGAAAGATGGAAGAAGGAGGAGAAGAGGACAAAGGACGCGGTGCAGAGAAAGTGGTGAGGACAAAGTGCGCGATGTGTCAGAGAAGACATCAATCACTGGTGGAGCACCAGTCTATGCTGCTCTGACCTATTTTATTCTCCATCAACATGCTGAATGAGGGATGCAAAGAGGCTGATGAATAATAGAGGATGAGAGGAGATGGATGAGAATGAGGCTGTCTTCCAGTCTCCCTCCTTCGTAGCCCCTGTTCTTCTCTCTCCTGCGTTGCCCCTTTTTAATTTTAACTCTGGGACAAAAAAAGGTTCTATAAATAACCAAAGAGATTTTTTTTCAGGGTGCATTGCTGACGTCGTAGTAGTACTGTATTCATTAAGAGATGTTCAGGCAGTGTGTGTGTGTGTGTGTGTGTGTGTGTGTGTGTGTGTGTGTGTGTGTGTGTGTGTGTGTGTGTGTGTGTGAGAGAGAGAAAACTTGGCACCTTTTTACACACACACGCACAAACACTCTGAAGTTACTCAATTGCTCTTCCAACCATAAAAAATACACAGGCAAATCTGGACCTATTATTTTCTTGTACAACAATAATCATTACCTGAAGTTATCTATCCATCCATCCATCCATTTTCCGAACCGCTTCATCCTCACTAGGGTCGTGGGGGGTGCTGGAGCCTATCCCAGCAGTCTTCGGGCAGTAGGCGGGGGACACCCTGAATTGGTTGCCAGCCAATCGCAGGGCACACAGAGACGAACAACCATCCACGCTCACACTCACACCTAGGGACAATTTAGAGTGCCCAACGAGCCTGCCATGCATGTTTTTGGAATGTGGGAGGAAACCGGAGCACCCGGAGAAAACCCACGCAAGCCCGGGGAGAACATGCAAACTCCACACAGGGAGGCCGGAGCTGGGGAAGTTATCTATACAAGAGAAATTCAATTTCACTGCATGCATTTAGCCTTTACCAGTTTGGTTTCATCAATTGACTGTCGGAGAATTCCATGCTTATGTTGATACTATTGAATTAGTTCCCTTTGACACTGTAATGTAATGTCACAGTCAAACATCCGCAGTTGAAAGACGGGATCCAACATTTTCTCAAAATATTCCCACATCTCAAATGTCAAAATAAAACTTGGGGGAAAAAAATCTTGTGAGACTTCAACTCAGTGTACACCAAAAGTTCATTTTGTTTACTTTTCCTTGCATTTTTGGTGAAGTGTGCTAAATGTCAAATGATGATGACCAGAGAACAGATGTTTGATGTGTACTTTGTTTATCATTCATTTTTATTTTTGTAGTTAGACTGCAAATTTCCCCAGTGTGGGACAAATAAAGGTTTTCTAATCTTATTTACGCGCAATTTCTTTGGTTAAAGATTCTGTCAAGTTATTTTTGGTATTTGTTTCTCAATACAGTACATCAACTAAGTTTTAAGATGAAGTGCTGAAAACATGATGTACTGGTATATATATATATATATATATGAAATTATATACAGGGGGCAGCCCGGTAGTCCAGTGGTTAGCACGTCGGCTTCACAGTGCAGAGGTACCGGGTTCGATCCCAGCTCCGGCCTCCCTGTGTGGAGTTTGCATGTTCTCCCCGGGCTTGCGTGGGTTTTCTCCGGGTGCTCCGGTTTCCTCCCACATTCCAAAAACATGCATGGCAGGCTGATTGGGCACTCTAAATTGTCCCTAGGTATGAGTGTGAGCGTGGATGGTTGTTCGTCTCTGTGTGCCCTGCGATTGGCTGGCAACCAATTCAGGGTGTCCCCCGCCTACTGCCCGAAGACTGCTGGGATAGGCTCCAGCACCCCCCGCGACCCTAGTGAGGATGTAGCGGTTCGGAAAATGGATGGATGGATGGATTATATACAGGGTGACCCAAAAAAACGGGCCCGTGTACACTTTATGTGATATCTCCTTTATTTATTCACCGATTGCCCTTATTTTACAAGACATGGCAGAATCAACGACTGTGAGTACACCAAGACCCCAGTGGGAGCTGGGACAAAGAATACACTGTGTTAAATTTTACTACAAGACAGGCTCGTTTAAGAAAACCCAGGACAGTTTCATGCGTTTCCTTAACCTCCTTTGGACCTCAGATGAAGCCCACTTCCATCTTGATGGAAAGGCGAACTCCAAGACAAATGTCTTCTGGGGGTCCTCCAGACCCAATGAAGTAGCCACCAAGCCCCTGCACTCTCCTAAGTGCACGGTGTGGGCTGCAATCTCAGCCAGAGGTCATCATTGGACCAATCTTCATCGAAGAATCTGGCGCAGCAGTGACAGTCACCAAGGAGCGGTATGTGGAGGTCCTCAAAACCTTCAAGAATGAGCTCCAGACCATCTACCCGTCGCTCATTAGCAAGTTCTGGTTTCAGCAAGACGGAGCAAGTTCTCACACCTCAAACCTGTCCTGAGATTGGCTGAAAGAGAACTTCGGAGGCCGAGTGATCAGTCTCAAGACTGATTTTGAGTGGGCACCCCATAGCCCGGACCTAAGCCCCCCTGATTTTTTTCTTTGGGGCTATCTTAAGGACAGAGTCTACGCAGGGAAACCCAGAACCATCACGGAACTCAAGAAAGCCATCAGGGAGGAGATGAGAGCCATTACCAATTCAGTCTGTAAGAACGTCATGGACAACTTCGTGCTGCGCCTCAAGAAATGGACGGAGCTAAATGGAGGCCATCTAGAACACATTCTGTAGAACGGAGAAAAAAAGGCCAAAGACCCTAGTGTTTTGATGTGATGTTTTGAATATAATAAACTAGTTATGACCAAAGTTTAATTTCATTCGGACAAAACACTAAGAAACGGGGCCTTACTAGAGTTGGGACCCGTTTTTTTTGGGTCACCCTGTATATATATATATATGTGTATATATATATATACACACATATACATACATACATGTATAGAGTGAGCACCATCATTTCATCATTTAGAATAGTAACATAATAAATAACCCATTTCTACCAGACAGAATACATTTCGCGAGGTAGCTTCTGTATGCTAAGCATGCAATGCATCTTCTCTGAAGTGTTATGAGTTGCTTGGGCTGCAGTGTCTCTGTTGTGTGGACTCACGAGTGACGCACGGAGCAAGGCAGAGGGGAATTGAACGACCCAGCGGGCTGACTAACAGCCAAGAAACTTAGCACCGCTTTGTTCCGTGCGACGCACGTGGATAAACATAAACAGATACTTCCGGGCAAGATAACTTTTTTTTACGCTAGCTGGTGGCTAGCTTGTAGGCTAACAGGATTTTGGACGCAGCGGACAGTCTGCAAAGAAAGAACAATTAAAATAGTCCAGAAGGTAGGTTATTTGCAACACCAATCGGCTATTTGTAAACGCTCAAATATTAGAAATGAATGATATCGTGCAACTCCAAACAGCACAACTTCATTACAAAGTCAGATACAACTTATTAGCAAGCAATTTCCAGGGAATGTTTCAGGAAAGAGAAGGGGGGGAAAAAGTTTCAACGTGAGCAAAATTAAGACAAAAGACATAATGTCCATTAATGTTATTCCACTTAGATTAAAGCTATTTTTTGCGTGTGAACTCATGAATTTGTCTCTTGCTAAACGTCAAACTTTTTTTTTTTTAGATGCATTATGGCATACATAATGAATAGTTGTGAAGGGACAATTGGGCAGGGGGGTTGTAATAAAAAATCTTTGCTGATTGTGTTGACTGGTAGAAAGAAGTACCCAAGCCCCCCCCCCCCCCGAACCCAACACCCATACATGGTCGGCACTTCATTCTGTTGGGGATAAACCATCGTCACAACACATTTGAACAGTGCTACAAAATGGCAAGCTCACGATAGTGGGCATCCGCCAGTGGACACTTTGCTGTTCTTCTGAATTATGTGTCCATTTAAGATTAGTGTTTAGAGTTAGATGTTTGACTTTAGTCCTATTATTAACGAGTTAAATTGATTCAAATGCTGTACTCTAAAAATGTTACAGTGGTCAATGAACATTATCAGTGAGGCCGCTGGCTCCAATTCACTTAACATGGGTGATGTCATGTTTTTATCTCTGCGGTCACATGAATGGCTAATGTTACTCCTCCTGATCCCATTGTACCCCCCACGCCCCAAATCCCTCTCTCCACGCACACATCTCTCCTCTTTCCACCCTGGTGTTTAGAGGCGTTAACCTTAATCCCTAACCTCACTGTGATTTTATTACCGTAATCTGGCCCGAATGGGTTTAACACTCCAAGACGCAGAAGGACAAGGACAACGGCAGGACTCTTGAGAAAAGAAGGGTTGCACGAGTGTAGATAATCCTTACTGAAGGGCATATTGATAGCTTCATTTAAATTTCTGTTTGCTTGAGTTGTAATTTTCTCATATCTGAGACAACATAATTAGTGATATGCCCATGAGCAAGGCAATTAAATTTGGATAAAACAAACACAAGATGCAAAGTTACTTCAAGACAGCAATTTAAGGGATTTTAAAAACCCATCTTGTTCTAATAAATAAAGCATGGTGTGTTCTACCAATACTCAACAGTTGAGTTCTGTATGGTAAGACTAATGAACAGCCAGAAACAACTTCAATGGTGCAATGGTTCATGTTAAAATTTTTTGATAGGAATGTTTAGTTTACACCAGCAAGGTGGGCGACTGGTTAGCACATAAATTTCAGCCCCGGTCTTCTTATGTGGAGTTTGCATGTTCTCCCTATGCTTGCGTGGGTTTTCTCCGGGTGCTTCGGTTTTCTCCCACATTCCAAAAACATGCATGGCAGGCTGATTAAACACTCTCCATTGTCCCTAGGTGTGAGCGTGAGCGTGGATGGTTGTTCGTCTGTGTGTGCGGATGGGATAGGCTCCAGCACCCCCCCCCCTCCCCTCGCGACCCTTGTGAGGATAAACGGATTGGAAAATGCGAAATTAGCATCGACTTTAACATCCCATCACTTTGAATTGTTCTTAGGTAGGATTGTGAGCACGGATGGGTGTAAATCCATATGTGTCTTGCGATTGGCTGGTGACCAGTTCAGGGTGTACTCCGCCTACTGCCCAAAAACAGCTGGGATGGGCTCCGGCATGCCCGCAACCCCCGTGAGGACGAACGGTTAATGGATGGATGAAATTTCAGGATACGTCCAATACCTTTCTGTTCCAAATAAAAATGAGTAGCAGTTTGGAAAGACCGAGCTGTCATCAGAACTGATGTTGGTATCAATTTTATCGTTTGACAACAAATGCATTATCCTGCTAATTGAGAGAAAATGTCATTGGTCGCACTGGACTCACTTCTTGCAACTTGGCTCCAAATGGCATATGCCTCTTCTGTTTACAATAATAATAATCATCATAAGTAATAACTATAATAATAATCATGTACAGTAAACCTTGCAATAAACTGGTACCCCTGCTTTTCTCATATAATAGAAAAGCATTCACAATTACCAAGATTTTGTTTTTTAAATTTCTTCATCTGTTTTCTTTTTTTTTGGAGGGGGGGGGGAGTCTCTGAGTTTGTTTGCTTCATCTTGTTGTACTGTCGGTTTATTTCCAACTAGCCTGCTAGTAATAAGGGCACCATTAGGGAGCCCTCCAAAATCCCAATGAGTCATCCCGATGCCTGGTTACAGGTGTGTCGTCGATACGCACCAATCTGAGTCGTCTCTCGGGGCTCACCATTCAGCGGCAACAAATAGGGGGCCATATGCAGGGGTTCAACGACACAAGTTGTCATAGCAATGCTTTGTCATTGATATAGACCAGTGTTATCTATCTTCCAGGGCCCCCTTCATCTTTGCTTGCCTCCCTTTTCACGGCACGTCTGACCACATTTTGTGATTTTAATATTTGTGTTTACCATAGAGAAGAGAATATTTGCCTGTGAGTGTGTTGTATTGCTCCATGTGTGTTAAAGAATCTATATTCTTTATTGTTTAAAATTAACATTTACCGGACAGTATAGTCATTCCCGTTAACCAGTGTATGGCATTTTTTTAGCATTAAGATAGCATACTTTTGTTAACCGATACTGTTTGGTGGAGCAGAAAGGTGTTTTTAATATACAATGTCTTTTGTGTTTTGTGTCAGTTTTACAGTAATCCTCAACTGGGCGTGACAAAAAAAAAACAACAACAGCTTGAAGCATGCACACTTTTGTGCAGAATATATCCGTTTGCAAATGTGTTGAGTGATGACCTGGACTGGTCAAGAGGCCTGGAACTGCAGGGCACATGGGGACAAACATTCATCCATGCATCCATTTTCTATACTGCCTACAGGGGGAGTATTGTGGATAAGATGGATCCTATCCCGTAATTCCCTTTGCTTACTTTTGACGGGGTATACCCTGGACTGGTCTCAAGCCAATCACATGGCACATGTAGACAAATAATCACACACAATTTATAGTCATCAATTAACTTAACATGCATGGTTTTTTTTTGGAACGTGGAAAGAAGCCGGAGTACCTGCAGAAAACCCACACAAACACTGAAAGGACACGCAAAATCCACACAGGAAGGCTGGAAATGAGACTAGAACCCTGAATCTCAGCCGTGCCAACCATTAAATTTTTACCATGGTGCACACTTTTTCCTCTTTTGCTCACCATTGACACTTAAAAATGACTAGGAAAAAAAATGACGACAGGGATTTAACATGCACACCAGGGGAGCAGTTAGCTGCACTTTGCAGAGCAACTGTTTGCTTGTTTCTGGCTTGTCACTTTTACATTACGTGTACACAAAAAAGCTTTGGATGCATGACGGTTTATGGTGGTGCGAAAATTATCGACATTCTGAGGAAAGGCGCAAAAGGCACGTTTGAGGTGTGATACAGGATGAAAAAAAAAAAAAGGGTTGAAAAGCTACAAGTGAGTGAGCATTTGAGTGAGAGCGTGTTTCTCTTTAAAAGATGGAGCGGGCTTCTAAGCAGGAGGAGGAGGGAGTGAGTGGGGTTGGCTGCCTGCATTGGAACAGTCCTCTTGTAATGAGCAGATTTTCTAGGGGGGGGAGAGAGAGGGCGAGAGAGAGAGAGAGAGAGAGAGAGAGAGAGAGAGAGAGAGAGAGAGAGAGAGAGAGAGAGAGAGAGAGAGAGAGAGAAGAAATCGTGGGAGCAAGAAAAGCAGGTTATGCGTCAGCCGCTTCTCCATGGGGAAACGTGGAGATGAGCAGGAGATGCCGGAGTGCATCGAGGAGAGCAAAAGCAGATGATATAGATGGATATTATCTCATCAAGCTGAAGGCAACCCACGCAGAGGATAAACCACTTATGGACGCGGTGGATTAAAGACCTGCAGACAGACTGAGACAAGCCACAGGAGCTACACGGGCGGAGATATTCATTTATTCACTTATTTATCTTCATCGTGTGTGTGTGTGTGTGTGTGTATGTGTGTGTGTCTAAGGGGGGGAGACTGCATTACTGCTTGCTGGCACTATATGGGCAGACCAGAAAAAAACAAAATAGCAAAGCACAATTAATTCATGCTTGTTCCTGTACCCCCCCCCCCCCCCTCACCTACCCCCCTTTTTAAGCATGTGTTTGCTCCCTGGCTCTACATGTGTGCGTGAAGCCAAAAGTAAGCTCCAGATCGACTTAGTTGTGTGATGTAACGATGCTATGCTTTATCACCAAGAGCGGAGTTGAAGACAAAAATCAATGTTTGATGAAGGAAGTGCTTTTTTTTGATCGATCCGACAGCAGGTCAGACGCCCGTGCACAGTTGGGGCCTCGGTCCTGATTGCGGAAGCCTAATCTTGGATGTTTGATGAGCTGCCATTGGGGAAACTTCTGTGCTCCACGCACCACAGAGGAGGAGGAGGAGGAGAAGGAGGAGGAAGAGGAAGAGGCGGCTGAAAGCAGGAAAGGAGGCGAGCGAGTGCTGTGGATCGCGTAGGCCGGCCCATGGCGGACTGCTGAAGCTTTCTCGCGGTTTCATCTCCAGCTGATCATGGCAGCGATGGGACCACCGTCCTCCTTTCTCACAGCTCTCTGGAGCCGGCAAGTTGCGAGTTGGTGCTCCTGAAAAGCCAGCAGGAGGATGGTGTGAACTATCTGCCAGGAGATCCCCGCCGCCGCCGCCGTGCACGGCCACCTTGTTTCTTCTTCCTCAGTTTGGAAAGCTGATTGCATCTGAGCACAGCAGCCTGTGTTGAACTGAGTGGGAGTTCTCTACCTCCCACTCACTCCTCCCTCTTCTTCTCCTCCTCATCGGACCTCCACCTCAAACCCCAGCTCCATGGACTGATCCCTATAGCAGCAACCTGTACTCCCTTCTTCTCCCTCTCTTTTCTTTTTGTTTTCTTTTTCTTTTTGTCGAGGCTTCGGGGGAATTGCCGAGACCTGTTTCATGCATGTCCACTGGAGGCAGATTCAACTTTGACGATGGGGGGTCATACTGCGGCGGGTGGGAGGAGGGCAAGGCGCACGGGCACGGGATATGTACGGGTCCCAAGGGCCAGGGCGAGTACTGCGGGTCGTGGGCCCACGGTTTTGAGCTGTTGGGAGTCTACACTTGGCCCAGCGGGAACACTTACCAGGGCACGTGGGCTCAGGGCAAGAGACACGGCGTGGGCGTCGAGAACAAGGGTCGATGGGTCTACAAGGGGGAATGGACGCACGGCTTTAAGGGACGCTACGGCCTTCGGGAGAGCACCGGGATGAGCGGCAAGTACGAGGGAACGTGGAACAACGGGCTGCAAGACGGCTACGGCACTGAGACATACTCTGATGGAGGTAAGATGGGGAGGACTTTGTGGACTAGTTGCTTTGAATGTTCAGCGAAAACCATTGAGAGAAAAGAATGGCTGTCAAAGGGCAAAATGGGGTTGGGTCACTGAAAGAGGATTGATAGCGGGTGACAAAGAGGTTCGAGATGTACAACGGTGGGAGGTTATCAAGATGTTTTACTGGGGGGTCCATCCAATCCTGCTAGCGTGAAGTTGCTTGAGATCTCTTGTCTACTCCGATAGTAATCAATCCCATTGATGTTGACATGGAGGCCTTTTACACCATTTATAAAGTTAACAAATCACAGCTTTGCTTTGCAGCCTGATAAGAACGAGGGTGGGGTAATTCAAAGGAGATAAAAGCACTGACAACTTTACATAGCAACTGTGTTTTCATGGCTGAAAAAAACCCATATACAGTCAAAATTCAGTTTTCGAACGTCTCAGTTCTCGACCAATTCAGTTTTTGACCAAAAATGTTGATTTTTTATGCCTTGGATGACCAACAAATTTTGGTTCTTTAACAAACTGAGCGCACTTGAATGGACCATTTGACTCCTCTCGCCTTCCTTACACGAGGAAGTGACGCTTCCTCGGGTAGACGAGGAAGTGACGCTTCCTCGTGTTGCTTTCCATTGTGAGCAGACGTGTTCAGTAAACATTTTTATTTTAAAAAGAGCGTGGTTTCGGTTTTTGAACAATTTCGTCCATAATCCGTTCCAGAAGGCCGTTCGAAAACCGAGGTTTGACTATTTGAACATCGGAATTGGATTTTTTTTTTTCCAGCGCGACGCTCGGATGCTTTCTGTGAAAATGCTGAACATGTGCTACTCGTTGTAGTAATGCACAAGTACATCACAACCAAAACAAAGACAGACCAAAATACTCCTGTCGCATTTGCGTTTAAAGACTTCTTCAGCAAAGTGTACACTGCTAATATGTCCAACATTGGTTGCATACAAATGTGATCTATTTTTTTTTAACCCCAGGTCCTACTGTATTAGGGTCACGGGTAAACTGGAGCTTGTCCCAGCTGACTTTGGGCTGACTTGGGGTACAGCTTGGACTGTTTGCCAGTCGATCAGAGGGCACTTCTAGACAATCACTCCATTAACAATGACGAATCTTCAATGAACCTTATGTTCATGTTTTTGCAATGCGGGAGGACGCCGAACACGCAAACTACCAACCTGAGTGCCCGCGTCACAATCAGACCTCCGAGATGGTCTTCACGGCGTTTCGGTTGCTACAGGGGCTGGCATGCATATTACATGCAATTTTGCATGTCGCTGTGAACACTATTGTAGTCTTTGCATAAAAATCTTTTCAATAACCGAAAAGAAAAACGTACATTTTTTTTTTTTTTTGGGTTGCCTAAATACTCTTTTGTTCATAGTATAGTATGAAGACACGCTGTGTAATTCGATGCATTCAGTTCAGGTCAGAGAAGTGTAAGGAGTGAAAGAGAGAGACACGACACAGGACCAAAAAATATAGGGCTTCAAAATAAAAGTCTCAAGAAAGCAACTGTATTTATAAAATAAACCCTACTGAGACTTCTCACTAAAAAACAGACCATTTATGATCATTATTTACATTTGAATCCAGGCAGTAGAATAACAAGTTAATAGAATGATGGAAGTGTGCATGCAAAGTTGGTAACACGCCATAGGGATACTATGTTATACTATACTATGTTAATGGTACTGGTACCTGGAGAACCCACGGGGTCAAATTTGGCCCCTATAAATTCTGCTACTCAAATGCTGCCTTTAAATCCCAAAGGGTCAGATTTGGCCCTAATCCTAAATTAGGATTAAAACATTGAATATTTGAAAAAAACATGTATTTTGGTGTTCAGTGAACATATAGCAGGCATTTAATGTATAATTCATCATTTTCCAAAGAAGAAAAAGGTTCTTGGGTTGGTTCTCCAGGGTTAAAAGAGTTTTGGGGTTATACGGGACTGTTTAAGTGAGTCAATGACTGATACAAAGTGATACATTGCAGTGCACTTTGTTTCATCTACTCTCAACTTGATATTCAAATATGAAAATGCTTAAGGGCCAAAGTAGGCCAAGCAGGGTGTCTTGGACTCAGGCCAGGCGGGCACATACTCGCGGCAGTGATGGGCAGGCCAGTCCGTCAGTCATCATTCCGTCATTATTTCAGGTCAGCCCAGTCCATTGTCATAGTCCGTTGTCATTGGTTGCAGCCAATCATCGTAGGGGAACGTACTTAGGATCAGACGCAGGCGATGCACCAGTTTTTATGCCGAGCGCACAGATGCATGTCTACCAAAATAGGCCCCTATAACACAACTCAGTTGCGTCTGATCATTTGACGTCATCAGTGTCATCAAATCCCTTTGCGCATTCAAAGACACACACACACACACACACGCACGCAAACCTGGTGGCGTGTTTGCAACCAAGGCAGAATCGCTGACAGTAACATGCATGCAGTCTCGTTACATAAGTCTACTATTAACAGCAGGCTGTTCCAGGACAATAGTGTTCCGGACCACACACAAACACATGCACACTTCATTAGGGGCGGTGCAATGATATCTAGAGTCTAGATTAGTTTGAAGGGTTTCATCACGGCAAAGACGGCTTGACATCCAGCCAGACAGATGGGCTGGAGGAGACAATGTAAAGGATAGCTGGATGGACAGCTGTACAGTTGCATGAATCTGTTAGACGAACGCATTTGACATCAAGATGCCTGGCCGGATGATCGTCGTCATCAGAAGGTCTTTTTAATCAGGACGAGGGACCAGGGAGGTTGAGAAGAATATGAGGAGTGAGCAAAGTCATGCAAAGGGTGAGGATGTTTGAATCACTGGAATGCACATCAACTTTTCCAGCTCTGGTTTTGTAGACAGCGCATGTGGAAATGCTGGTGTACAGTATTCTGATTTCTGTGCAGGCACGAGCCTCATTGAGCCTCTTTCTTGATTTGGCTGGCAAGTGTTCGACCTTGTGCCAAAAGCAAGAATTGAAAAGAATTGTCTGCCTTTTGGACCAAATATGTAAAGGTTGACTTTTTTTTGCATGATGTCATTTTGTCATTGTTGATGCCTTTGTCAATGTGTTTCTGATGCAACATTTATGGTCTGGTAAGGCACAAGTGTAGACCGACTGAGAGCCCGTAGAGCACAGATGTCAAACTCAAAGCCCGGGGGCCAGATCTGGCAAGCCACATCATTTTATGTGGGCCGCGAAAGCAAATCAAAGATGTCAACTTCCATGATGCTTGACAAAATATGGACCAAAGTTTCAAATTCTCATATGTAATAAATAAGAGAGATATTGTCAGCATTTTTTTGGTGCCAAACCCCCCATGACAGCAACTTAAACAGTAGTTGAATAATCCGTTATTTTTGACTTTTTAAAATGGTTTCAGTCATTCAGTCAATGTGGCCCACGACGAAAATGGGTTTGATCCCCCTCGCCGTAGAGGAAATGCAGTTGGCCTAATTGGGAGTCGTGAGCTTATATGGATTGAGAGGGGTTTTTTGCAAGAAAAAAAATTCACAAGTGTCATCATCACAAACCAATTTTGCAACATTACATTTACGCTATTGCAATTCATGGCAGTTACTGTCAATGAAATCACATGACATGGAAATATAGGTGGAGCAAGTAAAGGATTTAAAACGGCAAATCCGTTTGGATTTAAAAGATGTGAGTGCATGGAATCAAACCGAATTGTTGTACTATGAAATAAATCGAGGTACGTATCAAATCGTCTTTTATATCAGAGAGGTGCACACATTTACATGAAACTTTTTGGACCCTCCGCAAAATGTGACTATGATCAGCCTTGTACGAAGATGATCACGTGATCAAACTAACACTAGGACCATGAAATGTATTACCTGACGACAGTAATGAGCGGATTAGTGTCCCTGTTGTTGACGCTCTTGTGGAACCAACAGTGTGACATGGCAGTGGATTCAGATGTCAGCTCAGGCTCTCTCCTCTTCTTTTTGAGCTTGCGTGAGCTTTCAACAGTACATCCGGCTTCCTCGCATATTCCTTAAACACGCAGGCTAATTTAATTAAAGACTTGAAATCAGGGCGGCCCGGTAGTCCAGTGGTTAGCACGTCGGCTTCACAGTGCTGAGGTACCGGGTTCAAATCCAGCTCCGGCCTCCCTGTGTGGAGTTTGCATGTTCTCCGCGGGCCTGCGTGGGTTTTCTCCGGGTGCTCCGGTTTCCTCCCACGTTCCAAAAATATGCATGGCAGGCTGATTGAACACTCTAAATTGTCCCTAGGTATGAGTGTGAGCGTGGATGGTTGTTCGTCTCTGTGTGCCCTGCGATTGGCTGGCAACCAATTCAGGGTGTCCCCCGCCTACTGCCCGAAGACAGCTGGGATAGGCTCCGGCACCTCCCGCGACCCTAGTGAGGATAAAGCGGTTCGGAAAATGGATGGATGGATGGACTTGAAATCATCCATATGTATATGCGGTACGTGAGTGTGAATGGTCCTTTGTTTATATTTGCCCTGCGATTGGCCAGCAAACAATTCAGGCTGTCAAAAATGGATGGATGAATTGCTGTTGTGTGCCCTCTGTTTTACATGAATTCAGTAGATTGCGGGTTATTATTTCATTTCAAAGGGCTGTTCTGAAACTCTCAGAGGCATTTTAGTCAGTCTTTTATAGCGGGGGATGCAACTGTGGGTTTCAGTGGAACGCTGACGGCAATCTGTTCAAGAATGCTGGTCGACTTGCGGCTTCGATTTTATGAGCTGGATCGGTGATTTTCTAGTAACATTTCAACATTCTTTCAAAATGAGTCAACCTGAATGTATATTAAAATTTTTAAAACACAATCGACAGCAAAACTTTGTACCTGAACTGTGAGTCTGTGTATCTAATATATCCTCTGGGAAAAATGTGTTTAATCCTTTCATGCACCAATAATGATCCCTCTAACCTGATACCACGATACACTGTCCACTGTAGTAACCGCGGCCCCTGACAGGGTTAATATCCGTTTCACAGGAAATAAGTATACTTTCTGTTAGTAATGCAATTTGAATAAGAATAAGACTAAAAATAAGAAAACCTTTATTTGTCTCACAATGGAGAAATTCCCAATTTACAGCAGCAAAGTTATGAAAGGAAGAAAGTAAAAGAACAAAAAGTATAGGAGCTGCTGTAAAGGTAGCCACTCCTGCGGCGCCATCTTGAAGTCTTGATAACATAACAGCAAAATAATACAACACAACACATAAGACACAGACAGCCATTCAATCTTAACCCATACTCTTTGTTGTTTGAAGCAGTTATAGAGGAAAAAGGAGAGCATCAATGTGTCCTTTTACCAGTGGATCAGGGACGTCATGCTGAACAAGCTAAATTTTGAAAGCCAATAAGAAGCTGCCCATTGATAGGAAAAGAAATTGGCTCACATCTCCTGTCCCATGTAAATCCGCTTCAATTCCAAGCGGCGACTCCCAGTTTCACATACAGTACGCATCGGCGCGCTGCGCTGACGCTCCTTTCTTCTCATCGTCGGTTCCCCAAGCCATCCATCCAGCCAGCTTCAGTCTGTTGTGAGGCTCTCTCAAATTATGTCTGACACAGTTAAACTATGACAGTGTGTACATGTATGTTGGCTATTTTTTTCTGTTCCCACGTATTTAGGCATTAGCTCCTGTTCACTATGGGAAATATTCATGATCAAACTTCATCTCGGTCAGCTCACTTTGTAAGCAAATGCACGTTCACTGCTGTTTTTTGTGGCTGAAATGTACAATTGATTGCATTTGTAGCTATGTAAGCTCACGTCGCAGGGGTCAGTCTACGCTCGTTTATGAGGTGCTAAAGTATCACTCCTGATATATTCCATACTAGTGTAGTATCCCATTGACTGTCCAAAGATGGAGCAATCTATCTCTGTCTGTATCAGCTGGCAGTTCCACTCCCCACTCTACTACATCTTGATATGAAGCAGCTCTAATGCCTTGTTGCTTTTTACTCCTCTCCTACCTTGTTCTCCTCCCACCTTTCTCGTTCCTCCCGCATCCCACGGCAATTCCACCGAGCTGCTAGATACAGTACGATGGGTTCCCATAGCAACGCACACCGAGTTGCAGCAGGTCAGTGTGTCACGAGAGACTCCATACCTTGCTGCTATTGGCCACTCGGAGGGCTGTACAAGGCTCTGATTGGCTGGCTTGGCCTTCCGGGCTAATGGTGTTTACTGAGATGAGGAGCTAAACTGACTGATTACAATCCACACACACACACACACACACACACACACACACACACACACACACACACACACACACAGGGAGGAAGAGAGCAATAGAGAGGCAGATTATTTGTCACTGCTATGTCGCTGTAACAGCCAGAGATTACAGTAGTCAGTTGTTGTGTCTGACTGCTTAAATCCAGCGACACAGGCAGCGCAAATGACCATTCCCATCTATTATTAAGACTCAAGAAGCAAAAATGGGCTGCTAGTTGTTCCACATCAACATGTAACTTAATGTAACTCACTGTGGCACTCAAGGGATTATCCTCTTGTTCTTCCATTGGTCTTCATTGGTGGAAGTGTAAAGACAAAATTAATTGAAAATAATTACAGTCATACCTCGGTTTTCGACCATAATCCATTCCAGAAGTCTGTTCGAAAACCGAAATTGTTCGAAAACCGAAACCACGCTCTTTAAAAAAAAAAAAAACATCTTTATTGAACACGTCTGTGCACAATGGAACGCTACACGAGGAAGTGTTACTTCCTCGTGTAGCGTTCCATCTCGTGTAAGGGAGGCGAGAGGAGTCAAGTGACGTATTCAAGTGCGCTCAGTTTGTTCGAGAACCGAAATTCGGTCGTCATCCGAGACATAAAAAACTCGAAATTTTTGGTCGAAAACCAATTTGGTTGAGAACAGAGACGTTCGAAAACCGAGGTTTGACTGTATTTCATAATGACTTCAATGAATTGATCTCTTCAAAGATTCAGGCTTGACATGTTTATGAAAGAAATACAACGGCATCCATCACAGATGTCTGTGACGCTCAGAATCTGCCTGCCAGTGCCTCGATTAATTCCACCAAAATCGTGTTACGCCACCTGCACCACAACTGCCTGCTTGTCTGAATGCTAGCCTACTTTCTATCCCCGACCAAATTGTCAGACGCGCCGGGGGCATTCGATAGAAAATACCATTGGTCTGCCGGAATGCCCAGCGAGGCCAAATTCCCAAACACGGTAAACTTGACTTGTCCTGGCACAAAAATGAAGGTATGCCAGTGCGGCTGTGCACCAAAATAAGCCCCCCCTTATGGTCTCTCAAACGGTCGGGTGATGAATGGTCAGTAAATGTGCATCTCCTTTGACAATGCTATCAATAAATTGACAAGCGGCACTCCCACTCTGTGTCTTCAGGCCTTTGTCATGCATTGCAACTCAGTGTGGTCGTGCCATGCGTTCCACTTCTGTGACTACACAAATTTTTTGCCCCTGGAGTTCAGTGATTTCCCATTCCCATCTGTATTGTGACTCTTTGTCTCAGCAAGCTGCATCGGCATATCAGTATTTAAGTCAGATTCTCTTCTTTTGTTCCCTACTTTGGAGGTCATCCCTTATACAAAATGCGTTAATCCTCAGTGAACATGCTGTGCCATCACGCTACTCTCAATAGTTTCCCTTTTGGGATCTCTGACTTGTTCGGATAGATTCTAATGATGTCAAGGTTGTTCACACGTGCTGATATGAATTTGCATGCAAAAAATGACACAGAATGAGAGTAAAAGTGTTTCGGATAAACGACTTATGAGGTATCCAGCAGAGCATGGAACAGCTTTTGTGAATGGCTGCCAAAGTTTTAGGACTGAAAGCATGACATGAAGACTGCTGGCTGGCAAAAAGGGAGAATGTTTATAAATAATTTATGGAGTGGAATATTTGGGAAAAGCTTTTTTTTTTTTATCATGAGGAAGAAAATGCAGTCAATGCATTTGTTGTTTTAAATCATGCACACCGACCATTTTTTGTGTGTGAACAGAACACAAAGAGATGAAACGACAGTGTTTCCAAAGAAGTTGGTTTCTTTGCACAAAGCATATGATGGATTATGTATGATGCATGCATTTGAGGTCTTTTGACTGGAGCTAGCAAGTCTTTGTGCAGTGATGTTGAAGAACAATTGTTTTTAGCTGTTTCCCTGGAGCATCTCAATATGTGATGCCGTAAACATTTTCTGATTTTGATTTACCGCCAGTTGCCTTTTATGGGTGTCCTACTTGGTGAGCGGCGGAAACAAACAAACAACTACGTACAGAACCGACGATGCCTTTCTATTATTCTTTTCAGCAATTGAATAATCCTCAAATGGAAATTTGAAAAATTGAGAGGGAGGTAAGGGGGGGGGGGGGGGGGGCAAGCAAAATCCCTTGAACAGATGACGGCACCACACAGTGATTTACAGAGGTTTAGCTCTGAGCCCATTTTCAGTGTTCACTGACTTGGCCGTAGTTTTAGTTGTCTCTCTGCAAGCCCGTCTTGCCGACCTGCTGCAAATCGGTCTTGCTGCCCGCGTGGCCTGTTCTAGCTGTCTACCCGTTTGCATTGACAATTAGTTTGATGAGATTTTCCTCTCTTTCTACTCTCCTCTGTTCAGGTCAGAGGCATGTTATCAAAATGATGGCTTGCAATAACTATGTAGGGTCTTCCTTCCCTGCTGATTCTACACAACCCCCCCGCCCCTCCCAAAAAACCTTATACAGTCAAACCTCGGTTTTCGAACGTCTCGGTTCTCGACCAATTCGGTTTTCGACCCAAAATTTCGAGTTTTTTATGCCTCGGATGACGAACACATTTCGGTTCTCGAACAAACTGAGCGCACTTGAATGCACCATTTGACTCCTCTCACCTTGCTTACACGAGGAAGTGACGCTTCCTCGGGTAGACGAGGAAGTGATGCTTCCTCGTGTTGCTTTCCATTGTGAGCAGACGTGTTCAGTAAACATTTTTTTTTTTTAAAAGAGCGTAGTTTCGGTTTTCGAACAATTTCGGTTTTCGAACAGCCTTCTGGAACGGATTATGGATGAAAAACGAGGTTTGACTGTACTATATCATCATCATCTTCATTATATACACACATGCCTCTCTTTTGTAAGGGGAGTTTGGATGTTTGAAATGTGGATTAGTAGAGATGTCTGTCATAGGAAAATTCCCAAAATCTCTTTTGGATATGTGGCCAGGATTAGTTCTGATTAAGTAAGAATTGGACATACCATTGAGGGAGTTTGCCCAGAAAGCACTCATTGCGGGCTCTTTCCTGGATTATCAGCAAAAGGCGACGGATTAACATCGATTGATCAATGACCATACATGCAAACATTCCAAATTCAACATTTGGGGAGTGATAATTTTCCAACAGTCAAAACACTGCTTAACAAATTGCTTGATGAGCGTAATTTCATAATTGAATAAATGCCCGTTTTTCAACTGCGTCCACCTGCGAAAATATCAAAATGCAGAAAATTCCTAAATGTGCACAATTTGAGCGCGCTTTGTGCTAGACTTGCGCTGGGCACAAAAATAGAACCGGTAGTGTCACAGCACCGACTATTAAAACATCATAAACAGAATAGTGTAGTTATGGCTCAAACCACCCATTCTTCTCATTCATTTCTATTTCTTAATCTGTTTAAGCAGTAACCATATACTTAAGTCTGTTTACCAGGCAGTATTTTCCGAACCATATACAATATCGGGCAGTAACACCCTGAACAGAATACGACAACCATCCACGAACACCGGAGAGTGAGCCTGTCAGCATGTTTTTGGTGTGGGAGGAAACCGAGCACCCGGAGAAAACCCACGCAAGCCCGGGGAGACTGCAAACTCCACACAGGGAGGCCGGAGCTGGGATCGAACCCGGTACCTCTGCACAGGACACACACTACCATGTTAAAATTCTATCTATAAATAATTTTGTCTTGTAGGAATCAAGAGACTGCGGCTACTTTTTTTGTTCCTGTTTTGCATTTGAATGTGAATAACTTTAGAATTGAGCTTCAGGCTCAGATCCTCCTGTTCTGGGATTCAGTTATGCCGTCCCTCTTGTTACCTTTTGATGAAATGAAGCAGTTAATGTCTGATGATTAACATCACTTTTGTAATTATGAGAAATGGTCTTTAAATGGCTTGTATGCAAATATTTGGCTCTCTGAGTCCCTGGAACCATCACGTAAATCTTTTTTTTTCTTCCTCACTTCTGAAAACGGGTCTGTGAGCGAGTTGAATTTACATAACTGCCCCCAACGAAGAGGTTCTTTTCAGGGTACTCTTGCCCGCGAGATGACAAGAGGGTTGTGGAATAAAGGCATGAATCGTCACTGTTGAATAATAAAAACATGGTGGCCTTTAACTTAAAATTTCATGTAAAAAAAACAGAACTGGCAAGCATTCATGGGTGCGATGTTTAAACTGAATGATAAAATTGTGCGTTGAAAAGCTGTTGAAATGCGCTGAAACTTAGTCGGCGATGGGCTGCGGCAGTCGTTTGCCTGGAAAATACCATCGACAGGCGAAGGTTGGTAGTTGGTGTGTGTTGTTCGGCCGTGATGCCCAGGACCGGCCCGCAAATAAACCAGCTGTTTGGGGAAATTCACATATTTTCCTGAAATTCCCAATGGCCACCGCGCCCCTGCACTTGTGCTATGCGTAACAGACAGGAGGCGGGGCAATACTTAATTCCATAAGCAACAATACTACTTTATTGTTGCTGTCCCAAAAGTCCCACCACCAACTAGACCAAGGGTGTCAAACTCATTTCACATTGTGGGCCACATACGGCCTCGGGAGATGTCAATTGGGCCGGACCATTAAAATTATTCCATACTCTGCTATAAATAACCAAAATAATATGTCTTTCCTTTGTTTTGGTCTACAGAAGCACAAGAACACTCGGAAAATGTTGAAATACAATGAACATATCTTTTACAAAACATTTCATGAAGCACCTAAGATGTGCAATTTAATTTTATCACTACTGCCCGAAGACAGCTGGGATAGGCTCCAGCACCCCCGGCGACCCTAGTGAGGATGAAGCGGTTCGGAAGATGAATGAATGAATGAATATATGCATTGCAGCTGATCCCACTGACTGTACAAAGGCACAAAACCTTAACAAGTAATTGGTATTGAAAAATATAGTAATGCACTTTTAAGATTAAACGAGATTTATAAAGAGGAATTTTTAAAACATTTACACGAACATATAAAATCTAAATGTAATCCCTGCCTACACCTTCCAAACTAAGGAGAGTGCTATAATATGTGGAAAGAATAAAGTATCCACATGCTTGATTTTTAGAAAGATATGGTTGGCTGGATTTGTCCCCCCAAGCCTTATGTTGAACACCTTTGCTGTATCCGGACCCAGTAAATACGTGCCCTCGACTGACTGATGAGGCCAGTCTTGTTGTTGAGGGTCATTCCGGTTCCCCAAGTCTCCCACAGTGACACTTCTCCCAACATGCAGCTGCTGACACGATGAAAAACACATGAATCTTTTATCGTGCAACTAGATTTCAAATTATATTTTCGTCTGTGTGTCCTCACTTTCATGATATTGTCCTTCAAAAAAATATGGAGGTGTACATCCGTTGCGCTGCAAAAAGTGTATTTTTAAAAAAACCTTGCAACAGGACACCCAAAGCAATTCATGACATGTGCCTCACTTGTGTTCAGCGACAGTGAATGGGTTCATGTTTTTGTGAAGACGACAATTAGAACTTCAGCCAGGGGGATGGCGCGTGAGCACATCGTTGAGCTTCTGTGTTGTTTCCGCAGCTTTGATCTCCCCCGCGTTAATGCTCTTCAACGCGGCCGCCTCGTGCTATAACCGCAGCCTGAATTATAGGCTCCGATAATTCAAGAGTGCTTGCTTCCTGTTGGCCCCCTGGCAGAATCTGCAAAATCGTTTTGGCATGTGTGTTGCGACTGTATGCGCAGGAATCTTTACGTAGCTAATGCTTGTTCCACCCTGTCAATAATGAGACATGACAAAAAGCGAATCAGCTGTTGCATATCCGGTCATGTCAGAGATCACATTCTCATGCATCTATTTGACCATGAAGAAAATCTCCACCTCCCTCTGTCTGATACTTCCACTCTAAAATTTGGATGTGTGTCAGTCACAGTTTATTGTTAAATTGCTCAGATTGGATTGAAGAATAACGAACAGTGCTGACTAAAGGCTTGCTTTGCAGAGTCCATGTTTCAGCACCATGGAAAGCGACACGCAGCTTCATGTCCCGACATGTTTTAGTAACTGAGGCATTGCACTGGAGGTTGGTTTCAGATTCTCCAAAAGCTTTTGACATTTTCTCAGTTGCTTTGAATATCTCAAAATGTCTTGTTCAATCTTCCATCCATCCATTTTCCGAACCGCTTGATCCTCACGAGGGTCGCGGGGGGTGCTGGAGCCTATCCCAGCTGTCTTCGGGCAGTAGGCGGGGGACACTCTGAATCAGTTGCCAGCCAATCGCAGGGCACACAGAGACGAACAACCATCCACGCCCACACTCACACCTAGGGACAATTTAGAGTGTTCAATCAGCCTGCCATGCATGTTTTTGGAATGTGGGAGGAAACCGGAGCACCCGGAGAAAACCCACGCAGGCCCGGGGAGATCATGCAAACTCCACACAGGGAGGCCGGAGCTGGAATCGAACCCGGTACCTCTGCACTGTGAAGCCGACGTGCTAACCACTGGACTACCGGGCCGCCCTTGTTCAATCTTTTATTTGTATATACAGTCAAACCTCAGTTTTCATCCAAAATCCATTCCAGAAGGCTGTTCCAAAACCGATTTGTTCGAAAACCGAAACCACGCCCTTTAAAAAAAAAAAAAGTTTATTGAACACGTCTGCTCACAATGGAAAGCGACACAAGGAAGCGTCACTTCCTCGTCTACCCGAGGAAGCGTCACTTCCTTGTGTAAGGAAGGCGAGAGGAGTCAAATGGTGCATTCAAGTGCGCTCAGTTTGTTCGAAAACCGAATTTTGGTCGTAAACCGAGGCATAAAAAACTCGAAATTTTTGGTCGAAAACTGATTTGGTCGAGAACAGAGACGTTCGAAAACCGAGGTTTGACTGTATATATTCTTCCTACCAGGCATCGGCTGGTTTTTAGAAAAGCTCATGGCACGTTATAATACAATAATTGTTGTGATGTGTATGAGAATTTGTGGCCCAAAAGAACTAGGATGGCTGCACTGTTATCCCCACAATCGCATATACAATTTTCCTCTAAGGAGATTGTTCCGTGTTCACATTTTGACATTTTTCCATTGTGCTAGGCGATGCTGTTTTTGTTTCTCCTTTCTGTATCATTATTAGATAGTTTGTCCACAAATTACAGTGCAAAGAGTAAAAGTGAATGCTAATTTGGCTCAGTCTCATGCAATCAATCTTCATCCACAGAAGTGTTTTCAGTTTAATAAACTGAATTCGACGTCATAACTAGAAACATTTCAGTTTACATCAGAACCTCACTCTATAGGGAAGATATTTTCTTAATTTGTAAAAATTCTTTTAAGAAATGCATCTATTGTTTTGCAAATTTCAATTCTGATGTGAGAAACGTGCAAAAGCGACAACAAATGTAATAGGCTAGAAAGCACAAATAGGCACCATTCGCCTACAAATTCCCGAGTCACTTTTCAAGGCACAAAGATGATTCCCTGCTTCCAAGAAATTCTGTTTTGAGATTGTGATTGTTGGTTCAAAAGGAAGCTCAATTCAGAAGTTAGTCTGGTTGCGGATCACAAAGCCGTGCTGTCTGCTTAACGAATGAGATCTGAGAATTAACTAATCACCAACAAGGTGGACCTCATTATTCTGTGTTTCAGACAATTTAAAATACAGTTGTGCTCATAAGTTTACATACCTCATTAGGAAAAACAAAATGCTATGAATATATCAGAAGCTCGTACAGTAATCTGAAAAAAAAGAGGATGAGGATCGTTGTTATGCTTCTTCAGAGCTTGCTAATGAGTTGATCATTTGAATCAAGTGTGATGTAGCAGGGAGAGATGGAAAACACAGGGCAGCCCTTGAGGACCGGAGCTGGGCTTGCATGTTGCATATGTAAACTTATGAGCACTAACTACTGTATATATTAACATCCACCAATAGTTGGCAGACAAACTCATAAATTGTCAAATCACTAAATTTATGAGCGCATCTGATTGCAATTTACTTTGTAGCCTCTGACTTACTTGATATATTTATAGCATTTTTGCTGCACTCGACTATGTAATAGTGTATTTCGTTTAGTTCTGATGGATTTAAGATGACAGTTGTGTCACACCGGTTTAATCAACCAATTTAATCGGGATATGAAAGGTTTGTTTGCATTACATGTCTTATTTCGCTGGCTCATGCATTTATTTGAAGCCAGCTCGGTCTTCGTTGCCTTGACCAAGCTTTGCGGTGGATGTTTCATCAAATGCTAATCCTGTCACACTGTTCTATGGGTGTTTGTATGTACTTTGATCTATCGGTCATATGGTCATGCAGCTGTGTTCTGACATGATTACAAAGGCCAGAGCAGATGTGCTAGCCAGATGCCTTTGACAAAGGCACTTTTCTGTGTGTGTGTGTGAGAGAGTTGAGAAAAAATGCTGGCCAAATGATAAGTGCAGGCTTTCAAACCATAATATAGCCAATAATATCATATAAATACTGTAACATAATATACCGCAACTTCTGGACTATAGACCGCACATGATTATAAGCCGCACCACTACATTTATAAAGGAAAAAAACATTTTGTACACACATAAGCCGCACCTGTCTATAAGCCGCAGGTGCCCATATTGTTACACGAGATATTTACAAAAAAAGAAGGTACACAGGCGTCCGTTAAAAAAGTCTTTATATAGGCCGCTTCATTGAATAAGCAGCAGAGTTGAAAGCGTGTGACAAAAGTCGCGGCTTATAGTCCGGAAATTACGGTACTCATTTGTCACTGAGGTGACATTCCAGACCAGAGTGCTCTAGAGTGAAACCATATTAATTTAACGAAAATACTTTTCCCCATTCCACATGCTCGAAATGCATTTAAAGTGATCAAAATGACACAGTAGGAATGGATGAGGACCCAAAGGCAGTGAGGCAGGAAGCGACTTTCAAAATAACAAAAAGGCAAAAAAAGGCATTTGGATATTCAAAAATACGAATTCGACAGATGTCCAAAATCACAAGGTTCAAAGTAACATAACAAACACTAGAACGTGACTTGACTTGGCAAGGACTGAGACAGCAAACCAACACCAACAAGACCTGACAAGGACCTCGAATCAACAAAAACTGAAAGGACGGATGGAACTAGATTCAGACAAACTGCTGGGACAACGAGGGATACGTGGACAAGGTCGTTGATTGGTTGCAACAAGGGGCTGTGCGTTGACAAGCACGTGTGGACACAATAAAGGAAAGAGACGGACAAAGAAGACACAAAGAAAACACGATCAAACTAAAATTAATCAAAACCATCCTGCACAAAACACAGAACATGACACAAAACACACCAGGTAACCCTCATCAACTCTTCTCAATCTCCCGCCATGATGAAATGGACTATTGTATTGCGACGAGAAGGAGACTGACGATTCCCATTGAGGTTTACTGGGACACTGAAACGTGAAACAAAACAGAAATGATCATGCAAAGTCAAAGAGCAAACTGTTCGACAGAACCACATTATTTCGTCGAACAAAAAGCCACATTAATTTGAACTCGTCATGATAAACACCACAGGCGGGTCTACGGAAAGTACCATCGATGTTCCAAAATCTTCAAACCGTTGCCACTTTGACACACACATGAACATTAAGCAGAGCAACAAAACTAAACTCGCAGCCATATTTTCTTGTTCTGTGAAAACGACAAATAATAAAATGGCACAAAGTGGTACGGAACTGCCTTACACTGAAGAGACATTCCATTTGTTTTGCTGTTGTCATGATCATGATGACGATGCAAAGACATTAAAACCCTTGTGCTGCAGTCGATGTAAATAATGTAAATAACGCAACATACAAATTTGACAAAAACTGCAAAAGTATTACCCTAAGTTATTCCTGAATATTTTTTTTACTTTCAACCACTCCAAATGTTCAGTGGCATCAGCGCTTTACATACACATATAGTTTTTTCTTTGTATTTTTTGCCCTCTATGGACAATAAAAGTGGTACTGTGCTATGACCAAAATATATATATTACAGCAGGGGTCCCCAACCTTTTTTGCCCCACGGACCGGTTTATGTCAGACAATATTTTCAAGGACCGGCATTTAACGTGTGGCGGAAATAATACAACAAAATAATATGGTATGAGCTGCATGAAAACTGTGGTGTTTTCGAAATATAAAAATAAACACAAGGAGCGTCTAATCTGGCCGCAACACTCTGATCGCTATGGTAATGTTTAATGCCTTCAAATTACGATACAACGCAAATTCAAAGTGCATGAAAATGACGACTCACCACAGCCCCGAGCTTGATTTTCTGCAACCAGACGGTCCCATCTCGGGGTAATAGGAGACAATGACACCTCAAGTGTGTGGTTTATGTCCAGTCTACTTCGTAATTTTGTTTTAGTCGCCGTTGCTGCAGAAAAGCCCCACCTCACACAGGTAGGATGTCGGAAATAGCAAAATTGCTATTGTGGCGATCTCAGAGTATTCAGCCATAACTTTAATCCAGTTGTCTCGAACGTACTTTTAAGGCCACCGTCATTTGCGATCTCCAGAAGTGTTTTTACTCATTTTGCGTTTTGTTTTTAGCGTAATCGGTCACGTGACGGAGAAGCGTGCCTTTACGTGTGTCAAGCGTGACACAGACGGACGTAACGGAGAATCCGGTAATTTTACAAAATAAAACATCTTTCGTATTCCGAAATAAATAAAACGGAATTAAGGCAAGTTCTTTCTGTGCGGCCCGGTACCAAATGCCGGTACCAGTCCGCGGACCGGCGGTTGGGGACCCCTGTATTACAGTACAGTATATAAAACATGAATTGGAATATTTCATATCACACAATTTTTATGCTTTATCTTTGATTTAAATATCCAAAAATCTACAAAAATTGCAACACGAGGATTAAAAAAAAAAAAGAAATCACTTAAAAACATGCGATATAATGGAAGGGGGTATGATGTGAACGATGAATTGTGACATATCGTAGTTTCCTGCACTGTATTTTTTTAACAAAACCTCGTGGCTGCATGTTGCTCTTGTGCGACTTTATTCTATAACGTAAGCAACGATGCTGATAAAAATGGCTTCATTCAGCACTTCCCACTTCAGTGACACTCAAACTCAACAGGGAAATGGTTGTGTGTGTTTATGACGGAGAGAAGGAGCGTAGCTGCAGCCCTTATTTGGTCATGTAGTTTGGTGGAGTGCCACAGAATGATTCACAGACCTGTTACATCACAGCTAAGGCAGACGGGATGGATCACTTGCAACACACTTCCGTTTGAAAGAGCGAGAGAGAGAGAGAGAGAGAGAGAGAGAGAGAGAGAGAGAGAGAGAGAGAGAGAGAGAGAGAGTGTGTGAGTGTATGTGTTTGGTTGAAGGAGAGAGAGAATGATGGAACACACACATACACACACACACACACACACACACACACACACACACACACACACGGATGCCCTACATTTCAGCAACATTGAGATATATGTCCTACCATGGAGCAGTGAACGTGTTATGCAATATCAGTTGGTATGAAAGAACGGGAAGGCATTGGCTGATGGGAGCAGAGCATCTCTCAGCTTAACACGTATAATATTATTTGTATGATTTGGAGACAATATAAAGTGCATTGGAGAGTACAGAGGCGACTTGCCATCATGGACAGCTGCACCTGGATCCCACCATAAGGAGTTGTTTGGCTTTGTTTCGAATATGTATCCATCCACTCATTCTCTGAACCGCTTATCCTTACAAGGCTTGCGGGAGTGTTGTAGCGTAATCCAGCTCTCTTCGGGCAATAGAGGTACACCCTGAACTAGTTGCCAGCCAGTCGCAGGGCACACATAGACAAACAACCATTCACGTTCACAATCACTCCTACAGACAATTTTCTGTTATCAAGCGAAGATGTTTGGAATGTGGGAGGAACCAGAGTACCCAGAGAAAATCCACATAGGTACGGGGAGAATAATAAAACTCTACACAGGAAGGCTGAGGCCCAGAATCAAATTTTTATGTTTAATGCAGAGCGGGAGTTTCATTGCAATAAAAACGTGTAAATAATAATACATTAAAGTTCACCTTCCTAACATGTATTTGTCGGACTTCCTCTTGCTTACCAAGACTGGCTTAGAGGCACAGACGTTAGTTTCTAACGATCTCAACAAATGACATTTCGTGGGTGTAAACAGCGCCTTACTGCACATCTCTTTGTCATTTGATTGTTTCATATTAATGGCCCAGGAGTGTTTTCATCCAAAAAGTGGGTAAATTCTGAAGTTACAAATGCAAGGGATAAATGATTTTGTGCAGCATTATAGGAATATACGAAAAGAACGCATGTCCAGTTACAGCCATGCTTATTTTTTCTTCAATAAAATGTTAAGTGTAATTCTGTCTGTGCTATTGCACTTTAGATTAGGGATACACTACAGAATGTTCTGAGTTAAGCAAGAGCACACTGAGCAAAATCGCTGAATGCTGCTGAAAAATACAGTCCTGTGTTCTGTAACTTGTTGTCGAATCATATGTGAACAGCAGTGTAACATCCATCCATCCATCCATTTTCTGATCTGGTGATCCTCACAAGGGTCACAGGCTTGCTGGAGCCTATTCCCACTGTCTTCAGGCAGCAAGGCAGGGTACACCCTGAACTGGTTGGGCATTGAAACAGCAATCATATATACAGCCAATCAAAATGCTACAACAGCACGTGGTCTTTTCACAACAAAAATTACATTACATTATTTGTAGGTCACAAAAGAGTACCAACTTGGCGGGGTCCCCACAAACAACATTTTTGTTGTGAATTTGTTTGTTTTGAGAACCGTCTCCACAATGGAGGCCACACCTGCCCAACAAATTGCTTATCCCGCCCCCCACTACACACACACACACACACACACACACACACACACACACACACACACACACCAGGCACAGATCTAACAATCTCCCTATTTAATACATATTTTTTTCATTTTATCGAAGTAGCTATTTTGTGGAATGCCTGTATTGAGTTGTATATCACTACATTAAATGACTGCTATATGTTCACTGAGCACCAAAATATATGTTTATTCAAATATTCAATGCTTTAATCCTAATTTAGGATTAGGGCCAAATTTGACCCTTTGGGATTTAAGGGTAGCATTTGAGCAGCAGAATTTATAGGGGTCAAATTTGACCCGATGGGTTCTCCGGGGTTAAGGGTTTAATATCAGTTTATCAGCCATTACCAACACACGCACACACACACACACAGTAACTCACACACATGCTTCAAACCGACTTTGTGACGTGATAGCCTGTTGCAGATTCAAATCTTATCAACCAAACAAAATCATGCCATTATTTCTTCACACTCTTAATCATCATTTCCCAAAGAAGAAAATGGTTCTTGGGTTTTCCAGGGTTAAACTGCACCCTCTATAGCTAGTCATATCGACTGTGTGGCTGAACAATTTATCGTTATCGTAACTAAATCTAGATATGAACATTCAAGATGGCCCAATATCTCAAAATCAACTTACGTTTTCTCAGCTTGAAACTGCTTTTGCGACTCATTTTTGTGCATGCTTTCACTTATTTGAAAAGTCCTCTCGATTTTTTTTTCCCTTCTTTTTAACAAAAGTATAATACAAACTCGATTTGGCAATTGATTATGTCTTTGTATTTTCTTCCGATTGCACTTATCAGTGTAATAGAAATGCCCAAATTGTACCCTTGTATCAGCTTGCTGTTTTCTCCTGTTCTTATTGGGGATGCCTGAAAATTTGCGGTCAGTGTGGCCAATGGGCAGGTTTGTTTGGATTCCCACATATTCAGAGTCTCTTCTCTATTGCCTGTTTCCTGTCTTTGTATTGCCCACCAATGGAGCCAAGTGCAGCGATTAGCGCGTTGGGCAAGCTGCTATTTCCTTGACAATTACGCCATGTTGTTTGTGATCAAACACAATAATTAACAGTAGATGGCACATCAAAACTCAATATGAACACCACGGATCACATTTTTTTTTCATTGAGTTAAAAGTGTCCGAGGCCATTTGAAAATTAAATACTATAATCATACTTAATCAACGAATCAATGATATAACCCTATTAGCATTGTGATGCACTGTTCCTCAGGCCATTCGAACTATAACAATTCATGCAATAACATGAATGATTGATGTGATATAATACGGGAATGAAATTGCCAGGTCCCCTCTGCAAGATCTCTGACTCACCACTCACATTTTCGATTTGTTTGTCCACTATTCACAGGTAGTATGAAAGCAACTCTGCAACCTGACAAAATTTAAAAAGAAGTTGATGTAAATTGTTATGTGTTATTACAATTGAATTAGTGCATCATTAGTCATCGGAATAATTTGGAACTACAATTCAGCTCAGCTACTAACAGTACTTTTTGGAATGGTAAATCTTGATATTTCCATCATAGGATAAGTAGGCCAGAGAGAAATAGCTGCTATAACAATACGAAGGGTGTAATATCATACCATTGCATACCCGGTCCACACATGCTTTTTTTTGTGTGTCTTTCTCCAGGCACATTTCAGGGCCAGTGGGTCGGAGGGATGCGGCACGGCTATGGTGTTCGTCAAAGTGTCCCATACGGTATGGCGGCCGTCATCCGCTCCCCTCTCCGTAACTCCATCAACTCACTTCGCTCCAGCTCGGAACAAAGTAACGGTACAGCCCTGCTTGACCGGAGTGGCGCAGGAGTTCCTGTTCCTCCCCCTCTTCCTGGTACCTTGTCCACCAGCGTCTCCATGTGCAGTACGGGAAGCAGTGGCAGTAGTCCTGCAGTTTCTCGAGGGGGTTTCGTACTGACGGCGCACAGTGAAACTGAGCTCCTAAAAGGCAAGCGGAAGAGCGGACTGTTCAGGAGATCTATTCTGTCCGGGCTTAAACTGAGGAAGTCTGAGTCCAGGAGCTCTCTGGCGTCTCAAAGGTCGAAACAGAGTTCGTTCAAGAGTGAAGCTGGGATGAGTACTGTGTCTTCAGCTGCATCTGACATCAACTCTACTATCAGGTATGAGATGGCATCAAGCAAAGCGAAGAATTGCGATGCGTTCTAGTTTACATACTAGTAGCAAGAAAAACTCTTGAGGACAACTAGCTGTTAATCTAGCTTTCAAAAAAAGACATAGGCCTACAATGCATTTTGGTAACTTCATTAAAAAGTCAAACTTTCTTCAGTGAAAGTGGATATTGAACATATTGAATTCATAAATGGGTGTACAACAGGCAAAAAAAAAAAATCTGAATCGTTGTTGAAATAAATTGATTGAGCGCATTGTAATTTTTGTTATTATTATTACTTTTATCATTATTATTGTTAGTATGGGGTGTGCCCTGCGATTGGTTAGCAACCAGTTCAGGGTGTGCCCCGCCTACTGCCAAGATATTTGTGATCATCCCCCCTAGTAGAGTTAGACCATTATGGAGAAAAAATAATAATCATAAATATTTGGACATCACACTGATTAAATGATTATTCATTGATTTCAAAACTTTGAATTTCTTCAACAACCAAAATCAGCTACTCAAAACTATTCTCAAAGCCTCATGCCCATTCATCCCGAAATGTTGAACACGCTATTTTTGTCCAGTACAAAATTAACTTGTAAGTGTAATAAATTCAGCCGGCCCGGTGGACCAGTGGTTAGCTCCTTGAACTCACAGTGCAGAGGTCGTGGGTTCGATCCCAGCCTGCGCGGGTTTTCTCTGGGTACTTCCGTTTCCTCCCACATTCCTAAAACACTCTCCAGGAGTGTGTTGCAAAACAACAAATATATATATCGTTCTTAAAACCAAAATGGACAAATATATTCCATTAATAAGGCCCACTTTACAAAATTACATGATTTTTACCTTAAATAAAATCTATACGTTTCCAAAATAAGACATCTTTTTTTTAAGGAAATAAAATGGTGATCCAGCTGGACGACAAAAATGGTGGGATGATTTTGGCACAGGCGAAGATGCACAGGGGGGCCAAAAGTCATTCCATATAGAACTCCTTTGATGTAACTTGAATGAAAACGGGTATGCAAAGCAGGTTTTGACCAGCAAAAAAAAACAAACAAACTGTGAAGGTGGGGCTATAATTCATTCCAGATCTTAAAAGTTACGTGCTGGTTAAGTGCAGATTACAGTCTACCCAGTAACACCATGAGCCGCTAAGAACAATAGGGAGGGTGGAAAAAAAAAAGAGTACATCTTAAGTCTCTGTGTGCCCTGCGATTGGCTGCCGACTGGTTCAGGGTGTCCTCTACCTACTGCCCAAAGACAGCTGGGATGGGCTCCAGCACCTCCCACGACCCTAGTGAGGATCAAGCGGTTCGGAAAATGGATGGATGGATGGATGGATACGACAATATCAATTGAAGATAAGAAAAAACAAATGCCAACTGTTCCTGAGCTGTTGAGATGAGATCAGAAAAAAGTTGCTATAGGTTGCTTGCAGGTGAAGGGAGACAAGACAGAAATGTCTAACCACAACAAGTGCAGTGGCAGAGTAACATCTGCCATGCAGACCTCCTTGGCCAAACAATGGTTTGTGCTCATTTGTGCAGCGATCCACTTTGTGAGCGGTATGTTTGCCTACCTTTTAAATCGTAGTGATATAATAGATTGCTTTATATAGACCACTATAACAAAGTATACAGTATGTCATTTTAGCCAAGAGCTAAGGTCTTGAAACAAACCCCAATTGCCGCTATTGATATAAGCGAATGATATTGTTTTCTGCTGAAGCGGGATGGAGTAAAGCCCCAGTTGTATAACCAATATGAAGTCTGGTTATTAGTCTGTCTTTCACTGTCGCTGTTGAAGTCACAAAAGTGAGACGTGCGTTATCAGCACAACGAACGAGCCGAAGTCAGGAGTCAAGTTGACTATACCCGAAAAGGTTGACAAACGTTAAGTTACATTGCCGTAGTTGATGTTCAATAATGCGCAGATAAATCACTGCACTGTGTGGATACTGCATGTGCAATACAGCCCGCCATTGCCCGCTATTACCGGTAGCTGTACAACATTAACAGAGGCTGACAGTTTACTCACCCATGTTTTTAAAGTTTGCACTCTGTATCGATCCGCTTACAAAATGGTTGTAATCCTCCAGTGATTTTTTTTAAGCTTTCATCTGGCGTGCGTCACAGAGCATGTCGTCAACGTTTATTCAACAATGTCGGGATCTCTGCCAAAAAAAATTAGCCTTGGACACCATATATGGGTCGATTACTCCAAACAGTCTAACTCTGTGCCAGTATAGCGGTTGTAGATCATCTGGCAGGTCATCAAAATACTTAGAAAAAGCCAACACTTCCATCCACCCCTTTTCAAATCTGATTATCCACGCACGCACAGGGAGTCATGCAAACCCCACACAGGAAGGCTGGAGCTGGAATCAAACCCTGAACCTTTGCACTGAGAGGCGAACGAACTAACCAATGATCTCCAAAACCTGTAAAACAAATTGATGATCACTGTTAACAGCTGTGTGTAGTGTGTGCAACCTCCCAAGATGGCTGCGGTAGAAAAAAAAACGACCTACCTTGCGCTACGATGCATGCAAGCGACCTCATAATAAAAATTATTTTTCCCTGATTGGGAAGAATTTGGGCCTTTGAGTAGTACCATCTTACCTTAGCGTATGTGTTTCCACAGCTTTTGTGGATTATTTGAAGTAATATCACACACAAAGTTGATGCTAATTTCCTGTTAGCATTTGAACGGGATCCTCCACTGATTAAAACATTAGGACTAGCGATGTTTTAAAAACAAAGCAAGTTTTGTTTTTAAACATACAACATGGTTAATTCTTTTAGTGAGTTTAGTTTTTCAAACCCTAACTCGGGTGTCATGAAACAGCTTAAAGCACGCTAAGGGATGGCAGCATCACATACGCTACATGCTTGCTACGCAACTAACACGGTGTAATCAGGGTGCTTTGAGCTTTCACAATGCTGAGAACTTGCACCATGATGTTCTGCACATTCATCGCTTTTCTTCAATTATAATGTTTTGAAGCTTGAGACGAGCCACAATTGAAATCTCAATTTAAATTTTGATTCATGGTCCAGCCGTACTCTCAAGTCAACTTGACATCATTCACACATGGAGGTCTGCCTGCAGTTCCATACAAAGTGTAAACCAAATTTGCGCGCCTCGACCTGCCAATGGCCAGATCAATTTCTCCTTGAGAAACATTTTGTTGTCCGTGTTCCGCTATATCGAGACTGTCAGCGTGCGATTGGTGGCTGCATTTAAATAGAATGAGATGAGCTGCTTTGATTGGACAAGTCAGTTGTGTTCATTGGCACAGCTGGGCAAACCTGGCTATTTTAGATACGTTAGCTCGTGCTGGACTGCGAAATTACCAGCACATAGTCCAACCCGCCTACATATAGATTTATGTCACCCAATCCACCAGATTTCATGAAAATAGAACCCTGTATATACTGTGATATGTTTAATTCATTTTTTTTTACTTCGAGCCCATTGAGCCGGCTCAAATTTAGGTGTAAAAATATGAATTCAATTTAAAATTCCTGATTCAAAATGGAAAAATGTCGATTTTGAAACTTTTTTTTAAGGTTTTGTTATTTTCTATTTTATTGCAGGTTATAATTGTATTTAATTTCATGAGTCCTGTACCTATATTGCGTTGTCTTACTCCTTGGTATATTATACACTAATTTTGTTGTCACACATACAAAATCCATCCTAAATTGATTTTTTTTTTTTTAAACAACAACAAAAAACCCGGAAAACTACAGATGTCAAAGAAGGTGTTCACAGGCTGGACATACAGTTAGATCTTCAAGATTTGCATGTGGAAAGTTCCGCACTTCTTGAAATCCTTGGTCTCAAATTCCAGGCATTCAGGATTGAGTGGTTTATTTTTAAAGGCACTAAGTCAAGACTGACAAACACTGTATGCTAAACACTACTGTCAGCAGCTCTTAACCTGTTTGTGGGCTGAGTGGTTGACAAATGCTTATCTGGCCACTTGTTATCGGCAAAGCTGATAGAGGCAGAAACAGATGCACATGTGCATGCTTTTTGTTTGTTGTTTGTAATGAAAGGATGGCATGACAATTTTCTTGTGTTAGTTGCTGATTAATGTTGCAAAGGGATGGAACATTTCTGGAATTTGCATATTCTCCCTGTGCCTGAATGGGTTTTCTCCAGGGCACTCTGGATTCCTTCCACTTTCCAAAGACATTCATGGGAGGCTAATGCAACATTCTGAATTTTCCCCAGGTGTGATTGTGAGCGCGAATGGTTGTATGTCTATGTGTACCCTGCGATTGGCTGGTATACCCCGCTTACTGCTGGGATAGGCTCCAGCACACCCGCGCCCCTCGTGAGGATAAACGGATTAGAAATGGATGGATGGATACATATACAAATGTTCAATCCCACTTTTTTTCAGATTTGCGGTGGCAGCTGTGCATATCTCTCCTCTTTGTTGTCACTGATAGTCAACAACACAAAAAAGCGAAACAAAAATACAAAATATACTTTGGTCTTAATCCTAATGGATGTCTTGCACTAAAGCTTTCATTTGACATTGTGCAGGGTAAAATACACGTTTTGGGCAACTTTAGAGCCATATTTTCCCTTTGTTTTTGTTCATTTTTTGTAGGAATCCAAATTGCTCAACATCGGAGGTTCCACAGTACATTTACTCCAAGTTTGCTGTAACCTGAGATATTGACAGTTCGTTGTTAATTGCTTTTGATATTTGTTTTGACATTTTTTAATTTGACACAGTCTACCCAACCCACAAAATAGCCTTGAAAATCACAGATAATATTTCAAACAAACAGCATGTGTATTCTTATATGTACAGTCATACCTCGGTTTTCGACCATAATCCGTTCCAGAAGGCTGTTCGAAAACCGATTTGCTCAAAAACCGAAACCACGCTCTTTAAAAAAAAAAATATTGAACATGTCTGCTCACAATGTAACGCTACACGAGGAAGCATCACTTCCTCGTCTACCCGTGTAAGGAAGGCGAGAGGAGTCAAGTGGCGCATTCAAGTGCACTCAGTTTGGTCGAGAACCGATTTTCGGTGGTAATCCGAGGCATAAAAAAACTCGAAATTTTTGGTCGAAAACCGTTTTGGTCGAGAACAGACACGTTCGAAAACCGAGGTTTGACTGTATATATGTTGCATGTTATTCTGTATGGTCTTGAAACAGTTTGTTCCTCGAAAACTGTACTTCACGATTAAATTCAACAACATCCTCCTAACTAAGGTCATCTTTCTAGTCTCGGAGATGCAGATGCGGAGTTGGCAGCAGCTGATGATGATGTGGACGCCACAGCAACAGAGACCTATTGTGGGGAGTGGAAAAATGACAAGAGGACAGGATTCGGAGTTAGTCGGCGGTCCGACGGGCTGCAGTATGAGGGGGAGTGGCTCAGCAACAAACGCCACGGCTATGGCTGCACCACATTTCCTGACGGAACGAAGGAAGAGGGGAAGTACAAGCAGAACATCCTGGTGAGTGGCAAGAGGAAGAACCTGATCCCGCTCCGGGCCAGTAAGATCAGAGAGAAGGTGGACCGAGCCGTGGAGGGAGCACAGAAAGCAGCAGACATCGCACGCCAAAAAGCTGAGATTGCTCTTTCCAGGTAGTTAATTGTGCAAAATCACACGTGAAGCTCATTTTCAGCACATCCTCCATGCAGTTCTCAGGTTGAGGGCTCAAATGTGAGCTCAGGCCATCCCGTGTTGAAATTGCATTTTATCCACGTGTGTGTTTTCTCTGGCTACTCCACGCTTCCACCCACAATTCAAAAAGATGTTGGGGTTCATTGAAGATTCGAAATTGTCTGTCAGTGTGAATTTGAGTTTGAATGCTTGTTTGTCTACATCTGCCATGTGAGTGGCTGGGGCCCACGGTGTTCCCTCCCATCTTGCCCGAAGTAAGCTTGGATAGCTTCCAGCTCGCTCATGACTCTCATAAGTAAGCATGTTCAATAGCATTTTTTTTTTCAGTCCAATATCATTGCGGGTAGTCACTCGTTGAGGACTCATTGATACAGAGTGCTAGTGCACTCGATGAAATTTCATTTGACATAAGGTTAACACATTGCGAACCAAAGCTTTCTTTCTGACGCAGATGATGATTCGCTGATGTGTCAAACTGCCACAGTATAGCGCCAACTACAGACGAGGAGGACTTGCTCGATTTCAGATTCTCTTTGCCTTCAGTATCGGCGGATGGTATCGGCATCCTTCATGAGTACAAGATATCTAAAAATAAAGCTGGTTTTGGGCCAGTACTGATATCTCGTAGTGCTACTCACCCATGGGTGGATTGTTACATGAAGCATTACATGGCTGTAAGAAAAAATATTGACAAAAATAGAATTACCGACATTTTTTTCTGGCACTATGACAAAAATATTTAGTAATGTGTCCGTGTGTATTTTAAATGGACACTCAGCCCCACATTCCACCTCAATCACTTCTCCACCATGACGTTTCAATGCACATGTACTGTACACAGTGTAAAACGAAGAATCCATTTACTGTATCAACCTATAAATTAATACCATGATAGAATGGGACCATGAATATACTTTATGCTTGTACTTGGTAGACTAGATATACATCAAAATAGTAACACAACACAGCGACAATAAATCACTGTGCATTGATCCAGAAAAATTACTGCATCAGAGGTAACAGAAAGTACTAACAAGCCGCCTCTGCTTTTTGGAATACAGGGAAATTCAATATTCTCACAAGTTGCTGTTCTCTAACAGCATCCTGCAATCAGACAGGGTGCATACATTAACACTGTAGTTTGTTTCTGCCATTGGTGCTGTGTGGTTGGATAGGGGTGAACACAGCGAATGACCTCTGCTGGTGGCTTCACTGTTCCCAAATAATTCCCAGGGGATGTTGCGTAATGTGGGCCCATTTGTTGCAAAGCATCGCAAAATTATTTTCTCATTATGTCATGATATTCTTTTGCACATACATGTACAGTATGTACATTATGTACACTACTATGTACATTCTGTACACTACTGTACAAAGATCTTTTTATTTGTAAGTGACTTTGTGACTTCGTCACCACGCATTCCGAACAAACTATTTTAAATGATTTCATTAAAAAAAAAGAACTTTGGTTCTGACTTTGCTGGTAACCAGTTCAAGTTGTACCGCGCCGATTCCCTAAAGACAGTTGGGATAGACTCTGGCACGCCCACGGCCCTCGTGGAGGGAAGCGGATTAAAAAATGGATGGATGGATGTTCTGACTATGTAGCAGCGAAATGTATTTGTGTTATTTTGAGGGGATATGTATGCATTTTAGCTTTTGACTCCCTAGCAAACTACAGTAAAATAATTACAGTAATGAGTTAATATCATTTTTTTTCTCCCCCCTCTCCCTCTCTTGTGGTTTCTTTCTGACTTTCGGGTTGAGTGAACGCTGGCGCATTTGGCTGCCGCTGCTCAACCCGCATTGTGTTTTATTGTTTTTGTTTTTGATTGTAAAGTGTCCTTGGGTGTCTTGAAAGGCGCTTATAAATAAAATGTATTATTATTATTATTATTATTAAGGGCGGCCCGGTAGTCCAGTGGTTAGCACGTCGGCTTCACAGTGCAGAGGTACCGGGTTCGATCCCAGCTCCGGCCTCCCTGTGTGGAGTTTGCATGTTCTCCCCGGGCTTGCGTGGGTTTTCTCCGGGTGCTCCGGTTTCCTCCCACATTCCAAAAACATGCATGGCAGGCTCGTTGGGCACTCTAAATTGTCCCTAGGTATGAGTGTGAGCGTGGATGGTTGTTCGTCTCTGTGTGCCCTGCGATTGGCTGGCGACCAATTCAGGGTGTCCCCCGCCTACTGCCCGAAGACTGCTGGGATAGGCTCCAGCACCCCCCGCGACCCTAGTGAGGATGAAGCGGCTCGGAAAATGGATGGATGGATGGATTATTATTATTAATATATGTTCTATGCAGCCCCATTCATTGAAACCTGCGACATTGCTTTGTAGAAAATGAACTAATCAACCCGTTTTTATCCATCTCAGGGCATTTTGCCACTTTCTGTCGAGATCCTTCACCAATAACAAATGTCACATGACCAAACTCACAAAACAGGTGAGCTGTGGTTAGTCGTTAGCTTAGCCTTGTGATGTCATTCTCAGTTGACAGCAAGTAGCCCCCTGACATGGATAAAAACCGATGGATTTTGCTGCTTGAGTCATATTTTTAAGCACAATATTAATAAGAATACTGTGTTTAGAATAGCGGGGCTGCATAAAATATATTATTGCCAAGATTATTTTAGAGTTGACTTGCCCTTTTAAGCCAGGAAAAAATGTTGCTAGGTGCTATTTGGAGAAAAAAAATTGCTATGGTAGCCTGAAAAGATGCCAAATCTAGATAAAACGTGTCCAATTGGCACCAGTGAGACCAAAACAATCACCAGTTTGAGACCTCTTGCAAGTGGTGGTCCATAGTAGAGTGAAAAATCACAGTTTGCTTAAGATCTAAAAGACGTCTACTACAAACTGTGGATGAGTACATTACGTTTTATGTCTTTATTTCAGCATATTTGCAGTGAGCGGCGCATACATGCTCAATATTTGCTCCCTTGCTGATGCATGATGATGTCCTAAAATGCACATTGGAGAGCAACAATTGTTTTTAACACCGGGAGTATTGAACACCGGATGTGAAACTTCACAGCCCAGTCTCAGTGTAATTTATAGACAAAAGTGACCTGGAAAAATGCTGTCCTTAACGCCCATTCTCTCTGTGTGTCATTTTGTACTGTGTGCAGGGTTTGATCTCTCCTCATCTTGTTGGTTGTGCTTGCCCGACCTACTGATGGATCAGTGTGACCGAATTGTTTATTATTTTATCTCTGCCCGATTAAGAGCTGGATTACAGTTAAAGTGGAAGTAGGATTAGGGAGGTTATAGTACATGTCTTAAGACTGCAATGACTCACTTGAAGGGCAATGACACTCGGGTTCATGAGTGTGAGCTCATCTGGTTTATAGAGCAAACAGCTCAATCGGAGAGATCACTGTTGGGATCCCACTGTGGTCGGAAGTCAAAAGAAAGCACAAGTAGTTGTTGGAGGGATGCTAGTTTGCTTCCTGACTATTGTTGAGGTGTCACTGAGCAAGGGTCAACCCTCCCCAACTTCAGCTCAAGGCCACAAAAAAAAAAGGACCACAACATTCTATTGCAACTGGCTCGCATGCTTGCATGTGTGTGGTCTTGTTCTCTGTGTGGTGTCATGTATGAAAGCACAGTATACAAGCAGTAGTTGATTGAATACTCTTTAGTATAAAAAATGCTTTAGTTAGAAACGCAATGCTATTGGTTAAGTTGCCACAGGGATAACAGACAGTTAAAGAATAAGCTGTTTGCGTCAGGGAGAGGACGGGCCCTTTTCTCACACATCCATCAACACTCAGCCACACAAAAGACACCCAATCCTGTGGATAAGTTACACTGGTAATCGACTACAATAAAACCATTCCCATCCATATCAAAGCAGCAAAAGCAATAAGTATAAATGAACAGAGTGATCGAAAACACAAATAACTTCACCTATCTAGGAATCATCATTTGCAAATACGGGGTATCAGGCAAGACATTCCCAATTGGATAAGTCAAGCATGCCTCTGAAAAATCATGTGTACGTTCTGGACAAACGTAATGTCTAACAAGATCGTTCTCAAGATTACCCAATGAAACAACAAGCATACAAAATTTACAGAAATGCAGGTGGACCTGCACCAGAAACGTGCTCAGAATCGAAACAACAGCAATACCTTTAAGTTGCATTGTATTGGACCCCAGAGGGCAAATGAAAAAGAGGGCGTAGGACCATGAAAAAAGCTGGGGAATCGTAGAGAAGATATCCAAGGACAGGCAGAAGTGGAGAGAAGCCTTTGTTGCTGCCCTATGCGCCAACCAGCACAATGGGAATGACCGACTCAGTGACTGACAGTCAAAATATAAAATTGGACATATACAGAGACAGAGGCGGCCCGGTAGTCCAGTGGTTAGCACGTCGGCTTCACAGTGCAGAGGTACCGGGTTCGATCCCAGCTCCGGCCTCCCTGTGTGGAGTTTGCATGTTCTCCCCGGGCTTGCGTGGGTTTTCTCCGGGTGCTCCGGTTTCCTCCCACATTCCAAAAACATGCATGGCAGGCTCGTTGGGCACTCTAAATTGTCCCTAGGTGTGAGTGTGAGCGTGGATGGTTGTTCGTCTCTGTGTGCCCTGCGATTGGCTGGCAACCAATTCAGGGTGTCCCCCGCCTACTGCCCGAAGACTGCTGGGATAGGCTCCAGCACCCCCCGCGACCCTAGTGAGGATGAAGCGGTTCGGAAAATGGATGGATGGATGGATATACAGAGACAGGTTAAAAATAAACACCAACTATACCCCCCCCCCCCAAACAAAACATCAAACTCACTGGAGGACAAATGGGAAAACTAATTAGACTACTACAGGCTGAGACACAAACTGCAAACAGACACATGGAAGTAATCATGAGGAAGAGTCCAACATCTCTATTCTGCCATTGCTGCACCTATAAACCAACTAATTGAGAAATGGAAAGCAGCATGCAGCAAGGAGACTCCACACTCCCATTCTCACCAAGGCAACTGGAAAACAAAACACAATGTCAAACAGTTTTCCTGGTATGGAGGCTTTCCAAGTTGTTTTTTTTTCTTTATGCCACTACTTCCACTGAAGAATTGAGGAAAAACCTCGCAATGAAAGCAGTCATTGATAGTGAGTCAGTAATACAAAGGTGGAGATGGTAATATATTTCTGAGGATGGGCGAGAACCACTGTCAGAGGAACCAATCAAAATTCTAACCAAGTGTTACACACGGATACAATGTTCAATAACTGTTTGTGCACATGTAAAAGGGAGGCAGGCCTACATCATTGCGTTACGCTTAAATTGATTTGTCACTTTCCATCCTTGGTTCAGTGTCACAATGAAGTACATATGCGAGAACGCAGAGGAAAAGTGGAATCCGCTGCTCCAGGAAAGGCTAAAATCACTTTAGCGTCACACTTGTTTACTATGCCGATGCTTCCGTGTGTGCATACGCAAGAGAATACATGGGCTCAATTAGGAAAGAACCAATCCGATTAGACTTGATGACTCTGTTAAGGGCACTCACCACCACATACTCGGCACCCTCACTTCTAATAAGACAAAGAAACAGAAAGACATCATCTCACATAATTTCTTCAGATGTTATTATGTGTTGGGGTTGTTTTTTTCCCCTATAATTGCTATAACAAGTAAATGCACACACTCGGACGTTTAGAAGGATTCATTTTCTGTGAGCCTCAAATGGAGCAAAAAGAAAGTAAAATATACACCCACCCAGACCAGCTCGTGGAGGGCTTGTTGACATGACATCTCATAAACATTGGAAATATTTTCCATTCGTTTGCGTAATTAAAAACAATGATAAATACATTCAATACAGATGATGACAGACAAATCTCAGCTCACTATGACATGCAAAATCAACTTAAAACACTACAGGGCATGGGCTGGCAATGTCCATTTAATAAAGAAACGCTATAGGAGTACATGAATGCCAGCGGCTTGATTTTGAATACCTTCCACTGTCATGTTTAGAATTTGACGTATGCAATTAATACGTTGGGCCGTGTGCAGCGAGGCAGTGAATACAAACCAATACAGTGCTGTGGTTTGGCTTTGTTGCTTTATTTTGTGACACGTCGTAGTTACTTGTTCAACTATTAACATTGCGTTGTCAAAGAGAGCAAGCCCATCAGCACTTTAGACTGGGTCAATATTTTGTAAAAATAGCACCCACACATGTGGACTGACAAATACTATAGATTTGTGGGGGCGGAAAAAAATGTGACACAGGAGATGCCAGCAACATATAAGTTTGTAGCTTGCTGTCATAGTGGGTTTCATTAAGGCACTGTTAGTCAAATTTTGGTAAATGCTACAAATGGGACATTTCACAGATTTCCTCTTTTTTGGGGGGCGGGGGAGGTGGCAAGTAACTGTCAAATACAGCATGTAGAAGGTACAGTGGAAGTAGTGCTTTTGTTATAGTAAGGCCACCAATCTATATGCACTACAGGTAAGGTACTTGCATAAATCAGCATCCTCTCTCTCTCTGTCAGTCTGTCTGTGTCCCAGAGCAGACCAGCAGGGAATTTCCTGGTTTCGCATCAGGAAATACCCATAATTATACCCTAATGACACCCATAGAGGTGAAACACAATTATGAGAAAATTAGAAAATGACTGCAGCACACAAAGAAATGTTATTCCCCAGCCAATGTTATATTCTGCATGTAACCGATAGAAAGGTTGGCATGAGGCTACTGTGAGGAGTCAGTAACAGACAAACTCCTCATTTCCTGTCATCATTCTCTCATTTGGACATAAATCATGTACTGTACAAGTTCTTTCTCTCTCGTACTCTCTCTCTCTCTCACTTTGTTGCTCACTCCTTGTGTGAACCCCCTCTTGTGGTGGAAAAAAAAATCTGCTCAGTGTGTACTTAGGGTGCCCCGGGTCTTCTAAGGTCACAGCTTGTATCACTTGTTTCCTGACTGCTTGTCTCAGCCCAATTATTAGCCATAGCCGTAAATACAGTAATGAAGAGAGTCTGTCCAATAGTCGTAAAACAGACATTATGCTTGCTCTCCCCTACCTCCTTTTACTGAAACTCTTGAGTCCTTTGAGCGTGTCTGTAATTAAGCTGTTTCACAATTAATGATCATGATTCACTGACGTTGAATAAAGAAGACGGGTTTGCCTCTTATCAAAGACACCTCTGTGTCTCTACTTTCCTCTCATACGTCTTATCACGGCTCTACCTCTCGTTTCTCTACTCATATGAAGGGATCACGTGAAATAACTATGCTTCCTTTGAGCATGCGCTTCGGTTCGATACAAGACGTTGTTTTATTGCTGCAAGAACAGGTTGCTATGGGTGAAAAGATGCATCATACAGAAGTGATGAGAATGACAGTTTCTTTTGTCAAACAAATCTGCCATTGCTCATAGTTTCGGCTGAAGTGACCGCCTAAACCAGGGGTCGACAACCCAAAATGTTGAAAGAGCCATATAGGACAAAAAAAACCCCAAAAACAAATATGTCTGGAGCCGCAAAAAAATAAAAGTCTTCAATAAAACTTACAATGGGGCGGCCCGGTATAGGCTTCACACAGGTACCGGGTTCGAAGCTCCGGCCTCCCTGTGTGGAGTTTGCATGTTCTCCCCGGGCTTGCGTGGGTTTTGGTGCTCCGGTTTCCTCCCCATTCCAAAAACATGCAAACTCTAAATTGTCCCTAGGTGTAGTGTCTGGATGGTTGTTCGTCTCTGTGTGCCCTGCGATTGGCGCAGGGTGTCCCCCGCCTACTGCCCGAAGACTGCTGGGAAGGCTACCCCCCGCGAAAGTGAAGCGGTTCGGAAAATGAATGAATGAATGAAAACTTACAATGAAGGAAACACATGCTGAATGTATGTAGGAGACTCGACTGTCTCAAAATTGTTTGTTATTCATTCCTTTGTTGTGTGTTCACAAACACCCTCATAGAATTTATTTTGGTGATTTCCTCGCTTGAGTTTTTGTTTTGGTGCATTATGTTCGCTTTACTTAGTATCGGTGAAGTGATCATGAATTTCTGTTTTTCGGAGGCTGAACGCCTCTCGAGTCGAACGAGAAGAGAGGAGGCACAGAGTCGGACGCAGATGTGTCTGTGTTTGTCGAGACTGTTAAAAGCATAAATAAAGTGTACGTTTTAAAAAACCAACACCACACCTCTCCATTTTTGGAGCTGCAACATGTATCTATATCTATTTGAGCTATATTAGCCTACGATCAAAATCTTTTTCCATTTTCAAACATTTTTTATAAAGCTCCAGGGAGCCACTAGATGTCGCTAAAGAGCCGCATGCGGCTCTGGAGCCGCGTGTTGCCGACCCCCGGGCTAAACTCTTAAGTGAAGTAGTTAAGAGATTTTTCTCTTTACAAAAAACAAAAAAACAAAAACATTTGTCAAAACAAACAAAAACAAACAACTTTTAAACCTCTTTTTTAAAGGAGACAAAGTGAACGCCATTGCATTATGACAAAAAGGTTTTTTTTTGGTGTGTCTTGTGAGTATCAAGGTGAATTCAGGCTGTGTATGATTATCAGCACATGGGATTTTTTTCTGTGGGACTTTTACTGATTGCACTGCGATTGTCAGAAATGAAACATGTTTTTGTCAAAAGCATCGTCCATCTTTCAGTGCCCCCACCACATAGCATAAAGGGGCCTTTCTAAAGTGCTGTGTGCCTGGAGTTGCATGGTTGGCAGAGAGTGTGAATCAGTGTAAGAGAAACAAAGAGGCAGAGAGGTTGAAAATCAATGTCCATCGACATGTAACACTGCATCAAGACGGCTGCTGAGCCCTGAGAGCAAAAGGAGGGTGGAGAGACGGTGGGCTGAGGTATTGGAAGAGATGTCTGCATCCATTTCCCTTTGTGTCCTTCCCCATAGGATGAGGTGGTTTTGTAAAATACATATACAGCCATCTCATTACCTCTGCGTCCCGCGTCCTAGACGCACAATTTTCCGGCGGGATGCACAGTTCCAAATAATGTGCGTTTTTGGGATGCAAGGACATTTCTCAGTCAAAAAAAACAAAAAACTACGACACACACACACACACATACACATGCACACACACACAGGCCAGTGATCCCACGGTGTGCAGCAGACGTGTTTATGATTAGTCAATTAAGGTTGTTAAGACAATTAAGGATGGAAGAGACCTGCTTTTGTTCTTATAAGTCTCTCTCTCTCTCTCTCTCTCTCTCTCTCTCTCTCTCTCTCTCTCTCTCTTTCTCTCTCTCTCTCTCTCTCGCACACGCGCACACACACACTTGCAGCATCGTAAGAAACACTTAGACAGGATTAAAGATCAAAGAGTAACCCACGTGATTAGACAGAAAGAAGATGCACAGCCAGCCAATCAACATGGCTTTACATCTTCTCACCTCACCCCACATGTACTGTATATGTTGCTCTATGTGACTCACTGTTGTTTTGCTGACTTTCGCTGCTTCTCGTGGACCGTTTGCGGACTTTTTACGGACTTAAAAAAAATATATATATATATATATATATATTTTATTTTTATGAATATGTTTGAAAAAATCCGCAATGCACCGAAGCCGGGATAAACGAACCGACAAATAGCAAGGGATCACTGTACATGTTGTTGTTTGTGTTGGTATCATATGATATAAATTGAATGAGTAGACCATTTCAGAATTCGAAATTTGGGACTCTCGAACTGCATAATGGGACTCGTACTTTTCTGATCAGCAAGTCCCTGGGACTCGCTGGTGGTAAACTGTAAAATTATCACTGCATACTTATGTATAGGAACAAAAATAACATGCCTGATATTCGTTGTCTCTTTGTTAATTAAGTTCAATACCCCATTCCTTAGCTCTGCTGGTAAGGAATGGGGTCTTGGGTGGGGGTGCTGGAGCCTATCCCAGCTGTCTCCGGGCAGTAGGCGGGGGACACCCTGCACTGGTTCCCAGCCAATTGCAGGGCACACAGAAACGAACAACCAGTCGTGCTGACACTCACATCTAGGGACAATTTAGAGCAGGGGTCTCAAACTCGCGGCCCGCGGGCCAACTGCGGCCCCCGGGACGATAATTTGCGGCCCCCGTCTTAATATCAAAGATTAATGTTCGTGCGGCCCGCAAGATTGTTAGATTGAATGACACTTGTTGTGTTCGGAGCTGAATGAACCAATCACGGTGAGGTATATGGCTCTGGAGGGCGGGACATCGGCCGGGCTGTCCAGTGCCTCGCTCACTCACTCATTCATTCCTCCAATCAGCTGGGCGGAGGAGAAACCGTGAAGCCGATCACTCCGCTCGGCGAGCACAGTCCTCCGCTGCTCTCAGCATAGAACTGAATGAGGCGCTATGATCCGTGATCCAGCCTGTGTCTGTGTCTGTAGCCATCTCCGCGAGTGAAACTGAAACTTAACAGTAAGTGCGTTAACATGACACTTGAGAAATTCGGAGAACTGCCGTAATCCAATACGATCGGAGAGCGAAAGTGCGCATGCGCCACAGACCCGCGCGACTGAAAGTTAAAGTTCAACCCGAGACTCATTCCAAGTGGAAACACATATTACAGAGCCCCAGAGATATCTCTTTCAAAGCCTGCCGTGAAGAGAAAGGTCGGTGATGAGCACAGACAGTTTCAAGAAAAGTGGGGAGTGCAATATTTCTTTGTTGAGCACAGGGGCACCCCGACGTGTCTCATTTGCACTGAAAAAGTTGCGGTGCACAAGGAATACAATTTGAAACGTCATTATACTACGAGCCATGCTGAGGAGTACGAAAAATAGTAAAGATTGTTATAAAAAAAAAAAGAGTAGTGTTCAGAATATTTCATGTTCAATGTTCCATTCAAGTTCAGAAAGTTAAAGGTTAAAGAGCTGTTAATACAGACATTTGAAACGGAATAAAAATAATTAGTTTTCTCTACTTAGCCAGCCAGTGTATATCTACTGTATGCTCATTATTATTATTTTATTTTTTTATTACTGATTGATTTATTTTTTATTCATCTTTAAGTTAATTTATTTAATTCATTATTTTTTGTTAAAAAATAAAGATATTTGATAACGTTGGAATGTTTTATCAGCGCTTTTCTTGTGGAAATCCTGATGCGGCCCAGTCTCACCCAGACTCTGCCTCTAGCGGCCCCCAGGTAAATTGAGTTTGAGACCCCTGATTTAGAGTGTCCAATCAGCCTGCCATGCATGTTTTTGGAATGTGGGAGGAAACCGGAGTACCCGGAGAAAACCCACGCAGGCCCGGGGAGAACATGCAAACTCCACACAGGGAGGCCGGAGCTTGAATTGAACCCGGTACCTATGCACTGTGAGGTCGCCGCACTAACCACTCGACTCCCGGGTCGCCCACTCTCATTAATATTTAGGAATTTTAAGAGAAGCCTCTACAAAACATAGCCTGCAAAAAATACAATCTCTAAATGCAGAGTGGACCTCTGCCAACGGTCCAGCGAGTTGAGGAACGCTTCAGCGGGACATTGTCACTGTCTAGATGGCTGAGAAATGTGTGTGCGTCTCACTCTGTGAACTTTGTTGACAATTTTTTCAATTTTCTGGGAACACCGACATGTCATCAAGCAAGACAGGATTTGCCTTGACAAGCAGGGGATCAAGTTACTGACTTCTAACATTTTATACTGTATGCATCACTCTGCGCAACACAATAGACAAGGAAATACACGATGACTGATAAAACATCACCCTGGAATATGTCCAAATGTAAAACAGTGACAAAGTAATCCTCACTCTGCACCCAGTAAGCCTCGCGCCAATATAGATGCCTCAACTTCATCGAACACTGGATTTAACTACGACTTTGACTCCACAGATAGAATTAAAGCATCACCTCAAATCTTGTCAAGTTTGGAATTCAACTCACAACACTTCCATCCCCAAACGTAAAAGGCAACAACTCCGACCTGCCGAGACTTCCGATATAACATAACGTCACGCCAATAGTAAACAAACACAAAACCAACTCAAAAAGACAAATCATGAAAAAATTATGGAACACAAAAAAAAAAGTTATATGATCATATATGGTAGTATATTCTTGTTTGTTTATTTATTGAACATATTAAATATACAATACAGCAACAATTGGCAAGAAGTGAAGGCAAGCAAGATATAAAAAAGAAAAAGAAAACGTAATCATCATCACAAATTATATGTTCAAAGGAGTAGGAAGAAGTAAAAAACTTATCTAGTCCTACCCCTGTTATATAATATATGAATTGATTATTTATCAATACAAAAAAAGGAAATAGTCTACATATCAACAAATAACTATAATACTTATCTAACTATACAACCTACTACTCTGCACATTTATGTCGCATATACTTATCCTCACTACTGCCTACAACTGTCTTCGGGCAGTAGGCGGGGGACACCCTGAATTGGTTGCCAGCCAATTTGTAGGGACAATTTACAATCAGCCTGCCATCTATGCACAGCTGGAATTATACTGTCGATTTTCTCATATTCATAACAGATACTGCATTTCATTTTGTTTCTCAATGTAATTCTAATGTATTTCTATATTTTTAAATGTATCAAATTTTATTGGCTTGAATTCTGATTTGTGTAGTTTTCTTGTACTGCTCTCTTGAATTTGCAAGCGAGTTACTCATTTTCAGGTCCGTTTCGAAATTATTCCACAGATTTACACCTGTTACAGATTCTAATGGCAAAAGGAGAAAATAAGTTACTCAGAATGCTTCAGAATTTAAAGGGCTCTTGCTGATGCTTTTTCCACCCCTCTTGAACATTTTATGAACGTCATTTGGGTAGTTTTACGGTAATGTTGCTTAATTATTAAATGGCTAACCCCTCACCTCTACAGTATGCTTTTGTGCTTGACAGAAAGGATTCTATTTTCATCATTATCAACACACTGCAAAAACATGGCTGCACTGTCTCACGTCTGTATTGATTGACATTTTTTTTCACATTTTCTTTTCTGTTTGTCAGGACTGCTCATGCACAGGGTAAAGCAGAGGGAGCTGTTGGAGCGGCCCAGAAAGCTCAAGAGGAGAGTCGCATGGCCAGAGTCACTGCCAAGCAGTTCTCCCCTTCTTTCCAGTACCCGGGAAATGGTGGGTGAACACACACTCACAGAATTTACTGATATTACACACATCTGCCCATGTCCACACCTGCCCATGGTTCATTTTATACATAAACATGCAAAACTAATTAAAACAGTTAAATAATCTTGCTGCAAGGTGATACATGAAGCTAACATGTCTGCTTCACAGTTCTGGATTTGAATCTCAGTTTGGACCTTTCTGTATGGAGTTTGCATCTTCTGCCTGTGCTTATGCAGGTTATTTCAACGCTTTCCACCACATTAAACAGGATTCATTACAAACTGAGGGCTCTATTTTATCTTATTGATCTGATCTGATTTGAATTTGATTGAGATGCAGGCAGAAAGATTCAGAGCTCTGCAGATACGTGCCGATCCTATGTTAAGCATGAATATGAATACAGCATGCATGGAACCCTGTGAAACATTATATAAATCAATTCATTAAACTCATTATTATTATTATTATACTGTCATCATCATTACATGTTTTTTAAAAATGAGACCCCCCCGCCCCCTTCCTCAACCATACAGCTATTGTGGGAGAGTGGGGGCGGCGGTTCACATACGAACAGAAACGATCAGTGTGGAAGGTAGTCTCCAAGTGCCAACTTCACAGCGGTGATTTGTGATCACCCTGGCCAACTTTACATAAATTTCATGAATTTTAATGAAATGAATCATGGTTAGTCCGGATCCTGACACATTTAAAATATATTCATCCATTTTGACTGATGCAATTTCATGAATTTTAACTGAAAGAGTCATTGTTAGTCCACAGCCTGACACATTTAAAATATATTTATGCCGACTCAGAGGAATGTAAATAAATAAATTCTTGTCTGGTTTAAATTAAAGTAACTGGATGAAAACACTTGAAAATGAATTATGCCACGATTAATTTTTCAGAGTGCAATCAAACAAACCACAAAGCTAAATTTCCATCCCGTCTCTTTTTTATTTTTTTTATTTTTATTTTTTGCAGGCATGGAAGTGCAACGTCCCAAGTGTCAAGTGTCCAGCGAAGTGGAGGGTGAGGGCTTGTCCAGTAGCGCCGGAACCGCAGACAGCCCGGACCTCTATGTGAGGAGCACAGGCTCGGAAGACCCCTCCAATGCCACGCCAGATCTGAGTCCCCCTTCTTCATCACCTCCTCACAGTCCTCCTGCCTTAATTCGGCCAGCCCAACGCAGCAAAAGTGCTCGCTTTCACCGGCAGACTGCAGTCGACCACGGAGATAGGGGGAAGGAAGGGGGAGAGCGGGGTGAGAAAGAAGGGCCTGGAGGGCAGACAGAAATTCAGGTCTTGATCGAGGGAGGCAGCAGGGAGTGTGAAGGGGGAGGAGGAAAGGTAGAGTACATGCGGGCAAAAAGTTGGAGTGAGGAAAAGAGGAAAGGGCTCTTCCACAAAGCGGGAGGAGGACTTAGCGGACCAGGCACGAGCAGGACCAATGGACACAAACACAGCTCCTCCAATCACAAGTCTCGGGACCATAGTTCATCTAATCATAAACAAACGAGGAGAGACAGATGGACAGAGACATCCACTTCTGCTTCTTGGACGTCCGGGCACAGAGGGGCGGACGGCAGGGGAGGACGGCTTCTCGAACAGGACGAAGAGAAAATGAGCAATTATGAAATGGAGATGAAGCCTTTACAGCCCAGAGACTCCACTACACACAGGGAGGAGAAGCACGTGCACAGTCATTCTCACGGGGACGGGCGCTCACACACATTGCAACGACAGAGACATAAGAACCGAGACGGGAGGGAAGGAAGAGAGGGCAAAGAGGGCAGGGAAGGCAAAGACCAGCTGGAGAGCGTCCGACTGGGTGACAAGATGGATTCTCGGCCTATACGACGGGACCTCACCCTCTCGCCACCTCTGAAGTCCTCCCCCATTGCACCAGAGCAACAGGATCATGGACTCATACAGCGCAAAGGCCACTCAGTAAGCTCCTTGCACTGCACAACACATACAGACAAACATCATTCTAATAGCTGGTGGCAGAAATGACACCAAATAATTGTATAGCGGCACCTCGAAGATCTTGCAGAAACGGTTTTGTGATGCTCCAGTTTATTTATGTAGAATTCGCAGACAAGCATGTACAGTTGTTCCTGCCACAGTACATCCCATGGAAACCCATTTTGCTGCTGAGATTGCCACTCCATGGCCGAAGTTGCTTTCCTCCGTGAGAATCCAAACAGCGCAAAGATGGCTGTATTTATGGCACTCGTTCCCGATGCTTCTTTTTGCTCCTAAAAAAGCCATGTGCCACTTTGCACACAATTTCTGCATTTCTCTCTCACACAGGCTGACTCGGACAATTTTATTGGTCCACTGTGATCTGTTTGGTAATTTTACTGGCCAGATCAGAGCTTTAGTCAAGTCCACCTTTGTCAAGTCTAAGTTCGAGTTACAAAACTCCAAGTCCCCAGGGATGGAATCCAAGTCCAAGTCTTAGTCCTGATGAGATCACGTGTAAACTTAAAGACAGAAAAATGATATTTTCAGGGCGGCCCGGTAGTCCAGTGGTTAGCACGTTGGCTTCACAGTGCAGAGGTACCGGGTTCAATTCCATGTCCGGCGTCCCTGTGTGGAGTTTGCATGTTCTCCCCGGGCCTGCGTGGGTTTTGTCTGGGTACTCCGGTTTCCTCCCACATTCCAAAAACATGCATGCTGTGTGCCCTGCGATTGGCTGGCAACCGGTTCAGGGTGTCCCCCGCCTACTGCCCAAAGACAGCTGGGATAGGCTCCAGCAACCCCCGTACCCTTGTGAGGATAAAGCGGATCGGAAAATGAATGAATGCATGAATGAATGATATTTTCACAACCACAAGATTAACATTTTTCATGATGTTCAACGCTCTTCTGAGATGGCATGGACCGCGTGTGTCAAGTTCTCCTCTTGGTTCAACTGGCCAAAGGACGCGAGGACAACTCAGATTTCCCACTTTATCACTTTATTTTCTTCAAAGTCATAAGTCTTTCTCAGTCTTTCTCAGGTTGTAAACCTTCAACACAAGAAAATCAAATTTAATTCTTGACTCACAAAATGTTTTAACTTCATTTCCCAAACATGATTAAATAACTCTTATGAAACACATTTTTAACACGGCTTATGAAACAGATTTTTAGCATTTAACATTTTTAGCAGGGTTCTAAATATTTAACAGAATTTCAGAAGATAAAATCAACTACTTTTGTTGAGGAAATAATATAGAAGTCAAACAAATGTAGCACCGACCATTGGCGTCTTTGGGATGAACCCCCCCTCGAGTGAACTTGTTTCCTTTCAGTGTTGTCAATCCTGCTTCCTTCTGGCTTTTTCCAAACTGACTCTTCCTCCTGAAAGCTTTTTCCACACTGACTGACCTTCTGCTCCTCAGTTGCTCAAAAACAGTGGCAGCTCAGAAATGCAGCTGGTTTGCTGCCTTTCAATTAGTGGCAGATCAGGAGATTCAGCTGGTTTGCTGCTGCTGGTGCACTCTGGGAAATGTAGTTGTTTCCCATTTTCTGTGCTTTAGCTCAACACCTCCCACTTGAGCTCCTGGTCTTCAAATCCAGAGAGGTCATACAACTTCTTCACGTTTCAGGTTGTTCTTCAATGGGAAGGAGAATGACAAGCCGTCTGACATCTCTATGAAGAACTGTAGCTGGGATTTTTCTTTGGAATCTCTTAGTTCTTTCATCATTTGCTTTAGCTGTCCCTTCTCGGCCTTTTGGTTTTGTGATGGGAACAGGATAGCTAGGAAAGGTTTTCACAAGTACATCTCTTACTCCTGGCTTTTTTCCTCATCCGGAGAAGGGTTCCTGCTACTCCTTCATGGCTTGCTTTGTGGGATTCTTGAGCCAGTAATGTAGACACCCAGGCTTCAAATGGTAATACTGGAACTGCAGTCTTATCTTCGTTGAACATCTGAATTCTGCCTCCACAAAGTAGCAGTTCAGAGTTCACATCCTTGTATACTGCCAATCTATTCAGAGTTGTGTCTGGAAAACTGGTACCTTTTTGAGCTGCGAGGAAGAGGTCTTTGAGTGCATCTTCATGCTCCTTGACAGTCAGTGCAGCTTGCTTAGGTGATGTTTCCTCCCACTTTGACTGTTTTGGGAATTGGCACCTTCTCCTCAGCCACTTCAGGAACTCTGGTCCATTTTGCCATGTCGAGTCCTCGTTCAGATCTTCAGGAGTACCCCCCCTCGTTATGATGTCAGCTATGTTCAGAGCTCCACAGATCCACCACCAGTCTTGCACTGGTCCAGCCTTCTGGATTTCACCCACTCTGTTTGCATAGAAGGTTCTGTAGCCATAACTGTCCCTTTGAATAGCCCCCACCGTTTGGCAGTCAAGTAGATGGAACCATCTCTCAATCTTCATTCGAGTATGCTTTTCCACATACTTCCTGATTCTGGCTGCAAAGACAGCACCGCAGATCTCAGCTTTTACAGCTTCTCCCTTTTGATCCAGGGGTGTCAGTTTTGCTTTTGATTCCACAAATCTAACTTCAGGGCCTTGACTTGTCTCCCATCTTAAGTACATCACAGCTCCATAGGTCTTCTCACTTCCATCTGAAAAAGTGATGCCCCAAGGTTCACCTCTCCTGTTGGCTGGCGTGAGGCTCCTGTGGAACTTCACCTGTCCAAGTTGCACATATTCTTCAAAAAGCTGTATGGCTTCTCCTCTGAGGCTTTCTGATAAAGGTTGGTCCCAGGTTTTTAGGGTTAGTTTGCCACCTCCTCCCTCTTGGAACGCTTTTCTAACAAGAATCGCTCCCTTCTGCTTGGCAGGCGTAATTAAGCCAATGGGGTCATACAGCCCAGCTACCTGGCTTAAGAGAGCTCTTCTAGTCAGTGGGTTTGGCGTTTCGGCTTTTACCTCTTCCTTGAGGAGATCTTTTCCAACTCTCATCTTCTTCTTCCTTTTGGAAAAGTTAACTGAAGTTAACATGTAGAGCTTGTCCTCCTTCCCTTGGTAGCCGATTCCCAGGGCTTTGTTGTCTTCATCCCTCATTTGATTTGGAAGAATTAAGGCTTCACCTTGCCTCTTTTGAAGGGCCACTGTCTCCACTCCTTGCCTCCCACTTTGCCCTGACCGGACCCATGGTTTCAGGAAGAAACCTCCAGCTTTCAAGATTTCTTCAACTCCTTCTGTGATTTTATCCAGTCGCTTTAAGTCATTATGGGAGGTTAAAAGGTCATCCACATAACTGTCCTCTTCAATGACCTGACGTTCATCCTCCAAGTGAACAAAGCTGGGAAGGCTTGCTGTTTCCCTCATTGCCAACTGAGCAATGCAGCCAGCAGGTCGGTCTCCAATGTTGACTCTGGTAATTGCATATTCGCCTATCTCTCCACCTGGGCTGTCTCTCCAGAGGAATCTGTGAAGATGCATTTCACGCTCTTCCAGCCACACAGAGTTGTACATCTTCTTGATGTCCCCTAGAGCTGCGTGCATCCCTTCTCTGAACCTCAGAAGAACAGCTCTGATGGGGTTGAGAACATCTGGTCCCTTCAGAAGAAGATCATTCAAGCTTAAGCCTTTGTATCTCTGGCTACTATTCCACACAATACGAACTGGTGTTGTCACTGAATGTGGATTTGGCGCCACCAGGTGGTTGATGTACCACACTGGGCCATTCCACTTCTCCATGATTTCATTGCTGAGTTTTCTGGCTGCACCACGTTCGACCATTTCATGGATCTGGTTAGCATATGCGACCTTCCAGTCTGACTCTTTGCTTAGTTGTTTTTCCATCTTGAAGAAACAAGCCTGGACTGCAGCTTTATTATTGGGGAGAGTAGCTGGATCCACCGTCCAAGGATATTTTGCATCCCAGTGTGGAGATGGTGTGTGAGCATCCCCCTTCTTGTAGGTGAGGCCTCCTTTAATTACCTCAAGCTCTCTCTCCTCTGCCAGAGTCATTTCTTTTCCTCCTGGTGGACAGTTTCCACATCTGCATCCTCCACATCTTTGTTCACATGCAGCTCCAATGCTGTCCCAGTGCCACCACTCAAGGAACTTATGATTACTTGTAGCTGTACATTTAGTCTGGGTCACATCCTCCTGCTGAAGCTGGGTTGTGTCAACTGTTGGACTTAGGATTTCTTGACATTTGAAAGCTGCCGTTCTCATGGAACGAGCAAAGTGAGTTTTGGATTCATATGCTGCCATCTCCACTTTTTCAAACAAGTCGGGATGTGCTCCACCCACCGTCTTCCCCAATGGACCCTCCCACAGGACGAGGTCCCCGATAACTTTTACTCGCTGGGGAGCGAGTCTCCCCTCTCGGTGGCTAATGAGAAGCTCAACCTTGTCTGGCCTTTCCAATTCTTTCAGTTCAACTTCTGGGAAGAATCTCTTCAACTTCTCAGGCTTGATTACTTGATGCACTTTGGCGATCTCATCCAAGCCATAGCAGACCAATTCGTGAGCTCTCTCTGTTCCTTTAGGGGTTTTGACTCTAACTTTCAGGAGATATCTTTGTGTTTTCACCTTTATGGTCATTCCACCAACCCCATACACGACTAGGGTTATCTTCTCGCTTCTTAACCTCAGCCTTTCAGCAGCCTTGTGCGTAATGTAGTTTGTGTCTGAAGCAAGATCAATTAAAGTTCCAATCTCCTGGCCTGAATTTGCAGTGACTTTCATTAACATCATGATGACAGGAATTTCAGAGAGCCCATTTCTCTGCAGCATCTCAGACTGGCTTGAAGCATGAGGTGCCACTGTGCTTTTGTTGGTGAAAGCCTTTCTGCATCGATCTGCCATTTCTGGGGAAAGCTCAGACAATATCGCTCGTTGTTCCTCTGTTAGTTTGTTTTCACTTTTCCCATCTCTCCCACTCTTTCCATCTTCACCTCTTTTGACTTCTCTTTTTGGGCAGAGGAAGTAATGGTGGTCTGGGACTCCGCCTCCCCGCTTACAGTCTTTATTTCTGCATAGGAACGTGTCTCTGCAGTACCCATCTTCATCATGCAATCCTAGACATTTGCTGCATGCTCCGAGCTTTTTCACCGCATTCTTCTTTTCAGGTAACTTCAGTTCTTTAAACTTTTTACAGAAGAAGATTTTGTTGTGTCCACTGTCACCGCAGACACCACATACGTCATCAGGCTCCCCTTTCTTTGTGGTTCGTGTTGAAGCAATCCTTCTGTCCAACTTCTTGTCGGACCGCTCTGGTCTCTCCACTTTCTCCACAGTTCTGAGCTGTTCGAGTCTCTCCAAGACTTCTTCTTGACTTTTCAGGAACTTTAAAAGCATATCAAAGTGATTGTCTGATGTCACATTATTCCTGGGTTCAATCATGAACATCAACCAATCTCTCTTAATGAAGTCAGGCAACTTACTTTCAATTGATTTAATTACCAATGGGTTATTCATGGCTCCAGACTGTCCCAACTCTGTCAGATCTGCCAGGGCCTTTTCTACTGACTGTATGAGGTCAATGGTTTTTCTTGGCTGGTTCCCCCTCACATATGGCATCTTCTCTAGATCCTCTAGAATTTCCACAGTTATGGTTGACTTGTTCCCATATCTGTTTTCCAGGACTCTGAACATGTCATTGGCGGTGCCATAGGTTGAAAGTCTTAGGTCTTTTGAGATTTTTTCATCCACACTCTCCAAGAGTTGGATTTTCTTCACTTCAGCTGATCCAGATGGCTCACCCTGCTTTTGTAGACTTTCCCAGTCTTTTTTCCATTGGTGAAATTCTCATGCAATTTCAGGCAAGATGAAACAGCGCCACCAGCCCCCACCCCAAGCGCAACATAATTTTTGTTTTTCGCCGATTCATAAAAAAACACCCTATTGTAAATCTGTACAACGAAAATACATTTGGGATCTACATCTAAAGGTACATTAAGGTTATATACACTCCCCTCATACATATATTATCTTTACATGTAGACGTAATTCAAAGCCAAACAAACAAGACTAAACCTAGGGGAAAGCATCACAGCCATTTAAAAGTCTGTTACTGTCCCCCAACGGCTGATCTGACCCTCATTCTCGATTCCACAGTCAACTACAGCAGGACTCGAACATTGCCACTGGATGGACAGGGACCGTAACAGGGAAATTAGAGCCGCCAAAACGGGGGGATGACTCGAGTGACAGCAGTGGAAATAAATGGGAACAAAGTACTTCAACTATGCACTAATGGTACAAAATAGAAATCAAGTCAGAATGTGGGCACAGAGCCAACTCTGTTATTCTGACACATTAGAACAAATAAAGGCTTTCAATATACTTAGGCCTCTTCACTGAAGAGAGCTGCACTATTCCATCCATAAACATGTATGTAGTCTGGTCTCAGGTGGGACTGGTTTGGAAGAGAAGCCACGTAAGCCTTAAACATTTGCCCCCGATATTTGTATGAAAGCAACTGATAAAAACAGATCTGATCACTTCATGTTGCAGCGTTGAAAATCATTCAGGAAATGGAGAACTACATTGTACAAAGTGAGATTCTCACAATCTCTTGGCAAGAAAGAAAACTCAGCAATGAAATCATGGAGAAGTGGAATGGCCCAGTGTGGTACATCAACCACCTGGTGGCGCCAAATCCACATTCAGTGACAACACCAGTTCGTATTGTGTGGAATAGTAGCCAGAGATACAAAGGCTTAAGCTTGAATGATCTTCTTCTGAAGGGACCAGATGTTCTCAACCCCATCAGAGCTGTTCTTCTGAGGTTCAGAGAAGGGATGCACGCAGCTCTAGGGGACATCAAGAAGATGTACAACTCTGTGTGGCTGGAAGAGCGTGAAATGCATCTTCACAGATTCCTCTGGAGAGACAGCCCAGGTGGAGAGATAGGCGAATATGCAATTACCAGAGTCAACATTGGAGACCGACCTGCTGGCTGCATTGCTCAGTTGGCAATGAGGGAAACATTTCCCAGAGTGCACCAGCAGCAGCAAACCAGCTGAATCTCCTGATCTGCCACTAATTGAAAGGCAGCAAACCAGCTGCATTTCTGAGCTGCCACTGTTTTTGAGCAACTGAGGAGCAGAAGGTCAGTCAGTGTGGAAAAAGCTTTCAGGAGGAAGAGTCAGTTTGGAAAAAGCCAGAAGGAAGCAGGATTGACAACACTGAAAGGAAACAAGTTCACTCGAGGGGGGGTTCATCCCAAAGACGCCAATGGTCGGTGCTACATTTGTTTGACTTCTATATTATTTCCTCAACAAAAGTAGTTGATTTTATCTTCTGAAATTCTGTTAAATATTTAGAACCCTGCTAAAAATGTTAAATGCTAAAAATCTGTTTCATAAGCCGTGTTAAAAATGTGTTTCATAAGAGTTATTTAATCATGTTTGGGAAATGAAGTTAAAACATTTTGTGAGTCAAGAATTAAATTTGATTTTCTTGTGTTGAAGGTTTACAACCTGAGAAAGACTGAGAAAGACTTATGACTTTGAAGAAAATAAAGTGATAAAGTGGGAAATCTGAGTTGTCCTCGCGTCCTTTGGCCAGTTGAACCAAGAGGAGAACTTGACAGTTGTAAACCATTTTCTGTGCTTTAGCTCAACAGTGTGTGCAGATAAACACCCCAAAGAAATTTCCAAGACAATGTTGCTTTATTTTAAGGGTGGTTGACCTCGGGGGAGAGATGAAGAGGAGATTGGGCACTGGCGACTAGCGAACTGCGCCAAGCAGTGAGAGGCAGGGACAAGATAGATAGATCGATAGATAGATTCATAGATAGATAGATTTGTTTTGTTTGATCGATTATATTTCATCTGTCGCTACTAGTTGTGTGTAAATTAATTTAACTATGTTGATCATTTCATTGATGGTTTACAGCCTGTGATTTTTTATTTGCTGGACCAAATGTCAGTTCCAATACTTATGGAAAAAATATCTTAATGAATGAAAGGTTGTGATCTCCCACCATAGAGTCAAAATATTTAACAATATAGTTGTACCATTAAATAACCTCATTACCAGTTACCATTTGCCAATTTCCCTTTCAAAGTGTCAACATCATAATTAAATAAATGAATGCCCGATATGGTAAAGAAACACATTACTTTTAAATGCAAGTAACTTGTAATATGTAATAAATTACATATTAAATCATTTGATCAATACAGCCATAGATGTGATCAATATTGTCATACATGTGCCTCGAGCACATGTATGACTATATTGATAAAATGATTGGCTCCCATATTGGTTAGTGTCCTAAAACAAAGTCATCCCTCATATAGAGATAATCCGTAGTCACAAGTTTCTCGCTTGGGAACTATTTTGAAGAAGCTTGTGTTGTGTATGACCAAACAGATGATTTTGTGGCTTCTTATGGTGTAATCTTTCCTATCTTGACTCAAATGCACAACCTGAACCATGCGAATCGACCAACAGCATTCAGAATATTACAGTATAATGGGAAATATGCTGGGGAATACTGAATACTGAGCACAAAAACCCACCAACACTGTCATTGTGTGTGCATACAGCTTCACACTCCTTTATCACACTGGTTCACTTCGATATCATTAGTTTACAGCAGACTGGCCCTCAGTGATGGTATGTAGTCGTTCAGTGGTTGTTGGCTTCCGCTGCATGAACACACACGCGCAAGGAGAGAAACCCACTGGTCCTCTCTGCACCTTAGTAACAACAGATTGGCAAAGTAGGGCTTCTTCTCAGATGCCCCGCTATTGGTTAACTAGCGCTCTGTTGCTAGGGAACAGCTTATGCCTTGCTTCCACAGCGGCCAATCAGTGGGTGGGTGCCAGTAACAGTGGTGGTGGTGGTGGTGCTGGGGTGTGGGGGGAATAGGTTCACATGGGATGTGTGTTTGCAGCTGCGGCGAACCAAGCGGGTTTTGTGTCAGACAGGTTCACAGCATACAGTTATCGTCAGACTGAGATAAATAGATGCAGAACGCTGAAACACGTTGGCTACTTTCATACTCTGTGCAATGACTAGAATAAGTTCACCTATAAAGGGCTTCACAATTATATACAGTATATGATCTTCACTCAACTTCAAGAAGTGACAACGTTCAAATTGCACAGTTAAAGCCTTTTGTTCACCAGAAATAACGCATATACATTTTAAATCTGATGATTATATATTCGGCATGTTTCAGTATTGAACACCACTTAAAAATGTAAATCATTGTAGGCAAGGGCGGCACGGTGTTTGACTGGTTAGCGCGTCCGCCTCACAGTGCAAAAGTGCACAGTTTGATTCCGATTCCATCCTTCCTGTGTGGAGTTTGCATGTTCTCCCCGTGCCGTGAAAATGATTCAAATTGACACACCTTATACATTCAAACCTCGGTTTTCGTCCATAATCCGTTCCAGAAGGCTGTTCAAAAACCGAAATTGTTTGAAAACCGAAACCCCCTTTTTTTTTTTTTTTAAATAAAAATGTTTACTGAACACGTCTGCTCACAATGGAAAGCAACACGAGGAAGCGTCACTTCCTCGTGTCAGGAAGGCGAGAGGAGTCAAATGGTGCATTCAAGTGCGCTCAGTTTGTTCGAGAACCGAAATTTGAATGTATCTAAAAAAAATAAATAGATGTTACAAATGGATGAGTTCACACCATGTTTTAAGTGTCAGCAACCGTAACTAAAATGACAAATGACCAAGCTCATGAATGGAGGATATTTGATATGAGGCCTTCAACATGATATGATTCCTTGTAACAATGACACTTGGGCATTCTGAATATGTTATGTAAAATATCGGCCACTCGTTGTGCTTCTGAGTAGCTTGCTGAGTAGGTCTAAAAAAAAAAAAAAAGCAGTCTGTCAGATGGGTTCTATCCACCTGTGGCTTGATTATGTGCCACAGATCTGGGATAAGCCTATTATAGGGTTCATCAGCACAAACCTCATTATCACGTTCATTTGCAACAATGTTTCATTCATGCTGCTTCCGATCGGTACTTGCAGTGCATTCGGCATGACTTTGTTTTTCTTATTACCCCCCTACCTCCCCCTTCAATTCTGCTGCTGAAGATTGCAAATTTCCCCAGTGCGGGACAAATAAAGGTTTTCTTATTCTTATTCTTATTCTTATTTCACGTTGGACTTTGACTTTCTTGCATTCTCCACCCTAAGTCAGATTCTTCTGGGATTCGGTCTCCAGGTACAAGTTCCATGACTCATCACACATCTCGCCTCATTTGAATCATCATCACTGACTTTGCTCATTGCTTGACGACCTGATGTGGGAAAAAAATGTCAGTGCTTGCTGAGACTTGAGGTCACGGTTTTACTCCAGCGTGATTACAACAAAGCAAAAACTTGTAGTTTGGTTTGATATATATATATATATATATATATATATTTTGTGCTGACAGTGAAAACTATATCTGTGTATTGATATATGAGTTGATGATACATCCCTTGAGATGATTCATGTTTTGTATCTTTTCCTGATAACCGATGGTCTTCAAATGCCCCAAAAGATCAAAATCAAGTGGGGTGGGATCAAGGGATCATGGGGGCGGGGTGGGGGGAGCATTCCACAGGACCACACCAGCCAGTCCAAGTATCTGAAAACTGCTGCTCTAACTCCACACCTACTGTACGTGAATACCATCATGAGATGGAGCTCCATCTTGCAAAAAAACTCAACTGGAAATTTAACATCATTTAATCAGGATGTTAAAAATCTATTCTTGCTTCATGTATGAGAGAAATCTTAATGCACAAAACTCAACAAAAAGGAGGTCCAATAATTCTTTCACCCCATATCTCGGCCCACACCATTAATTTACCTGCACTTGCATCTTATGTAAGATTCATCTAGTATTAATATTATTCAATCATGTGTTTTTGCGGTTAACCTCATTCTTTGTTTTCTGCCAAATGCAATTGCAACCATGAAACTGCATCATCCGCCCGCCCGCCATATGATTTCTATTTGCTGCTCTGCATTCAAATGCATTTTTAGGAAACGGAGCAATGGTGGAAAGTTTGACAAAGATCTGGTGCTCCTATCTTTGTGTCTAGTCCGTTATTAGCCTAGCCAAACATCTCACAGGCAATGACCCTGGTTAATTTTAATGCAAAGTAGAAACGGATGTGATGTCACGTCATTGGCTGGGGCACTCACCAATTGGGCCAACAGAGATATAGATTTGAGCTAGAGAGGTACTCATATTCAGAATCCGATATTCTAGCGTGGCTGACTCATTTGAAAGAACAGTTGCGTGTTTTGACTTTAAATACTGTTGAGGTCTGTCGAACTGTCACACAGAATCACTAATCCAGACCACCGGGCACATACATTGACACACTCACACACCAATGTAGTCCTCGTCATCCGGCAGCATTTTTGACTGGTAGATTCCTGCAGGTTTTCATGGATAATGTTGCTATTGCTAGGGCTTTCATTTCAAACACCACATGTGACCCCTCAGTCCATGTGCCTTGTCTGGCGCTGTTAAATTCTATTTCTTTGAAGTTTTTATGGGATGTGGTTTGCCAGACTACGCCATTCGACTCCCCTGAGGACTCTGTTCTTCCTCGTGTCTTTAAGGAGGTTCTCCAAAGTATTGGTAAATCTGTCTTGGCCATTATCAACAGCAAACTGTCTTCTGGTGTTCTGCTAATTTGCTTGAGTCCTGTAGCAGTTCGAGGGGCGCAAAGTACATTTAAAAGGAACTGCAATCAGACCTCCATGGGTGGGAATTTTGACTAAGGAGATCACAGATCTGTGAAATGACTGTGGCTGTGACACGGAGACCAACTTTTACCTCAATCATTTATGGCCGTGTGTGACCACGCCTCCTCCACCCCCACCCTTCATAGATGAACCATGGCTTTTAAAATATATATGACACAGTGAAACTCCTCGACAACGAAATCATGTTTGCAGTAAGAGGTTTTTCACTGTAGCAAATTTGATCTCAGATGTAAACACACACACACACAAACGTATGTGTACACGCACACACAAACATATGTGTACTCTTTATTTTTATTCCAATAGTACATAAGTATGAGCATACACTTATTTGACACTTCATATAGTCAGTGTAGAAAGAAAAAAAGGGAAAGAAATTGCGAAATTTACGATCAGCATTCACTTTCACTTACATCAAGTTCTTGGATAATGTCTTTTATTTTGCTTCCTCCATCTTTCATTTTGATCACTTTTACCCTCTCTTCCAGCATCAGAGCGCTTCTTGTCTTAGCTGCTTGACATCCAAAGGTCCGTTTTGTAGCCATTTTAGCAATGCAACTTTCGTGCTGCGTCTGAAACTAACAATAAGTACTTCTTGGACTACTGCGCATGTGTAAACCAGTGTGGTGGTTGGTGTTGCCGTTTCCGAACGAAGCAGTAGAGGTCGCTGTTGGATTAGACTTCATTGTAGTGAATCTCGGCGCGGGGCACGAGCAGAGAAAAAGAGTTCGTATAACGCAACAGTTTTTTTTTTTCGTTGTATGGGGGGCAGGAACGTGGCAATGGTGTTAATGCATAAATATTTTTTCACACTAGGGGGGTATTTTTGCCCATGTAGTTTTTGTTGTAGAGGAGTTTCATTGTAGATGAAATGAATAAAAATGTGCTCAATTATGTCATTCAGCACATGTTTGCAGAACTCAGAATCTGTCTACGTGTGCCCCGATCAAATTCACCAAAATCGCATTCGACTGCCTGCGCCAGAACTTAGTCAACGGTTCCAGCAGGAGTAAAGTTTCAACAAATTCTGCCACCAAAAGATCATATGCGGCGGGGCCATGTCGAAGCACTCACCCTCTGTCCACATGTCCGAAAATAGAGCCCTGCGTGTTATTGATGTCATTAAGACATTTAAACGCCAAGTAGTGAGGGTTTCTAACACAGAGCTCAAATCAATGTTCAACTGACGTGTGTAATTTGATTGATGCATATGAAAATGTACCCTGGAGATACAGTTTTGATGATTCTCCTCCTCCTTTCAGTTGAATAACATCTTTATTTTTAGTAGTAAGTCGGTTACATACACAGAATTTTTGTGTGTTTTTTGTGTCCTTACTTACTATTAACCCTTTTTATTTGTTTCCCTTGCAGGCCTACAGCGCTATCCTGGTTGCCGTGGTGATTCTTCTCAACATCGGAATGGCTATTTTGTTTATCCACTTTTTTATTTAAGAATATCATTGTTTTCGGAATGGGCCTAGACATGCTACAGCTATAAACTTCTATAGTTATGAAGAGGGATGTGCTGTCAACTTTGTGTTCCTTGGAAAATGACTGCAAGCACCTCATGAGAATGTGGACGGCTACAATCCATTTTGGCCTCAAATGTTTGGGTTAAAGGTGGCTCATTTGCGAGTGTGTTACAATCTGAATCCAGCTAGCATGAAGGCAACACTGCAGTGCAGAGCCCAACGACGTGGATGTAAAAAGGGGACAGCGGCCTTGGTAAATGGGCTTCAGTCTGAAAACGGGACTAAAGTGAGCTTGAGTCATTTGCATATTGACTGAAATTGGTCTGATTCTCAGGCCATGGCATTATAGCAAGTAATGCCTGCTTCCACTGTCTGGAGACAAAATCTATACCTTTTTCATCTTCAAATCATAGTTTACAACTGATTTGTCATCTTTCTTTATGAACACTTTCTCTCATGCATAATATGTTGATGGACATATTTCTTTTGTAAGCCCTTCACTTCACTCTAGATGACTCCAACTTTTTGCTTCTTCCGTCTGCCCAAATGTTCTTACTGATGTTGTATTTTTTTTCATCTCTGTCAGGAAAGACAAATGCAGGGACTGAATTACAGCACCACCCAGATAACAGTCATGGAGGCTGCCTGTCTGTGTCACCTGGGCATGCACACACACTCTCGGCTCATTTCCCATCCCACTCTTTCAGTCGGCGTCATCTGTGTGTGAGTAAAGTGCATGGCTATGGTGTGCCTCCACAAAGCCATTGTATGTTTGCAATGAGCAGAGAGAGAACGTCTCATGAGGACATGCTCTCGACTCATCCACATCCCGCTAACCAATGTTTTCCAGCAGTGATGCTCTCTCTCGTCTTTCCCTCCTACTCTTTTCCACCTCCATACACGGCAGTCATTGAACTGTACTTCCTCTGAGTTGGTGGTAGTTCAGGACAGACCCTCATTGGCACAGCCTAAAACCTGCGGTACAACTGGCAGAGGCTTTTTAGAGACAATATTCGAGTGTATACCACTATCAATGTGACCATAAAACATCTAACTGATTTAACAAGTGTCAGTCACCACGCAGCAATATAATACAATAATTCAACTCCTGAATGAACCTATTATGCACTGGAACCTTAAAAGATTAATTTAATTTGACCTTCTTTAAAATTTTGAATGCAAATGGCGAACTGCTTTTTTTTTGGTACCCTTTGCACAACTTGCTGATCTCCAGCAAGAGGCTGAATGGCAAAATTCACGAACAGTTATTTGATGGAAGAATCTACCCATACGTTTCCTGTGTCAATTGGAATTACTATTTAAACCGCCCTCTCTAACATGCTGTTCCCATTTTGACATCATAGGATCTAACAATTGATGAACAGTACCTCACCATTGCGAGACTTCTAATGGGATGTTTTACACACATGCTTGTTTGGAGACCCCAAAAACTTGGCTTCCATTTAAAGGTATGAGTATTCCGCCTGACTCCAACGTTACAGTTACACACTATAGGAGGGCCATGACTGTGGCTGTCTCCCAACCTCAAGATTTGTTCCTCAACCCTTGAGAGACATAGATTTTATGTTCATTTATTTATTTGTGTGTGTTTTTTAAAATACACTTAATGCTATGCCAGGAAATTTTCCTCAGAAATTCTCCTTTTCCACATTAGGGCCTCGTTCAAAATAAATCTGAGAACCGGTCTGAATGCCTTTTTCCTACTCTGCTGTGGCTTGATTGGCTCAGGTGGTTTGATGGTACTGTATAGAACTTTATATCCGTTTTATGTTCACGTAGACTATATTTAGTATTTCTTTTACCATGTGCAGCACACTTTAAATGTAGATGGGAGTCTGGGGAACGCTACTATTACGTCCACATGACTGAAATCTCCCGCGACTGTGCCCCTGGGTATATTGACGTGGGAGCTAATGGCATTACGTAGTAGGCTAAGGGCCAAGTTAGCAATTGCATCTGCTATACACACTGCAGTGATCAGAACTGGTGATGAAAACTTTTGGAAGCGGAAAAGGGTCAGCATTTACAGTAAGTGTTAATTATCTCAAGTCTGGGGATCTGTGACTATCTACCCACATAGACAGCAGGTTTCAACAGAAATACAGAGAGACTGGAAGAGTCACAGAAAGGCATAAAAGTGGCCGTCCATGGAAATGTATTGTTGATAAATGTCTCCGTGATCTGTTGTGAATTTTACCTTTTAGGTCCATGTTATAGAACAGCGGACTGTGCAAAAAGCAGCGAGCAGTTGAACAGGTCCATTCAAACGTTTAGAGAAGGTCAAATTAAGTGATAGTGCCTATTGGGTTCATCATGAAATTTAATCGGAAAGGCCAATGTCACTTAACTTTTTGTAAGTGGTGAATCGCTCACAACTGGGTCTGAAGAAAGCAGCAAGAATGTTTTAAGGTATACCAACAAATGTCTGACTTTTCTAGGAGGTACTGTATTGGCATAGTAATCAAATAAGTGGCGGTTTAGAATTCTATCAACTGAGTGGAACTGAAGATTGATGAATCGCTCGTTGAACAAAAGTAAAATTCCATGTACCTCTTGGCTGCAAGCAGTGAAAGTGCAGCCGCTTTAGTGAAGTAGTTTGTGAGTTCAAGAACAGCTGTGGAAAATTGAGCTATATACTGTACACAAGGAGTAAGGCATCTCCATTGGGCAGCACAACATTAGCACTAAAACACAAGTTCCATTCAAATCAATGGTCTTAGTGCATTGAAAAGCAATTTAAAAAAAAGACTCAGATTATTTGCTCATTTCTGTTCATTCCAGTCAAGGTTTGATGGGCTTCAAATATTAATTAATGCATGTGTACTACTTTGTAATTCCATAGTTTTGTTTGATTTGTTCAGTGACTGTGCAGGAATTCTATTGCATAGAAAAACAATGCACATGACATCTGAGTCAAAATGCATCTTCTTTCCATATTACACAGTGTTATCAGACTGAACAGGTCTTGATAATATTCCAAGCAGGCTGGAATAAACCACTATAAATTTCAATATATTTGCACATAACCGTAATGTGGTTAAATTGTTGTAGAAAGCAACGATGACCAGATTCAATGGTTGTATTTTTAATGTTTCGCCAGAATCATAAGCTTCAATGACAGACCAATGTTCATTAGTGTACTCTAATAGCAATCACCAACTTTCCTGACTGAGTGCAGCAGATTTGTTTCTAAAATCCCTCTGGCAGATCAGCATCTGTACTTGTTTGCAAGTTCGCTTTTAATGAACGTTCATGGTAATGTCTGAACAAACTTGTGTGCATCCTCCATTCATGTGATGGGATAAGATGTCTTTGCCACTTGCTACCCACAACTCTTTCAGGGGATAATGAGCTGCTGCTGCTGTTTTTTTCTGAATTACATCATCTCAGTTGTTTTATCATTTATGTCATTTGTCCCCATCCTTCATGTGTTAAAACCAAGAGGCAGATCATATTATTTTCATTCAGTTGGGTCCTATACTAATAAAGGTTCTGTCGTCATCAGCTTGGTGACGATGCACCTGTTACACTGCAGCATGTTACAGCATGCCAAGCTCTCTCTATAGTTTCAATCGTTCTGTCTTCCTTTCCTTCCCCCGTTTTCTTTATTTCTGGGAATTACTCTGTTTTGGTTTTGTTTCATGTGGAGAAATTAAAGTGTTTAAAATAAAAACGACTATTGGCACTTGTGATTTCGCCCTGAGTGTGAATGCAGCATCCGTGCAGGAGAAACACAGGGATGTGCCTATTTTGGAGGGAGGTCTCTGCTTACGCTAACAACCGATGCTACAGTGAAACTCCTCTACAACGAAATCATGTTTGCAGCAAGAAATTTTTCACAACATGGGGGTTTTTCACTGTAGCAAATTTGATCTCAGATGTAAACACACACACACACACACAAACATATCTGTACATGCACAAACAAACATATGTGTACTCTATTTTTATTCCAATAGTGCATAAGTATGAGCACACACTTATTTGACACTTCATATAGTCAGTGTAGAAAAAAAAGGGAAAGAAATTGCGAAATTTACGATCATTCACTTTCACTTCACTTTCACATCAATTTCTTGGATAATATATTTTATTTTGCTTCCTCCGTCTTTCATTTTGATCACTTTTACCCTCTCTTCCAGCGTCAGAGCTCTTCTTGTCTTAGCTGCTTGACATCCAAAGGTCCGTTTTGTAGCCATTTTAGCAATGCAACGTTCTTGCTGCGTCTGAATCTAACAAGAACAAATACTTCCTCGACCCGGTGGCTTTTCTTTCCACCATCTCACTGTCTCTAACTCGACCTCCACTTGATCGCTACCCGAGACAGCGTTGCTCAGCTGATGTCATGCAATGAACTTTTAGCCAGCCACGGGACGGTTCGTAGTCCTCAATGGCCATAGTTAACGCGATGGAACTCGCCTTCTCTCTAATTAGCGTTCCAGTTAGCGTAAGCTTTTTAGCATGATAACAAGTAAAGCATTCCAGAAAACGTTCGTTTATTTGACTGTCCGTCGAGCCACAAGCAATTTACTCTGAACAGCTAATCGGATGCATTCCACTCTCTCTTCCACGGATCTAGCTACAGTATCTACACACATAGCTAGTGAGGTCCCTCTTGGCCAATCGGAGGCCAGGATGATGCTCGGTAAGCCAATGGCAAGAGCAGCTATGAGTATGTTGCTTTCAGGAAACTCAGACCTGTGTAAACCAGTGTGGTGGTTGCTTTTGCCGTTTCCGAACGAAGCAGTAGAGGTCGCTGTTGAATTAAACTTCGTTGTAGTGAATCTCTCGCGAGGCAAGAGCAGAGAAAAATATTTCGTTTAACGCAACAGGGTTTTTTTCGTTGTATGGGGGGCAGGAGAATGGGAATGGAGTTAATGCATGAAGATGTTTTCACATAAGGGGGTATTTTCGCCCATGTAGGTTTCGTTGTAGAGGAGTTCCACTGTATCATTCTTCCTGATGGAGATGTGGGTTCACCCCAAGAGCTAGGCGCTGTCCATTACTGGAAAGACCAGCCAAAAACAGAAGAGGAAACGTTTAATCAGCAGATTAAACAACAAATACGACAAAACTTGATTTGCCAATTTAACAGTCTTCCTGGGGGGCATTTTCATCAAAACGAATGGCCAAGTAGTTGTGCGTCAAGCGTAACGATTTGCTGCCATCTGCTGGTGTCAAATTCAAATTACAGTACAGCACCACTACCTACGGTAAGTAGAAACAACATACAGCCTCTGCAGCCTTTGGCAGGGGAGGAGGGGGTGCCTCACGATAACTGGAGAGTTAGCTGTCTGCCCGAAACTGCAACAGCCTGTACAGCCTCTGCACAGCACCGTGTTGTGGCACCTTTGTGCACAGCACACAACCAGGGGACGGTAGGGACTTGGTGGCCGTCACTGCTAACAGCGGGACCAAGTATTGTAGACGCAAGAGTACGTCATGTGTGCTGGTTTGATTAAGTGTCGTTTTTTTAATGTCAGTGCAATACTATACAAATATATTCTTTATTCATATAAGTCATTTAAAAAATACACTATCGGGTTATAAAAAGTAAAGAGTGTCACACAGGAGCGATAATAGAACGAACATTCAATCAAGAGTAAGGCGACAGCTATCGCTCAGACTCCAAATCACAGGCACTGTATACAGACTCGCGCACCCAGACTGACTTGAGCCAACATTTAAGATAAATTAGTCATTTTGCGCTTTTATATTTGCCCATGTTAAAACTGCCAATCATTAGCCCCGCCCCTAACAGCAAACACCCCGTGTTACAGGAATACTGTGTACGTAGATTTGCTCCAGACATATTATAAAGTACATTTTTGCGTTTGAAAAGTAATCATGATTGAATACATAAAGCAAGCTCACACAACCATAGATAAGGCAAAAACAAGTACAGTAATTGAATGCATATTTTACTTTTAATGTAAAGTATTTGACTGTTCAATGTATGAGCGCACGGAAAACTGATCTTTTCCCATGAGCACTTGGCCAATCAAAAAAGCGACCCTGATTTCAGACTAGCCAATCAAACTAGAGCTTTTGACGAAGTAGGCGTTTATTGCATCCAAAGTTGGATAGTTATGTCCAGCTGTTATTTTCTTCAATATTCATTGAGCCGCGTTAGGATGAAGAGAACGACAAGATACACACCAGGAATTCAGAAAGTGGAGCCGTCCTTTGTTGTCCTTCGATAAAGTACTTTTTTTGCGGTGTTGTTTCACGAGGTGACGTTGCTTTCTGAACTTTTCGCAGCAGCAGATATGCAAGTTACAGTATTGCCTTTTACAACGTTCACTTCGGTAGACTTGGAGTCACTGTTGCTCAGATGGCTGTTGAATGATAGTGACTTCTTAAATGGCAGAAGAAGGCGGTGACTGTTTCGAACATCAGCTTGGTCGTGCGTGCTGTTTGTTTCTTCGGCTGTCAGTGGATCTGCGGTCCGATCGGCGGAGGAGGAACAAGCGGAGGTTGTCCTGAATACAAAATAGATTACTTGCAGTGGAACGACAAGGAGATTTTTTTTTCTATACGAGAGACGGTGTCACCCCTTCCCTTTAGTTGTGCAAAGAAACAATAGGAGTGCGACACGGGAAAGAACCGGAGAACTTTGTGGGTGCGCAGCCCCGTTTTGCTTTTAATAGACCTACTCTCAATTGACACTTTACTTTTCACGTATAAGACATTCCCAGTTGTTGTTGTTGTTGTTTTTTTTAAAGCGTCAGACCCACTGTCAGTGGATGATTGAGTATGGTGGAGAGTCGGACCCATGTCCAGAGGGAAGGAGTGTACCGCTGGTTCTCTTCCCTCACCTCTGCTCAGAGAGCCGAGTTCCTGTGTGGCCTGCTGGACCTCTGCGTCCCCATCGAGCTTCGCTTCCTCGGCTCCTGCCTGGAGGACTTGGCGCGTAAGGACTACCATTCGTTGCGGGATGCTGAGATCAAGGCTAACAACCCCACCGATTTATCCGGACTTACCAACATCACAGATGAGGTGGTGCGGAGTAAACTGCTGGTGTCCCTTGCCCTGCTTGGGTCGGACAACCGGGAGGCGGCGGGGGTCCTGTACCAAACGTTGACGCATATAGACACGGTGATTAACAACTATGGCTTGGCCTTAAACGACGGAAGGGCCGAGGATCAGTTTCTGTTGCTTTTCACCATGGCATCCAACCACCCGGCTTTCAGCTTCCACCAGAAACGGGTTCTGAGGCAGCAACTCGGCCAGATACAGGACGTCCTGCAGGTGAGAGCCAACGTGTACATCTGTGGGCCACATGTCTCTATGGAGTGACCATACTGGAATGCATTAGATGAGATAAAAACAAATGACCGTTTCAAAGTAAATGATCTATCTATCTATCTATCTATCTATCTATCTATCTATCTATCTATCTATCTATCTATCTATCTATCTATCTATCGATTCTCATTTTAGTTAAATTAGTTGTAATTTGTTGTATTACAGTATGTTTACATACATAGAACCCGAACTGGTGATGAAGCCGGAGACAATGACACAGGATTAATCGTGCAAGTAAAGAGCAGCCACCTAACAGCGGAATAACAACTATTCATGTCACGTGTGTCGCACAACATGCCCACAACTCTGTTCCGAGAACCTTTTTAGCATGGTAGAAGAGGAAAGCAGTGAATCACATGATACATTGGACTTGACATCATCAAAATAGATGGAACATCCATCTATCAATCTGTCTCGTTCTACTTGTAAAAGTAAGTACAAAAGCTGCCTTGAAACTCAAAAGTTTAAGTTCATCAAGTCAATATGAAGATTATGTTCAAGTTACCTCAATATTGTTTTAGAAGTTGTGAAAGTTGATTTCATTTTAGTCAGGAGTTGTATCAACTTTTTAAAGTTAAAATAAACAATTATTGTACATTATAAGAGCCTGCATCCATCCATCCATTTATCCAAACCGCTTATCCTCATGATGGTTGCTGGCATGCTGGAGCCTATCCCAGCTGACCATCGGGTAAAAGGCAGATTACACCCCGAACTGGTCGAATTATCGGAACTTGAAAATGTACCTTATTAAACTAACTTGCATCTCTGCAATGTTGTAACTTATATTTGAAAGTCAAATGAACTAATATTCACTTTTTAACTTCCCATTTGTCGTCAAGAGGATTTCACTTTCAAATGGCAAATGGGCTTTCACTTGTGTAGCTCTTTTCTACCTTAGGTACTCAACACGCTTTAAGACTGTTTCCTAATTTACCTTCTGATGATGCCGCATGAGGGGTTCAGTATTTTGCTCAAGGACACTTGGACATGGTCACAAGGGTTGAGGATTGATCCTCCAACTTTCAGGTTGGGAGATAGTCACATGTTTCACATTAAATACAATGGCCGAGCTAAAATGATAAATTCCACATTCCCATAGCCTCTGATCAGAAATAGAGCATTTATTTCAAACACGTTCAGCATAAGATTTCGTCTCGAACAACTTCACACCAAAATAATTGAAAAGGAAAAAAATAAATAAATAAACAAACAAAAAATGAGCAATTGGTTAAAAAAAAGCATCATGGACCATGACAAGATTGCATATTAGTAAATATGACCCATTTTTGAAAATAAGAAAAAACAAACCGCTGACTTATCTGAGACTGTTATGTTATTTAAAGCTGCTTGTGTTTTGTTTGAATAAGACCATAAAGTTACATAGTCCAAATATAAACAAGAGCAATATGAAAAAATCAGTAAATACCTCTCCTGGGTTCCAAATTGTTTCAAAACCTGATAGAGAAAAATACATTCCTTCATCCATACCAACATCCATCTGTCCATCCATCTTCTGATCCGCTTTTCTTCACAAGGGTTGCGGGGCGTGCATGAGCCTATGCCAGCCGTCTTCGGGCAGTAGGTGGGGGTCATCCTGACACGGTTGCCAGCCAATCGCAGTGCACACAGAGACGAACAACCGTCCGCGCTCACACTCGCACCTAGGGACAATTAAGATGGTTCCATTAACATGCCACGCATGTTTTTGGTATGTGGGAGAAAACCCACGCAGGCAACATGCAAACTCCACACACAATTTCAGATTATCACCAGTAATAAGTAACGTTGATATTTCGTATATTTTATATCTTCCCCTTTGTATCATAACTTGAGCAATTATTGAACAAACTATTATTCTTAACTTCTGATTTCAAAACGAGTAATCCATCACTTTGTTGCGTACAGGTACATTTAATAATATGATGAGACGATTAAACATTCATTTTCATACTGGTGAGCACGCCGGTCTCACAGTGCAGATTCTGGCTGCGGCCTTCCTGTGTGGAGTTTGCATGTTCTCCTCGTGCCGTACTGAAATTGATTTGACGATTTTGAAACCTTTGTGTGTGATAGATGTACCAAAAAAAAAAAGGAGAAAAAATCAGGAGGCGTTTGGGCAAATACTTTTTCACAGCACTGTAGGCTCCAGCTCAACCACAACCCTTATTAAGATAAGCACTGTAGAAAATGAATGGATGGATCGATCGATAGATTAGGCCTGCATACTGTTTACTCTGTATTTGATTTGACCATACTTTGGCCACCACACGTGAAAGCATTCCAATATGAGAACCACAGATAATATAAGGCATGCCAATACCACGGCACTCAATAAGACAAACTAAACCAGTGAAGAGTTCAGCTTCTTAGAGGAAACAAAGGTTAACCCAAAGTCCTTAGAGTTCATGAAACCAGTCTGAGGAATTGTATTACACGTAATCACGCAAGACTCACATGGTGTCTTGAATGCCAAATTACAGCTTTGTTAAAGCCAATGACAGCCCACCTGTTAGCACAGCAGACCTCAGGCGTGTAAATTATATGCGTGTAGGTGAAAGCTGCTCCTTTGATTGACAGCACTATGGTTTTTGTGCAAAAGCAGAGGCGAAGTGGAAAGCGTTCCGAATAAGTTGATTTTGGTCGATGAAATTCATGCATCCATTCATTTTTTTGAACTCCCACTTGTCTATATGAGCGAAATTTTGGTGAGAGGTGGTGTACACCTGGGACTCGCAGGACGCATATAGACAAAGAAGCAGCCACACTCACGTTCACACCAATGGACAATGTAGAGTCTCCAAGTAAGATAACATGCATGATTTTGGAATACGGGAAAACCCAAGAGAGCACGAAGATAACATGCAAACTCCACCTAGGAAGGCTGGAGCTCAGCTTCAAGCGTGAGAACTGCGAGGCAGACATGCTAACTACTAATCCACCATGCTGCCTGAAGCCAAAATTAATCACGCTAAAATGTATGAATTGGATACGTCATGATAGTTGAAGCTCTGAGGTCGAAGCTCTGAGGTCAAAGGTCAGATCCTTCCATGGATTTCAATTGGATTCAGGTCTGGACTTTAACTTGGCTATTCTAACACCTAGATATGTTTACTTTTGAACCATTCCATTGGAGATTTTGCTTCATGTTTAGGATCATTCTTTTGTTCAAAGGTGCATTCTGTCCCAGTCTCAAGTCTTTTGCAGACTCCCAACAGATTTTCTTCCATACTAGCCCTGTTTTATCATCAATCCATCTTCCCATCAAGTTAGCTTCATTGATACTCACGTAGGTTTAATGACTGTTTAAATGCTATATTGTCCCGAGGTGTGATTCTTCGTGAGAATGGTTGTTTGGCTATGTGTGCCCTGCGATTGGCTGGCAACTCGTTCAGGGTGTACCCCTGAAGTCATTTCGGATTGGCTCCAGCCACTGGCTGTATCCAGCTCAGATGTTGAAATTCATCTGACACGTGATCGTCTCTCATACTCTGGCATGTGACCCCAATATAGTTGGCCTAAGGCAAATCTCTCCACATACACTAGACCAGCGGTCGGCAACCCAAAATGTTGAAAGAGCCATATAGGACAAAAAAACCCCAAAAAACAAATATGTCTGGAGCCGCAAAAAAATAAAAGCCTTCTATAAAACTTACAATGAAGGAAACACATGCTGTATGTATGTAGGAGACTCGACTGTCTCAAAATTGTTTGTTATTCGTTCCTTTGTTGTGTGTTCACAAACGCCCCCATAGAATTTATTTTGTAATTTCCTCTCTTGATTTTGTTGTTGTGGTGCATTATTTTCGCTTTTCCTACTGTCAGTGAAGTGATCATTAATTTCCGTTTTTCTGAAGGTGTCTTTGAATGCCTCTCGAGTCGAACGAGAAGAGAGAAGTCACGGAGTCGGACGCAGACGTGTCTGTGTTTGTCGAGACTGTTAAAAGCATAAATAAAGTGTACGTTTTAAAAAAACACCACAGCGCTCCTTTTTCGGAGCTGCAACATGTATCTATGTCTATTTGAGCTATATTAGCCTACTATCAAAATCTTTTTCCATTTTCAAACATTTTTTATAAAGCTCCAGGGAGCCACTAGATGTCGCTAAAGAGCCACAAGCGGCTCTGGAGCCACGTGTTGCCGACCCCCGCACTAGACAATGCCATCTGTGAAGGGCTTGTTGCAGTCTTGCAGGTATAAAAAACAACTTTACATTGCTTTTAAGTTGCCAGTTTTATAGCATTGGTACTGACAACAAAGATAATCATAGACTAATTCAAGATTTCCCTGCTCGCCTTTTTATTCTGAAATACACGTTTAAACATATGCCCAATGTACCACTCCTATGTACATATGAATTTCCAGTGACAAAGCCAAAATGATGGTAATTATATATTACACGCAAGTATCTTCACAAACACACCGAGTCGATACCACATGGAAGTACTACTATTTAGTGTGCCTGTGTTGGCTCTCTATCCCACTGACGCGACCGTATTACAAGAATGATTTTCCGTCCTTTCCTTTAATGATCGGCACGCCACGAGATGTACTATACATAGAGCATATGGTCTGCTTTTGCTGTTTAGATTTAAAGAGGGAGTTATTTGCTGTTTTCAAACTACTAGATAGGTTTGAATGTTGCCCCACTTCACTCTCCCCTCCTCCCCTGTGAGTCTTTGTCCAAAGCCAAGCGCCTCGCTAACGTGAACGTGCACAAGATGTGCACTGTACAAGAACACGCATGGTAAACAAGCCATTCTTAGCCACTTCTGTTACTTTGCGAGCATGACTTATTCATGATGGAGTGTTGTGTTGTTCCCCTTGCTTTTTTTTTCTTCTTCTTCTTCTTAAGAGCTGTCCATTCCCTTCTTTTTCACTTTTGTCACTAACCTGAGGTAAATAATCCAGCCAAGGAAACTGTTGGGTGTCCCACGAGGCTACGGCATGTGCCTGCGTGTGCACGGCAAATGATTGACAACACCCTTTGGTCACGCCTTCTGTCTCTACAGTCTCGGATAGGGTATTATTGTCAAGGCGTGGTGTCTTTTTAAAATAACAAGTTCAAGTAAAAAAATAAAATAAATAGAGACATACAGAGGGGCCTGCGAGGGATGATTGTAAATATAATATTCAACTTTCATATCATCCAGACAGTCTTAACATAGCTGACAGAGAAGTGTGGTTGTTTTTTTTTTGAACAGCAAACTACCCTTTAAAGTGGGTGTTTTTTAACGTGTTTGCATCGTTTGTGCAGAAGCAGGTGTGTATGCGTCACCTGTCGGTGTATTTTGATGAGGTTGAGCCAACAGTGAAGGAGTACATCCGATCTGTACCTTTACACTGCAGTTGCTTTAGCAGATACCTGATATGCTTTGGATTTTTTTTTTTTATCCACATTTGGAAGAGACCCGTTTCAGATGTAGGATTGCATTCCGTAGATTTAAATTCAAGATTTAAATCTCGGACATGTTGTTCCCCCTGATCTCTCTATCTTTCCCAAACCTAAGAGCAGCAGGCAAAATGTTTAAACATGAGCAAGCGGCGAAGGGAAAGTACCCTGGCTCAGAGTCGAGCATTTGTATTTAGTGTTTTGTTGCCCTTGGCTCCGACTTAGTGCAGCTCAGCACATTTCTCATTGCTGAAATCAACCCTCTGTGGTTTGGTTCAGTGTGTGTGTGCATGTGTGTGTGTGTGTGTGTGTGTGTGTGTGTGTGTGTCTCAAGTGAATCCCCAGGAAGTTAGAAATGCTGTCTCTCTCTCTCTCTCTCTGGATCTCTTAACGTAGCCTGAGAGTAAACCATTCTAATGGTTGTTACAGTGCTTTTTCATGACTGCAGCTACACATAGCTACGGTATATCTTTCGCAGCACAAAATATGAGTCAATCGGCACATAGACGGGGTTCAAACGGGGACAGAGCCTGACTCAATGTATCGAAGACACAATGTATTCACGTTAAAGCAAAACCTAACTAAACTAAGTGCTTTCAGTGTGTTGTCTGTGTCCATAATAACAAACATGTGTTTTCCGGTGTTTGTGGTATAAGAAGTAAGAGAGAAAGCCCAACCCATGAGATGTGTGCGAGACTGTCCCAATAACATGTTTCATGCAGTTTTTTTTGCTCAATATGAAGCACACACAACACAGGGTAGTAGTTTTGTACGGTTTGAACATGAATCCATGACAAACAATCTCAACAAAACAGGATTTTCATTACGGAGTTTCCTTTTTTTCATGCTTAATTGAAGGTTCTGGTCATGACAATCTGCCGTTGCCCATTATAGATCACAAATTCTTGTTTGTTTGTTTTTTCCCCCGTTTGTTTGTTTTATTTGTAATAATTGCTGTATAGCATACACGGATAAAATACGAGCCCAGGATAAAATTGCAGACGTTCCTGCTAATTTGAGCTAACTTGTGTTATCAATTGGTCTACTGCGGTCCAAACGTCTCTCTTTTTCGATGCTCTCTAGAACCAAACCAGAGAGGCTAGTTCAGCCCCTGCACTTGGATCAGAGGTAAAAATTGGGAGAGGAGCTCAAGCAGCCAGCCAGGAACCCAATGCTCCACACCTCGACCCCGCACCTCCTCCTCACCTTGCTCCTCCTCCAACTGCTGTGCAGGGTCACGATGCTGCGGCACCAACTACTAGTCACCAGGGGAAAAGAGGAACAGGTGAGCCTCTGGAAGAGCGTCGTATCCTACCAAGGCCCATAGTTTGATGTGATTGACGCCCTGTCACCTCTTTGCATGCTTTATCATGTTCTATAAATAGCCTTTCAGTGTCATCGTCAGCTTGAACTAATGATGAACGACTGAACCTCCAACCAGTGCATAGGAGTTTGAAATGTTTGTCTCATGCTGTGCACCCAGTCAAACCCCGTTGGGGCAAGATGCAACATGCCAGTCCCATTGTACATAACTGAGCTTGGAGAATGCAGCCTCAGGCATTGCAGTGTAATATGTCACTCAGGGATTCATTTCACTCATGGTTGCAACTTCAGGTGGTCCACAATACAACTTTATTCACTGACTGTATTATGTACTAGGGTTTTTTTTGGGTTTTTTTTTTGGTGCACTTCGATCATAAACATTACAACACTCAGCAATGATTTGGCCTGCTAAAGCTGTCTCAGTAGAAAAAGTTTGGCTACTTTGTACTGTATTGATACATGTTGGCAAAATTGTTGGGACCATAATGGTCACTAAGAAAACTTGCACTGACAAGAATGGAATTTGCCAAAATGCTTTGTGACAAACCACAAAGTTTCAAGGAGAATGTCCTTTGATCGGATGAGAAAAAAAAGCGGGAGCTATTTAATGATCGTATCATCGAAAGACTTTTTTTTTCTTGAAAAATCGCTGTTAACATTCATTACTTGTATGACACGAAAAATATGAGCAGACCTTGACGTAGCAGCTGTGGTTTGACACGCGCCACACAAACATTCATTCATTCATTCATTCATTTTCCGAACCGCTTGATCCTCACTAGGGTCGCGGGGGGTGCTGGAGCCTATCCCAGCTGTCTTCGGGCAGTAGGCGGGAGACACCCTGAATCAGTCGCCAGCCAATCGCAGGGCACACAGAGACGAACAATCATTCACGCCCACACTCACACCTAGGGACAATTTAGAGTATTCAATCAGCCTGCCATGCATGTTTTTGGAATGTGGGAGGAAACCGGAGGACCCGGAGAAAACCCACGCAGGCCCGGGGAGAACATGCAAACTCCACACAGGGAGGCCGGAGCTGGATTCGAACCCGGTACCTCTGCACTGTGAAGCCGATGTGCTAACCACTGGACTACCGGGCCGCCCTGCCACACAAACAGACAATTAACATTCGCATACACTCCCTTGTATCACCGCCTTCATTGTTTATGTCTTGTGACCTGTTGTAATTGTCATATGCTTTTTTGCAGGAGTTTTTTTGCCTAACTCAAACTATCCTCAAATTGAGGATAGTTCGAGCTTGGGTTTTTTTCTCCCCCTTTCCCTCCCTTGTGGTTTCTTCCGACTTCCGGGCTGAGTGACGCTGCCGCTGCTCAACCCGTTTGGTGTTTTGTTGTTTTGTCTGATTGTAAAGTGTCCTTGGGTGTCTTGAAAGGCGCTTATAAATAAAATGTATTATTATTATTAATATTGGGAATTATCGGTTGGGGGAGGGGTGGCTGGTTTGCGGAAAGAAAATCCCAGGAAAGACTTGTACGCAACATTTTTAAAATCCTGAAAAAAACATGCAAATCCAAGCTGCGAGTATGCAGTAGTTGACTGTAGTATTAAGTTGTAATATCACCATTCACCACTAGATGACAGAATTGACGTAGTTGCACTGACACTGCGTCTTTACTGCCCCTATACTGCAACTTCAGTAAGCATGATGATTTGTTTGCGTATTTGGAATGATATGGAAGACACACATAGCATCAATAATACTAACATTGACTTGATTTTTGTGGGGAAAAAGAAATCACGAGTTCGGCAGTTTTGTGCCGTCCTTGAATGGTCATTTTCAGACAAGAGAACGCTTATCATTAAAAATAAATAAATACTCTGTGCTAATATTGTTGTTTGCTTCAAACCCTTTGTTGTTGGGCGAGAAATGTGTTATGAAAAATGAAATATGTTCAACCTATGTATTTAAAATGGCATTTTTGTCATGCGACTAGTTAGGAAACGTGTGGGCCTATGTGGACCCCAAGTAGCACTGATGAAAAATTGTGCCCCCCCCCCAGCCTTTAAGTTGCCCATTGCTGAAATACATGCTATAGGGGGCTTTTGAAAAATGAAAAACGAACAAATCTGCAAATTGTTGATATAACGGTTGTATGCGAGGGTCCAAAGTAGTAGAAGAAATATTTCTATTTCTCTCTATCCCCTCATCTCTCATTTTGGATTGAGTTAAGTCAAGTTGATGACGTTTTTTGTTGTTGTATTGTTTTGTTTTTTGAGGGACCAACCAGCGTGTGGGCACGGGCTGCCAATTGCCCATCGACAGTAGACCCAATCTTTCTGGCTCCCTGCCTCTGTCTGAAACACAATACTCGACGATCTCACATGACCTCATGGTCGCATTGCATAGCTGTCATCGGCATAAAACGGACAACATGAACACAGGCACTCAACAGTCGTTTTGAGCACATTGAAACATGATTGCAGAGATTTAGAGGCACATAATATGATACAGATATGTAAAATGAAGGTTATATGCCAAACTCTACCATTTCTATGTATAGGTAGGTCTATGGTAGGCTTGTGCGCCATGCTAAGCAGCGTAAGCTGCAATGTCTTTATTGTGTGTTTTTTCAACATACACATTGACAAATTATTTCAAGCACAGGATTCGGAAAACATCTTAATGGCATCTCATTCTTGTAAATATAATATTGTACCAACTATTTTGGCAAATTTTGTAGCATGCACGAACAGCAAACTGGACTGTATTTATTTACCCATACACTCCAGACATACATCATGACATGAGCTGGTCGGTGTGTATATGTCCGTGTCTGCCAAGATTCCTATGAATAGCAGGCAGAGTGTTTGTCCTTCACAGTTTCGACCCATCTCAGCCACTGGAAGCTGTGCATCAAGGGCCTGTAGTTTCAGCCGACAGACGTGCCACAAACGTAGTGTCTCGTAGCTGATTTTGAAGTGTTTTCAGGCGTGTCGTGTGGCATACTTAATGATTAGTCGTGAGGATGCTTCACAACAGCGACGAAAGTTTGGCATGCCAGCATTTTTGTTCGTCTTGCCGTATACAGTGAAACTCCTCTACAACGAAATCTACATGGGTGAAAATACCCCCTAGTGTGAAAAAATCTTCATGCATTAACACCATTTCCACTTTCCTGTTTCAAATTTGCTACAGTGAAAAACCCCCTGTTGTGAAAAATGTCTTGCTGCAAACATGATTTCGTTGTAGAGGAGTTTAACTGTAGTGTGACATGGCCTCCATTGTTGAGCAATAGGAAGGCAGTGCCCTCCTACTTATGACGAGAGAGTGGGCATGGCGCACACAATCACAATGTGGTGTACAGGTGTAGCATTTAAAAAGTGATGTGAACCAAAGGGGAAATAATGGAAAGAAGACATAGCCTTTCAACTCGTGCTACTTTTGCTCCATGCAAAGCTAATAGCTGATTAGCACATGTGGTGTCAAAACACAAATTGGTTGCCTCAAGTTCGATTTGGAGAATAGACAGTCCATACCGCCCTCTTACCACCATCCAGGAACAGGTACATAAGATAAGAAAACCTTTATTCGTCTCACGATGGAGAAATTCCAATTCACAGCAGCAAAGTTATGAAAGGAAGAAGTAGAAGAAAATAGTCCCTTTTTTGTTTTTTTTTGCCTTTTCTAAGCCGAAAACAAACGCACGTGTGCGTAATGCCTCATTCGGCATAGTTTTGACAGGTGCTTGACATCATATGGATGGTGATGGACTTGTAGTGTGACATCTTGCTCAGCCCAAGACACAGAATGATATTTATCTGCGAGTCTGATAACGTGACCGGCATGCAGGACAAAAGGTCGTGCAGTTTATGAACTTAATTTTTTTTGTTTGTTTCTTTGGTGCGGTTTATATTCACACGGTATACTTTTTGGAAGTGAACTATATTCTGAAAACATATCTACGCATGTGCTGATCGGTATGTCCATTGGAGTGAAGTGACGAGGGCGAAAGCACAAACCTAGAAATTGAGCATTTGTGCTCTCAATAGAAACTACAAAATAATTGTGTCAAGAGCAGTTTGTTCAATGCAGGTTTTGCGATACTATTTTACTACATTTTGGAACATGTTGGCGAAACCCCGCATGTGCTCTCTGTGTTTTGACCCACCAAATGCTGGCGGTGGCGCGCCTAAATAAAAGGCGAAGGATCAGGTATGATCAACATTCACTATGGGATAATATTTCTCACAAAGCCAGGATATTGGTGGTTTGTTTCGCCCCAAAAATCGCTAGTATCCGATATTTTGTGTGGATCTGCAGTGGTTTTTATTCAGACCTGTTGCAAACCGTGCCAAGTCTGTTTGGAAGCGTGAGTCTTGGTTTGGTTGTTTGGTCTGCACCATGATTCGTTTGTGTGTATTCACACCTGCATACAAGGTCCGGACAAGCGTGAGAAATTAACCGAGCTCCGTTGAAAGCAGACTAAACAGTGTAGGTACACCCTTAGTCCTGCACATCTCTGTCGCAAGCAAATATCTGTCTTGTCTGTTCGTGACCTCATTTCTCAGTGCAGCTGCTTGTCCTTGCATGTCTGATATGATTTCACACTGCTTTATGGAGTCTAATGTGAGTCCTTTCATATGTAGAGGTTATTTTGCTATCACACCCATCTATGAAAACAAACCTGCCAGTTCAAATCACTTTCATCCGCTATGTATTGGCATGAAACAATGTGAAGAAACCCGTACCTGCCTCTGCACCTGAGGCATGCATCCAAACAAAGAAGCAGACTGATGGAAGAGTGAAAGTTATTCGTACTCATCAAAGCAACAATTTCTTTGGTTCTCATACATAGAAATGGCAGTGTTTGGCATACCGTATAACCTTCATTTTACAAATCATATCATCTGCCTGTAAATCTGGGCAATCATGTTTCAATGTGCTCAAAACGACTGTTGAGTGTCTGTGTTCTTGTCATCTGTTTTATGTTGATGACAGCAATGCAACGTGACCATGAGGTAATGTGAGATTGTCGAGTATTGTGTCTTTTACAAATTATACAGGCATCACATTGATCAAGTCAAGTCATGGTTAAAATGTAGAAAGGCTGATTTAAAAAAGTGCCCTCTACTTTGTTGGTCTTTAGAAGCCTTTTACAGTGTCCTATTTTATGCATGCGCACAAAAATGAATGGCGTATGCTATCATGAACAAATGTAGCACTTTGAGAAGTGGGGTTTCTCAACGATACCTTACACGGGATATAATATGGAATACTGCCTTTACAATGTTCGGATACAAATACAGTAGTTGGGTGTGTGAAAAGCCTGCCAATGCATTAACTACGTGTGAAATTAAACCGTCTGTGAGCGAGGCGCTCTGCACTTCCACTCCACTGGTTCAAAACAAAAACTGTGAAGAAGTTATCACGATAACCATTCCCACGCAGAAATTCTCAGTCAGTGACTTGTCAGTAAAGATGACAGAGAGAACCAAAAGAACCACTTCTTTGATATGACAGAGAAAGCACTAAAGACAGAAAGTAAACGGCGCTACAGTGCTAACATAGATTAGCATCAGCTAACAGTTTTACCTGCATTCGCTTCTGAGAATAATGTTTGGCGAAATTGTCTTGCGCCACACGGTGTCATGACTGAGGAAGCATAATTTGACATCTTGGTGATGAAATACTACCTTCACCATTGACAATCCCGCGTAATCTCTGTAAATATTCGCTTTTAAGTGTGCGTGTGCGTGTGTGTGTGTGGAGTGAAGGGTTAAATTAGTCCGGCTTTGTAAAGAAGTGCCGGGGCCAGGGAGGTGTTTGTATTTGCTAATGTGTCCATGTGTCACATAAAAAAGTTGAAGTAATATTGCTGTGCGGTAAAATGCTGTTGTTGAATTTAAGCGAAGTGAGCCGTCACTTTTTTTTTTTGTGCACATTCTGGGGTCTACTTCTGCCAGTAGAAGCAGACAGCCCACTGCCGCGAACACTCACCGCTGAGCTAGGCACAAGAAGAGGGCTGGCCAAAATCCAGAGGAACACGCTGGCGAGATCCAGCCCACATTGAACATCTACTGATATAAACATGTCAACAGTGCTCAGGGGTGTTCAATCCAGGTCCCAAAAGTAAAAAACCTGCCAGTGTGGTTTAGTCACGAGTGCTTCTAGTCAAGTGGCAGGTAACGAGGGAGCTCGTTTAACTCTTATTTGCTTGTGATGCTTCGTGCAAGGCACAGATATGTTGTTGAGACACCTGGGAACTATTTTATTCATGATGAAAAAAAATGTGTAGTATGTCGGGTCAAGCATGATTACATTTTGTGTGTTAACTGTTTTTATAGTGGCAATTGAGAGAGTTGCATTGCGAGGAACGACGCATAAGTTTGAAGACAAAAGTGATTATATGTTTGAGGTGGGTAAAAACACACTTGTGCCCAAACTTTGTTTAAAAATGACACCTAACTATTCTTGTTATTCCTAATCCAGACCATCTGGACTGATGGATTTGTTTCATCAGTGGTCCGAAGTCAAAGGGAGGTGAGCGAGCTACTTTCACAGGTGAGGACCACCCTGCTAATGTTTCACAACTCACAACTTGTTGCTTCATTGGTGTGACAGTCTTTTCAAATTGATTTAAAGTATGGATGGATGACAATAACATATCAACAATGTTATGATGCCGTACTTTTTTTCTCATGTTCATTTTCTCTCAGTTGTCACAGGCATTCCCCGATGAGCGAATTGAGAAGCTCTCACCTCAGTGTAGTGAGTCAGATGCCAGGTTAGTTTCATGAATTTATTCCTGTCCTATGCAGGATGTTAGCTAACTTCTTAATTATAGATTTCTGATTACACAAAAAAAGTACAGTCAAACTTCGGTTTTCGTCCATAATCCGTTCCAGAAGGCTGTTCGAAGACCGAAATTGTTCGAAAACCGAAACCACGCTCTTTTTAAAATAAAAATGTTTACTGAACACGTCTGCTCACAATGGAAAGCAACACGAGGAAGTGACGCTTCCTCGTGTAAGGAAGGCGAGAGGAGTCAAATGGTGCATTCAAGTGCGCTAAGTTTGTTCGAGAACCGAAATGTATTCGTCATCCGAGGAATAAAAAAACTTGAAATTTTTGGTCGAAAACCGAATTGGTCGAGAAATGAGACGTTCAAAAACCGAGGTTTGACTGTAGATGCATTTTAAACCTTGGAATATCCTACTTTAACAACATAAGAAAAAAGGAATAATGTGCTTATGTTATATCTAATCAGGAATAACACAGTGAAACTCAATATCCAGTGGGTGACATCTTCCAAACCAAATTGAAGACATTTCTGAAATACTCGGTACGGATTTGACTGTTGTCATTTTCTCAACCATTCATGATGAGTTAATAAGGGGCCGCCAGCACCAACAGTCAGGACTGTCCTGAACAAATGTCAGTGTCCATCCATTATTCAATTTTCTAACCAGTCTCCCACACAGGAAACCTGTGTCGATTCGGTACTCATACTTTACAAGTGAATATTTGCCCTTGTATTGTGTCTATGTACGTGTTCTTCATGTGACTGTCTGCTCTCTCCACCTGCACCCAGATGCCTGACAGCGTTACCCAGCCATGTGCTCCAGCACCGCAACGTCCAACTCTTCTTCACCTCCAGCAGGCCTCTCACACCCAGCTGTCTGCCTCCTCTCTCTTCCTCCCTCCACAAAATGCCTTCGTCACCTCTCACAGCTCCTGTCATTCCAACCTGCCCATTCACCTCCAACTATAGTGTGTATTTTCTTTCTTAATGGGACCGATTCCCATTTAGCCACAATCACAGACACGTAAGTCTGTGATTGTGTGCAAAACATGTGGCGTCTATTTTTAGGTGTAGCGACAGTGATACCAGAAGGAATATTTCCTGTCTGTTTATGCGGTCTGCGATTGGCTGGTGACCAAGTTCAGGGTAAACCCTGCCGCTCGTCCTAAAACGTCTTGGATAGGCTCCGGTACATCCGCGAAACTAGTGAGGAGAAGTGGTTTGGGGAATGAATGAATGAATGAAGGTTTATGCAGTGTTGATGATGACTGAGATGAGTGCAGGATGAAAAGGAAAAAGTCACGTCCGTTAATACCGTTAAGGAGGTGGTGGTGATACAGCAGGGTGAATTTTTGGTTTGTATTTTGAAGGTGTTAGAGGGAGAGGACAGCTTCTATTTTAGTCTGGTGTGGGAATTTATTGTGGTATGTTTGTGTTGGGAAGCTGAGTGTGGTGACCTCGTGTGTGTGTGTGTGTGTGTGTGTGTGTGTGTGTGTGTGTGTGTGTGTGTGAGTGAGTGCTTGCGCCAGATTCTATGAATGTGACTTCATTTCAGTGTATTTTTAACCTCCAGTGCGGTGTGTGTTTGTGTGTGAGTGTGTGTGTGAGAGAGAGAGAGAGAGAGAGAGAGAGAGAGTGAAGAGTGTCACTGCCAGTAATCGATGTGTATTTTCACAGTGTATTGTCCTTCCCTAGACTGCGTAGTATTTTCAGTTGCAATTTTCCTCAGATCTTTTGTTCTGTCAGAGGAAGACCTCGAAACTCGATGATATCGGATCCTAGGTGCAGAGTCTAGCTCAGTGTTTTTCAATCTTTTTGGAAAAAATCCCGCGACACCCCACTACCTGTACGTAATTTTAACAATTAAGTATTATACGTATTGTTTCTATAAGCGTTTTTTTTTTAACATTGAAAATGAACGCAATATTATAACTCATTGAATAGGAATCAAATCAACATCAATGCAATATTTGGTGCATTCATTTTAATGGCAAGTAAAATATAGTCAATTAGAACTTTTTCCGTATGACAGCCGGTTCTTTTTCTCCCAGGCGTTTACGCTCTTCCGCAATATTGTACCAATCCCTTTTCCCATCTTGCGTCTTTGTATAATTCGAACATCATTCAAATGACTTTTCTGCTGAATGTGTTGCTTGAGGTTGTCCAGCTTCCATTTAATCCATATTTTTCCATTGGAAAATTTGCTTACATTGTAAGCTTTGCTGCATGTTTTGCAGCGCAGACCTTTCTCACTCGAAAAAGAAAATATCTCACCCAGTTTCACTGCTTGTTCTTCTATTTGCACATAAACCGACAGCCAGTCCGTAAATCTAAATGGGGGGTGAAATTTATTTGACAAGAGCCGAGACCAAGAACAGTGGAGCTTGCCCCCAAAATCCCAGTTTCATAATTGTGGGAGATAGCGACGAGTATGCACCGCTTCACTCTAACCGTTCAGCGACTACGAGCTTGTGCCATTCAGTTTTTCAGAGTTCCCCCCACACAACAAACAGCACAACAAATATTAAGCGACCGTCTTTTAATGTGCGTTGTTATGCCGGTACTTTGACAGCCAAGTGTTTTTGAGGTAATATTCTCAGTAAGAAGTAGAAGAACCTTTATCTGGTAACTACAACCAGAACTAAAAAACTCGCCTCGTTGTCTTTTCTATTGTTGGTAAATGACTTGTGAGCTACGTTACACAAACATTCGACACCACTAATTGTTCCTCTATTTGTGTCGGGCAGCAGCGTAAGCGTCAGGTCGCTTCCTATTTGGCTGTCTTCCCGTTTCATTGTCACAGTCACGGAGTCCACGGTTCTGCCTAAACTCATCGTTGTCCGCACACAAACGGGTTGGCGATTGCAACTTTTGCTCAGGTTGAAGATTTACAATAGTGGGCCTTGACCGTTTTCTGAGCAGATCCATCCATCCGTTTTGTATACCTCATGTTCATTCGTCAATTTCAGTGCTCAACATCGCCCGAATGTCTTCATGACATCCTCTCAGTCAGCTAAATACAATATAAAAAGAAAGAATAATCGGAATGTAATTTCTTTGTTGACATGGGCGATAAACTACAGCGTGTTCATATTTCCATTGTCATCTGTCACTCAGCAAGCTCAGCCGGCTGTATGATGCAGTACAGAGGAGCCAGCAGGTAAGATTTCGTCATGGCTCCTCAGCGCAATGTGCAGCATTTCTGCCCTCTGACGGCGTTTCCTCTTTTCAGGGCGATGTACCGAGTGGCCAGTGTCCAGCCTGTTGTCAGCACTCACAATTCTGCCCTGACCTGCTCCTCCCCTCACCTCTCGTCTCTCCCTCCCTCACATCCTTCTCCGCAACACTCCCCCCAACTGTCCTCCCTCCCTCCCACGATGCCAGCTTTGCCCACACCTGGCTTCCATGCTGGCAGAGGCGATGCTTCCTCCCAGCCGCACCCCCAAAGCAAACTGTGTCCTTTACTTCATCCGCACACGTATTCTGAACCTCAGCAGTTCTCATTTCACCCACTACAGTTACAGACCCAACCTCAGCATTCACCCCATTCTCAGTCTCTATCGTACTCACTCTCACAGTCCCGTTCCCAGCCACACGCGCAGCCTTCATCACAGTCCCAGGTGAACACGCCAGAGCAGAACGGCATCTTGGACTGGCTGCGCAAGCTTCGCCTACATAAATATTACCCGGTGTTCAAACAGCTGACGATGGAAGAGGTGGGTGCAGCCTCCAACACGACTTGCATTTATTGAAGCCCGTATCCCGCTGGACGGCAAAGGTGGCGAATGTTGATGGTTCATCGGGGTTCGTTGACGGTTGCAAACGGTCGCAAAGACGTTTGTTTGAACGTTTTCGAAATGTACAGTGACACTCCTCTACAACGAAATCATGTTTGCAGCAAGAAATTTTTCACAACAGGGGGTTTTTCACTATAGCAAATTTGATCTTAAATGTAAACACACACACACACACACACAGACACACAAACGTACATGTACTCTTTATTTTTATTCCAATAGTGCATAAGTATGAGCACACACTTATTTGACACTTCATAGTCAGTGTTGAAAGAAAAAAAGGGAAAGAAATTGCGAAATTTACAATCAGCATTCACTTTCATCAATTTCTTGGATAATGTCCTTTATTTTGCTTCCTCCATCTTTCATTTTGATCACTTTTACCCTCTCTTCCAGCGTCAGAGCGCTTCTTGTCTTAGCTGCTTGACACCCAAAGGTCCGTTTTGCAGCCATTTTAGCAATGCAACGTTCGCGCTGTGTCTGAAACTAACATAAGTACTTCCTGGACTACTGCGCATGTGTAAACCAGTGTGGTGGTTGCTGTTGCCGTTTCCGAACGAAGCAGTAGAGGTCACTGTTGGATTAGACTTCGTTGTAGTGAATCTCTTCGCGAGGCAAAAGCTGAAAAAAAGATTTCGTATAACAGGGGTTTTTTTTCATTGTATGGGGGGCAGGAGAGTGGGAATGGTGTTAATGCATGAAGATTTTTTCACATTAGAGGATATTTTCACCCATGTAGGTTTCGTTGTAGAGGAGTTTCACTGTACAGTTTTTGTGACAAGACAAACTGTTTGCAACCATTCTAACTGCTGATCAACATGTGGCGTACCTTTGCGACCTTGATGATGAAAAATCAACATTTGGGCCATGTGCATCCGCAAGCCCTCGCCACACAGTGAGATACGGGCTTATAAAATAAGGAGTATGTGAGTGATTGGAGGTTTTTCTTTTCAATACAGTTTTTAGCACTGACAGAAGATGACTTAAACAAGTACGACTTAACCCAGGGAGCAAAGAAGAAACTCAAGACTCAGCTGGAGTTACAGAAGTCAGCAGAGTAAGTTGCAGTTGTCATTCAACCGGTTTTCTTCTGGGGTTTCTTTCTTGTCGTGGCACTGCAGCTGACTATCGGTCTGGTCTGGTCTGTTCCAAACAATGTCAAGTAATCAACTTCCATTACTAGCAAGGCATACCTGCCTTGAGTAGAACACTTGAGGAGAACACAGGCTACTCACTTGAGACCTTAGGTGAAGCAGTATGAACTTTACATGGGAAATAGATATTACATTACATTTTTTTAAAATATATTTTTGTTCTGCTGAATCAAAGTTTGCTTCCCTTTAAGCTTGAGTAGCCTTGATTTTTACCTGCTCACGCATCCATTCAGCAAATCACTATTATTATTTTTTTTTTACAGTTATTAGATTGTTTCTGTTTGCATGCAAACAAGAAACTATATACGAATGCTTTATAGCAGTGGTTCTTTACCTGGGTTCAATCGAACCCTAGGGGTTCGGTGAATCGGTCTCAGGAGCCTCTGACTTGGAGGTTAAGGCACACCCGACTCAACATGTCAATTAGTTATGACACGCCTGCTTGGCCATCACTGGCTGGTTCATTTTGTGCACAATTTAAAAAACGTATACTTGTGTCTCGACATTTGATTTAGTTTTTTTTTTCTGTTTTTAATAAGATACAGATAAGATAAGATAACCTTTATTTGTCCCACACTGGGGACATTTGTAGTCTCCAGCAGCAAAATTGGGGGGAAGAAAAAAAACCCCCCAAAGTGTTTCATTGCACATAAATGCGTCTTTTTATGTCTTGAATTTGTAAAAAAAAAAAAAAAATCATATTTTTATTTTTCACAAATGAAGGTTTCGGTGAATGTGCATATGAACTGGTTAGGTTCAGTACCTCTAACAAGGTTAAGAACCACTGCTTTATAGTCTTATATGCCAAACACCCAGCTCAAGAGACCTGTTGAGCTCCGAGCACACTGGGACAAGTAGCCCTTCCCCAGCAAGTGGTGATGTGGAATCAACCTGCATTATTTTGCCTTGCTTTATTTTGCCTATTAACAATTCACCGACTGCTCGGCTTCTGCGAGCTCAGCAGCGGATGGCAAAGACAGACCGTACAACACGTCATGGTTTACTAACTGTGAGAAGGCTCGAGGGATAAGGTTTACTTCTACGAGATAATCAAAGGACAGAAATGCGAGAACAATGACACATGGCAACAAAATGTGTCTCTGTGCATAAATTGCTATTCAGACAAGCATGGCCATACATAAATTAAAATACGGACAAGGAAGGACCAAGAGCCCTGCTCTTATCATCTGATCATAATTTCCATTTAAACTGTTTCCATTTGGTCGGCATTTGCGTGTGCGTGTGTGTGTGTGTGTGTGTGTGTGTGTGTGTGTGTGTGTGTGTGTGAACACAAGGCAAAACAAAATGGAAAGTTCCTGCAGTGCTTTTCCATACAGCAGATCTGCAGATGGAGCAGCCAGAGAGTAGCCCAGCTTGCTATGTGCATTGATGGCTCCCTCTAGTGGTAGTTTTTGGGCACTTGGCAGCTAAGCATGAGCTGATAGTACATTCTGATGGTATCACCGTGAGCAAAAAATATTGTGGTCTGACAAATTCACGGTATTCAAATTACAACTCTAAAATCATATTGTACCTCAAAGAAGAAAAGCTGAGCGCATTACCGGTCACAGACAGTATTCGCGGTGATTGAAACCTTGACTTTTTGAAACCATGGAACATTGTTATCGGCCTCATGCCTACTTGCAGCTCATTTTCGCCAAAAATGAGGTTTTTTCTTTAAGAGTGGGAACTAGACTATTCGTTTTCTGCTTTTTGTTCATGTTTAATGAAAAGTCGAAGGAACCCTTTATGTGTTGGACAGTTGGAAAAGTGTACGCTTGCAATTTGATGATTCGATTTTTGATGGTTCGGTCTTGAAAAAGGTCTGAGAGCTGCAAGTAATTTGTTTCGTTTTCTGATTTATTTGTATTTTACCTTGACCAGCAGGGAGATGAAGATGGAGAAACGGACCAGTAGTGGTATCGCCAGAGTGACGCCTTCCAGTCACGTGGGACCTTCCACCCACACCTCCACTGCAGGTAACACCACGGCTTTGTCCAACATATGGCTTCTACAGTGGAACTCCTCTACAATGAAATCATGTTTGCAGCAAGACATTTTTCACAACAGGGGGTTTTTCATTGTAGCAAATTTTATCTCAGATGTGTACGCTATTTTTATTCCAATACTGTACGTCGTGCATAATTATGAGCATACACTGATTTGATATTGTTTAACATTAACATACAATTGTTTCATATTAATCACTCCACTTTGTCTGTTGGTTTAAAAAAGTCATTTATACTCTTTTATAAAAAAGGAAGTTTCAATATCTATAATTTGATTTCAAACTTCTATAAAATGCACCTGAAGCGTAACAGTACTGTAATGAATATGTCTTCTGTATACAGTACTGTAACACCTTATGAATATGTAATTAATAAATTTAATGATACAAAACTAAGAAAAAAAAACACCCAAAAAGTTACATTTTTTGGTTATGTTGTGAAGCAACATTCAAATTTTCCATCCATTCGTGAAAAAATAATTGATAGAAAATAAAAGTATTGATTTGTTCATTTTTAGCTGATTTCAATTGGAATTTAAATCAATGATTTTTGAAATCAAACAATCCTTATCCCAAAGACACTTCATACTGTACCATACTGTAATGTATAGCCAATGCACAGTTGTGCACAAAGAGGAATTGCAAAATTTACAATTAGCATTCACTTTCACTTACATCAATTTCTTGGATAATGTCTTTTATTTTGCTCATTTTGATCCTTTTTACCCTTTCTTCCAACTGGAACATTTCGGAGCGGCAATTATTTTTGTTCTTCATTCACCGTCTGCTCCTGGTGGGCAGATCCGTGTCTTAGTCATCCTTTGTGTCAGCAAAAATAGTCGTCCCAAATGTGTTGTAGGAGAGTTGCGTGTGGAGGTGGACAGTGTGCCGCACCATCATCCCGTCCTGACAGACAGCAGCTCGTCCTCGGGCTACTCCAGCTCTTCGTGTTCCCCCCGAACACCCCACTGCTGTGACGCCACTCTGGACAGGAGCAGAGATATTTACAGGCGTAAGTTGCCTCACTTTGAGGTCGCCAGAAAGACGGACACGTCTTTGTGAAGGGACATTTTGCTCATGGTCATCATTTTGTACAGCCGTCTGTGCGTCTGTTTCAGGGGTGCCAGGTCCAGATACAGTCGGAGGCGGTCAAGAAAAGGAGCGCTCGTGCATTTTTATCCTGAACTCCAGCTGCCCTGTAGGCCCCAGCCGACCCACGGCGCAGGTCCTTCCCGTCCAAACGGATATCCCCGCTCCCGCTGTTGCGTCCTGCTCCTCCCACCTCCCCTTCACTCTCTCCCATTACCACCCGCAAGGCGGCTACCCTCAAAGCCCGCTTTCCAACCAGGCGCGTGTCCTGTCTTCCCCACGAAAGCCAAGGCCGCCCCCACTGTGCGCAGAGGACAGGACTAAAGCGGTGGCTTCTGGCCCGCCCGGTACTAGTGCAGGCTTTAGTCCTGGTCCGGGTGCAGGGATGGGCATGAGGCTGGAGACCTTGCTCCCCAGACTCAAACTTAAGGCGGACGCCCCCTCCTCCCTCCATGAGTCCGAAGGCTGTCTTGGTCTTCCGCGGGCTGCGGTGGGTCTGATGGTTGAGACCAGTTGCGCTCTGACCTCCACCTCAAACAGCCTCCACCGCGTGTCCCAACCTCCTCTCCACTTTCACCTCTCATCCTCTTCATCCTCATCGCCATCCATATACTACTCATACCCACCCGCATCCTCCTTCTACACTTTTGCCACCTTCTGCCCCTCCACAAAGTCCCTCTCTCAATCTGCTAGCTCCAGTGGCGGAAGTGCTTTTGTCTCCATGGCAACCGCAAGCACCGTCCCGATTGCCGCAGTGCCCGGCAACATGTACTACCCTCAGCAATCGAGTGCGGGCCTCCCCTCGGCCTCCTCTGGCACTTCATTGGATCCGAGTCAAGGCCATACCCATTCCATGTGCGTTTGCAGCTCGTGCGGATGTCTGGGCAACTGCGGGTCCTACGGCGCCTTGTCCGCATACGCACCTGCGTCCGCCTACGTGCAGCCGTTCTCGGCCAGCTCTGTTTTTACCCTGGGCTCTCTACTCCATCTCAGCCCCCTCATGGCCTCATCCAGCGCCACAGGTACCGGTACCACGCCCTATTCCTACACATTGATGGCACCGCCACCCCTGTACTGCCAGAGCTCTGGGTCACAGGACCAGCAAAAAGGTTTTAGCTTCTACCAGCCCCATGGCATTGTGGGAAACGGGATCCAGAAGCGCATAGCGGGGAACCTTTCTTGTTACAACTGCGGCGGCCACGGGCACAGAGCGGAGGGCTGCAAACAACCACCCATGGAGTCATCACAGCAAGGTGAGTCTAGGAATGAACAATGACTGCCACTGCAGGAACCGCATGATGCCATCAGACACATTTGGAAAACAGCAGAGTGGGCAAAAACACAGTCCAGTCATACCTCGGTTTTCGACCATAATCCGTTCCAGAAGGCTGTTCGAAAACCGAAACCACGCTCTTTTTAAAAAAAATCTTTACTGAACACGTCTGTTCACAATGTAACGCTACACGAGGAAGCGTCACTTCCTCGTCTACCCGAGGAAGCGTCACTTCCTCGTGTAAGGAAGGCGAGAGGCGTCAAGTGACGCATTCAAGTGCGCTCAGTTTGTTCGAGAACCGAAATTCGGTCGTCATCCGAGGCATAAAAAACACGAAATTGTTGGTCGAAAACCGATTTGGTCGAGAACAGAGACGTTCGAAAACCGAGGTTTGACTGTATTTGTGTTGAGAAAGGGAAAAGTTAAAGTAAACAAGTCAAACCATTCACACTTGCGAAGTGTACAATGGAAAATGGATAGAAGGACGTCGATCGGTGTGTTTCAGTCGACAGTAATTTGAGGTTGTGTGTGATTTTACAGGCAACTTTCGACTGAAGTACACTCCCCACTCGGCCAATAAGGACTCTGGGGACTGAGGAAACACAGATATATTTACTCCAGCCACTGTTCATCCTTCTTCACCACGACCACAGTTTGTGCAGCTCAAGCTGAAGGTAAAGCGTCTGGCTCAGGAATGCGCAAGTCGCGCGACTCAAGAGCCCCTATCCAGCCTGTTTTATAAGTCTCGCTCTTCCAACCCCTGATTCATATGATCAGCTCATCTTTGGGGAGGGGCTCTTGAGGACCATACCTGGGCACCCCTGGTCCAGCTAGCTAGTCTTTTAGCCACAGCTCTTAGCAGAGTAGTTATCAGTGAACATGTGAAGAATCATCGGTGTCGCATGTCACAAGAAATTAAAACCTCTCAAAAGCTGGAAGTGGGCCTGCACGGCGGGAGTGGAAACCCTCAGGTCTTTTTATATTGGTATGGCCAGAGAGCTTTTCAGGACAGATACTGACACATATTTATAGACCACCTAACTGTATCAAGTAAATGCCGAGTCCTACTTGGTCCTCAAGTTCAGCCAACTTTCAAAAATGATCATGTCTGTACTTTTGGCATTGTCATGTTTTCATTTCAAGTTGTTTGCTTCTCCTCTTTGAGTTTTTAACTTTTGAGAGGTTCAAATGACTGATAAGTTGTTCTTATTATTATTACGCAATAGAGAACTATGAAGAGATTTGATAACATGGGTTTGAGGGGGGGCGGCCCGGTAGTCCAGTGGTTAGCACGTCGGCTTCACAGTGCTGAGGTACCGGGTTCAAATCCGGCTCCGGCCTCCCTGTGTGGAGTTTGCATGTTCTCCCCGGGCCTGCGTGGGTTTTCTCCGGGTGCTCCGGTTTCCTCCCACGTTCCAAAAACATGCATGGCAGGCTGATTGTGCACTCTAAATTGTCCCTAGGTATGAGTATGAGCGTGGATGGTTGTTCGTCTCTGTGTGCCCTGCGATTGGCTGGCAACCAATTCAGGGTGTCCCCCGCCTACTGCCCGAAGACAGCTGGGATAGGCTCCAGCACCCCCCGTGACCCTAGTGAGGATAAAGCGGTTCGGAAAATGGATGGATGGATGGATGGTTTGAGGGGAAGTTACGTTTTAAAATTCAATTGTGTGGTGTGGGTCTAAATAGAACAAGTCTGGAGCACAGAGCACATTTCTGCAAGCTTGTGTGCGGCAGCTTGTCTCAAAACAAAATGTACATATTTTTCTGTATTACGGTTTATACTGCATTGCACGAGACAGGTGAAAATGACATTTTTCTTTTTTTTTTTTTTTGAGGTTGCCTTTTTACTATCATAGCGCGAAACCTGTTTGTATCTCCTCTTCATTCAGTCCTTCGCTCAAGGAAGACCAAGAAGTGCCAATTTTGTCAGGTCTGATTTTAAGATTCGTTTTATTGTTGATGCAGGTGAATGACACAACACAACTGTATGAAATTTACACAAGAGAAAGCTCAGGATTGTTTCCTAATCAGTGAAACCTAGTTGACTGTAAAGTGTCTGGGCAGGACCTGGAAAATTATTAACATGAGGACGGCTTGTCCTTCTCACTATCTGGACCCCTGGAGGGTGCGGCACTTGTATGTGCCATCTTTATTTAAAATTATTATTGCTGAACTTTTTTTTTTTTTTAATATGTTGTGATCATTGTGAGTGGAAAAGGGGTTTTGCAAATTGTAGAAAGCATGCATGCTCACGTTTGTTTAGTTGTTGTCTTAAAGTCAGCTGGATGTCTCACTTTCCAGCATCAAAGGACAATCTGGTCAAATCATTCATGCTGCTTCGTCCTGGTCAGAAGCAGTTTTCAATGCCAGTATTTCAGTAACGACAACAATAAAATTGACAATTGTCGATCAGGTTCACTTTTTGTGTTCTTTCCATTGACTTTTGGCTAATTCTTGGGAAAAGTCCATTTGTGCAGTACAGTATTTTTTGTTTCTATTTTGGGATGTGCATTACATGATTTATTTTACATTTAGAAGACAAAACTAGCACCAAAAAAACCATGCAAAAAAAAGCGTTTGAATAATTGTAACATTATTACAAAAGTGTCTCAAATAGCCCAAGAGTTGTCACATTTTCCTTTAAAAATACGCAAAACTCTCTCAAGCAGCTAATGCTCAAAATAATTTGAGATAAAAGAATAACCTGAGGAAAAAAATATAAACGTTATAACATTCCATTTAATATGCTTTCTTGTAAAAGCATTGGCATCCTAATGCATTGAATATAAATCAACACTGCCCTCCATAATTACTGGCATCCCTTTTGTCTTAAATAATATTGGAGCAAAATTAAAAACAATAACTGATTAAAAAGAAGGAAATCTCTACATCCGTAAGTGCAACTTGAAACTCTACTTTGCAAAGCAAAAGCCATTCATCAAGAACACCCAGAAACACAGCCGGCTTCTCTGGGCCGGAGCTCATCTAAAACTGACTGACGTAATATGGAAAAGTTTTCCGTGGTCTGACAAGTCCACATTTCAAATTGTTTTGGCAAATTGTGGACATCGCATCTTTCGAGCCAAAGAGGAAAAGACCCATCCGCACTTTCATGGGCGCAAAGTTCAAAAGCCTGCATCTATGGCGGTAAGAGGCTGTTTTAGTGCCAATGGCATCGGTAACTTACACAACTGTGAAGCCACCATGAATGTTGAAAAGGTACAAATAGGTTTGGGAGAAACATATACTGCTTATTTCAGCAAGATGAAGCCAAACCACACATTACAGCAGCGCGTCTTTGTAGTTAATGACTGCAAGTATTAGGCTGGCCTGCCTGCAGTCCAGACCTGTCACCCATTGAAAATGTGTGGCGCATTACAAAGCGTAAAATACAAAAACGGAGACCCTGGACTGTTGAATGGCTGAAGCTGTACATTGAGCAAGAATGGGAAAGATTGCCACACACAAAGCTTCAACAATTAGCGTCGTCAGTTCCACAGGTGATGTAAGACCGTGGTAAACATGACCCTGGGCCAGCTTTTTTTTCCTAACATGTTGCAGCCATAACATTCTAAGTGAATGATTATTTGCTAAAAACAATAAAGTTTATCAGTTTGAACATGAAACTTCTTTGTCGTTGTGTTCAAATAAGTATTGGTTGAAAATTCTCGATTTTTGTTTAACATAACTTCATTGGAATTGGGTTTGTATTCTGAAGAAATAATTTTTACATCAAATCAGGTGGGCTGCAATTATTAGCACATGCAAGCAAAACAGCACCTATTGTTTCACAAGATGGGATAGTAAAGAACGATGGATCTTCAACTTTTCCTCTTTGCACAATCTCTAAATCATCCGGCAACTTGTGTGCTTTCCTCTGCACTCGCATATTTAGCTCATGCCACAGGCTTTCTATTTGCTTGGGGTCTGCGGCTGAGACGGCCACGGGAGGCGCTTGATTCTGTGTCTGGTGAACCATTTCGACAATTTTCAGGATGAGTATTCCTCTGCAATAAAGTTATTTTATTTTAAGGCTTTTAACACATCTTAACCAAGGATTGGCAATAATTATGGAGTGCACTGTATATGCAGTCAAATCTACAATTGAGAATATCTGCCAGTATGGAGACTGAATAGAATCATTTTTTATCTGTATTGATTTAAATGAGGCAGCGTAGAATTGGTGAACAGAATAAGTTCAGGGGGTGGTCCACTCGCTCTCGCCATCGCAGTTGGCTTTACGGACAAAAAGAATTAGACAAACATCACTTCAAATCTTGTTTCAAACTTTTATTGTTAACAAAAGACCAACATAAATACATATATGGCTATTGCTCAGTGTGAATGCGTGTGAGATACGGAGGGGCTGGAAGACACACAAGCCGATGCTCACCCCTCTGCAACAAACACAGTGGCTTCGACTTGTCCAATAGCACAAAACTGAAAACATTGAGGGGAAAGACTTATTCGACGAAAAAGAGTTAAACAATTCAAAATGATAAAATACTGCGACATAATAAGCAGTTGTACCTCAACAAACATAAAAAAAAAGCACTAAGGTCCATGTGCACAGACACGATGTGCAACCCACAGGGCGGCCAGAGCGAAGCCTCCAACTGACAACGGTGTGTTGAATCGCAACAGCAGAACCGCGAAATCAACCCTGTGGGCCAAAGCCAACACACTGATGCAGCTATAACCACAGAGGGACCTGTATCACTCTCGTTTCCCCTGCTAAAACTAATGACTAATGACTGAAAGAAAGAAATGCACTCATCCCTAAAGTTTCTCGACCAGTCTTATTGTAGTGTGCAAAAGTCAACTTGTTAACTTCTCTGAATAGAACCGCTCATATTCTTTCGACATTGTTTTCAATGCAGTTCTCGCATCTTACATGAATGTTGAAATACTTGGAAGCCATACTGCATGGCAGGTAAACGAAAGAGGGAGGGCGATTGCACTTACCACACATCTATCCATAACAAAGACAGCGTAAAAAGTGGACATAGCCTCTTGTGGAGCCCCTAAGTGACTATATTCTGATTCGAGGGTGGAGCCGACACACAACATCGGGTGGGCTTCACTATGTCATGACTGTGACTGAGCAGTTGCCAATGACAAAGTAGACATCTGCTAAAGAACCCTTTGCTTGATGGGAAATATGCCTCTGAATCTGACATGATTTACAAAATGAATACAAAGCTTGAATGTGAATTTAATTTCAAAAATGTCTCTGGCCCCACTTGTCGAAACACAGGATTGTATTTGTGGAATTTGAATTAAGCATCAAAATCCACCGTTTTTATCCACCTCAGACGGCGGCCATTTTGCCACTTGCTGTTGACTTAAAACGACATCACATTTGCTCAGGTTTAACGACCACCTGTTTTCTGAGTTTGGTCATGTGACAGTCATGGGCGGAGACATTGTTGGTTGTGACCTGAGCCCTGAGCACAGCGATGTGGTTTTCAGTCGACGGCGAGTGGCAAAATGGCAGCCCCGAGATGAATAAAAGCCAGCTGCATTCATATTCCATTCAAATTCACTATTCATCCGATGATCATGTTAAGACTAGCGCTGCCGCTTGAGAACATATTTTGAAGACAAAATGTTTGTGCTGACTTGCCCTTAGAATCCGGCATCTTTTTGCCACCAGTCGAGTCGTCCCTTCATGCTGCTTTAAGGCCCGCCTGCATCTGGCCCAGAGGCCACACCCACTTCTTTCATCAACTCAAGGCAATGCCTCAATGATTGTTGTTGATTCTCTACGTAACTTGCACTTCTCTCCATAAAGCTTCAAATCAACATTAGCTTTGTTCTCTTGCTACTGTAAATATAAATATATTTTAAAAAACGAGTGAAGCCGCACCACTTTTTTGTAAAACCGCAAGTTGAAATGGACAGAAAGGTAAACAGGAGATTCATTCATCTAGCCACAACACAGAAATAAATGCTACGTTGCCATAACAGCAGGCAGATTGAGATAAAGGGGACCCCATAAAAGACTCGGCGGGCTCTAACCGTGGCACACAAACCAATTCTTCTCTCTTTGCAGTCAGAACCTACGAATCACAAGAGCTTAAACCTGATGATTACATTTTACGGATCCTGTTTTAGTTGGTACAGTCACGACTAATGTGGTGAGAAGCATCATTACTTGAAAGAACATGGAAAGGAGAAAAAAAAAAAGAACCAAACAAACCACAAACTACAATTGTCCAATCGCTGGCCAAAAGGAATAAGAGAGAAGAGAGGAAAGCCGATCACTGAGGAGTCGGGCCGGCACCGAAGGTCTCCTGGGAGGCATACACCATGTAGAGGAAGCCATCTTGGTCCCGCTCCCGCTCGTACACCTCCGAGATGGCGGCCGACACGGACACCATGCTGTGGCCGTTGACCAGCAGGAAGAAAGCCTGGTTGGAATTGAGCTGCAGGCGCCTCCTGATGGTCATGGCAAGATAAATAATCAAATTGTCATTTCTTTTCCCCAATATTGCAATTAAATATGCTATTTTTTTAAGGGATTCTCCTCCCATGTTTTTTTTTTTTTTTTGACAAACACAAGCAATACCCCGTATTTTCCACACTATAAGGCACACCAAAAGAATTCAGTTTTCTCAAAAGCCGACAGTGCACTTTATAATCAGATGCGCCTTTTATATGGATCAATATTCTGATTTCTTGGGATGTAGTATTTTAAACTTTCTATAAAGCGCTTAGTTACAGCTTCAGAGGTTGTGAAGGCTCCATATACCGTATTGGCCTGAATATAAGACGGTGTTTTTTGCATTGGAATGAGATTGAAAAAGTGGGGGTCGTCTTATATTCGGGGTCTAGACATTATACCCATTCACGACGCTAGATGGCGCCATATACCATTGAAGCGAATGCTGAACTTGACTTCCCAGGCCAAAGTGAACCCCTGTCACGAAGAATAAAAATAAAAATAGCGGTAGCACAAAGAAGAAAAATAAAAAATAGCGATAAGAAAGAGAAGAAAATAATAGAAGAGATAACAGACAATGGAGAAACGTAGCGACGATCTGGAGAAAAGTGTATCTGTCACTTGATCACTTCAACTTACGTGAAACACTGTTACGTGAAACACTAATACATGTGGACTGCACTTCTTCAGCACTGCACCTATCTTAACAGTATTTAAGTGCTATTTCGCGGTTCGTTTATCGCGGCTTCAAACATTCAGAAAAAAAAATACAAAAATGTCCATATATGTGGAGTACAGTACTGTATATGTTGCTCTATGTGACTCGCTGTTGTTTTGCTGACTTTTGCAGCTTCTCGCGGACCATTAGCGAAATTTTTATATATGTTAATCGGTCGCTACTTCGCGGATTTTCGTTTATCGCAGGTGGTTTTGGTCCCCATTAACCGCGATAAATAAGGGATTACTGTAAATACATCAGCAAAATATAAAAATTTATACAAATGAAAGGCTATTGAGTGAACGAAGTTTTGACCTCTCCCCCAAATTGCAGCCTTTGCAGTTTGAAAATGCGATTGTTAATTAAGATCCACCGTGAATTAAGCTCAGAGAAGACAACGGAATAAAAAAGCAAGAAAAATGTCTCGAATCATCATACCTGATAATCTTTATGAGTTCACTCATGTTGACATGATCGGGCACTAAGAACTTTGTCTTGTCCAGGATGGGGAGCTGCTTTTCTCCTTTGTACCTCTCGATGATCACCTACGGTGCACACACACACACACAGTGTTCGATGCAGTTTCATTCACTGACTATCACATGGAATAAATGCTGCCATCTGTTAAGCTCTGAACAAGAGCCCTGCTCATTGGCGATCTTATGATTAATCCTCAGTAAACGGTGGTCCCAACGTATGAGACTTCTACATGGAAAAAAGTCCAATCACGGCTGCAATGGCAACATGCGTAGCCCAAAAACGTAACCCCGGTTGCTGTTGTGGAAGAGGCAGGTTTTGAAAATCTCATGAAGATTTTTGACCCAAAGTATGCCAGGTTGCACCTTGGGGGCAGAAAATGCGCTGCCTGATTTGTACATTTTAGTCAGGGAAAAGGGAGGCCCACCACCTAACAAATGTAACCCACTTCTCTGAGGAGACACATATGTGGTCACGGCCCGGACTTATGCATATTGCTTGCATTTACTTTAAACCAGAAATAAAGCAAAGAAAGTGCACTGACGTTTTTGAAGAAACACTGAAAAAGGTTTGCTATTGCATTTTACACGCATCATTTTAATTATGTGTGTATACTGTATAGGAGAAGTTGGGTTTATGAGGTTCCTGATGTACGGGATTTCGGGGGCCAATGTGTCTCAGTGAGGAAATTCAGAATGTTGCCATGCGAATAACATCCGGGCCCCGCGAACCCCTGCTGAATTACCGTGGGCCTGCCGCGGCTTCAGCGGTGAGAAGAGGCTGCGCACCGCGCACACACATTTTCTATTGGTCCTTTTTCTGCGCGGCAAACTAGGCATTAACATTTAGCACAGACATTTTAGAATCTGAGCGATTCTGGGTGAGATATTAGTCCCGGTTCCACTCAATTCTTAATGCCCAACCCTACTCATTTTTCATGTCAAAGCCAAAGTATAAGCTGAGCTGCAATGAGTTTTGTTCGAATAGAACTATTAATCACCCCAACTGCTCACTCATGCTGTTTAAGTGACTTAATTTCTGACATGAATTTGAACATGCTGGCTCGCTTGAAGCACACAAGTGAAGAGGCCCTCAAGGAGAAACACTCACAGCGATCTTGTTAGGATGCTGCTCCCTTATCAGCCGGACATCTTCTACTCGCTGATCTGCACAAAACAACACAAAAGCACGCACAGTGTCAGTAGGCAGGAACACACTGCTTATAACCAAAATGAGGTACAAAAAATTAATTTTAGAGAGTTGAGACTATTAATCGAGGTCCCGTGTGTGCCAGGCCTGAACATCACCTTTCGCAATACGGATTTAAGCATGCCACGTAAATTATAGCTATGATGTTTCCGTTGCCAAAAAAAATCCATTTGTTGCCCAACCCAACCCTTAGTTTACAACTATTTTACCATGTTACCGTGTGTTTTCCACACTATAAGGCGCACCTAAAAACATTAAATTTTCTCAAAAGCCGACAGTGCGCCTCTTAATCCGGTGCGCCTTATATAGCGATCAATATTCTAATTGCTTGAATGTAGTATTTTAAACTTTCTGTAAAGCGCTTTGTTACAGCTTCAGTGGTTGTGAAGGCTCCATATAAATAAAGCTGAATTGTATTGTAGGGCGGCCCGGTAGTCCAGTGGTTAGCACGTCGGCTTCACAGTGCAGAGGTACCGGGTTCGATCCCAGCTCCGGCCTCCCTGTGTGGAGTTTGCATGTTCTCCCCGGGCTTGCGTGGGTTTTCTCCGGGTGCTCCGGTTTCCTCCCACATTCCAAAAACATGCATGGCAGGCTCGTTGGGCACTCTAAATTGTCCCTAGGTATGAGTGTGAGCGTGGATGGTTGTTCGTCTGTGTGTGCCCTGCGATTGGCTGGCGACCAATTCAGGGTGTCCCCCGCCTACTGCCCGAAGACTCCTGGGATAGGCTCCAGCACCCCCCGCGACCCTAGTGAGGATGAAGCGGTTCGGAAAATGGATGGATGGATGGATGAATTGTATTGTATTGTATTCCCTTTTGTGTAGCTCCATCTAGTTCAGGGGTGTCCAACATTGGTCCTCAAGGGCCGCTGTCCTGCCTATTTTCCAGTAATCAAATGGTTCTAATACTGCTTCAGAGCCGGATAATGAGCTGATCATCTGAATCAGGTGCGTTGCGGCCGGGAGAGCTGGAAAACAGTCCACCGTGATCGAGTCCAGTTCAGGTTTGAATCACAAAGGTCTGGTCTGAGTCCAAGTCTAGTCGAGGTCCCAGTCAAAGTCCAAACCCAAGTCCAGTTGAAATCAAGAGTAAAGCTTTAAGACAGGAAAATAATATTTTGAAGACCACAACATGGAAGAAATGTCATTATGCTCAACAGGCTTCTTAGATGGCATGGAACCCTTTGCTTTCAGATAAACAACAAAAACAATTGCTTTATTAATGGTGGTCGAGCTCGGGCTGAGAGACGAGGAGGGAATTGGGCACTCGGAAGTTGTAAAAAGAATGCTTAAAAGAAAATTGGACAATTAATTAGTCGTCCTCGGCGAGGCCACCATTGATTAACTTCAGGTGGCTGGACACAGTCACCTGGCCATCGGGCCACTATGAATGTCGAACCCTGTATAATATTAATCAAGGTATAGCACGGATATCGAGCAAAAAATAAGCCCAAGAGGACATTGCATGAAATGAATTGCTTTCAAGATCAAAATCTACTCTGAGCATAATGGTTTTAGCCATAATCAAGCCGTGCCACAGCATTATTATATGTGAAGGCAGAAATTAACTAATTTTCCAAAGAATTGAACTTGTATAGCTCATTTGTGGCATTATGTGTCCTTCCAGGAAAACAAAATCACTCCAAAAACATCTTTACACAATCTTAATTGATTTAATCTTAGCAATGCCAAAATTCAACAGAGTTAAACACAGAACATTGTTAATGCCCCTGCCCCGCAGTTTTGTGAACTTTGAACCTCCAACAATACAATACAATAACTATAACTAGCTACAAAAATACAATACAATACTCCAAAAACTAATCCTATCTACGCCATTTTTTTGGTGGGCCGAATGACAACAAATATACTGATCACCTCAGAATCCTCAGCAGTGTATAACAGAGTTCTGGCTCGAGAGGTGTGTATTTATTGGCACTTCTGGTGATTTAAAGGCATCCACAGTTGTGACAGTGAAATTGTCGTGTTCAAATCTAATTTTCACACTGAAACGGTGTTTATCTTACTGCGAAATGTGGGACAAAATCCTGTGATAACAGCTTAATTAGGTTAAGTTCAGTGCGCAGGAATAGGGAAGCTCTGTGGGACGGTGTTTTGTCTCTCGTGACACATCTGAGTCATCACTTTTCAGTGGCCATAAGAGACCGAAAAGAAGGAAACACTGGATCTGAGAGCTGGCAAGTGCTTGTCTGAAGAAAGGTGTGGTGGGGTTGCCTGACATTTCTTGCCTTCATAATAATGGAAATTGCGAAATTTGCTCACGCCACCCTTTAAAGCAAGGAACCACATTTGCTAACACAGTTCAGTAGAAAACGGCACATCTCAGGTATTTAGTCCCAACCAAAAGGGGCTGTTTTTGTCATCCGCTGTCTGTGGCCCATGAGCTTTGCACAAACTGAATTCCACTGAAGTTGGGTGTTGTGTCAAACGTAAATAATAACAGCAGGGATGTCCCAATCATGCTTTTTTTGACACCAGAGTCAGAGTCTTTAGGTTTACCCATCTGCTGATATCAAGCTCTGATCCAATACTTCGGCAATCCATTAAGAGAAAAAAAAAGGGTGCACATGAGTTTTTCTTCTCAAATTAATATTAGACATAGTAGTAGACGTGTTTTCCATGTAAATGCCCTAATCCGTTCCAGCCCCCGCCCAAATTCAGCCAAAATGCAGTCATTTACAAATAAATCAAAATATGTAACAAATACATGTTACAATTAGATTATTGAACAATAAATGACAGTTGTGTATAATGTAAAAAACAAAGTATAGCGTAAAGAATAAAAATAATGGTTATTTAGCTAGGGCATTTCCAGTGGTTAGCACGTCGGCTTCACAGTGCAGAGGTACCGGGTTCGATTCCAGCTCTGGCCTCCCTGTGTGGAGTTTGCATGATCTCCCCGGGCCTGCGTGGGTTTTCTCCGGGTGCTCCGGTTTCCTCCCACATTCCAAAAGCATGCATGGCGGGCTGATTGGACACTCTAAATTGTCCCTAGGTGTGAGTGTGGGCGTGGATGGTTGTTCGTCTCTGTGTGCCCTGCGATTGGCTGGCAACTGGTTCAGGGTGTCCCCCGCCTACTGCCCGAAGACGGCTGGGATAGGCTCCAGCACCCCCCCGCGACCCTAGTGAGGATCAAGCGGTTCGGAAAATGGATGGGTTATTTAGCTTTTAACTTTGTCTTCATTGGGTTTTTTTGCCCCCTTTTAATTCATGTTCTCTCTCAGAAGTGGTTTTTGCCTGGCGTTTTGGAAAGAACTGATGCAAGGACGTCTGCTTTTGTCCAATTTTAACAATCCTTCGAAAATGTCCAAGGCAAACACGACTGGTGAACACTTTTTCTGGGTGATGCACAGTTACGTAAAGCTACTCATGGCCCGAGGAACGAATGAGGAGGACGCTGCATAGACAAATATCTATCTATCTACAAACAGACACATATGGTAGAAGTCCCTCTTAGGCAATGGGATGCCAGGATGATGCTCGGTCAGAACCAATGGCAGAGCAGCTCGAAGTATGTTGCGTTCAGGAAACTCGGAGTAGCAGTCCTTGCTGTATTTTTACCTTTCGTATCTTGAAATTTCTTTCGTAACAAGAGGCAATATTTTCCTGTTGAGGCATTTCTTAACTTGAAAATTTCATATGAAGAGACGTTCGTAAGTAGAGGTACCACTATGTATTATATGGACCATTTCATCTCATAAATGTCGTTTGCTTAACAGTTCCAATATTTTTTATTTTATGCACTAAATGTGATGGTACTGATACACATATTGAACATTTCAGCATGCATTTGGTTCATCTGAGAACTTGTTTTATCATGTCATTTATTTTTTGTACTGAAACTCTTAGTTGATTTTGAGCATAAAGCTAGCAAATACAGGTGTAAAGCCATGACATTTACACAAACTGAATCTTAACTTTAAACACATTACATATCAATGTGCGGATACATTTTTCACACTTTGGTGACTTACTTTGCTTGTAATACATTTATTATGTCCACCAAATAAGACATGGTTTCTAGGTGTGGGGTTTTTTTTTAAAGGCCATCTGCGACAAACTTCTACTACTTTCTGATTCATTTTCGGATGTAATTGAGCTGAGGAACTGATTGTCAAAAAGGAACCGTTTCTATGACCTAATTTAAAATTAAACCAAAAGATTCCTCTTTTTTTTTTTTTTTTAAAGTCCAACATCAACAGTTTGAACAGTCAAATTAATATGCTATGAAAACCATAACAGTGACCTTTGATTTTGCTTCATTTTCACAGTCCTTCCACAAAGCTAGTTATTGTAAACAACCCCCACCTACAAGTTTACGATGGATACCAGAAGATAGTGGTGAAGCACTACATTTGTGCAAATGACGCTCCTCAACTCATTGGCAGATTCTCCCTCGAGTTCCTCAAGTCAGTGCAACACAGTTCCTTAATACCAAGATGCCAAAGGGATACTTTTACTCGGTGAACCGCAAATATGTGCTGGTTCACTGTACCAGAATTCAAGTGTAATTTAAAATTTTGACAACAATAAATAGCATTTCATTGAGTACAAGTGCTCTACCAGAAATAGAAGCTGGACATAGTTGTGACCGTGTAATAAACAGCTTTGAGCAAGTGGTACACGGGACGACCACGTTGTTGACTAAAGGGGCCCATGTTGCTGCTCGAATCCCCTCACGTGCTTTCCTTGCGTAAACTGAGACAAATAAACGTGACTTTCAACCGGAAGTCGGTTGTATTACCATCAAAGTGACTGAAGTCAACAGTACTGTAAAGTATAAACAATACACTTGCGAGAACTATACCGCAGTATCCATGCCGTGTGAATAAAAACGGGAACTTTGAGCAAGTGTTGCATGTATTTTTGTCGGACACTTCTTGCTCCTCCTGAAAGCGTCCCATCCCCCAATCCTGCAGCTCAACTCCCGTGCCCTCTTTCGACACTTGTTTTCTTTCCACTGCCTCACAAAAACAGACGGTAGAATACCACCACGGTCAGAAACGGAATGCCATACAGATACCTTTTTGCGTTTTACACAACAAGTAACAAGACAATGAGGCCTTCCAGTCAACAAACCTCCATCTGCCTCTACTTGTGTTTGACGCAGTTTGACTCTGAAGTGTCCGAAATAAAAGCTCAACTCGCCGCATTTTGCTTTTCTAACGCACCAGACAGGGCAACAAAAATACACAACATACAGAAAAAGTGGGACTATGGAAAAAGATGTGGGGAAAAATACCTACCGAATGTTCTTCTTTGTTTGAAGGATTTTTCTGAAGGCATAATGCGTCAAAGTCGTCGTCCCAGTCGACAACGGAGGTAAATGGCGGTGTTAGCAAACAAAAGGGCCGCTGTTGACGACAGGGTCCGTAAAAAGCGGCGCGTGGAGATATGCTGTAATGGCAGTGAGGAGCTGTTGACGTTACCCGATGCGTTTCGACGTGCTCGCTTCCTACCTCTGTGTTTTTATCGTGACGAGCTCCCAAAAGCAAGCAAAACAAACCCGTCAGCTGACTAGTGACGTCACGAAAGACTCTCCGTTTCCAACATCTCAGCTTCTCCTATATGGAGCAATACAAGTGCTACATGTATGGTACGTACGTTTCTTTTCTTTGATTGGTAATATAACAGTTAATGTCAAATTAGCTGTTCGTCACCTTGACCCACTGTTTCCTTTAAATGCTCATTCTAATGCTACGAAAAAAAATTGGAGGACTTTTTCTGCCCCCCCACTCCCCTTGAAAATTAAAATAATGTATTGAAAAATGTTTTTACCCCCTTATAAATTATCATTGTATTGAGACAAAATGTGACTCTAGTTGTAGTAAATTTGATTGCTAAATATTACAATGCTCTTGAGTACAGAAGCGTGGAGCTTCCAATTCATTCATTTATTCTTTCATTTCCCGACCCGCTTCATCCTCACAAGGGTCGCGGAGGGTGCTGGAGCCTATCCCAGCCGTCTTCGGGCAGTAGGCGGGGGACATCCTGAACCAGTTGCCAGCCAATCGCAGGGCACACAGAGACATACAACCATCCACACTCACACTCACGCCTAGGGACAATTTTGAGTGTTCAACCACCTGGAGCAGGATGGGACAATATGTTATACTGTATGTATTTTTTAAACTATGGTCCAGGACGTCTTTTTTTTCTGTGGGAGTGGTACGGTATGTGAGTTAAAATCCAGTCCCATGTCACCCTATAATGAACAACTGTTGCTGCGGTCAGCTTGACTTCTTCCTAACAGTGTACACATAAATAAGCGGGTACTTGTGGCAGAAAAAAATGCCCCAAGCATATTTTTTTTGCACCGAGGTCCTCGAATTACTCTAGGTCTTATTTTAGCACTACAAAAAAAAAAGGAGGAGCAATTGTGGTGTCCATGCTTTTGATTGCTGGATATGTGCGAGCACACTGCAAGCTTCAGCTCACCAGTCACTACTACATTGCTGTTTGTCTTTCTACGGGCAGTTAACAACCCTAACATCCTGATGGTCATCAGTCTGTGGAATGATTTTCATGAATGTGTGTGTGACATTAAATCACCAGAAAAGTGACTTAAAAGTGCACAGCAGAGTCTGGTATGTATGGTGTGGTATCACAGCCAGTATGTGGCAGTGTTGCGCTCCATTGACGCAATGCATGACAAAAGAACCCTATCGACGTAGATAACCAAGAGAGCACGACTGGGCTCGTTGTTCATGTGCAGACTTAGTCACCATTTGAAGTCCCCAGGGATCTCTTCCATTCATTTGTGCTCAGGTACCTGTACAGTATTTGGCTCTAGTAAATCGATCAATTTTCAACACCGCTTACACTTAGGGTCACGGAGGTTGCTGGAGCCTATCCCAGCTGAATTCTGGCCAAAGGCAGACAAACTCTGTGAACTTGTCGCTAGTCAGTCAAAGGGCACATATGCTGTAGAGACAAACAACTATTTACACCCACATCCGCCCACACCGTCACTGAGTGGGAAGCCTTGCGAGACTTTTTTTGTGATTAAGGGCTATATAAATAAATGTGACCTGACTTGACATAATGGAGCAGTATGGAATCAATTGAAACATAATTAAACGCTTGAAAACAAGTCTTTAAAAAAATCAGTGTTTACCTTATTTGAGATGTTTTAATAAAGGTTAAAATGGAAAAATGAGGCCATCTATTTTAGCTTCATATTTTTATATCCGATTCCAGATAAGTAGTGCATCATCAATCATGAACCTCACTGCATATCACTGATAACAGTGTGTTTTTATCAATATTAGAGAAAAGAAAGAAAAATATAGATCACCTGACAACAAAGAATAACTACATACCAGTAACTTTTTTTGTCGTTCACGACGGTCGCGCTGTCAGACTACCAGATAAATATCATTGTGTATCTCAGACCGGTCGAGGTGTCACACAAGTTGGAGGACACTTCCAATTGCTCAACGACGTAGGACATCTCACACTATGCGGCAAGACGAATAAAAATTGTGACATGCCAGCTCATGTCGGCTCAAAATCGGGCAACATTCGTTTAGTCTGACATTGGCATCAGAAGCCAGATGCAGCCACAGCAGTCACACGCAAATGGTACAATTAATGTTACACTCTTGTCAAGTACGCCTCTGTAAGGTGCTTAAAAAAACTCCTGTACCATGTGCCACCTTTAACTTTAAGCACCTGCCCTTCCAAAGGCCCTACTCATAAAAACACACACTTGCTGTTATTGTTTTTGAGACCAAAAAAAAATGAATTAACAATAACTGAAATATTAAGTATTTTATGAATACTTTAATATATATTCTGTTTTTAAAAAGCCAACATATGACGGATTGTAGTAACAACAACAAAAACTCACAAGAAAATATTGCAGTTTACATTTTTTTCCAGCTGGGGGAGAACTTTGATCATCTGTTGCACTTGATTTGCCTGGACGGAGGCCTCGGGATCCTCATTGTGGTAAGACATTTTATTCCATGTACCAATTTAGTTTTTTTTAAGCTTTAAGGTTCTGCAAGAGGTAACTTGGCTTAAAAAAAAAAATCAGTTCCCCCATTTACACAGATCATTTCATCAGGCTCCTCACATTATTGACAGCAGTTTTGTACCAGAAGCCGGTTACTTTTTTATTTTTTTTCTGCCTGAAAATACACGTGTAAAATTGATTTTTCTAAGGTCTCCATGGAATACCATTTTAATTAATTTCCACTTGAAACCTTCAAGTAATCGGAACTGACAGACATGCCCACCATGTTTCTCAATATGGAGCATGGCCGGTGCGTGTATGTGTGCGCGCGCGCTTTTGAGGTTGGTCTGGGAGTTGCCCTCACTCAACTGTCTTTCCTTTTGTCAAATATTTGCCATCAATATTTAGGCCTGTGCTCTCTATCCCTTTCCCCTTGTCGTCCTACCGTCACCCTGATCTCATTAGTTCGGGGGCAGCGCTGTGATTTCACAGCACTCACCGGGAGACTCAAAGAAAGCACCTGTTGTCACAATCAGTAGCAGAGAAGGCTGAAGTGTGACTCGCACTCATATGGAATGTTGACACTTTTCGAGTGTTATCTGTTGCAGGGAGCAACAATGTGTATTTGGTGGGAATGACAAATGATTGAATTGTCAGGATTTGAATGTGCATGCCATCACGGACACCCAATGATTTGACTTTAGAGCTTTGTCTTGAGTGTGTGAGAGGTGGGCGACACTCTTGAATAGGCACCAGCCAATCACAAAGCACATACAGACCAACGATTACACCGTCCTACACACCAAAAGTATAAGTGTAATTTAATAGTAGTAATCATCCATCTATCCATTTTCTGATCTGCTTTATCCTCACAAGGGTCGTGGGGGTGCTGGAGCCTATCCCAGCTGTCTTCGCGCAGTATACGGGGGACATCCTGACCCGGTTGTAAGCCAATCGCAGGACAAACAGAGCCAAACGACCATCCGTGCTCACACTCACACCTCGGGACAATTTAGAGCAGAGGTGTCAAACTCATTTTTGTCATGGGCCACGTTAGTTACCATTATGACCATATACCATGTACCATAACATAAACCATATAAAAGTGAATAATAACGGTTTACCCAACCATTGTTTAAGTTACTGTAATGAGGGGTTTGGTAACAAGAAAATGCTTATAATGTGTCTTTTATTTATTCCATATAAAAAATTTACATTTTGGTATAGATTTTAGCACGCACCATGGAAGTTGACATGTTTGATTTGCTTTCGCGGGCCACATAAAATGATGTGGCGGGCCAGAATCTGGCCCCAGGGCCTTAAATTTGACATCCGTGATTTAGAGTGTTCAATCAACCTGCTATGCATGTTTTTGGAATGTGGGAGTAAACAGACAATCCGGAGGAAGGCCAGAGCCAGGATTGAGAAATCCGAACACTGCACTGTGAGGTCAACGCGCTAACCACTCGACCACCCACCTAATAGAAATAATAACATACATAATATATAGTCTTCAATTAATTTGTATCTTTGGGATGTGGCACGAAACCAGTGTCCAGAGAAAACTCGTGAAAGCGAAAAGCTTGGGGAAAACATGCAAACTCGACATTGGTATTTTTTTCCAATGTGGAAACAAACCTAGATCTCCTGACTGTGATGCAGATGTCTTCACCGCCAACCTCCAGTATTTATTACAGTCTGTTCTCATTTTTTGCACGTGCTCTATGTTCAATGATGTACCACGATAGGATAATTTCTACAAAGTAGAAGTGGACTTTTTTTTAAACACCTATATTAAGCCATTACAAACACCCACACTCAGTTCCCACCCTTCTAAACACTTACACGAAATAAATGTAACTTTTAAAACATGCAAAATAAAAACTAAATACAGGCACTGTAATTCCTCGTTTTGGTAATGTGAGCTAGTTGCCGTGACGACGGGGATTGTATTTCCGGTGGAAGTTCTCGTATGTCTTCCCAATTAGAAGAAAAAGCAGAATGGTAGTCATGGCAACTAGCTTACATTTCCACAAGAAGGATATCTAGCATGTCGCTGATGGTGTAGTGGTACACTTGCCTGATTTTTGTGCGGGCTGCGTGGGATCGGTTCCCAACTCAGTGACAGTTCGGATGTGGGTATGAATGGCTGTTTGTCTCAATATTCATGCCCTGCCATTGACTGGTGACCAATTCAGGGTATAGTCCATCTTCCACCCGAAGTCAGCTGGGATAGGCTCCAGCACCCTGCGCTACCCTGTTCAGGGTAAGAAAATAGAAGGAAATGAATGGATGGATTTACAGCGCCTAAAGGCGCATAACCCCACCAGGATTGTACCTTTGTACAATGCAACACAGAATTCTTGTTCAGGTAGGCTGTTTGAAACTAACAAAAAAAAATATATTAATACACAGTTATTAAACTGATGTTTAAGGTCCTGGCCTCCCTGTGCCTGCGGGGTTTTTTCCGGGTACAAATGAAAACCTCGCGATAAGAGTGAAGGTGTGTTAACTGAACCACAAAGTAGTGAGAGAACACGGGATATTTTCTCATCAAATGGACAAAAGAGATGAATGCTGTTCATTGTCCATGAAAACCTTCCAACTAAAAATTTGCTCTTTGAGCACTAGGAACATCAATTTGCTGAAACCTAAAAGCACTGAATGTTCAGTCATTATCACTTCCATCTTGACCACTCACTGTAGATGGTGATGATTAATAAGATAAGAAAACCTTTATTTGTCTCACAATGGAGAAATGCCCACTTTACATCAGCAAAATGATGAAAGTAGAAGACAAAAGTATGTCAAGAAATATAAATATAAAATATAAATATAAGCATATTAAAAATGGGTGAGTGGGGGTGAGTCCAGGTTTTCATTAACATACCTGTCAACTTGTACGTTTTCCCCGTATTTTATCAGTTTTTTTAATCATTTCAAATCATGTACGGCTTTTATACGGAAAAAAACCAAACAATTGTGAACCGATCTCACAAAGACCATTTTGGCTCAAATCCAGATCGTCTCACCTGCTGGTAGCCAACGACAATGCCGTCGTCGATCGCTACTATTGTCACGGCAAACCAGCAAAAGTAATCCTCAGTCGTATTTTTTTTTTTCATCGCAGCGTACGATCGGATTGATAAAGCATGATGTGCGCATGCGCGGTATGCCGTTGTACGGGTTTTTGTTGTTTTATAAGGGGAATCGTAATCATTTATAAGGGCAGCTATTAGCCGAGGTTGACAGGTATGGATTAATTCAATTACGTCTGCCTTAAGTTTTCTGCTGTGAACTTAGTCAACTGGATTCGGCATTTTTGACCACATCATGAGCCTACCTAAATTGGCTCAGGTAGAGAAACATATAGACAAATACAGTATTCACAGTCACATTCACACTTATGAACACACGGTAAATCTTCCATGGACGTGTGTTTTTGGCAGGAGGAAAAAGCCTTCACACACAACGTTGATGCATGCAACACGAGGCGCAGCTGAGCATTGTGGAGAGCAAACTAAATTCACTTTACTTTTAATACAATGATGTTGAAATCTGCCCAAAACAGTGAACCCCTCCTGCATGGCTGCAAACCAAAAGGGGCAAATGAGAAAAAAAAATCCATCTGGCCCATCGGGGGAGGATTCTTTGAGTCTGTCCCTCAATCATCTGAACAAAAAGACACGGGGATGGGATTTTTGGCTCGGATACTCACATACTCCCAACCTCTAACAAAAGATAAGTAAGATTGACCTCAAAGGTGATAATTTCCGAAAAAGCATCATGTTTGCAGAGAGCACAGTTTCAAGTTTCTGATCTGAGCAGAAGATCAAAAAATACAAACATCTGCTTTTTCAGAAATCTAGTCGAGTGCAAACAAAGCTAGCAATAACCACCCAGAAATTCCATTGTGGAGCGAGAGGATGACAATGGGGAGAGGTGGAAGGAGGTGGAAATATTTTGAGATAATGACGCCATTGCTTCCCGAAGTCATTTGACAGAGACACCTGCTTGGTCCACTTTATGCTTTTTATTTGAAGTGGGAAACATTTCAAGTAAAATAACACTGTTAAGCTTACCTGTATGTTTTACCTTCGATGGGTTGTCATGACAATAGAAATCTATGATCTTTGAGTCAAATATTTTATGGATGTGTATTGATTTGCATATCAACTTTTATTGTCATGGTCTTCTATTAAATATTGATCAAAATATTTATTTCGAGAATACTTTGTGAATGTGACACGGTGTCGACTGGTTAGCACAACTGCCTCACACTGTAGAGGTACAGAGTTCAATTCCTTAGCGTTTGTTGTAATTTGTCGGTCTTGCGTTTGTTTGTAAATAAAGATCCATCCATCCATCCATTTTCCGGACCGCTTCATCCTCACTAGGGTCGCGGGGGGTGCTGGAGCCTATCCCAGCAGTTAGGCGGGGGACAAATTGCCAGCCAATCGCAGGGCACACAGAGACGAACAACCATCCAGCTCACACTCATACCCAGGGACAATTTAGAGTGCCCAATGTGCGATGCATGTTTTTGTCGGGAGAACATGCAAACTCCACACAGGGAGGCCGGAGCTGGGATCGAACCCGGTACCTCTGTTTGTGGACTACCGGGCCGCCCTGTAAATAAAGATATTTTTGTCAAAACCTCTTATCTCTGTCTATGATTGTAGAATCCCAATTCTGTTCGGAATTTTTCTGGAAACCTGACAGAATAATCCTGACCATGGATTCCGCAGACACGATTAGGAACGATTTGGGCAGCCAAGGACGATTGGTGGAACAGCAAGAGTCGTCGCTCATGGAACTCTGTGATGCGGTCCCTCTGCTGGCCCACCGGTTCGATCAATTAGGGATCACGCATTTAGTCAACCGAGGTATGCTCCCAGTAGACCCTCGCCTGCCTACCACCAGGGTGTACACACCCGCGATGATTTATACACCTGTGTAGCCTTATTTTTGAACAGAAACCATACACATATGCTAAGGACGGTTCAAAGATCGCTTTTATGATGAGTCTATTAACTAGCAAGTTCCTGGGCTCTGACTGTGAGCAATACTTTGGTCTTCATTCCCAGACTCTCTCGCTGCGTTCCGTCTGGTGTTTCACCATCCGGTCTGGGGTAAGGTACCCCAGAGGGCAATTATTGGACTGTGCACAGGGTAGTCAGTCAGTTGCTGACGAGTCTATTACTTTTCATACAGGGATGGCAACACAGATTTTGTTTTTCAGCTGAAATGTTGTAACGATTGACTTAGGGGAGGGGGGCACGGGGGCGCAGCCCCCCTGAAGCTGAGAGGTTTGCAGTGAAATGAAAGTACAATTTAATGCAAAAAAGGACAGAAAAATGAAATTGTGGAATAACATTAATCGGCAAATTTAATATAACTTTAACTCACTTTTTTTCTCCAAAGTTTTCTCACTGTCTTCAGTCACTATTTACACACCAGAGTACACTATTTACACACTACTGTATTTAGTGTACCTGTCTATCGGCAAGGGCCGTCAGTGGGGCAGATTCGTTGCTTGGTTCAGCCAAAGTACCCCAGTGCGTAACGTCTTTCGTTGTATTCGCTGACGAAGTTTGTTTTGCCGGAAAATGCTCCGATGGCCCATGTTTTTTCACTTTTGTTGCATGAATAATTGCAGTAGGGCGGCCCGTCAGTGGTTAGCACGTCGGCTTCACAGGCAGAGGACCGGGTTCGAATCCAGCTGTCGGCATCCGGTTTCCTCCCACGTTCCAAAAACACTGGCAGGCTGATTGAACACTCTAAATTGTCCCTAGGTGTGAGTGTGAGCGTGGATGGTTGTTCGTCTTTGTGTGCCCTGCGATTGGCTGGCAACCAATAGGGTGTCCCCCGCCTATGCCCGAAGATGGCTGGGAAGGCTCCAGCACCCCCCGCGACCCTAGTGAGGATTAAGCGGTTCAGAAAATGGATGGATGGATGGATTTCTGTCAGTGCCACGCATCCACGGGAGCCACAGTTAATTAAGTCACTACAATACACACAATAAGCTTTGCCCGCTACGTCTGGTTTCTTCAAAAATTGTCCAAGAGCTTCTGGAACTTCGTCGAACTTGGAACCAATTTTAACCTGGCGAATGCTTGGCCCTTCTTTTGACCCATGTGTACTCATGGTGTCACAAAAAGGTTGGGAACCACTGTTGTTGGACACAGGTGTCAAACTCAAGCCCCAAGGACCAGATCAGGAACATCACATTATTTTACACTGTAAGCCAAAGCAAATCATGCTTCATCTTCGAGGACCCTTGTAAAAACATGTACAGTCAAACCTCGGTTTTCGTCCATAATCTGTTCCAGAAGGCTGTTCGAAAACCGAATTGTTCGAAAACCGAAACCACGCTCTTTTTAAAATAAAAATGTTTTTTAAACACGTCTGCTCACAATGGAAAGTGAAACGAGGACGCATCACTTCCTCGTCTGCCCGAGGAAGCGTCACTTCCTCGTGTAAGGAATGCCAGAGGAGTCAAATGGTGCATTCAAGTGCGCTCAGTTTGTTCGAGAACCGAAGTTTGTTCGTCATCCGAGGCATAAAAAACACGACATTTTTGGTCGAAAACCGAATTGGTCGAGAACCGAGACGTTCGAAAACCGAGGTTTGACTGTACTAACATTTTCAATTGTCATGTGGAATAGATAACGTTGAGACTTCTTACAGTAATTTGAAAAAAGGACAGTAAACTACAACCCTTGACCTCTGATACCAAAATTAAGAATCTATCAGTTTGTTGTGTATGACATAATAGCATGATGAAATGATTAAACATTTACGTATTTGGTTTCACTGTCATAAAGGCCTTCTCAGGGAGGTGGCCCATGACAAAAATTTGTGTTGACCCACAAATTACCACCAGGGACAAATATCTTCAATAAAACTGCAATTTCCACAAGAGCTGCACTATTAAACCATGTTGTCTAAGTATGTATGTATTATTTAAAAGGTGCAAATACTCTCATGGGAATGCCTACATAAAGGTCTTTATTGTTTTATGTTACTACGCGCTGCGCCGTATCTGAGAAAGGAAGAAATCACAGAAGGAAAGAAAACATAGCTGCCATCTATAGACTAATAAAATTGTGGTCATCAAGAGACATGTCTGCTTCATATAGAAAGCCAGGTGTAAGCCATTCACACGCGTGTGTGGTTGGGGGTGGGGGGGGTGGGGAATAAAATCCACCCTGGTAAATCTGCTGTGACCTTTATTTCAGTCGCTACCTTGAATCCGTGTCATTAGCTGCTCTTGCCTCAGCATGCACTGTGCAGCTTTCCACAAACTTAGAGCAAACGCATGCATTGCAGTGTGGCTCTCACGTGTTTTTTTCCCCTCAGTCTTTCAGACCTTGACAAAATAGCACCTATGAAGGTAATAACGTCAACCCCCCCTCCCTTGCCAATCTGCTGTTCAGCAAACACCGATGCGGTCAACCAGCAAATTTATTGTCAATTTGCAATGCTCCGCTGACGCCGAGCCATGCGTTCCAACAAGCTCCTTATGTTAGACGAAGCAAGTACTTAACAACTGTTCAAAAATGTTATATCCATGACCACCCGTGTCAGCTAATGCCATGTTAACGTGCATCAATTTAAAAGGCTAATGTAAAGCTACAGGTTAGAGGTCCAAAATTGAGAAGCTTCCTAAGGGTCTTTGCCATGTTTTGTGCTGTAATTGTTGTTGGATAAAGGGCTCAAATGAAAGCTCACACTGTACAACAAATTGTATGGGTCATATTTATTTGAAGGTTACCACCGCATTATGCTTGGAGAAAGGGTGGTGGGGGGTGGGGGTGCAGTAGAAACATTTAGGATTGTGGCCTTTTCGGGATTACATTGCTTGTGCTGTTGCCAAGACGACCGCAATTAGAAAAGACTAGGTTACCAGGCAACCATAGCAACCAACCAAGGTGAAAGCGAAAGCGCTGGCTTTACCTGTTTCTTAGGAGTAGGGCTAGTACAATGGGTACTTCACTTGAATGATATATTTCATTTAATGTAAGCATTCGTTTGCTATTCTGCTAAACTGTATGCGGAATGGCTTAGACATACTCGTTCAAAAACAAACGATGCTCAAAGGCTGATTGCGGGAAAAACAGCACTCGAGTAAAAACAGCACAATAGACGTACACAATATATTTTTTCCTCGCCAATCTTTTTCTTCGGGGACTAAACAACAGATGATGTGTCCTGTTTGTGGGCCTGCTGTGTTAGCTTTCTGTAATTAGATGATTATCACAGCATGTTGTCAAACATCAGTTTACACAAACAAATATAATGACAATGACATAATAACATTGCCCCTGCTCATCGCAGGAAATAACTTCTTGACCAGATCGTGATAATATAGCCATCAGATGTCGCATTGCTACTTTTTCATTTCCACCAGTCTCGCCACTTTTTACATGGCCATCATCTCCTTTCATCTTCCCATCGGTGAATGCTTCTTGTGTAGCCCTGAAGCGCCATTGCGCAGTCTTCCAGACTCGTGCGCACACACGCCTCACAGGTTCACCATGGTGTGTAACCAGAGGCTAAACCTAGAGGAACACTTAATCCCTCAGCACCTGCTCCTCGTACCACCGTGACCCCTTGCAGCTGGACGGACATGTGCCTTTTCATGTTTGTTACACACGTTATGCATCAGCAACTTGGCATTAATGTCAGAGGTGTTGTAAGAGTTTGCGAGAGGAGGTGTGTCAAACCATTTGCATATTTGTGAATACGTTCCGAGTGCTTAATGTTGCTTAGTATTCAGCGCATTTGTTTGCAGGCTGCGTGACCGCCATACAATCCAAGTTCAATTCTGAGGGCACAAATCCATTTGTTGTTTTCGCAATGCTGAGACCATATACAGTAGGAGGGGGTAATTATTTGATCCACTGCTGAATATCAAAGTTAGAAATAGAAATTCTGTTTTATGATTGTTTTAATTGAGTGAAAAATCATATAGATACATGCAACATGTGTTGCCTTCATTATAAGGCTTTTTATTTTTTGCGGCTCCAGACATATTTGTTTTTTGTTTATTTTGGTCCAACGCTGCCGCTGCTCAACCCGTATTGTTTTATTGTTTTTGTTCCTGATTGTAAAGTGTCCTTGGGTGTCTCGAAAGGCGCTTATAAATAAAATTTATTATTATTATTATTATTAATATGGCTCTTTCAACATTTTGAGTTACCGACATCTAAGGTCTAATCAGAGCGACGTGCCATTTCAAGGCTTCAACGCACTATTGGGTTGAAGTCTGGAGACTGACTAGATCATTTCATGCTTCTTGAGGCACACCTTTGTTGCCCGACTGATGTGTTTTGGGTCACTGTCATGCCTGAAGACCCATCCACCATAGCTCAACTTTGGGACTTTTACTGAAGAAAGAAGGTCTTTGTCCAAGATTTCTCAGTAGGTGGGGTTGTAACATGCTCGGTGGGCCCGTTTTGTACATCAAGATGGCCGTGACAACGAAGCTGCAGTGGATCTCGAAAGAATCTATGCAGCAGCGCATGAAGGCATAGCAGAGAAGTCTTAATATTTCCTTTGTGACACCACTCTGGTAACCTTTCTCTCAATTCATATGCCAATACTGCTGCTGTGAAATCATACGAATCCCATTCAAATCCCATGCCGCGGACTGCAAGGAGAATAAATGGTTCTCACGCAGAACAGAACATTTGTCATTCATCATGAAACATCAAGGCAAGGCAAAAAAACATACCAGTTGCCCTAAATTTGCACATTTAACAACATCAGAGAGTCAAAAAAGGAGTTTTTAACCCAATATATATATATATATATATATATATATGTATATATAATATATATACATATATATGTATATATATAATATATATATACATATATATATATATATACAGTATATATAAATATAAGTAAAAGATAAGTCCAGCAATGAGAAGAATCGGTTGCCTATTGTTACTTGTCTGGGTTTTTTTGCCCTTCTTGGTTTAAATGTAAGCAAAACACAAATACAATATAAAAACCCCCAAAGTGATCAGTTTATTATAATAAAACAGACATTATGTATGTATAAAAAACAACAGAGTTAAAAAAAATAATTTAAATGTCTTTTCTTCACTTTATAAAATCACGTGCTTGTGGTATCATTTGATGTACAATTCCCAGTATAAACAATCATTGGTTCCTCTTGGAAGCTCAGTGAGAGACATCTCTTGCAGAACTCCATCACCACTTGAGTGTTACTCCTCCATCTTTAATTGTTTTGGCTGGGGAGGACGAGGAAAATTTGAGCCCTTATTACAGAGAAAAAAGCCAACTGATCGCTGAACAAACATGGAGCAGTGGCATAAGCATTGATGGCTGTTTCCATCAAGAACCCTTTTTTTGTACCTAAGAATGTCTGTTAAAATGTGTCCTCCTGTTCCTCATGCATAAACATGCCTCATATGGAAGTTGACCACATACTCAGCATTCGTGCGCTGGACAGAAATGGCAAAGGGTTCGAAAGGGTGGAAGGTAAAAGCCACCAAGCGCCGCACAGCATGGTTGACCGGCCGTCCGAGCAAGCCCGCCTGGATCTTGAACTTTAGGAGGCCAGAGTCACGTGCGTAGAACCTGGAGTGTGTGACAAGACAACTTTGTGATGCATTTGAAGATCATTTTTGACCCCAGCTGCAGCTTCTCCATTGAAATGAATGGGAATGCTATTCATTGTTTCCAGCAACACACACCATTTTTTTAAAAGTACAACCGAACTCAGTTTTGCTCCTGCTGCCTTTTTAAAAACTTAAGTATGCATGCGTGCTACCGTATTATTTAAGCTAGCCTGCGTCTTACCATGCCTGCGTCCAATAATACAGCGCGCCTTGTGTATGTGATAACTATAGAAATAGCCACACTGTGCCTTTTAATACGGTGCGCCGTATGGTCGTGAATATACAGCAAGGAAAATAGCAATATTATATTATCAAATGCAACATAAACCTGTAACACCAATAAAATGGAATGTAAAGAAATAAACAGTTTCTTAATTGCTGTATTTTTTCACGTCACTGTCTCAGATTTTAACCTTGATTGGGGTTTTTTTTCTCTCCATATTTTCCACTCTACTCACTTTTAGCACCTACTCCATCTTTTAATGGGGCGACGTCCAGTGCTTAGCAATATAACATCCTGTTCTGCTGTTTCAGCCTTTATTCACTCATTTTGTAGGACCCATGGTTTAAAAAATATATGGCAAAATACCTTAGAACAAAAAAAAAAAATTTTTAAAAATGGAAAAACCACAACAGACTCACTGTGCGTTAAAACTATGTGAACTGATGGCGACCGGATGTTGTAAAGTTTGCTGTTGCCAACTAGTAGTGGAGTGTCTGAAGCTCACTGGTATGCCCAATTTTTACTTGCTGTCACTGTAAAAGTGACTCAGCGGGGGCTTGTAACGCGAAACACGGTTAAGATGGAGTACTTATCAGTGAAGATAGCGCTTTATGTTTGCAATTTCCCCCCCAATTTGATCGTTACCTGATTGGGTGGTCTCCGCAGGTCTTCGGCCTCTCCATCACGGACACCCACTTGTCATCGTAGCTGAATAGTGACAGGTCGAGGTAAGGGCTACTGCTGTAGGATTGCGCACTAATTGGCAGCTGACCCAGCAGCCGGCGCACCGCCTCTGTATGGCCGCCATATTTGGCATTCACAATGGTGTCTTTGAATCTGAGTCACAGACAGAGATGCCAATCAACACTGAGAAGTCAGCCGTCGTGATTTTCAAATCCTGCTATCGAAAAGTACATAAACAAAAACTATTCATAGCAGTGTTGTATCCATTCATTGTACCTCCTCTGGACTTGTCGCGCGTAGTTATTTGAAGAAGCTGAACAGGGGAACTGGACAGCCTGACTGTGCAGCGTGGCGTTTCTGTACAGGTCGCAGAAATTCTCAAACAGCTCCAGCAGCTGATCGGAAGTGTTCTCAAAGACGGCCAGCACCTCGGTCGACACCATGTTGTACACAACAAAGAAAGACGGCTGCCACAGAAAGAAGAGGTTTTCTTTTCAGAAATTTGAGGTAGCATAAATGGGGAAATATTTACTGCAATACTAAGGAGTGAAAAAAACAAAACAGCAATAAAACATTCTTGTGTACGTTTGGAAAATATATATATTTTTCAATGCACAGACATATGGTTTAATTAAATTCTTCTGTTGGTATCCTGAATGAGTCACAGGACTGAACCAAGTCTTTAGAAGAGCCGTACGGCCCTCGGAGACGAGAAAAAAGGAATCCTTTTCATACAGCACAGACAACAAAAGGCATGAGGCAATAGGAAAAACCCAACAAAGAGCGCGTGTGCGCACACACACGTGTGTGTGTACCTGTGAAGGGTCTGTGACCCTGAGCGTAACCACATCTTCACTTGTGTATTTAATAAAGAGATGATGCTCATCCAGCAGCTGCATCTTCCACATCCTTAGTCTCCTCAGCTGATCGAAAAACTGGAAAAATCTAACAGGAAGATCCAGAATTATATGAAGAAAAAAAAAAAAAAAAAAACAGCAGCTACCGATCTAAAGATCCGTCAAACCATATAGGACCATGTATTAGTTTTTTGATAAAACGTTTTTCATGCAAAACCTAATTACTCAAAGATAATCGGTTCAGAAAATGAAAGAATGGATATACAAATCCTATTCCAATGGAGTTGGAAAATTGTGTGAAACATAAATAAAAATGGAATATAATGATTTGTAAATTATTATCAACCTAAATTTTAATTAAATACACTCAAAAGACAAGATGTTTCATTTTGCAATTAATAAATGTAATTGTTTTTTTTGCAAATAATTATTCACTTTGAATTTTGTGGCTGCAACAATTTCCTAAAGAGCAAATGCAAAAAGGAGAGATACGGCCGCTCATTCCTACCGACTGCTGTCAGGCTGCTGAATAAACATACGTGAAAACCTGTAACCATTGTAAATAGCACAGCCACCTTATGCTGTTTTCTATGTTATTGCGAATTTATTATATTTATTCTACAAATATATTGCTACTGTGTACAGTTCTTTTCTGAAACATTTAATTTGTGCAATGAAACACTTTCTCCCCACCCAATTTTGCTGCTGGAGACTGCAAATTTCCCCAGTGTGGGAGAAATAAAGGTTATCTTATCTTATGGTTATTTGTCTCTGTGTGTCCTGCGATTGGCTGGCAAGCAGTTCATGGTGTCCCCCCACCTACTGCCCCAAAACAGCTGGGACAGGCTACGCCGCTACAGCATGCCTGCAACCCTCGTCAGCATAAGCGGATCATGAAATGGATCGATGGATGAACAATGTTCCAATTTCATTGGAATTGGGTTTGGATGACGGGGAAACGACATGTCCGATGATGACTGTCTGTGTGGTTGTATTACATTTAATATTATACTGTATGCAGTATGTTTACAATATCCAGGTCAAGTGGCTAGTTTACACTTTAAATGTTTGCTTTCATGTCACTTGTTCGGTCTCAAACCCAAGGTTCGGTGAAATGTTTTGTATTTTATAAGTAATGAAAATAAAATCTATTATTATTAAATACATCTGCTCTAGTGGTACAAAGAGAATGCTGATGTTGATTATTTTAATTTTTGTGAAGAAATGTACAACAAGTGTTCTTGCACTCAGACCTACTTGCAGAACTCCGGAATGCGTGGTGTGCCATGAGTGAGGGAATTTTTCATGTACCAACTTTGAATGGGGTTCAACATAGAAAGTTATGATTTGGACCGTTTCACCCACTGTCACGTTTTTTTTTTTTTTTTTTTTAAATGAACCTCTTTTAAACTGCGTTGTGCGATACTCACTGACCGCCCTCTGCTAGGACACGATAGTTTAGATTGATTACGTTTTTATTGACATTTGTGCTGCAAATGGGACGTGTGTACAACACTGGGACATGAGGATGACGGAGGTAGGACATTTGTGGTCATTTGCTTTGCACCAGTGCATGGTGATTTCAACGCATACCGTTATGAAATGTGTTTCGCTATCAATCGGCAATGTGACATGTCGGAATAATGTTTAAAGGACAAGATTTAGTGCAGAATGTTGCTGCGTGGCTTTTATGGCAAAAATGTTTTTAAAAAAATACAGCACATCACTCTGATTTTAAATTGATTGCACTGGCTTCCAGTTCGGTTCAGTATTGATTTTAAAACTCTCTTTTTTGTTTATAAGTCCCTACATGGGCTCACCCCACAGTGCTTGTCTGACCTGCTCTCACCCTACACCCTGGCGCGTTACTTGAGGTCGTCAGATCAATGCTTGCTCGCCGTACCAGATTCAAAGGGAAAACGTACAGGGGGCCGTGGTTTCTCAGATGCTGCTCTAAAATTGTGGGATGAGCTGCCTCTGCACCTCAGACAGGCCGATTCAATTCCTGTTTTAAAATCCCCTCTTGAAACACGCTTGTTTTTCCTCCGGCTTTTACCTCAGTTTGAGATGTTGATTTATTTTGTTTCATTTATTTTTCTGTGTCTTATTTTTGAAACATGTTTTTTTACTTTCTTGACATCGGTTTTATACTGGCCGAGTATCCCTTCTATTTTATCGAATTTCATGCATTTACTGTATTGATGGGAACAGTCAGATCCTGCAACGAACATTTTCATGTCGAATGAACAAATTCATGAACGAATTGTAAGTTGACCCGTGTCACAGAAAAGATTGTGGTCAATCGAAATAGTTGCAATGCATCTTATTATCAGCATCATTTAAGATGAGTGCGGCTCCTGCTTTTACATGAAACAATTAAGTTTGAAGCAGCTTTAAAAAGCTTGTTTCAAGCTTTTCTTTTGATGGCGGCGCGGACACCCGCAGCGGCTCCTCTTGTTTTATGTTGAGGGGGAAGAAATTTCATCTGTGCTGTATGTTTAACAAAGACAATAAAGTTGTATTCAATTCAATTCAATTTTCAAAATGTTGGTGTTGAAAAGGCCAAAAAGCCCAAATCTATACCGCCTTTTTGCAGTAGCACTGCCATCTTGTTCAGCTTTTCTCCACAGGTAGACCAGGAGCCTGTGCTTTAGAGAGTTGATAGTTTTGTCTGTGTAGAGACGCGGGACGCCGGGCTGGCTCTCAGCCTGAGTCTCTGTGTAAACAGCCGAAAGAGTCAAGAGGTCATCCTCATAGCAGAACCGCCCTATGGTCCTGACATCCAGAAACGTTCCCTCTGGAGTCACCTGCAAAGTAGAGGCAAAGACTTAGGGCGGGGGTCGGAAACCAGCGGCTCCAGAGCCCCATGCGGCTCCTTAGCCCCTGCCCAGTGGCTCCCTGGAGCTTTTTCAAAAATGTTCGAAAATGGGACAAGATAGGGGAGGGAAGTCTATTTTTTTTTGTTTTAATATGGTTTCTGTAGGAGTAACAACATGACACAAATATTCTTAATGTTTTCCATTGCTGTAAACATGTGTAGCATAAATATTAAATTTCAACGTTTCTGTGAACGAAGATTTGCGTCATAGCCTGCGACACATGTTGCTAATTAGAAGAGCGGGGAGTCAGGCAGGTGGCTGTTGCAAAAAAAAACAAACAAACAAAAAACAGTAAACAAAACAGTGTTTCATGTACAATTCACAGAAGGTACTGGCAAAGAATGAAAATGTGGAGGGCTGAGAGAAGCATTTTAAAACGGTACACATGAGCTACGATGGTGAACACGCTGCAAAAGTGTGTCCCATGCCTCCGCGTCACGTCTCGACGAAGGTAGGTAGGGCATGCGTTGGTAAGTGCGTGCGATAACGGGTCGATCGCGGTAGGTTGGTTGATCAAAAAGTAGAACTTCGGTCAAAAAAGGTTGGGCACCCCTCCTCTACAGGATGCAGTGCAGGGGAAAAAAAATCATTTAATCATGGAGGCTCACTGTGTATTTGTATTAGTCATTTTGATAGTAGGCTAATATAGCTCACATAGATACATTTACAAGGCCTTTATTTATTATTTATTTTGCGTCTCCAGACAGTTTCGTTTGGGTTTTTTGGGGACCGATATGGCTCTTCCAACATTTTGGGTTGCCGACCCCTAACTTAGGGGATGTTACTAGATTCTTTCTGAATTGCCTAATTGTATCTGCAATTGACAGCTTTGGGTATTGCCAGTAATTAGCAACGGTAGGTGCGTCATGCCAGAAAAATCTGACTACCTGAAAGACATGTATGGTCTGCTGCTGGACCGACAGCACAGCCAGGATGTTTCTATAGAGGTAGAGGCCCTGATTGTGGGACAGGATGATCTTGTCAAATTTAAAGGACCTGGTGTCACACAGTCTGCCCGTATGGAGGTCGATGATGTGGAGGGAATAGTCCTCTAAAGGGGAGCGAGGATTAGGAGTCACAGATTCGTTGTTGCGATAAACCTGTTGGCAGATGACAGCATATGTTGAACAACACCACACTGTATAAAGTGATTTTATATATATGTATATTTTTTTTAATCTTGCACGGCAGTTAAGATCTTCGATGCTGTACCTCAAAGAAGTACGGTTGTGGCTCCTCGGGGACATACACGGCTGAGCCGACAATGACATAGCGGCAGTCATCGGTGAAGAGGCTACATTCGCGGTTGAGGTGCTCTCCATTTGATGCCACATTAGTGACATGGAGCAAGGAGAAAAACCGTTCAAATAGGCGGCCTCGGATATTGAGGGAGCGCTGGTCATTGGCTGTTAAAAGAGTCTCACCCTCCTGGCCTATCAGCAGGTCCTGAGCAGCTTGGCAGCCTTGGTATTCATAAATCTGCAAGACAAATACTGGATAAATGATCAATGGATACAGTAAGATGCCTTTGTAAATTGTGGTCAATAGCTTCTGACCAGCTCATATCAGTCTGGCACAATAAAGTTGAAAAAAAGACACTAATTCCTGTTACAATGCCAGTTTTTTTGTGACATAATAAATGAGACCAAGAAAAATTATTTTAAAACTGTCTACCCTTCATAATGCCATCAAAAAGTATTTGCCCGATTTTCAAATTATTATAATATTTTTTGTCCACACATTATTGTTTAAGATCAACACATGTATAATGCTGTCAAATAGTATTTGCCCCCTTCCTGATTTCTGTATTCATCACAAAGGTTGCAGTTTATCAAACCAATTTTGATTTCACACAGAGACTACCGAAGCAAATACAAAATGCAGTTTCTAAATAAATACCAATCTAATTTATATGTGCACAAAAAAAGACCGGTGCTGACATTTGCCAAAATGTAGAATATTGGTCTATCCCGAATTACATCCTAGTGGTGTGAAAAAGACACAGTTATTTTATACTTAAATCAATAAATCTAATTTTACCTCCAGAGATGTCTGGTCAGATGAGAAAGCGATGAAGCAGCGTCCATCAGGTGAGAACTTCCTCAGGAAACAAGGAGGCTTTTCCACATTGACTACCGTAAAGTTGGGAAACAGGTTCTGGTGGAAGCAGCGTACTCGGTACCAATGAGCGCCTGGTCGGCCCGAACAGACTCTCCGCTTCTCAAGACGATGGACCACATTTTGATTCTGGATGCGTCTGGGCTTAAGGGTTGGTGTGTCCTCATCCATCACTTGGGAGTATTGACTCAAAGCTCTGCTTATTCGGTAGATGGTGTGGACAGCTGGAGAGGCTGAACAACTACATCATTGCCCAGCTAACTCATTGTTTAGGAAAAACAGAAATGGAGAAACAGAAAATCTGTTATGACATGCTGCTTTTAAACCACAACAGCAAAATTCAATCACAGACTGTGATTACAGGGTACAGTTATCCCTGAGTAACTTTCTCGCACAGCACGTTTCAGGCTCTGTTCCTTATCCACTACTCAAAATATTGTTTGCACAATTTAAGAACGATATCCTAGCCAGGAGCGCAACACTTCAAACTTTGGTTAAATTGTCTTATCTACCGTGTCCCATATTTTTGCATTTAAAAAAAAACAAACAAACAAAACAAAACAAAACTGACCAAGGGACATCTGACAACGCTCTAGATCAGGAGTGCCCAAGTCTGGACCTGAAGAGCCCCTATCCCCAGCCGGTTTTCGATGCCTACCCAACACACTTGATTCAACTATCATCTGATCATTTGAAAGGAGTGTGTAGGGAGTGTGAGAGATCTAAAACAGGCTGGAGAGGGGCTATCGAGGACCGGACTTGGGCACCTCTGCTCTCGATTGACATAGTGGCAACAGATGTCCCGTGGTGCCTTTTGAAGTCAGCCGCCTGATGTTGCAAAACCAGCGGTGCATCATTATCGGCCCCAAGCAAGGATAAAGATTTCAACAACAAAGACATGTGACATAATAATTGGCCACAAAAAAAAAAAAAATCACATGGAACAACAAAGATGCAACTTGAGACCTAAACTAGGCTGCCCCCAACAAGCAACGGTCAAAGTACACGCTCTGACAATCGAGAGAAATGAGTGATGGTTACAAATTGATGAGGCGACCGATGGGCCCTGTTAAAAGGGATATGAAAGCCATGGGTGCACAGAAAGAAAATGCACTTTTTTGAATTGGTTTCAATGAGGAAAAATGCCTCCCATGGCAATTCCACTTTTAAACAAGAGCAGTTTGAAGAAGAATACCATGTACCCCAAAATGCTTTACAGATGCCCCCAAAAAAAGAAGAATGGATCTGAAATGACGCTACAATATTAGTTCATAGTACGAACATAATGGTCAAATAAAGTCACACCCTCAATCTCCACTATGTTGGTAGTAAACATGCTTTTGTCAGAAATTATGAGGTTACCCAAAAGACTTATTCCAATAGGGCGGGGATCGGCAACACGCGGCTCCAGAGCCGCATGCGGCTCTTTAGCAACATCTAGTGGCTCCCTGGAGCTTTATAAAAAATGTTTGAAAATGGAAAAAGATTTTGATAGTAGGCTCAAATAGATATAGATACATGTTGCAGCTCCGAAAAAGGAGAGTTGTGGTGTTGGTTTTTTAAAACGTACTTTATTTATGCTTTTAACAGTCTCGACAAACACAGATACGTCTGCGTCCGACTCCGTGCCTTCTCTCTTCCCGTTGACTCGAGAGGCGTTCAAAGACAGCCTCTGAAAAACGGAAATTAATGATCACTTCACTGACACTAAGAAAAGCGAAAACAATGCACCAAAACAAAAAATCAAGCGAGGACATTACAAAATAAATTATATGGGGTCATTTGTGAACACACAACAAAGGAATGAATAACATAAACAATTCTGAGACATGTCTCCTACAGTAGTTTCATTGAAGTAATCATTAATTTCCGTTTTTCAGACGGGGCCATGAACGCCTCTCGAGTGGAATGGAAGAAAGCACCAGAGACGTGCAGTACCTGTATTTGTTGAGACTGTGAAAACCATTAATAAAGTCTGCATTTGAAAAAAAAAAAAAAAACCACAGCTCTCCTTTTTTCAACAAATACAGATGTGTCTTTGTCCGTCTCCGTGCCTTCTCTTCTTTCGTTCAACTTGAGAGGCGTTCATGACCACCTACGAAAAACGCATTGGCATTTCCTTGATCATAGCTCCAACAGAACTATCAGATGTCAGTCGTAGTTATTTATTCCTTTGTTGTGTATTCACAAATGAAGAAATCACAATATAAATTCTGTGGGGGGGCTATAGAATTTATTTTGTGATATCTCGCTTGCTTTTCAGTTTTTATGTATTAATTTCAATTTTCGTAGTTTCATTGAAGCTTCACGTTTTTCGGAAGCGGTCTTGAACGCCTCTCGAGTCGAACTGAAGAAGGCACGGAGACGGACAAAGACGTACCTGCATTTGTTGAGACTGGTTTAAAAAAAACACCACCACAGCTCTCCTTTTTTCTGAGCCGCAACAAAAACGTATTTAATAAAGCAGCGACACTGAACCAACAGCAAGTTATAACATTGTAAGCATGTCTGCAGCAAGGAGCAATCTTGCGGTCGACATATTACCGTAATGACCATACACAAGACGCGCCGGATTTTAAGGTGCTCGGTGAGTTTTTAAGAAAATGGAAGACTTTTTGGTGCGCCCTATAGTGCAAAGTATAAGTATAAAGACACTGAATCTAGTCTACGCTTAACTGCGTTGAGATGGTGAAGAGAACAGGGGGGCACCGCTAATGCTAGTGATGTAACTATGCAAAATGAACCAGAGGACAAGGAAGAAAAGTGGCCCATGGAACAAGTGACCCAGAATTTGCAGCCCCTCCCAGCTTATTTAAGGCACAGTTGAGAACAGAGATGAAAAAAAAAAAACAGATCCCAGACAACTGGGAAAAGATTCAAATTATGAAAAAAAATACATCGTAAATAAACAATAGAACCTTATTTATTCAAATAATATTCATTGTATTATACTTTCATATGATTCAGGGATTTTGTATTGATCGAACATAAATAAATCTACTTTATGTACTCAGGCCGTGTTCAGTGTATGATGTTCATAGATAAATGCAGCAATTCTTGACATAAAGGTTTCTGCAAAGTCCCATTTTCCCGGAAAGAGGGTTCAAAATTGCCTTACAAGAAACAGGAAAATGCTCACAAGAAATAAAACTGCTAATAGCTCCATGTGCAATTATCTTGAACTGAAGAAAGTAGCGTTAATATTTTAATTATATGCATTGAAGCCGTAAATGGAAGGATGTGAAATTATGTACTTCATTAATCAAAGACATTCTCCTTTTTCCATCGTATTGTTAAGTCAGAGACATGGAGGTGCATGAATTGTGAAAAACCTGCAGGAAGGAAAATTCCTTTCATTGAAGAGGACTTGGAGCCATCTTTTCTGAATTTAAAGGTCAAGTGTGATGTAAACTTGGCCAACCATATTTTGTGTAATTCAGTCAAACCTCGGTTTTCGTACTTAATCCGTTCCAGAAGACTGTTCGGAAAACCGAATTGTTTGTTTCCCATTGAAATCAATGTAAAATGTTTTAATCCAAGTCAAGAAAACAACTTTTTAAAACCACTTTTTTTTTTACAATTTCACACCATAAACTGTCAAGATTACCAATTTTAACATTAACATACTAACGTCACATTGGAACAGTCTTGGCACATTGCCCCCCCTCATTCCCCCCAAGGGGGGACGGAGCACAGAAGCAACATTGGACTGCCTTTCCCTTAACTTTTCTTGGATGACGTCACAGAATGGTGCCACGGTTCTTGTGGGCGTGGCTTGTCCCAATGGAGAGTGGTGCCGGGTGCCGAAGTGACGGGTAATACTAACGTCACTTTGGAACCACCCTGGCTCAGTCTTGGCACATTGCCCCCCCTCATTCCCCCCAAGGGGGGACGGAGCACAGAAGCAACTTTGGACTGCCTTTCCCTTAACTTTTCTTGGATGACGTCACAGAATGGTGCCAAGGTTCTTGTGGGCGTGGCTTGTCCCCATTCATTCTCAAAGGAGAGTGGTGCCGGGTGCCGAAGTGACGGGTAATACTAAATTGACCCTGGCTCAGTCGGAAATTCCCCCCAAGGGGGGACGGAGCACAGAAGCAACGACTGCCTTTCCCTTAACTTTTCTTGGATGACGTCACAAATGGTGCCAGGTTCTTGTGGGCGTGTTTCCCCCATCAATGGAGAGTGGTGCCGGGTGCCGAATGACGGGTAAATGTACTTTGGAAATGTTTTATTGCCCCCCCTCATCCCCCCAAGGGGGGACGGAGCCGTTCCACGTTGCAGTCAGAGCCAAAAACAATTTTTCTACGTTAAATCTATGGTCCACTATGGGTCGTGACCGAAAGAACGAGATCCCGGATACAAGCGGCCGAAATGAGTTTTTCCGCAGGGTGTCCGGGCTCTCCCTTAGAGATAAGGTGAGAAGCTCGGTTCCGGGAGGGGCTCACACCCGCTTCTCCTCCCATCGAGAGGAGCCAGATGAGGTGGCTTGGGCACTGATTCGGATGCCTCCTGAACGCCTCCCTGGTGAGGTGTTCCGGGCATGTCCCACCGGGAGGAGACCCCGAGGACGACCCAGGAACGCTGGGAGATTCACCCACCTGGGAACGCCTCGGTATCCCCCGGGGAGAGCTGGAAGAAGTTAAGTCTGGGCTTCCCTGCATGCCCCCGCGACCCGGCCCCGGATAAGCGGTAGAAGATGGATGGATGGATAGTAACATAAAAATTGAAGGAACATCTCTCTCTCTCTATCTGTCATGGGGCGTGCGCCTCTCCCAGCTGTCAGCAGGCAGCAGGCGGGGCATTTCGGCATCCCGAACTCCTTCGCCAACACAGACACACGCAGACCTGACTCATATTTTGCGATGAAATCTTTCTTAAATTCTATAGTTTTGCGCACTATTTTCCTCTTTTCTTCACCAGGTTCACCACTTCCACTTGCTTTCTTTGGTGCCATGATTAGGGGCTGATACATGATGCAAAAATAACAGTCCAATGTTACGTAGTTCTCACCAAACACGTCTGCTTTTTAAAAATAAATTCTTAATCGAACAATACAAACTCGTCTGCTCACAAGCTGTTTCTGTACGATTATTGCTTAATAATGAGACACCGGACACCAGAGTGTTCATTATGTGCCGCTGCATTGAAAAATGTAAACAAACGCAGGCACCCTTCCCCCTCCCCCTTGCTGCTAGGGCAAACCATTATGAAAAGAGGGGGATTTCACTCGGCCTAACAGAAGCATCTCACCAAACACGTCTGCTTTTTTTATTGAACAATACAAACTCGTCTGCTCACAATGGACGCTCGACTAGGAAGCGTTTCACCAAACACGTCTGCTTTTTTAAAAAAAATCTATTGAACAATACAAAAACGTCTGCTCACAATGGTCGCTTCCTGTGTTGCGACGAAACTCAAGGGAGCGCGGCGACATGAGGGAGCCCCGCTACAAAAGGGAGCACGGCTACACAAGGTAGCGTCACTTCACTCCTCTCGGCTTTGCTACCTCCTCTCGGCTTCGCTTCCACACGAGGAAGCGAAGCCGAGAGGAGTGAAGTGACGCATTCAAGTGCGCTCAGTTAGTTCGAGAACCGAAATTTGTTCGGCATCCGAGGCATAAAAAACTCGAAATTTTAGTTCGAAAACCAAATTGTACGAGAACCGAGACGTCCGAAAACCGAGGTTTGACTGTACAACTAAAAATACTTTCAGGGTACTTTTGTCAATTTCTTTTTTAACGCAACCAACACAGGTTCATAATTAGAGCCATGAAAACGCGCTTAACAACGAAAATGCTTTTGTTCTGCAATCCCTGGCGAGTGGTGTCATTCAAAGAATGCAGAGTCGCCAGTCAGCCATTGTACTCTGTTGTTGATTGTCCCCTTTGCCATTGTTAGAGTTATTCAATTAAAGCCGCACAGCGCCGAGGCAAGGTTCACCTTCAAGCAAACACTTGTTTGAGTGGCGAAAAGAAATGAAAACGGCTTGTAAATGGACCTGAAAATCGGAACGAAGTCTTAGTGCTTGTGACAAAGAAAGCTCGTCGACACCACCCTTAAATTAATTTGATTGCAAAAATGAAAAATTACACCAATCAATAATAATAATAATAATAATGCTGTTCATTCTAGACTAGATAGGCAGGTCAAATTGCTTAAAGAAATGTGGGTGCCCCAAACTGTCATTCCAGCCTTGTGCAGCGAGGTGAGAGAGGACATTGTAAAGGTGATAAAGGTCATTTCATTTTACTCTCCCACTACAGGCAGTATGTTGTTAATATTTGTTGAAGATCAATGCAAATGTCCAATACACTTGAGAATAGAAAGATGATTGCACTTAAAATTGTTTTTGCACTAACTTCATCACTGTATCAATGGCATTAAACAAACAAACAAACAAACAAAAAATGATACTACTCTTTATTATGATAGTTTCTGGGAGAATATATCATCCACAACAGTTCACAAGACCCATAAATGAGGCTCATTTGCACGTTTCAGCGGTGACTAGATGTTTTCACGTTTTATTACATGACGCGTTTTCCAATGTAAATGGGAAGTTTGGGATCATCTATATACAGACTGTATTGAGACTTAATTATGCTTAAAAAAAAACAAACTAGGGCTGGTTTATTTTGTGTCAAAAATCTCTATTCAATGACATGTTCTAATTTGACAAGTTAAACCGTGAAACTTGTCATGATCTCAGGTTTTGGACAGGTGTGACACTGGTTTGTCTAAAGTTGCCGATAAGAAAAAATAAACGGCGCCTTGTGGCTGAAGCCAGAGGGGAGATATATTAAGTTTCCAATGGTCAATGGACAACTTTTTTTTTTCTTAAAACACGATAAGTAGGTATTTCTACTCGAGCGAAAGTTCGTTGTCTCCCATTTGTCTCTTAGTCTTATGAGACAATGTAAGGGGTGAAAGGAATACTGGTTGATTACAATGACCCTCTTTCGCTAAATACAACGATTCAACGCAACATGTCCGCGTCACTTCTCCTTTGCCATCACCGTCAAACAAACAATGCGGATTTTGCAGCTGCAGCGCTTACTTACCGAACTGTTGGCATCTTCTGCAGATAAGTTAGGGTTAGTAAACTGATCCGACACAAGCAAGTTAAACTCACGAACCTTAGACCTTAAAGCGTGGATCCGGGAGAACTCGACATTGAAGTCCTACAAATTTAACTGAATAAAATACTTAAAGTCTCGCGTTCAGGCGCACTCCTGAATACAGCTCTTGTGTCGGAGACGCAGGTAAACGCTGTTTGTTGTGAGTTGCGTTGTTGTGGAAAGAAGAAGAGGGAACGGAAGAAGGAGAAGAAGACGGTACAAACTGGTTGCATTGGATTTTTTTAGACAGCGCCATCATTTCGTCATCAGGGCCAAAGAAGGACTGCACTGAGTGTGTAAATGATGCCCCTTTATTTAAACTGCAGTGTGTGTAAAATGTAAAAAATGACTGTTTAAGTTTTCACATTATAATTTAGACTCACTTGTTGAATTTAGCATTTATAATTTATTTCCTCATGATGGATGAACTAAATATTCATTCATCCACTCATCCTTTATTTGAACCGCTTGTCCTCCAGATTGCCAGAATAGTGAAGCGAAACGGCCCACACATTGATTTCCATTCACTACCATTGTACCCTAAAATCACTTTATATATTTTGGGGGGCCACTACACCTCTACATCTTGGACAGAATGTATACACATTATTTTGATTTTTTTTTTTTTTAATGCAAAGCCCACACATTTGTGTTAAACCCTGACATTATATGTAGGTTAGTTTTTAATAGGAGCACAGTGGCCTCTAACCAGAAATGATAGAATTTTATAAGTACAACATTTGGGGGCGCATACTGCAAGTCAACTTGCAAAGTAAATATTAACGCCACTCATTTTCCCAATATTACTTTTAAAAAGTTGAAGTGTGAAACAACAAAACATGTAATAAATAGTAATAAAAAACTAAATAAAAAACAGCAAATTTACTGGTGGAACGTGTAAGTAGCTGCAGTGTCTCAAGTTTTAGGAGCAAAATGCCACCATTTAGGGGCTGGATCCCTCGACGCACTTTTCTGTCGGTTTTTGCAATGTTAATTGGGTATGATACTACTTTTTGTGGGCGGCCCGGTAGTCCAGTGGTTAGCACGTCGGCTTCAGAGTGCTGAGGTACCGGGTTCAAATCCAGCTCCGGCCTCCCTGTGTGGAGTTTGCATGTTCTCCCCGGGCCTGCGTGGGTTTTCTCCGGGTGCTCCGGTTTCCTCCCACGTTCCAAAACATGCATGGCAGGCTGATTGTGCACTCTAAATTGTCCCTAGGTATGAGTGTGAGCGTGGATGGTTGTTCGTCTCTGTGTGCCCTGCGATTGGCTGGCAACCAATTCAGGGTGTCCCCCGCCTACTGCCCGAAGACAGCTGGGATAGGCTCCGGCACCCCCCGCGACCCTAGTGAGGATTAAGCGGTTCGGAAAATGGATGGATGGACTACTTTTTGTCTCTAAATTTGTACATATACTTCATTTTTGTTTGTTTCCATAGGCATCTGCGGCAGAGGGCTCAATTAGTTCCGAAGTGGAGCTGCTTGGAATCTGGAGGACCTGAACGGGCAGCACCAAATGAAGAGTGGCGACCATCTGGGACATGCACGACGGTGATCTCCGTTTTTGTTCCTGGGAAGTCACTTGATGAACCTGGAGGAGCGGAACATGCAGCGCCAGAGTCATCCTGGGGCACTTGGGTCCAGTGTTGTGGTCACCAGGAAAGAGTCAGGCAAAGTCGATATTCTTCAATTAAACAGGTTTCATTAAAAAAAACTTTTATTTTTTTCAGTGCAATCAGTTATGAGTTTAGAGTAAATACAATAAAGGCTATTACTGTAATCACAAAGCCTGAAGTAAAGGTTAATTGGTTCCACTGAGAAAAACATTTAAAATTGATTATGTCCATCTTTAGAAATCACATGCAACTTGATAGTTAGAGTTTCGGTCCATGTGCTTACGATTTTGTTTCCTGAGGTCTTTCTCAGCCATTGTGAGTACAGCTTATACGTTCAGTTAGTAAATAGTCAGAACTGTACCTTTCCTTCTTTGTAAATTTCTTTTCACATCATTCTGATGTAAGATGATCTTGGTTTCAACTCTTCACTGAATCTGATTCCATGACAGGGAAGTTTTTGTTTTGTTTTTCTGTCGTCTAATTATGCTTTCCTGTTCTTGAATGTTACCTATGGTGTGCACAACGTGTAAACTGTCCCGTATTTACAATCTAAAAGGCATTCATTTTTTTTACATTTTACAACAATATGACACGCCACCTTCTCCACAATATTCTTGATTTGAAGAAAAGGATTCTGCCATCATTCCCCTTTTTTGTGGTGCCGTGAGTTCCTGTAAAATGCAGCTATTTCGCATGCACTCTCTTTCATATGAAGCAAGTTCCTAAGGATTAAGAATGACATTATTTCCTAAAGAATAATGTGAACATCACATAGGTCTTGAAAGACCGCTAATGGTCCCATGGGTAATTATCCTTGACCAAAGAGTCTCTTTTAATGTTGCAATTTTCCACATAATTTTCATTTTCCATAATAGCATGACTATAGTGCGTATTGAGGACAAGTCTGAAAAGAAACATGATGTGAATGGGGAGAAAAATGTGAAATTATCCACTTTAAAAATTTCAAGTTGCAATTGTATCTTGCAGAAAATCTGTCAACAATTTTGCTGTCGCTTGTCTCAAAATTACCTGTGTGTGTCATGTGGTGCTTTGGCAACAATAACCATGAAGAGAATCATTTAAAAGAAAAACAAACTGCTTACCTTTGGCGTCTTCTTTGTCATTTTCACTGACTAAAGAAGCGCTTCGCTTCTGCTTTTAGCATCAACTTGTGAAGTAGATTCAGAGAACGCCATTGTTTTATTTCATCTGCAGGCTGTATATTTCATGCGACACTGTGTTTTTTGTTGTTTTTGTTGTTGTTTTTATTATTATTCTTACAGTCGAAATTGATTGCTCAACTTTCTTCCATCTTTCTCTGGCAGAAGCAGTTTAGAAATAAGATGGAGTGAAATTGCAGGATTTTTTGCTCCATGTGCATGCAAAGTGGATGGTTACAATATAAAAGCACTTTATAAAAGGTTATTCAATGCATTGGAGCAAATAAAAGTATTTAGTTTTACCATTTCCTGCATCTTTTTTTCCCCCATGTAAGATAGTTGTGCCTGGCATTTAACAAAAGCTTTTAACTTTTCTATAATGCCTAATTTCAGAGCACAGTAGGACATTTTCGCAATCTTTTTGTTTCCCCCCCCCTGTGAGATTACAGTGATCATAAATGCATTACGACAGGCCAGTTTGCAGCCATCTTAAAGAGTGCACTGCTGGGCAGTGATGAGGACAGGGAGAGACGGATGAGAAAAGGGCTGCACCTTTCTGTCTGCTTGGTGCATTGTTAAATGAGCTGTTGCAATGAAAAATGCCTCAGATGTCATTCACAGTCCCAAAGGAGTGCACATATTTCAATGCACTGCCGACAGCAAACAGAAGTTGTGCTGTAGTTTGCTCATTTTTGTCAAATTTGATAGACAGAGATGGGTACAGTTGGTTAGCATTCTGTGGTTCAGTTGTCTGGACATTGATAAACTACCGGTAACTTGCGGTCTATCCATCCATTTTCAACACCACTTACCTGAACAAGGTCGCAGGGAGTTGCTGGAGCCTATCCCAGCTGACTTGGGGGCAGAAGGCAGAGAACACCCTGCACTGGTTGCCAGTCAGTCGCAGGGCACATATAGAGACAAATCGAGCATTTACACGCACATCCACGCTGTTGAAGTGGGAACCCATCCCATGTCTAACTTACTGTATCCCCGCAATCATCCATTTTATATTGAATGTTTCTGTTAGATGATTTTGAAGATGAAGTTTCTTTCATTCAGTGCATTTAAATCTATTTTTGATAGACCATTTGAGTGCAAGTTCACTTACTCATATAACCGCCTGCATACATTGAATAAAATAATCAGGTCGGATTGTGATTTAGCTGGTTAGAGTAGGAAGCACACACACACACACACACACACACACACGCACACTCACACACACGCACTCACGCACTCAAGGACGCACGCATGCACACACATGTACGCGCGCGTGCACACACACACACACACACACACACACACACACACACACACACGCACTCACGCACTCAAGGACGCACACATGCACACACATGTACGCGCGCGTGCACACACACACACACACACACACACACACTTTTGTTTTGCTCTGTTCGCTGCGTGATCCAAATCTCCTGGTGCACACACACACATCCACACACACACATTTGTTTCGGGCAGTGCTTGCCAGCCAATCTGTTCGCTGCCTTGCATGTTTTTGGAATGTTCTCTGGGATCGAACCCGGTACCTCTGCACTGTGAAGCCGACTCAACTAGAACCAAAAGATCCCAAATCTCCTATGCACAATTTAGAGTGCCCAAAACTGAACATGCAAACTCTGCTATACTGTGAAATAAATACATATATATATATATATATATATATATATATATATATATATATATATATATATATATATATATAAATAAATAGATAGATAAAAAGGACACAATGTATTTTCAGCACTATAAGGCACACCTTCAACGAATGGCCTACTTCAAAATTGGTTTCATACATCGGGCGCACTGCATTATAAGGTGCATAGAATAGAAGCTACAATAGTGGCCGTGGTTGTGTTATGCATCCAGTAGATGGAGCTACGCTAAATGTTGAGCATTCTTGTCACCCAGGGTTCACCGTCCTCTCACTTAGGTTGGAAGTCAAAGAAGCAAGGTCAGAGACACCAGAGTCTAGCCAGAGTAAGAAAAAGCCCAGCTCAAAGGGAGGCCTTAAAAAGGTGTTCGCGAACTTGTTTTGCGTTACTTTTATGTCTGCCAATTCTGACAAAGTTAAATGGCCTTGGTGGGGGACTAAGCGGCTGTCCACATTACAGCCAAGAATCAAGAGCGAGAGTCAAAGAAGGCCTGTAATTTCTGCCATTTCAGAATGTGAGCTGAAAATCACAGTGATGGCCACTTTTCTGTTATTATTCCTTTTGCAGAGTGCTGATTGAAGGAAACAAGCAGCATTCGGAACATGTCCATCAGTCGCTTGTATTTGTTATGCTGTACAGTTTGCAGCATTGAAAAGCAAGTACTGAATTGCATGTTAAAGCCGACAGAATGCCATCTTGCACCAGTTCTCTTTCCATCCTGGTATAGCTTGTGCTGGCTAACCATAACTGCCACTGTAAAATGCTGTCAATGTCTTTCAATGAACACTCTGTTAATTCCTCCAGGAAATCTATTCTGAGCTGACTGTAAATAATCCAGATACCCATTCATGTTCATATATGAGATATGTCAACCATCTACAAAGTACAGTATTATACTTATTATACTGTGCATCATCTAAGAAGAAATTTATTATTATTATTATTTATGCTGTGTTTACACAATACACTGATTCATGTTTTTGATTCACACTATCTACAATTTAATCACCACAAGTTCCACTGTTTGCTCTTAATGACAGAGAGCAAAGAGAAACTATGTTCACAAAAAGGCAATCATATGACCAACGCATTGTTTTACATATTTATAGATACATTTATATACCTGATTTTATTTCACCTGCCTGCATCAATTAGACTCGATTCCGAAAAATGTCTTCCTTCTTGCATCATTATTGTCATCCTTGTGCTCAAAATATAACATTCATCATCCACTCTTCATTCAGTCGAAGAGCTATATTTAGCATTTTTTGCAACATTTCGAAACTTACTTTCAGCAAAATACCCCAAAGATTTACATCCCCTTTCTCATGTCTGTCGAAAAGCAGCTTGTATGTGAAGTCGGCCCTGTAAGTGAGCCGGCCTTCCTCTCGTCTCGCTGCCAGGCCAATGATGGATACAGATGTCATTACCGTGACAACTCGTGGTTGAATTTCGTAGAATGTTTTTTTTTTTTTTTTTTCAATAGGCACGTAATAAAAGATTTACTCAACTAAGCTCACGTCAGAGCAAACAAAAGTTTGGCAGATTTTTTTGTCTAAAAAGAGCATCCAAGCAAAACTATTAGTAAATTACATCTGCAAATGCATCATAGGAAACGCCACAGATGGGCTAACAAAAAGCATCCATGTGTCGTTGATGCAATGCTTCGCAGAATGGGATATTGATGCACTAAAGGTGCAGCAACACACGAAGAGAGACAACATCATAATACTCACATTGGGGCAGGGCGGTTCTTCCGCACACGACTGAGGCTTCTGACCATTTGTTAAAACAATAAACTGCTTGTTTTTTCTTCAACCCTACATTCATCCACTCTACCAAAAACCGCAAACAGGAATCAACGGCAAGAGCGGAATAAAGGCAGTGTCAAATATCCCATTGTGTTGCTGATTAGACAAACAAGACAAAAGGTTCCAAACACTCACAAATAAAACATCATTTCAAAGGGAAATAAGTAGAAACCATCTCCACGATAGAGACTTTCCGTGTTTCATTTTGTGACAGGGCTGATGAGGTCACTTTCTGGGACAAAGCAATACTTTGGATCGTACATTTGTTTGTAAGATGAATTGAATTGGACTTTTCCGTCTGTCTTTTCACTTTCTATTGCAAGTCAAGCAAACGCACAAGCTTTCACCCCCTATTAAAATGATTTTGTGAAATTACTAGGGCATTACCGAACGCTTTCTTTAGAAAGGACTCTCCATGGTGCCGACGTTTCAGTCATGCTCATGAATAAAGACATTCAATAGAATCGGAAGAGCCTGCGCATATTAATACTATAATAGTTCATGTTGATGGATAAACTTGTTTACAGACTGAGAATAAATAATATGAAAGAGAGACGTGATTGTACAAGAGTCTCGCCAATAAAGACTATGTAGATGACTGAGCTCTTGGGGTAAAAATATATATCTAGCTTTTGGACTATTTGGAGGAAGTATTTTGTGGAGCGAGAGCATCATCCTTCCTTTACCCAAGGCATCTCTTTTTTTTTTCCTAGTCCTACATTTTTTTTTTTTTTAATTCTAAACCAGCCTCTAGATTTAGAGGTGAATGAGTTCTATGCGAGCATACACGTAGATCTTGTTAGTTATCTGATCAGACCAGCAGGTCACATGGACCTGGATTGCAAACCACCTGTGCTGGACGGGGGATGTGTATGCTTGTGCGTGGTCATCTGGCCATGCAAGTATGTTTATATATGCACCACTGTATTGTATGTGTGCGGGCGTTAGCATGGGCGCCCGCGAGTGTGTGTGTGTGTGTGTGTGTGTGTGTGTGTGTGTGTGTGTGTGTGTGTGTGTGTGTGTGTGTGTATATATCCTGGGCTGCGACGTTGGACAGCTGCTCCCTCAGTGAACATAATGAATTACCTAAAAGCCGTTAAGCCAAACATGGATGCACGAGCCGCTGGTTTACCTAAGACTGATAGGACCATCTGCCCAGGTGACTGTTCTCTCCATTGCTCTTTAACTGCTTGGGCGGGGCCCCACTACTGATTAAAAACATCAGGACCCCAACAATTAACTGTATGCTTTTGTGCTGCATGCATGTGTGTGTGTGTGGGGGGGGGGGGGGGGGGTTGCAGGTGTGCGCCTAAATGCTGGTTTAGAAAAGGAATAAGGTCCTCTTACTCAGTTTGACTTGGATTATGCAGTTCCGCAGTTGACGCCTTTGTGAGCTCATCCACCTCAAAGACAAATGCGTGGAAACCTTCATCCTTGTGCACCCTGGGTCAATGGTGATTTTCAGCAGCAGCAGGCAGCTGTTGCGGAGACAAAAACAAAATAATTACCAATCAGCTAGCAACTAGCTGATGAACATAATGGAGCATTTAACAGCTAACAAGCCAGGTTTTTACCTCGGGAAATGGTGGGTTGTTAAAAAAAAAAAAAAAAACGGATGCAGAAGGTTAAAAAAAGGGACTTTGGAGCAACTTGTATTAATTGTACCACAGATAAACTTCCAAATGATTTTAAATGCACACGGGTTTATGATACAGATAATATATACAGCATACTGTATCTGCTTTTGGCCAGTTACCTCTGCTCCAGTTTATCTACAAAAGGCGGTATGGAAATGTGTTGGATGGATGGCAATATTTTTGCAAATGTAAGTTTAGCAGTCGTAAGGGAAACTGCTCACACTCTAACCTTTTTATTGAGTTTATTTTCACATTTTCAGTAACTTTACAATGACTTGTTCAAATGCACTTTAATTTTAAACTCAACGTATTTTTTTTTTATATATAAATTGAAGAAACATTGTATTGGACGTTGTAGTTCATTAAATATTAGACACCTGTGGTCTGTATTTATTTAAGAAGGAGAAGAATAATACATTTTATTTACAAGCACCTTTCGCAGCTCTCAAGGACACTTTACAAACAAGAGCAAACAATAAAACCACAGGTAAAATTATAAATAAAAGAAGAGATAGAATTAAGTTGAATATGCAAGTTTGAATAGGTGGGTTTTGAATGTGGGAAGAGAGCCAATATTACGGATGTTGGGTGGAAGTGAGTTCCAGAGTTTTGGGGGCAGAGTGGCTGAAGGCTCTGAACCCCATTGTGCTGAGACGGGCAGGGGGTACAGAGAGGTGGAGGGAGGATGAGGACCTCAGTGAATGAGAGGGAATGGAAATGTGAAGATCTGACAGATGGGGGGGTGGGGGGGGCAAGGTTATGGATGGCTTTGAATGTATAGAGAAGTATTTTGAAATTGATTCTAAGTTTGACAGGTAGCCAGTGGAGCTGTTGGAGGTTGGGAGTGATGTGATGAAAGGAGGGAGTTCTCGTGATGATCCGGGCTGCTGAATTCTGAACAAGTTGAAGTTTATGGAGGAATTTGTGATGCACACCGAAAAGAAGTCGATACGGGAGGTGAGGGGACTGTGAACAAGGATACCAGTGGTGTGAGGAGTGACAGAAGGATGGAGACGGTTGATATTACGGAGGTGGAAATATGCGGACCAGGTAATGTTATTGATGTGGGAGCGGTACAGATACAGTGGAATTATCAATTGTGAGGGAAAAATTGTTGACTTTGTGTAGGGTGGATTTGGTATCGACGAGGAGGAGTTCTGTTTTATTGCTGTTTAGCTTGAGGAAGTTATGGGGGAACCAAGATTTGATTTCTGAGAGACAGTGAGAGAGGGAGGAGGGTGGGAGGGAGGCGTCAGGTTTGCTGGAGAGGTAGAGCTGGGTGTTACCCGCGAAGCAGTGAAAGTGTATACCAAAATTGACCACCTGACCCCTTTGCCCCCTCCCACAGGTGGTGAGCCCATGGGAAGGGGGGCCCACATTGCATCTTCGAGCAAGCGTCCCGGGCCCCATGGGTGTAGGCCCGACCACCAGGCGCTCGTCAGCAAGCCCTATATCCAGGCCCAGCTCTAAAGGGAAGGACCCAGTAACCCGCGTCCGGGCAACAAAAAAGTAGATCCCAAAATTTTGCCCATCATCAGGGTCTTTTGAGTCGTGCTTTGTCTAGTCCGGGGGTCGGCAACACGCGGCTCCAGAGCCGCATGCGGCTCTTTAGCGACATCTAGTGGCTCCCTGAAGCTTTATAAAAAATGTTTGAAAATAGAAAAAAGATTTTGATAGTAGGCTAATATAGCTCAAATAGAAATAGATACATGTTGCAGCTCCAAAAAGGAGCGCTGTGGTGTTGGTTTTTTAAAACGTACACTTTATTTCTGCTTTTAACAGTCTCGACAAACACAGACACATCTGGGTCGACTCTGTGCCTTCTCTCTTCTCGTTCAACTCGAGAGGCGTTCAAAGACAGCCTCCGAAGAACGGAAATTCATGATCACTTCACTGACACAAAGAAAAGCAAAAATAATGCACCAAAACAAAAAATCAAGCGAGGAAATCACAAAATAAATTATATGGGGGCGTTTGTGAACACACAACAAAGGAATAACATAAACAATTCTGAGACAGTGCAGTCCCCTACATATATACAGCATGTATTTCCTTTAATGTAAGTTTTATAGAAGGCTTTTATTTTTTTGCGGCTCCAGACATATTTGTTTTGGGTTTTTTTGTCCTAAATGGCTCTTTGAACATTTTGGGTTGCCGACCCCTGGTCTGGCGGCCCGGTAGTCCGGTGGTTAGCACGTCGGCTTCACAGTGCAGAGGTACCGGGTTCGAATCCAGCTCCGGCCTCCCTGTGTGGACATGTTCTATTCCTCCCACGTTCCAAAAACATGCATGGGGCTTTGAACACTTAAATTGTCCTAGGTGTGAGTGTGAGCGTGGATGGTTGTTCGTCTTTGTGTGCCCTGCGATTGGCTGGCAACCAATTCAGGGTGTCCCCCGCCTACTGCCCGAAGACCTGGGATAGGCTCCGGCACCCCCCGCGACCCTAGTGAGGATTAAGCGGTTCAGAAAATGGATGGATGGATGGACCCCTGGTCTCGTTCCTTACCTAGGATCTGTTTGCCGTAGATGACCCGACCAGGGGCTGAAGCCCCAGACAACTTAATTCCTAAGATCATTGGAACACGAAAACCCCTCCACTGGGGTAAGGTGGCAGCTCACGGAAGGGTGGAAGTATGCTTTCACATGAAAATGCTTTTATTTAGACAAAAACAAAAAAGTGTGCATATCCATGTGTATGTATATGTGTGCGTGGGGCAATGTTGGAATGTCACTCCAAAGTAAATATTTGAATTAAATTATTTGACTGTGATTGGCTGGCAAGCAGTTCAGGGTGTTCCGCGCCTATTGCCCGAAGACAGCTGGGATATAGGCTCCAGCACCCCCCGCGACCCTAGTGAGGATGAAGCGGTTCGGAAAATGAATGAATGAATGTACTTGGGTTTGTCCAGGTACAGTATACATGTATGGATTCATCATTCATTGGCCACCTTTAGGCAGATTCTACATCGTGTATATTCAAACAGAATTTTTGTGGATTTATAGCCAACTGCATCGGAAGTCCACTTTTGTCAGACAACTGAGTCAAATGGAACTCCACTCCCACCTGCACTTCAGCTTGCTGTTTCACAACAATGCAGCCATGCTAAACTTTGACAATTTAAAAGGTAAAAGTGTGAATCATTACTGCAGAATGTGCTGGGCCACTGGCAGGCATCAGCCAACGCCTGCTGTGTTTATAGCTCCTGGGAAACCACTAATTGAAACCTTTCATATCTGATTCTATTTCTTATTCAATTAATATGGCTTTGTTTTTCCAAAATGTATCATAAGAGCAGGCTGAACAAATTACGTAGCCTCATTTTCCACTCAGGGACGCATTATGTCTGACATTTTTTTTCGTTTCAATTAATGCTAAATGTATATTTACCATCGTAATAATAATTAGATTCATATGTGGCTTTTCTGTAACACACTCAAAGCGCCCACAATGGATACATTAATCAAGCACATATATATATATAGATATATATCTATATATCTATATATATATATATATATATATATATATATATATATATAGATATATATATATTAGAAATATTGCAACAACAAAAAAAAAGCAGTTGCGTTGAATTCAAATCATCTTTACACTTCAGTGAGCAATAACACATTGTATGCTGCATGAGCCAAAGGAGCAGCAGTTAATTACGTTTGCAGTTTGTACAAATATTGTCACTGGATCATCATCATTCATAATTTACAAATATTTTATCATTTCTATGTTCACTTCACCACAACTCAACACTTGTAGAGTAGAAAATGCATCAATAATGCAGAATGTACAGTATTTTTTATGTTGTTGTTTTTTTTGTTTTTTTGTTTTTTTTTACCAACACAGCAGCTTAGCAACATAATCGCAAGTCACTTCCCTCAAACCAGAAGTACGTCATGGTACCAACATTGACCTCTGAGAAGCAGCATGGTGTCACAAGGCATCAAGACTGACTGAAAAAAAAATACCAGAAGCTAAGCTAACTATTATATTTGGTAACTATGTCGCGCTTTCAAACTCTTCAGGTCGTCCCTTTTATTGTTTCAACACAACCTGTTGCTTCTCTATTTGTGTCTGGTAACACTGCAAATTTTGATTTGCTTTCTGCTTATTGTTCCCTGTCATGTCACAATCAAAGAATCTGTGGCTCAAGCGACCGAGGTGTTGGCCATGTTGAACAGGTTGAACATTTACAATTGTCAGCCGTGACCTTTTTCCGAGCATATTAGGACAAAATCTCTTCTCTCTCTCTCTCTCTCTCTCTCTCTCTCTCTCTCTCTCTCTCTCTCTCTCTCTCTCTCTGTGATTAGACAGACGACACTACAGTTACCCAAGGAGAAGGGAGGATTGGCGGTACCAAATTTTAAAGATTACTACCGTGCAGCACAACTCAGAGCAGTAGCATGTTGGTGTAATGGAGAGTATAAAGCCAAATGGAAAGAAATTGAAGTGATGGCCGAGGGATACCTGACTCAAACACTGCTGGGAGACAGAAGATTATTTCGGGAAAAGGAGGGCTTGATGGATCCAATAACAAAATTCACTTTAAATAAGTGGTATACCATTGTAAAAGAAAATAAATTAGAAAAGGAGGTGAAAATCTTGAGGTGGCTATCACATGACGAGGACTTTCAACCAGGGAAAAACTATGGTTTCAAGAGATGGGAAAGGAAAGGTATCACAGCAATGAGTACGATAATAGAAAAGGGGGAAAGGCCGACCTTCTAAAAATGAAAGAGATGTTTTATTTAGAAAGGAGCGACCACTTCCGGTATCCTGTTGAACGGGGGGAATTCGACTCTGTATGTAAAAGAGAAATGGGAAAAGGAACATCAAACCGAGATAACGGAGGAAGAATGGTTAAATACGTGCAGGATACAACAATCAAAAACCGCTTTGAGACGTTGGAGGGAGTTTGGTTGGAAGAATATCATGAGATTTTTTTTATAACCCCAGAGGTGATCAGGAAATATAAACCGGGGCAAAATGAGTGCTGGCGGTTATGTGGACAGGAAAGATCTGTAGATCATGCACACATATTTTGGAAATGTCAAAAGTTGAAAGGTTATTGGGATGAAGTTTGGAGAGAAGATAATTGGCTATGAAATACCAAAGACCGGCTTAGTGATGTATCTAGGCAATATAAATCAAGAAAGTGTACTAACGAGAGATGAGTACTTGATAAAAGTGTAGCTGGCTGCCAGCAAGAAAGCCATAACAAGAACATGGTTTAGAACTGACCCACCAACAAAGAATCTATGGCTGGGAATAGTGTGAGAAATATTTGAGCTGGAAAGATTCACATACATATTGAAGGTCCAAGTAGGGAAGTTTAAAACGAGATGGGAAAAATGGGAGGAATATAATAAACAAATAAACAAATGAATGAGAGAATGACACCACAAATCAGGGGAAATCAATGTAAATTACGAATACAAATCCAAACTAAGGGACAATTGTCACTGTTGATCACAATGTTTTTAATTCTATTTTTTATTTGTTTTTCTTCTGTCACATATGTTTATAGATTATTTAGTTGTTTCCTCTGTTAAAGGACCTTCACAGTTATAAATGGAAGTTGATGTAGAAACTAACCACAGGTGGAAATACATGAAACCCTCTATGGTCCTATATGTTGTAAAAATAATAAAGATGCAAGTTACAAAAAAAAAAAAAATCCATCAGTGAGGTTTTCTGTGAGACAACAGGGATAACCAAATCATTTTATCTCATCCTATCTCTCTCTCTCTCTCTCTCTGGTTACAGTTAAAGATACTGTATGTTCATTCATTCATTCATTTTCCGAACCACTTTATCCTCACTAGGGTTGCGGGGGGGGGGGGCTGGAGCCTATCCCAGCTGTCTTCGGGCAGTAGGCGGGCGACACCCTGAACTAGTTGCCAGCCAATCGCAGGGCACACAGAGACGAACAACCATCCACACCCACACTCACACCTAGGGACAATTTAGAGTGTTCAATCAGCCTGCTTTGCATGCTTTTGGAATGTGGGAGCAAACCGGAGTACCCAGAGAAAACCCACGCAGGCCCGGGGAGAACATGCAAACTCCACACAGGGAGGCTGGAGCCGGAAATGAACCTATGCACTGTGAAGTCGACGTGCTAACCACTGGACTACCGGGCCGCCTTACAGAAATGTGATTTGCCAAAATGATTCCTAACAGGTTATTTGTAACTGTCACCTGTCACCATCTTGGCCTTATGAGGAAACGATGGGCGTCCACCTCGGTTAATTGGCACCAGGTGGCAAGTACTTGCAAATAGCAGACAAACTGCTTCAACAGGTGTGAAGAGGTGGACAGACAGATCGACTGACAGACCCATGTGGTATGAAAATGTAGGACCACTACGAAATGTGCCACTGTAGTTCATGGCTAACCCTAGAAATGGACAGTAAAAATGTCCTTGTTGCTCTATGTATTTACTGCACTCACTGTTATTGACCTTGGCAGTGAAAATCAAACCTCGTCATATGTGTTGAGCTGTCAGCAAACATTGGCTTTCAAAAGTAGAGAAGAGAACAACAATAAAATAAACATCCAACAACACAATAGCGTTTTCCACAATGGTTTCTAAATTTGCCTTGTACAATGGTGCACAAAGAACATTCAAATTGCACATCTCCTATAAATGCATTTCATTATCATGTTGGTCTGTCCATCACTCAGGACATACAATACCAGTTTATGCTATTTGCCAAGTGAGAAGATTTTATCGCAAAATCTAAATTGTTTTATGCGGTAAGGTTCACGGCTAGTGAATGAGAATACATATATATATATAGATATAGATATATAGATATAGATATTCTCATTCACTAGCCGTGAATCTTACCTCATGGCACTGCTGCGGTCACTGCTTTCACCACTACGAACTGTAAGTCCCCAAAATTGTTTCCAGTCAGTCAAGATTTGAATGGTGGTAATGTGTGTCATATGTGTGTGTCATCATCACCCACTGAGTTTGAAAAGAGTAGCAGGCTAATTTTGACAAAATAAGGTCTAGAATTATAGATGACTGTTTTCAAATGGGGGGCGGGGCATGATGGACAACTGGTGAGCACGTCCACCTCAGTTTAAAGAGGGTTTCTATTCCGGGATCTGGTCTTCTTGTGTGCAGTTTGCATGTTCTTCCTTAACCTGTGAAGGTTTTATCCGGGTGTCTCCTGGTTTCCTCCCACACCCCTCCCCCCTTCAGAAAAAAAATCCATGCCAGATTCATTGATAGTACTGTATATTATACAGCTAGATTCGCCCTAAGTGTGATTGTGAATGTGATGTAGTATGTGATTTGGAGCAATAAAGGTTGGAGGAAAACGGATTTATATCACATCTTCACCAGTAGACATGATGAAAATGCAGCACATGTGTGGTGTTGTTTTTGATATCATATTGATCGCATATCTCAATTAAAAAAAAGACCTTTAAAAATCGACCTGTCAAAAAGAAATCCTGTTTTTTGCTCCTCTCTTTGAACGCCTCGTCGCCCTTTTTCTTGAGATAATAATACCAAGATAATTTGTCTGATATTTCAAATCGAATGGGGTGCGGGGTTGGTGCTGGGAGGTGGTGTGTGTGTGTGTGTGGGGGGGGGGGACGTGGCATTGGCAGTGACGTCAGGTCCCGCTATGAAGCTGACAGACCTCCCATTGGAGCGGCGGAAGCTTTTTAAAGGAGCGGACATGGTTCGCTGCTTGGTCTTCTGACGGCTCTTCGTCGCTCCATCGAGGCCCAGCGGGGGAGACTGCGGCGGCTTTTGGACTGTCAATCAAGAGGTGAGATATAAAGCGCATTTGACGTGTAAGCGCCTCGGGAAACAAACGCGGAGAAAGAGAAAAAAAGGTAAACAAACAAAGGGGTGCTTGTTTGAAAAGAAACAAAACAACACTATTCATGTATAGCTATGGTCATGTGGGTAATATACGATGGCGTTTATTCTGTTTGTCTTTCTTTGACTGCAGTTTCTTGTTGTGTCCCTCGGTTTAGACGTGATGAAGACGAGGAGGCGCTCCACCTACGGCGATATCAACAGGTATTTGGAGCTACTCAAAGTGGACTGCTCACTGCACATGTATATGCATGCGCGTGACACTTACGTCGCAATGGAACTTACAGGCAGTATTGATCTCGCTAACGGTGGGCACCTCAATTAGCAATTATGGCAGCAGAGTGATTAGATTGGAGGAAAGCTTGCCTGCAGACCCAAGCAGAGTGCAACCTGCTGGTGACCTGCAATGGATTAGCAGCTGCCTCTTTGGTCACCCTGGGGTCAAATGACAACCGCTCAATATTTTATTTTTATGACCATTCCTTTCTTTTTGAAATCATAACATTGCAGTCCTGTTTTAAAATAAACGGATAAACAAAAATCAGAGGGGTTGAGAGAACCTGTGTGCAGGAGGAGCATGCTGTGTGACTATAACTGTAATGAATCTCACCTCAGGGTGTAATCGTTGTGATTGAACCCTGCTGAAAACACTGAAAAGAATATTTATTTTAGTCCTGAACGCCGTGATGAAATTACAGCGTTTATGAACGTCAGACACGGCGGTGCATGTTTTCCCAGTAGACTGGATGAGTGTATGAATTGACATTTCAGCACCGCTTGAGGAGGACAGCTCCATCTGGCCAGATGTCTCACAGGAACAAGAGTGAATGAAAACAAAATACACTTGATTTTCAAAACACACTGACAGTTTATCCTGCCAAAGCAACTCATTCATACGTGTACAGCGGGTAGTCGATAGGAAGAAGTGATTGCAGGCTCGTGGTGACAGCTTGAGAGGTGTGAAGATGTACCATGCATATTATTTATTTTGTCACAGACCCAAATCAGTGGGAGTGAATACCAACTGGGGATGTGTCAGTGACCGGCTATCACCTTCTGGAAGGGTCAGCGGTGTTAAAATGGAAACTTGTGCTGTGACACTTGTTCCTATTTACATAATAATATTAACCCCTGAACCGCCTCAACATGTGCATGGGCGCCAATGTGAGGTTTAAATAGGAAATGCCAAATACATATGTTCTGCATATACAGCATACCGTTTACACACACACACACACACACACACACACACACACACACACACACACACACACACACACATACACGTTTGCATGCACCTAATGGTGTGACACAGCACCTACAATGTGCACCCCTGACAGACATTCTGTCCTAACAGGTGTTCAAACAGGCCGTGCAGTACATTCTTCCAATTATTGCAATTAGATGCTGCCTGGTTACCATTCCATAATGTACAACTGTTGTGGTGGACAGAAATAATGGGGGGGGGGGGGGCTGCAGGAGTAAGAGGAAAAGAGAGGTAGCAAAAGCCGTAATTTATGACAAGATATATATACAGTATATATATGTGTATGTCTATATATATATATATATATACATTTCATACCTACTCCATTTTCTTTCACTCCCTGAGTCATTATCAGTGTGAGAGGTTTGCTTGAAATAATACTTTTTTTTTTTTTAACTTCAACAGTGATAGATTTTCTTTTCTTTTATGATTTTTTTTTCTCAACACCCTTTTTGGTCACGCTGGAGCAATTGGTGCTATTTAGTGAAATTGTTGTTTTTGTGCTTGCAGATGCACGGCATACTGATTAGAAAGGGTGCAGCCTGTAAAGACAGCACACTGGAGGGAGCAAATGTGAACGCGAGAATGAAAAAGTGATTAACGCTGCAGGTGATGGTTATTACAGATTAATCTGCAGATTATTTTCATGATTAATTGATTGCTTGGTGAGGCATCAGGAAAAAAACCACAGGCAGCACAACCGGACTCAAATGTATTTGGTTTATGGTGACATGATTTTAATTTTGCTTTAGCGACATCCACATTAAACCCTTTTTTCACAGTCGAAAGTAAATTTAATTGCTGCCAATTAATTTGAATCATGTTGCAAACAGTCATTTTAAGAAAGGGAATAGTTTTGGGGGTAAAATAGGCCATACACTACAACGACCAATACAAAGTAAACTTGCTTGGGCCTTAACGGATAGTACAGTAATTGTAAAAATTGAGGAATATGTTTACTGTTGTGGTTGCAGGACATGTAAATCTGCACGGTCTCATTATGCATGTCTCAATATTAGAAGCAATTCTCGGTCTGTGGTCAGTCGGTCTATTGGTGGTGGAAGAGGTTTGACCAGCGTCTCGCAATCTCTCAGCCAGCGTAGAACACACACAAATATTTCTCATTCAATTGTGATGAGGGAACATGTTGATTGAGCTGTCACACTTACGGAAGAGCAGAGGGCAATCACAGCGGCCGCCGTCTTATCAGGGGAGACCGAGAAGCAGAACAAAAAGATAACAGGGTGCCATAAAGTGTGACAGCAAAGAGTGACACGTTAGCACCCTCGCTTGTGTTTGTGTGTGCGCGCACGTTTAGTGAGCGTGCGAGATTTGCTCCACGCCGAGGCCGAGATGTTTGTGGCAGCTGTCGGCCTTGTTTGAACAACAATCACAATCAGCCGCAGAAGAAGAAGCCGAGCGTGTGGCTGTGACAGTGCTGGTGGGGGATGCTGCCATCAGTAAGCGTGCGCGCGCAAGCAAACACACACACACTCACACACGCACACACTCGCACACATACACACATACAAAACCCTGAAATTTCTGCTGTCCCTTGTCCTCACCCCGCATCCTGTTCTTCCTCCCTAACTTGGTGTCGCCGCCCGCCCCCTTGCACTCCGTTGCTCCCTCCGCTACTTCTCATCTGCCGTTTGCTGAAGGGCCAGCGCAGCTAAGGCAGGAACTTCGCGCTCCCGCCAAAGTTAATATAGTATTTTTTTTTTTTTTAAACGCAACTTCAAAAACCATTTTTGTATGCCGATGTAAACAGGGTGTTCTTGTGTGGATGCTTTGCGCAGATCAAATTGACGCTGTTCACAAAATAATATGTCACTTTTGCAAGTCCTGATTCTAAAAGTGGTATTCAGACAACAACAATTAAGAGCGAAAAGTAACCCGACATATTTTTTCGATTTTTTTATTTTTTATTTTTTGGGGAGCGCTCATACCAGTCATTTTTTTTCCGACGTAAAAGCAAAAGCTTTTTTCTTTCAACACAAAGATAATCACTCCGCTTTCATGGAGGACGACAGAAATTCAATAATATTTACTGCAGAAAAGCTGAAATTCTTTAGACAATTTTAAATGAAAACAATTGATCAATTATGAAAACAATTAATTTGACAACATATTACTTATGCATTCATAGATTAATAGTTGCACCTTTAATTTTTGGACGACCTGGCACAGAGGTCAAGGAAGAGCCGACCGACGTGGCTGCTACTGTAGATGTACTGCAGTATATTTGCACAAACAGCGGAAATGGGTGAGAACAAAGTCAGATAATGGAAATGTTATCCACTTCAATCAATCATTGACTGAAATCGTGCATTTCCACAACTGAGACTCTCCACCCTTGGCTTTTTAACTTTTCATCCACAAATCAAATTATAAATATACGTAATTTCTATTATCTATCTATCTATCTATACTCACATTGTAACTCCAAGTGTTCCCTATATTTTATATATATATACAGTATATATATATATATATATATACTGTATATATATATATATATATAGTGTTCCCTATATTTTATACACACACACACACACATACATGCATACATACATTTATATATACAGTATAAATAATATATATATATATATATATATATATATATAGTGTTCCCTATATTTTATATATATATATATATATATATATATATATACTGTAATATATAAATGTATGTATGCATGTATGTGTGTGTGTGTGTGTGTGTGTGTAGTAAAATACACTGCTTTGAGCGGATGTGATAGATGTGGCGTTTACCGAGGAACAGAGAAATTTAAGTTTTGTTGTGTAAGCTCTCATGTACTCTTGCTCACTCATGAAAAGTAGCCGCCGAACCGCGCACACACCGCAACAGTTTAGTCGGGTTCAGCCATGTCGCTCGATGTGCGGCCGGCCCAAGGATTGTGATCCAAGTTTATTTCTACACAATAATATTGCCATCGCTGCCGTAAACTAAATTGATGGGAATAGTATTGGCACTGCCCCTTGACTCAATGCAAAGTCCCCAGAGATCAACATGCACATTTTAATGTAAAGCAATTTAACCTTTGCTGTATAACTCTGAGGAAAATATTTAATATTTCTTGGCATCCCCCCCACCTACTGGCCTCTCCCTTCCCCATGACCTCCCATCCCATCCGCCGCACCTTCACCTTTTGTCTACTTTCTTTCTTTTCCTCATTCATCACGTTGGTTCCCTTTCCCTCACCTGTTTGAAGGGCAACCTTAACCCATTGTTTGATGTGGCCTTATTGAAAGTAGATGTGAAGGCTCAGGGGAGGTTAGCCTTTGGATGGAGAAGGGTCACCTGTGGATGAGACAGAAGAAAGGAGGAATTGAAGAAGAAGGGGGTGGATAGCAACAAGCTTCCTAATAGGATTCATGGGGATTTGGAAGTAAAAAGCAATGTCTATTGTTTTAACCGTCTGTCTTATGTTGAAAATATGGTTATCGTCTTTCCAACACGTAGGTGTTGTTTATTATAGATTTTTCTTGATGATTTGATGGTTACATTGGGGTGATGTTGTCTCATTTAATTCAATCCAGTATCTACAAAATATGCCTGTCTTGACTTTTCTGTCTTTCCAATGATGTTGAGCACTGTGGATCCAGTTTGTAATAGTCTTGAACCGCAGCACATCATACCCGGAGGAGTTTCTGATTTTATCATTCCCTGTCAAATATATATATCAACAACAACAAAAAAACACCTCTCAATAGTGTACACTGCACTGTACACACAACACCTTTACAGTTTAGGTTATTGAGTGCCACTTGCAAACTCTTCAGCATTATTTTTTAGTTTGTATCTTCACACCTATGCTCAATTTAGATTATACATAATATACATTGCAAAAAAATAAAAAATAAAAATTCTAAATTTTGTTTGGTGATGTTCATTTTGAATGCAAGGTAATATTCCCATGATGCTGTGATGAAATTTTAGAAACACAAAGGTAGTTTATGTGTGAGGATTTAACCAAGCTGAATGTAATCTAATGACTCATGCACAAATACAAACAGGAAACATTGCACTGAATTGAAAATGAACTTAATTAGTTCTCGACAGAACTAACCATTTCTTGAAACAACGTTATGTCTATTAATGAGTAACCACAACTCTAATTTTGCCACTCACAGGTCACGGCTGACTTCCACTGCGACTTTCCACTTCCACCTGCTCGCTGTGAGTAACTCTCAGCATGTTCACCATCTGGTGCCTCCTTCTCCCCCACACGGCATTGCGTTCCTTCTCAAACTACTGTGAAGCTCGCCAGTGTGAATGCATTGCAGTTTTATTTTCGATGAATGTCAGACATTTTTTGCAATTTTATTCATTTGTGAGTATGCTCCCGCAGGTGTGAAGCATGTCCAACCCTGTTTGTGTGGGTGTGGGTGTGGGTGTGTGTGTGTGTGTGTGTGTGTGTGTTTTATCTTCCAATCCTATCAATAGTGCTCTATGCATCCATCCCATATTGCGGTCGGCATGGTTACTGGGGTCAGTTATCACAGAGGGTCATGGCAGATTAAACAGGTGTTCATCTCCATCATGTTTTTCCTCGACAACGGTTGCTAGGAACCTCTGTTGCAAATATAACGGAGGTTGTTGTCACCAGTGGTGAAAAGCAGCAGGCATGCTAAAAATGTCTCTTTGTCCCTTTCAGTTTGAACTTAGGGATAACGGCAACTTGCTTTTAGCCAATGCTACATTTTTCCCCTGATTTTGTATGAATTGTATTTGTTTTATGACTGAAAAATCCAAATACGTGTGCGTGTGTGTGTGTGTATATATATATATATATATATATATATATCCATCCATCCATCCATTTTCCGAACCGCTTGATCCTACTAGGGTCGCGGGGGGTGCTGGAGCCTATATATAGGCGGGGGACACCCTGAATCATATACAAATATCACACCTAGGGACAATATATCAGTGCCATGCATGGAATGTATATATATCGAACCTGGTATATGAAGCCGATGTAACACTATATATATATATATATATATATATATATATATATACATACACACACACATTAAAAAAAAAAACTCGCCTCACCCTTCGTTTTATCGTCTCTCATCATGGTATGAGGTAGGCATTAGCATGAAGGGTCTTAAAGTGCTCATTTTTGCCCCAAGCGGGATTCAAACCCCCGTTTCCCGTATGCCAAACCGGTGCCTTGCCTTTCTCTCTCTCTCTCTCTCTCTTTCTCTCTCTCTCTACTTATGCCATGTAATTTTATTTACTTTTTTCTGTTTTCAATTAATGAAGGGATAGGAGAAAGTGCATATGAACTGGTTGGGGTTCGGAACCTCTAACAAGGTTAAGGACCACTGCTCCAGTCACAAAGATTCTCTGAAGAAACGATTTGATTGGCTGAATGGTCATTTGAGTTTTTGTGTTGATACATTTATGACCAAAATCAGCAGAATAGCTAGCCTACCGCCGCACAGGTTCGCGCAGGGGTCGGCAAACCTAAATGTTGAAAGAGCCATATTGGACCAAGAAAACAAAAAACAAATATGTCTGGCGCTGCAAAAAATTAAACGCCTTACTATGAAAGCAACACGTTGTATGTATCTATATTAGCTAAATTAGCCTACTATCAAAATCGACAAAGTTGGCTACAAATACACAATGAGCCTTCACGATGAAAGGTTTTTTTTCCCCTTGCAGTGCATCCTGTAGAGAAGGGGTGCCCAACCTTTTTCGACGGAAGATCTACTTTTCAATCAACCAACCTCCCGCGATCGACCCGTTACCGCACGCACGCATACACACGAATGCTATAATGAGCAACAGCCATAACGGCCCCAAAGGTGAACGAGGAATGGGACACACTTTTGCAGCATGTTAACTATCATAGCTCACGTGTACCGTTTAAAAATGCTTCTCTCGGCCCTCCAGGTTCCCATTCTTTGCCAGCACCCTTGGCGAATTGTGTGTGAAATGCTGTTTTTTTTAACGACAGCCACATGCCTGGCATCCTGTCCTACTAATCCTCTATGACGCAAATCCTCGTTGACAGAAATGTTAACATTTAATATTTATTCTACACATTTTTAAAGTATTAGAAAACGTTAAGAATGTTTGTGTCGTGTTTGTCCTCCTACAGAAACCATATGAAAACCACAAATATATTTCCCTCCCCCATCTTTTTCCATTTTCAAACGTTTTTGAAAAAGCTCCAGGGAGCCGCTAGGGCCGCAGGTTGCCGACCCCCGGGTTAGAGGAACAGCATACAGTGTTGGACATTTGCTGTTGCAATATTAAAATGACACTCTGTAAGTTTGCGTTCAAGATCATTTGAGATATGCACAAAATCTCGAGAGGGAGTTCTAACGATAAGGCTGAATGGCACAAGTGAGGTGAAATCAGTCAAGCGCATGCAAACAAAACTGATCGTCTTCACGTCTGATTTCCCCCTTACAGTATTTACAAGAAAATGAATATTGACAGAAGGCTCCCTTCCCCTCGTGTTCAGTCAGCTGTTGGGTACAAGTAGCCTCGTAAATGCGTATTGACAGGAGCCTGTTGGTGTGTTATGGGGCGCATCCTAGAGGAGTCTGTGAGAATGTATCGCCATTCTTCCCTGGTGCTTTCTTTTTTTCTTTTTTTTCTCTCCCACTTCCTCTTCCTCTCTGTCTTCCTTTCAGCATCTCCAGATGTCTCAGCTGCAGTCCTCATATAGCACCTTTCTTTTCTCTCACTGTCGCTCCCCCCATTTCTCGCACGTCTCGTTAAATCCACTACTATTCCAAAGAAAGCCTCCTTGTCTTCCTTCCCCTCCCCTTCTGGCATTCAATGTTATTTTCTCTCCAGCTTCGTAACATCGCCTCTCGGGAGTTCTACCCGCCGCCCCGTCTCACCTTTCTTTGCCTCAAGCAACACGGGGCCATTCTGCACCCTACCCGCTGTGTTTGACTTCACTCACCTTCCACCCCCCTCTCCCGTGGCGAGCCCTCGCCTCACGCTGCCGTGCACACGATGCTCCTCTAGCGACAGGTGGAAGGTCCACTTGTTTTCTCTCTTCTTCCCCTCAGTGAGAGAGCTTTTCTTTCAGCTTTTGAAAAGACACGTCCAAGGGTTTATGATAGAATTGTGCTTTCACATTTCAACTGACAGAAAATGATGCGCGTCAAGAAACAGTTCGCTAGAAGGATTTGTGGACCCCTGTATATTGATTGTTCAGCATTCTCCGATTGAGCTATTTGCTTACCTTTTTGGGAACCTGTTCCCCATTACAGTAATTCCTCCCCCTCTCCATCGCGGCAGTTCCATTCTGGACAAAGTCTTTAATCACATGAATAAAACCCAACTCAAGAGCAATGGAGAACACAAAAATATTGGACAGTACTGTGTAACAGTGTAGCAATCTCTCTATGTTAATGCTAATGTAAACAACAGTTTATCCATACTAACAGAGTTTAATTATCCTCTCACAACACACATCGATCATGCCCAAAAATGTGCACTATAAAGTGAATCTGCCATCGCTTTCTGTTTATAAGCAGCTTTCCTCTTGTTCAATAAACGATAAAATGAGGTTGTGCGGACAACATCCTGGATGTTGTCCGCACAACCTCATTTTATCCATGATGATCCATGTCGTTCCTCCCTGAGTTGTGTACCACCATCTAGTGGTCAAGGATAAAATCACACCCAGAAGAGACCAGATTTCGAACAAAATAAGAATTACTAATGATACAATAAAAAAATCCTTGCAACAGTGATACCACAAATCGACGATGGAGTAGGATTTACTGTATGGGCAAAAGAACAAACAAACCAAAAAAAATACAAAAAACATTTGCGGTTGACTGGTTAGCACGTCGGCCTCACAGTGCAGAGGTGGGTTCGAAAGTTTGCATGTTCTCCCCGGGCTTGCGGGGTTTTCTCCGGGTGCTCCGGACATTCCAAAAAACATGCATGGCAGGCTCATTGGGCACTCTAAATTGTCCCTAGGTATGAGTGTGAGCGTGGGTGGTTGTTCGTCTCTGTGTGCCCTGCGATTGGCTGGCAACCAATTCAGGGTGTCCCCCGCCTACTGCCCGAAGACTGCTGGGATAGGCTCCAGCGCCCCCCGCGACCCTAGTGAGGATGAAGCGGTTCGGAAAATGGATGGATGGATGGTTAGCACGTCGGCCTCACAGTGCAGAGGTGCATGGTTCGATTTCGGCACCGGCCTTTGTGTGTGAAGTTGGCATGTTTTCCTTGTGCCTGCGTGGGGTTTCACCCACATTCCAAAAATATGCGTGGCAGGTTAATGGAACACTCTAAATTGTCCCTAGGTGTGAGTGTGAGCACGGATGGTTGTTCGTCTCTGTGAGCCCTGTGATTGGCTGGCAACCAATTCAGAGTGTCCCCCGCCTCTTGCCCGGAGACAGCTGTGATGGGCTCCAGCACAGCCCGCGACCCTTGTGAGAATAAGCGCATTAGAAAATGGATGGATGGATGGATGTGTATTTGCGGTAATTTTCTCCATCCCCCACGTATTTATGTTTTTGGTTTTTATCATAGATAACTTCCAAAACCAAACTGGCCAATTTAAAAAAATATTTAATAAATTATTTTAACTACAGTCAAACCTCGGTTTTCGTCCATAATCCATTCCAGAAGGCTGTTCGAAAACCGAGATTGTGAGACCGAAATCGAAACCACGCTCTTTTAAAAATGAAAATGTTTATTGAACACGTCTGTTCACAATGGAAAGCAACACGAGGAGGCGTCACTTCCTCGTCTACCCGAGGAAGCGTCACTTCCTTGTGTAAGGAAGGCGAGAGGAGTCAAATGGTGCATTCAAGTGCGCTCAGTTTTATTCGAGAACCGAAATTTGTTTGTCATCCGAGGCATAAAAAAAATTCAAAATTTTTGGTCGAAAACCGAATTGGTCGAGAACCGAGGTTTGACTGTATTTTAATTGCACTGGTTTTTCCTAACATGCTGCGGTGATTTTACCAATGATCACAACCTGATGCATTCACCAAACAAATAAACAAACAAACAAACTTAGAACCCATAACTATTTAACTAAATGAATAGTTCAGGGTCGTATCACGCCTCTAGCATGGAGTCCTCCAGGATTGGCCTCAGTTACCCAAGACCCCGATGAGGATAAGCATTCAACAAAACGGATAGATGTACAGGTGATGTTACGAAGTAATGTTAATTAAGTTGTTTGATGTGCAACAGTGGTTCTGTTTTGTTTTGTTTTGTTTTTTTGCATACTGCAGTCTGATTACAATCTGAACCAGACTGGACTGCAAAAACAATCCAAATAATGCCAGTGCTATAGATAAGGCTGAGTTTAAAGAGATGTGACAATATGAGAAATAGGTGGCGATAACACACTTGTTCACAATCTTAATTATTGGGCCACCGCGTGTTTGGCATCCCTTATAATACAGGCTGTGAGGCTGAAGCACCAACTGACAATAGTTAGGATTTGATATAACAAGGTATGGCCAATTAATCATTCCACAGAGGATATTTTCTGTGTACTTAATTATAAAGATAATTTATTTGCCAGCTAATTTGAATCATAATTTTAGTCATAGCGACATCCAAACATGTCCATTATTTTGTTTTTATCCTTGCTGAGAAGGGCCTGCAGCAAAAACAAATATTTAATTGCAGAACTTGTTAATTTAAAATTGAATTGTTTGAATGAATCATTCCAGAATTGATCTCAATGTAAATCAACGGTGGAATTGCAAATATTAATGTCGGCTGGTGGCCGGAGGAAAGAGAAATGTGTTCCGTCGCCAAGTGAATAATGAAAATGTGTCAGATTGGACGAGGAAGGCAGACGCTCTTCAGAGAATTCCATTTTCTAATTCTCTGACAGACGCAGAGGGGGAGCAGAACACATGTACCTCTCCCTCACACGCACCAATTACCTCAATAAGCAAATGAAAGGCTGTTTCCCATCAGGCTCCCGTAGGGGGTCGAGAGAGAGGAGAGTGTAGCCACACAAGAGGAGATCTACATAATTGTCCTGCTCTTGACACGCACACGCATACATTACCAAGAATCAGTGAATTGCTGTCACCCTTTGTGATAGTCTCTGAGTTGTTGTTTCACTTTAGCGCATTGCCAGACAAGATGTTGTGTTAGCTAAAATGTCAACTTCCTCCCTTGAACCCGCAGCATGCACCGGGTCATTTTATTTTGACAACAGTCATGTGAGTCAAGCTTCATTTTCACTTTGTGTAAAACAAAAATTTAGTGTCGTAGTGTTTAATGCGGAGTCATGAATTAATTACGGTAATGGAAAATGCGCGGCTGCAATGCGCAATTGCGTTTTTGTTTCTTAGCATATGAAGTGTACATACTACAGTCAAACCTCGGTTTTCGAACGTCTCGGTTCTCGACCAATTCGCTTTTCGATTAAAGATTTCGAGTTTTTTATGCCTCGGATGACGAACAAATTTCGGTTCTCGAACAAACCGAGCGCACTTGAATGCACCATTTGACTCCTCTGGCCTTCCTTACGCGAGCAAGTGACGCTTCTCGGGTAGACGAGGAAGTGACGCTTCCTCGTGTTGCTTTCTATTTTGAGAGCAGACGTAAATAAACATTTTTATTTTAAAAAGAGCATGGTTTCGGTTTTTGAACAATCTCGGTTTTCGAACAGCCTTCTGGAACAGATTATGGACGAAAACCGAGGTATTACTTTTCAATTTGCAAATGCTTGTCACTTGGGGCTTTTTCTTTGATGAAAACAAAGGTCATGTGCAGAAAAGCAATGATGAAATGGCATCTTTTCGGATCACAGTACTTCCGAAACATTGAAAACAAGAGTGCAGATGTCACAACAATAGTGCACAAAGGAGATTTCGAGTCGAAAAAAAGATTGCGAGAATACTGTTGTAGATTATGAGAATAGAAATGTATCGTCACAAGCACTACTTGAAATTCCGTTGACGTGAGTGTGGAAATTTACACACTCATCACACATTTGCCTGGTGTCTGGAGATGTGTTCGAATACGCTTTCAAAGATGCATTTACCAGAGTCAGAGCCCTTCCTTTCTTTCTATTGCATCTCCTCGTCTAAAAACGATTCCACTACCCACGAGGAACACGTAGCCGGTATTTTCAAAGGCTATATGCTTTTAATGTAACTGGATATGTGAGATGTGCAGAGCCCTTCTGACTTGATGTTCTCAGTGCAGCACAGCGTCTCTGCAGGCTAATTGAAGTCAACCACAGGGCGCTGCTAATGATCGGCCTACAGCGACCCTTCACGGTCTGTCATCTGTCTGTCGGCGGCGCGCCGTGGTATTTAGAGATCACCTGAATGTTCAGAGAACACGAGAGAGACAAAAAGGGATGTGTGATGAGGAGAAAAGGGGGTGGGGGTTGGAGGGAGAAAAGATGAGAAAGATAATCGGGGAGGGAAGAAAGAATTCATGCAGGGCGATGATGTTACATGAATGGCCTGGGTAATGAAGTGACCGGCACGCTGTGCAGGAAGTTGTTTTGTTCAACTCTGCTCACTTCCGCTCAGTGGTCATTATCCCTCCCGCGTCTCCTAATTCACCACTGGAGAATGCACCGGAGCAGGACCGAAACCGTGGGTGAGGTGAGAGGTGCAAGAAGGGAGGGTGAGAGCATCTCAGGGGGGTGGGGGGGAGCAGGGTGTGACAATTGAAGGGGGAGGAGAGAAAAGTGAGAGAAAGGAGAGGAATACAAGAAGTAGTGAAAGGAAAAAAAGAGGAGGCCGCGGAGACTAACGGGTTCACCTTTTTCATTGCCAACAATCGCAGGAGCAGAATTTGAAAGCCTGCAAAAAGAGATGGGGAGTGTGGGACTTCGGGTTTATCTGTATATACGACCAAGCAGGTTTCAGACAACATTTTCAGTCTGAAACCTGCTTGGTCGTATGTCTTGCAATTTCATGTCTTATCAGTTGTAGAATTTGTGTTTTTTGTAGGCCTGCGCCGTTAATGCACATATCCTTCATTTGTCAAGCGCTACCCTTTTCCATATGTAGACTCCGTATTGCTGTTATAATATAAAGCACAGAACAGCTAGAGTAACGCTGATTTTTCCATTTTCGCTTCTTGTGCTGTGAATAAGTTTATATAACGCAACATACAATTTTACAAAAAGTATTATTCCTGAATATTTATTTTACTTTCAACCACTCGAGATGTTCAGTGACATCAGCGCTATACATACACATATAGTACTTTTTTTTTTTCCTTTGTATTTTTGCACTCTATGGACAATAAAAGCGGTACTGTGCTATGACCCAAACATAAAAATATATCTATACTGTATATATAAAACATGAATTGGAATATTTCATATCACACAATTTTTATGCTTTGTCTTTGATTTAAAGATGACAATACGCAAAAATCTACAAAAAAATTGTAACACAAGGGTTATTAAACAGCCACACAAGAGTAATGTTCTACATCCTTACTATTGCAAGCTGCCTCGGCCGCTTCCGACCTGGCATTTTTGTTTACGAGTCCCGTAAGCTGGTGGTCCACATCGACCCCCAGTCACTTGATGTTCTCTTTGAATGCCAGAATCAATCATGAACCCGTAATAGGAAAACGGATTTGAGGGCTCAGCTTCCAGCGTTTGTTTGGTTTTTTTTGGTTTTTTTATTAGGTTTAGTAAACCGACGTGAAGAGATACATAAACTCCCCTCAAAAAATGGAATGAACTGACCTGTAACTACATATTCCTATTTCCTAATTACCGGTACACGTTTTTTTGTTTTTGTTTTGGCTTTAGGGAGCCAGCTATGATTACCCCCACACAAAGGACAAGCTTTTTGATAAATAGGTAGGTAGGTAGGTAGGTGGCTGATCCATGTCTACTTTGACAACTCATTCCGAATGTCCCATCTTCCCTCTATAGGCTATTAGAATTCCTGATCACGCTCAAATAGCTAACGAGATGATTTGCATGACACATATCAGGAGAATGAATCGCATAAGATGGAGCATGATAAAGGAGCAACACCCCCCCCACCCACCCCGCCCAACTTGCTCTCTGTATCAGAATTACATTTCAGTAACCAGCTAATTGACACGCTAATTGAACATTAGTCTAATATGATACATTACCAGAAGAGAAATGGAAGCCCAATGTCCTTGAACATTCTGTCAGCTTCATTGTGAATACGATCCAGCCTTCTCCCAGTTATTTGGCTCTCGGGAGCGAAAGGGCCTTCCTCAGAAAGTGAAGAGTATAATTTTGCCTGCTCTAATGACACACAACTATTCAGCAGGCAGCCAATAATTGTTCGACCTAGGCTGGAAAAATAATAGGCAGAAAGTCTCACCCTTCACGCTTTTCTCCATACTCATTTCAGAGTACATGCAGTGACCCAAGTCCTCCCTCGCGCACCAATAGTCAGTTAGTTACTTGAACCGTGCGCCGTTTTTTTTTTTTCTTCTTCTTCTTTTTTTTAATGTGAAAATTAGAAGCACACTAGACGTGGAGCTCAATTTCTACGTGTCATTTCTTTTGAGCGTGTACATGGCTTTGAGCAGAAAGCGCGTTCAACCTGGAAGTCAGTGGCTCATAATAATGAATACTGAGAAGGGCACATCTCAGCGGGCAGAAGAAGAGAGGGAACAAGAGGAGAGATTAAGTAGCCAACACGGCGACAAGAAAAAAGAAAGAAAGGAGTCGAGCATCGGTCTAATGAACTATGGCGAGCCGCGTGCTGTCACTCTCCTCCTCGGTGCCGCGGCGTGGACAATGCGAGCACATTGTCGGCCCGGCATTGTGCGAGCTAATTCAGGCAGCCGGCACCCCGCGGAGCCTCAATGGCTGCAGTAACTTAAACTTGGTGCCAGCACAAGCTGTCACTCCGAGTATTGTTGGCTGTGACAGCACCTCTGATGAGGGCATTGTACAGAGACAGACTGCGAACACGGCGTGGCGCAATGCGTAGGCTGCTTGTGTTTACCACTGTGATAAAAATTGGGATGTAAAGATGTGGGTGCCACAAGAATATTTTACACTTTCTGACTCCCAAAATGGCTGGTTGATATGCGGTCTGCTTGACTTTGTTGAAACTGTGAAGATCATCTTTTCATTTTCACTTGGAATTCGACAGTTCTTCCGATCATGTTTATTTAGGTTGTTGAATTTGTGTCAACAATGTGACGTTTCACATTTCGACTGCTCGTTCTCTCACGGCTCATTTCGACAGCAGTCTTGTGTGTGTGTGCGTGTGTTTTATCGGAAACTGAGGCCAGAATGATTGAACGGACCCAATTCCCAGGCCCTGTAAAATGTACAGCGTAATTCACACAAAAACTATTTTTATATACATTAAAGCCAAAATTCGTTTTTACTGTTGGGGAAAATATTTTTATGTATTGAAGTGCTTCCCACATGCACCATTCAGAACAAAGAGGTGATGTTGTGTTTACAAACCAGGGAAAATGAAAGCGTTCTGATATTAAATGTCACTCATCGTTCTCAGAGATATTAAAATTTCCTATGACAGTAGTGACATACCGTATTTTCCACACTAAAAGGCCACCTGGATTATGAGGCGCACCTTCAATGAATGGCCTATTTTGAATTTTTTTTTCATATATTGGACGCGCTTCATTATAAGATGCAATCTACAATGCATCCAGTAGATGGAGTTGCGCTCCAGGGAATGCCAACAGAACGATCAGATGTCAGTAAAACTTACAGTCAAACCTCGATTTTCGAACATATCGGTTCTCGACCAAAAATTTTGAGTTTTTTTATGCCTCGGATGACGAACAAATTTCAGTTCTCGAACAAACTGAGCGCACTTGAATGCACCATTTGACTCCTCTCGCCTTCCTTACACGAGGAAGTGACGCTTCCTCGAGTAGACGAGGAAGTGATGCTTCCTCGTGTTGCTTTCCATTGTGAGCAGACGTGTTCAATAAACATTTTTATTTTAAAAAGAGCGTGGTTTCGGTTTTCGAACAATTTTGGTTTTCAAACAGCCTTCTGGAACGGATTATGGACGAAAACCGAGGTTTGATTGTATTTAAGAAAACAGCGACACAGTTCACTTAACTAACAGCAAGTTATAACATTGACTCGTTAACGTTGAACTCTTGCCGCTGCTCTATTTCCGTGTTCAACTGCATAATCGTCGCCTTAAGTTTGAACTCTGCTTTGTAAACATGCCTCTAGCAAGGAGCCATTTTGGGATCGACATATTACTGTAATGACCATACACAAGGCGCATCGGATTTTAAGGCGCAAATGCATGGCTTTTAGGTGCGCCTTTTAGTGTGGAAAAAACAGTAAGAATATATATATATATATATTTTTTAAAGATATATATATATATACAACAGCAGCAGAGCTCGGGGTCTAGCTTCATAAAGGGCTTTGGACGAGGCCCTTTTGTACCTCACCAACAAGAATGTACAAGACGCTGAAGAGCAGTGCAGCCCAGGAGCACAGATATGAATTGAAAGATATTGGAGCAGGGCTCCAAAAAAGCTACGTGCGCGTTTGAGTGTGTGTTTGTGCATGCGCCTGCATGTTTGTTTGCTTGTATGTTCTTTTCAGGTCCTGAGAGCTCTTATCGCCGAGCAGTAAAACATGGAACACAGCACTTCAAGACCTTGACGGCCATTTCATCTACCTCCAAATATCACAATTTCATAGACCTCCACTGCAAACTGTGTGTGTGTGTGTATGTGTGTGTACGTGCGAGTGTGCATGGATATAACGAAAGGTAGAGAGCGACACCAGGGAACATGAAAAAGTGACCAGAAAATCCTCAGATATGAAATGTAATCATTTTCGGCATTGCTTCTCCCGGTTCAGTTAAGTTGTATTTACTTTGTGCTTTCTCAAGGCACTTGCCATAAGGAGCAATTCCGGTGCCGCACGAAAGCCAGCGAAAACCCCACGTGAGCAAGCACTTTGGCGATGGAGGCCAGGAAAACGAAACATTGAACAGAACATCAGCGTGGGGTGGCATGTCTCAGATTTACTCACTGCGTGAGGAGTGTCAAGCGGCAAACACTGGCTGTGACAAGAATGTAAACGAAGTCACACACATCAGACATTGCAAACATGATTTGAAAAGCCCACTGCTGCAATTCATTTAAGGGAAATAAGTGTTTTTATTTATTTATTTTTCTCCGCTGTGAAAAGTAATAAGGTAGTTGGGCCAATGTGTTGTGCGAGGCAGTTTTGCCGCTATTAACGACGAATGGAAATAGAAAAGCAGCAGAGAGGTCAGCCAGCCAGGCAGAAGCTGGCGTTATTAACAGGAAATGGGAAGGAGCTGACATGTTCATCCATAACTAGCCATTAGCATTCATTGACAGGAGATTTGGCATTCACAACACAGCCTCAACGGCAAAATTGTTTGTGAGCTTTGAATGGCAAACGGCATGAAAGCAGTTTTCTCACTGCGGCGCTCACATCATTTGCACTTTGTTTTTCGCTTTGACGTGCTTTTCCTCGATACTTCATATTGTTTTATTCATTCATTTGTTTCTATTTTGTGAAGTATTCATTTGTTCATGTCCAGTTTTCCTTCCAAGCCGCCCCCCTGGAACTTGCATTCTTTTGCTTCCACTCTGCGACCAGCTTTTCTTTTTTTTTTTCTTTTTGATTTTCTGATATTTTTTCTTTCGACTCCTGGCGGTCAATTTTTTTTTATACATTTTTACCCTTCATTTCACTTTCCACCACCCTGTGGTGTCCTTTCTATTCCTTCCTCTCCTTTATCTTTCTTATCCTGCAGAGATCCAGCTTTATTGCACGACCTTTAGATACCAATTCCTGAAGATTAAACTTGTGTGTTTTAGTCTTCTGTTATTAAAACAGATGCGCTTCCACAACCATGTGTTTGTGTGTACGGACCACTCTCCATGCTGAAGCTCATCTTGTAGGATTTGCATTCGATTGAAGGTAAGACTCAGGTTTGTGCATGCAATATGTGTGCATGCATGGTCAGTGGATAAAAAGTCACACACCTGTACAAATACCAGGTTGGGGGGGGGGGCGTAAAAAAATCAAACCAAGATAAATCACTTCAAAACATTTTCCACCATTGATGTGGCCTATAGTATAAGCAGTACAACTCAAAGGAAAGGAAGTAGAAATGAACAATTGAGATGAGGTGGTTGCACAAATGTGCTCATCGTCATACAACTTGGCGTGCAGTGAAAAAAATAATTCATTCCCACGTGTTGTTGCACATGATTAAAATGTGGGTTACAAATGTAACTTCCCTGTGTTAAAAAATATAATAATAAACACATGATAAGTGTTAGTTTAACTCATTCAGTACCAGCCAATTCTGGACCAAGTCTGAAAAGACGTTTAAAAACGTCTTTGGGAGTTAATGAGTTAATAGATTTTAATCTTGTGCAACCGAAAATTAAGTACTTTTTTTTTAACGTGTGTGGTTGTATTCAGGATTGATCAATTACATTCAAACTCTTGTTAAATTGAAGTCAGCACACTCCTGACAGAATGTAAAGTGCATCTGATTAACCCCAAAAGAAGTTAAAATTGTTCTGTCATTTTTATAACTTTTTTTTTGTTGCCTTCTAGCAGACCAAGGTTTTGTGTTAACAATGACTAATATTTGGCATATTATTCATATTAATATTAATATTTGGGCGGTCCAGTGGTTAGCACGTCGGCTTCACAGTGCTGAGGTACCGGGTTCAAATCCAGCTCCGGCCTCCCTGTGTGGAGTTTGCATGTTCTCCCCGGGCTTGCGTGGGTTTTCTCCGGGTGCTCCGGTTTCCTCCCACATTCCAAAAACATGCATGGCAGGCTGATTGTGCACTCTAAATTGTCCCTAGGTATGAGTGTGAGCGTGGATGGTTGTTCGTCTCTGTGTGCCCTGCGATTGGCTGGCAACCAATTCAGGGTGTCCCCCGCCTACTGCCCGAAGACGGCTGGGATAGGCTCCGGCACCCCCCGCGACCCTAGTGAGGATGAAGCGGTTCGGAAAATGGATGGATATTAATATTTATGGCATTTGAGCTGAATGTTCCAGTTCCTTGCTTTCAGGATAATGTTATCGTATTTGTCGTCACCGGAGTTGGGCATCGTCAATGAGCTGCCGTCAGTGTTTCAGGCCGTGCAATCCTTATGGAAAAAAATAATGACAAAATGTAGCATTTAAAAAGCATACTTAAAGAGTACTGCCTCCAATTTAGGATAAAAAAGTTGACTTATAGTATACTTGAATAAACTACTTTTTGGTAAAGGGAGTTTTCAGGGGCAGCCAAACGACATCCACTCAGACAACATTACGTCAGACCCGTTACGCAGCCAAATAGAGAATGAACGAAAAATAAATCAGTGTTGTAAAGCTTTCAGCCCAACAGACATCAGTGACATATGTCCCATATTGTTTGTAATTTCACCAATCACCGCGCCGTGTGTCTGCGTGTTTGTGTCTGTTGACTGTCTTTTTTTTTCTACTTGTGTCGCGCCTGTGTGTGACATGGAAATTACATTCTCAACGCAAACGGGGGACGGACTGGGCCCACGTGGGTCGGCCTGAAGTACTGGCTGAAACAGTTATGGATGGGTGGACCTTCCGTCAGTTTGACCGAATGCCCACCGCTGGTTGTGACAACAGTCGGAAATTCCTGCAGGTCCATCAATATTGTTATCGGCCTCATCGATTTTGTGCAAGCAAATATATATAATTCATGAACAGGGAACTTTCTCTTGACTGTTTAGACCAAATAATAGTATTTTCTTTCTCTGCATTTTTTTTTGTACAGTTTTTTTTTTTTTAATAATCGGGATATGACATTGTGAACCGGAGATTAGCGTGTCGTGTTTGCCTCTGCTTGAGGAAAACATTGATCTCAAAGCCTGACCACTGCCAATAAAATATGTGACCAGGTGTGGCACACTTTGGAAGACTAGTGATTTTGTTGTTGTTCATGTGCTTTCTTGACAACAAGTCACAGTCTACCTCAGTGAGCCTCATTCGTCCGTCCGTCTAAACAGTATGAAGGGATTTTCAATTCTTTCAAATGTCCCGCAAGCTGCAAAAAATGTTGTGTTGAAATGCAAAAACACATTAGTAATATTTTAATATTCATATAAGAATTGAAATAGATGATACTGTTTAGTGTCACTGATGGTGTAGTGCTTTATTTAACATCTGTTCAGGCATCTTGGGTTCAGTTCCCACCAGAGGCGATTGCTCTAAGACCGCAAGGGAAGCTCAGCTTCCCTTAAAATGTCAAAAAGTAAGTGATCAAATATATGTGTGTACGTACAGTTGTGTGGGCATGTCATTGACTGAATATGCGCTACAACGCGCTCAACTTTTGTTCAGAATAAGCTTCTTGTTACTGGTTACGACGCGATTCTCTTCTCGTTCATTCCCGCAGCTTCACTGTGCTTTAAACTGGGTGTCTAGAGAGTTGTAGGTTGTCCCAATGCATTGAAACAAGACGAGTCATTGATAAATGCTGGTTTTGTCCCGCCCATCGGACGCCTTGTGTCTCTGGGAGTCGATGAACAGTGGGCGTTTATCGGCTGGCCCGGACGCTCAGCTTTACTGCATGATGATTGGACGATCTGTCTGAGAATGTTTTTGATTGACAGCAAAATGAGCCAATCACAGATCTTATGGCGAAGGCATACTTTTCTTTTTTTAAGTCGAATTCGCGTACAGTGTAACTCCTCTACAACGAAATCATGTTTGCAGCAAGAAAATTTTCACAACAGGGGTTTTTTCACTGTAGCAAATTTGATCTCAGATGTAAACACACACACACACACACAGACAAACATACGTGTACACGCACACACAATCGTATGTGTACTCTTTATTTTTATTCCAATAGTGCATAAGTATGAGCCCCCACTTATTTGCCACTTCATATCGTGGGTGTAGAAAGAAAGAAAAGGAAAGAAATTGCGAAATTTACGATCAGCATTCACTTTCACTTACATCAATTTCTTGGATAATGTCTTTTATTTTGATCACTTTTACCCTCTCTTTCAGCGTCAGAGCGCTTCTTGTCTTAGCTGCTTGACATACAAAGGTCCGTTTTGTAGCCATTTTAGCAATGCAACGCTCATGCTGCGTCTGAATCGAACAATAACAGATACTGTACTTCCTGGACCCGGTGGCTTTTCTATCCACTACTGTATATCACTGTCTCGACCTCCCCTCGATCACCACCCAAGACAGCGTTGCTCAGCTAATGTCATGCAATGAACTTTTAAACCAGCCGCGGGACGCTTCGTTGTCCTCGGTGGCCATAGTTAGCGCGATGGAACTCGCCTTCTCTCTAATTAGCGCTCCAGTTAGCGTAAGCTTTTTAGCATAATACAAGTAAATCATTCCAGGAAACGTTCGTTTATTTGAATGGCCGTCGAGCCATAAACAATTTACTCTGAGCAGCTAATCGGATGCATTCCACGCTATCTTCCACGGCTCGAGCTACATTATCCACACACACACAGACGGTGAGGTCTCTCTTGGCCAATCGGAGGCCGGGATGATACTCGGTAAGCCAATGGCAAGAGCAGCTATGAGTATGTTGCGTTCAGAAAAGTCGGAGCTGTGTAAACCAGTGGTTTACACGGCTTTTGCCGTTTCCGAACGAAGCAGAACAGGTCGCTGTTGGATTAAACTTCGTTGTAGTGAATATCTCGCGAGGCAAGAGCAGAGAAAAAGATTTCGTATCACGCAACAGGTTTTTTTTTTCATCGTATGGGGGGGGGGGGGGGCAGGAGAATGGGAATGGTGTTAATGCATAAAAAAAAAAATCACATTAGGGGGTATTTTCGCCCATGTAGGTTTCTTTCGAGAGGAGTTTCACTGTATAAATAAACGGACACATTTTATGATGTAGGCCGAAATTGAGCTTCCCCACCTTGACAGTCAGTGACGATGTGACTCTCCATGGTTGTCTGTCTCTATTCTCGATATGTGCCCTGCAGTATTGCTGTAAATTTGATCTAAATTGCTGTAATGCGATCATTACAGCAATTTATTTAGGTGTGGATGAAATAATACAAGGAGTTATTCATTACATTTTTGTAGTATGTTTACAGTTATTGAACCTAGGAACAATATTAAGGCTAGAAGAAAAAAATGTAGCTGATCCAATAAACCATTTACAATGAGGATTGTTTACTTAATGACAAGTTGAAATTCCTACTGATCAGAAGTCATCAGACTTCACGGTTGATTGTCTATTCTTGGGAATTTCTATTAAAATACATCGTGTACTTTCACAAAATAGTCAGTGTATAGCATGGCTTGTTTCTCAGACCATCCAGTCATGGTTTCATGAAACAAAATGCAAAACACATTCGAAATACAAACAGGAACAAACCTCTAAGTAAAAAGCAGCCTTAAGAATTAAGAGTCAATATCAATATGTTTTTTTAGAAATGATTTGAATGAATAGGCCATCAAACCCAGTTTTGCAAAATGCAGACTATTCTTATTGACTGTGAGCTAGCGAATTCAATTCAGTCCGTTAATGGTCTTTTGCTGACCAATGATGTCACGCTACAGCAACTTCAGTCGGACAAACTACATTACGCCCCGTTAAATAAGAGTCTGATGTGCTTGTTTGCTATTTCCGTTTGTTCATCCAATAAATCTCGAACCTTTGTCGCCATGTAATAAAGAGAATTACAACTAAGTGAACTTGGAATTGTGTTTTGTAAAATGTTTTTCATGAAAAACCTTCAAGATGTCCCCAGGTCTGACCTTTCTATTTATTTATCGATCGACCGACCTCCAAATAATTGTGCACTGTCCTTCAAAAGTCTTGAAATGACTTTATTTTAGGCCGAAAAGATCTCGGGTTTAAAACCTCAATAAAGGTAAGTGCTAACCAATGTTTGTTGTCCCTCTATCTGAACACAATTATGTTAATTTGTGCAACGGAGAATAAAACACTACTGGATTGTGTTGTTGAGTTTTCTTGCGTATTCATTCTCGACTGCGCGTGAAATAAAGTGACACGCGGCAGTCTGTTGGTGGGGGCTGATTTATGTTCAAACATATCAGCCAATCGTACGTTGTACAGACTCCGACTGCGGCAATCAATTCAATCAGCAGCGCTTACGAGCCCATTACAATCTAGCTGAGAGCAGGCGGGGGCCGCATCCTTCAACTGGCCTCACAGTAATTATTATTCAGCCAGGCTAAAAGAAGCAAGTATAGCTGCCTGGCTGGATGGGAGGGAAGGGTGACTGAAGTCAGAACACATGTCCCTAATGAATTGCATGTGACTATGAACATGCATCCAAGTGATTGGGCAATACGAAAAGTGGGCGCTGTGTATTTTACAACCCCTTCCCTCTTCCCGTGAGAACGAGGTGGCTCGTTGTCATGGTGATTTCTGAGTCCCATAGCAACCACGCTAAATGTTCATCCCAATTCTGAAGGCCGGAGGTCTCTCGGTGCTCTGAGGATGTCGACAGCCCTTAAAGGGTATAATACACGCTGGAAAGTCAGAAGAAGCCCGCTGCGCTCGCCTTGAGAATAATTACAGGCTCGGCAGAAGAAAAGTTCAACAACACTCAAAGTGAAATTTCAAGCCCGGATCTGAGTCACTAACCTCTGGCCAGCCAGTAGAGATTTCGGAGAGACTTAAATAGAATCGAACCACAGTTGTGTGTGGGAGTGAAACGGCACACTGTCCTCAGGCCTGATGATGCATTTATTTAGAAATTGTGTGGTTTTGTTAGCCTTGTCCTTTGGATTTATGAGCTATGCCGTTTCAGTCAGACAGCAGGTCAAGCTTTCAAAGTCTCTTAATATATCACGCCGTAGGCATGATGTTTAGGGTTGCGCCGTTTCATGAAATTCATCTTTAAAACGGAGCGTTCGTGAGTCTGGGGATTTTTCAGTGGCTCACTGCACCTGAGCAAAACATACGATATGCAGTCACGAACCGTGCAAAAAGAACCCAGACAATAGAGAACCCGTACGAACGAGATTATGCCTTATCCAAGAAGATGATTAGAAAGATAACTAGCTTCGGCATGCAGTTTGATACTTTATTCAACCTCTTGGGGACATTACATAATCATGGTGATTTTGCTACATGGCATTTATCCCTCTCGTGCAGCAGGCCAAATCTGTCACAGCACTCCAGTGCTATCCGGCGCTAGGAGATGTCATGGCTGTATATAATGTGGCTCAGGAGTGTACATGCACTAATGCACACGCTACTGACGCCGTTTGACACCGGTACCTTTTCCTCTGTAACAAGACCATCATGCAACAGTTGACATTCTAGTTTTCCACTGGCTTTTCATACTTTACTCAGGGAGAAAGGTTAAGTCAATCAACATTATCATAACTGCAGGCAGCAGACACTTCATTAGGTATACCCACAGACAGGATGGGGAACACGAGCAGCAGCGAGGACATGTGCAAAAGAAAGGATCAAATGGAAATGTAGCCTGAAGGCCGTATGTGCCGTGAAGGCGGCATGAAGAGGATGTAGGTAGGTAGATACACATGCTTAAAAAATATATATCAATGCTCTTTTTAATTGACATTGTCAGAAGTATTGGATCAAAGGTCTCATCTCATCAAAATAAGCCTGTGACGTGGTTTTTGGTTGAGATCTCTGTGGTGAATATGGCGTTGTTGAGCCATACATTTGCCCACTTTAAGGTTTCTACATTATAATCATTTATTTTTTTAAATATAGTTAGTTTTTATTTCCATTTGACTTTTGCTTTTCTTTCACCCTTTCATGCACCCTGCAACCTGATAACATGATAAACTGTCCACTGTAGTAACTGCTGTTCCTGAAAGGGTGAAACGGAATTACTGTAGTTTTCAGAGCATTAACACATTTTCAAAATGTTAGGCTTTATTTGTTTTAATTTTGAAACAAAAAAAGGTTTGTTTTCATTAGTTTTAGTACTAGTTTTAGTTTCTTTTTTTAACATATAGAATATATGTCCAGCCTAAGATGAAAAAAAAAAAGTACTAACTATTGTGTAATAAAGTATACTACAATTCTCAAACGACTGTGGACACGTACAAAACTCGTCTCAAAACCCACCAATACTCGATCTCCTCTGCTTTTGATTGACCTGTTCTGCTTCTTCTGTACAGTAATACCAAAATAAATAAATCTAAAATGGACCCTGAAAGTTTCTGTTTAATATTAATAGACAAACACAAAAACAAAGGACATTTTCACCAGAAATATAGTTTATTTAGTTTTATAAGCACATTATGTGGTTTCAGTTAGTTTTTTTAGAAGCATTTTCTTTTCTTTTATTTAATGGAAAATGTTTTTTTTTTTTTTTTTGTGAATTACTTTTTGAACATAATCATGGCACCTACCTGTTCCCGCTTCGCCTCTTCACTCGTGGGACTTGTTCATGGCCAGGTCTTTTGTGTGCCTGAGGAGGTCATTGTGCATGCCCTGATGCCCTGGTATCTGGTCAGGTCACAGTACTCTCTGCTGGAGACCTTTCCACCCCAACCTGTGCACTGTGGATTTCGGTTTAGTCCGCCAAGGTGCATGCTGAGGCACGCTGCGCCCCCTCTATGAGGGACCATTCAGAGTCTTGCAACATGGGGATAAGGGCTTCTTCATTGACTTTGATGTTAAGCCTGAAACGTTAGTTAAGGGGGCCAGTGTGGATGTTTCCAGGAGTTGGCTCGAGCACCACGCTGGGGTCAGACTCCTAACCCTGCTGCGCCGGCCTCTGCCAGGGTGCCCTTTGACTCCATCGACACCCTCTTTGGCAGGTGGACAACGGCCCTCTGTGCCCCTCCTCCCTGACTCCTTGTTGTGCACCCGCCGTGGCCAGGTTGTTGTTTTGCATAGGCGTGAGGATTTTGACTATGGATGTCTTCTGGGGGCGCCTGTTGACATAAATCCAACGGAGCGAATTGTTCAGAGTTATGTTCAGGAAACGGTGTTGTTTTTGTTTTTTGTATGCCGGATTTAATTCCTGTATTTGCGAAGTGATGCTGTATTTGCAACACACCTCCTGTGTATCGTTTTCTTTGGCACCACAGTGCCATCATTTTTCTGGCCTGTTTCATTCTTTTTTTTTCTTTTCTTTTTTTACAATTCTGTTGAACCACAATTGAAAAGCAATTTTTAATTTTAATTGGTTAATTTTCATAGTTTTTAATTTCTTTTGTCAGATTACTTCTGTGACCACTTTTTTTTCTTTTTCTTTCATTAACATTTAACCTAGGGATACCAATAATTTAGTCTACGTGTTTGTGTATATCATCGTCTCTGATGCTGTCAGACGCAACCATGCCTGACGATTACCCAACTTTTCTAACTTAATTCTCATTTCTTGCACATCTCACGTAGACGCCAGAAAACTTTTGAGCAAAACAGCGGGGACTCAGCACTCGGCTCCTTTCGGAGGAACTTGTCTCCCCACCGGCCCCGCCCTCTAACATTCACATTTTCGCAAATTGATTCTTTATTTAGGCCTTGAATAGTTGTATCGCATTTTTTCAGCCAGTTTTTCACGCACAAAAAGAAAACATTGACAAAATCTGAAAGTCAATGCTGTGTTTTTGACATGTGACTGATGTTTTGCCAATGGGCTCCATCTTGTGGCCTGAGTTATGTCACCAACGTGCAACTGGATGGACGCAGCCTGACGACATTTAATTTGTGAAATGTTTCGCCTGACATGACATTACAATCAGCTCCAGTATCAATTTGAAACATGACCTTTTTCTTGTTTATGTACAGCTCTGCAGACCATCTGTCTTGGTCACTTTTAGCATTTTCAACTGCTTTAATGCTTCTCATTTCTATAGTTTCAATGTACATCTCTTCATCAGTTATCATCGTCGCATTTTCTTATTTTTGTGTTGCCTATATTCTTGCAAAATGATTCTTTTATCACATTTTCTGCACGCCTGACCATTGGCTGGACACTTGTTCATGTTTGTAGGCACATCAGTCACAGTCAATTTTGTTTTCTCTGGTCATTGGCTTTTCTTTCGTGAAGCTGCTTCCTTTTGTTTGTTTTGGTTTTTTTTGCTAGCCTTTGCAGTGATTGTTTTGTGCACTTCCACTTTATCATGCAAAGCTTTCATCTGGGTGAGCGTTATTTCAGTGGCACGGCACATATCCAGTGCCTTATTTAATGTGAGATCAGCCTTTCTGAGCAGCCTGGCTTTCATTTGATCATCACGTACCAGTGAGTCATTTAATTCCAAGAAAGAAAAAAAAAACCGATTTAAATCTGACGTTCATATAATATTCATATTTTTATATCACCATTCAAATTCTCGTTCGGATTACACGGCAGAGTCCTCCATTAACGTCTTTAACTGCTTCAAACAAAAATAAAACACACAAGATCAGTCATATGCTCATGGATGTATTTTAATAAAAATAATTCTGTTAAAACAGAATACAATATTTCTTTAACACATTTCCAGTACATATTTTTTTTCCAATTATACTTTTTTAATAGATTTTCAAAGTCATGCTAAGTAGACAGTAATTCTTTAAACTAAAATAAAAAATAAGAAATAAAAGGAAATTATTTATTACTGTTGTGCTAAAACATAAAAGAAATTAAAATCACAATAGGAGTCAGTTGTGCACTGCTTTTTTTTGCAGAGGTTCAAGTCATTCTCTGTAAGGTCTTGGACATTTCCAACAAATTTCTTGCATCCTATGCATCATTAATCAGACCAGTGGTCATGTCTATGCAGGGATAAAGGGAGTTCTGGGTTCAAACATCAGCAATAGTTCAGAGTGTGCTACCTCCGGGGGCTGAAGCAGGAGGTTTTGTTTGTGTAACAGGTGTCCTTTAACGCTGAAAATCAGATGCAGTTGTGGTTATTATATTATTTTCCTTTTATACTAGTTGGTCAAGAACATATTTAATCTTAAAAAAAGTTTGATCACATACTCGAATTGTATTTGGGGGGTCCACATTACGAAACAACTCCTGCAAATTCAGTATTTTCATTTGGAACTATGCTCGTTGTGGAGTGAATCCATGTGCCATGTAAAAATGTCATGCTTGAATAGAATGGCGCAGTAAGAGTTTTTTTTCTTGCCGTTTGCCAGTTCCCTGACAAGCATAAAGTTGAATTTCACTTTCATTTTGAAAGAAACGAAATATCCGCCACTATTGGAAAAACGCCTCAAAAATGAATTTGAATTTTTAAACAACAACCTTGTTGTATTGCACTTGTGAGATTAGAAGTAATGTTTTGACGTTTTGTTTTTCAGGAGAGATGTTTATTTGATTCTGCATGTTTAATTGGAAGACAAGGGGAAACTAAAAGCGCGCGCAGGGTGCAAGGGAATGCAGATTCTATATTTGTGGCACAGTAAATATAGAATCTAATTATTTCAACCGCACCGCCCACTCAATTTGTTTTGTCAAGTGTGACTCAATGTGTGAAAATGACGCTGAAGCAGCAACACATGAGTCAGGTTCCAGTTGAATGCAATATACGCACCCATGCCTGAAAAATAGTTCTTAGTTAGAACACTTCATTTTTTTATTATTCGGTGTGGATTCCATCAATTTGATAACATAAATTGATGCAAATATTTTCTCCTTGTCTTTTTTTTTGTTTTGCATAAGGATGGTGATGATTAACACAATAGCCTTGGCAGTGTCAGCAACAATGTGACATTAAATCAATTTCTGCTCATGCATTTTTTTTTTTTTTCATTGAGGCTTGTGATTAGTTTGGATGGGAGAGAGGGGGAAACCGAGCATAACTGTAAATGTTTCCAAACACACGGGTCCTTAGAAAAGTGTTGCTAGGAAATAGAGACTGCTTTGATATAAATTTTAAATTGGGTGATTGCCTACTTATTTGTCCCATCCAGAAATAAAGTCCCTCAGCTGGGTCTTTTCTACGTCAAACACACTGGGTGAGCGAACAATGTCAAAATGCTTTTGTTTTGCACTCCTGGCAAAGTAACAAGTGTTCTGCTTTGCATTGCATCGGTAAAAGGATATTTGTCCAAGTATATATTTCACGGCGACTTGTATTTTATTCAGTATGATGTTAATCATGACCACCTATTGTCAGTGTCACCGCGGTGAGCAGTTGGACAGTGTGGCACAAGATATGGTGAAGTTCAACATTGAAATCTGTAGAAAACCTATTGTTGGCGGTCAAAATCCACCATTGAAAAGCAAAAGAGAATGACTGTTTGTCGATGATCAGCACTACAATCTGACAAAAAAAATATATAGATAAACAGAAATATAATTAATTCATATTTAAATAGTGTCACACGGTTTTTTTTGTTTTTTTGGATAATACTAAATTAAAAAGTAAGCTTCCTTTTTGACTCTTCTCTCTGCTTTTTCTGTCACGGCCGCTGGCTCTTCCGCTGATAGTCAGCCAAACACACCAATCACACGCATGCGTTCTTCTCTGTAGCCATGACAACCCCCTGCTGGACATGCCCACTCTCTCAGTGCAACTTAACATAAACCTGGAGAGAGACATACAGTATTTTAAGTACAACAAATTGCTATTAAATATACTATCTGTATTTTTGAAATAATGCTCTCTCAGCAGGGCAATAATCATATTCAGTACTTATACTATTATTGTATTGGACATACAGACATTTTGTCTGTCCACACGGACATTTGGTCTGTCCACAAAAACTTATTTTTCAATACATGTACAAACTAAATTCCCATGAAGTCAGGATGTTGTGTTGAACAAATAAAAACAGAATACAATAATTTACAGATCATGTTCAACATATATCTGATGGAAAACACTACAAACACAAGATATATAACAGTCAAAATGTTGAGCAAATAATCATAAATATTGATCATTTGGGCTGGGCAATTATGTAAAAATGATACCAGAATGACTAGAGCTACATCATAGAATCTACGTGTAATCAACCCATTTTAAGATAATTTCATCGCTGGTTTTCTAAAATGGACCATGATTCACCTGCACCGGAATTTAAGGATATTAAATTAGACGGTACAGCAAAACAGGAAAAGGGAAATATTGCAAAATACTTTGACAATAACTGCAAAACAACTAACTTGGGTTTGCGAATCTTTGACCACTGTTATGGGATTAGTGGAAGGGAATTGAGAGTTTGGGAAGGACGTTGAGAAGGACTAAAAAAGGGCAAGTCTTGATGGTGTATGACAATATAACAATTTTATTTTTGTTATTCGTTTTGTTGTTATCATTTTGTATTTTATTTACATTTTGTTTAGTCAGTGAAGAAAATCATGTCCTTGTTCTCCACTACACAGTTCTATTAAAGTTGAATAGGTGCTCAGTTTCAAGATTAAGTGCTGTTTTTGATTAAGGAAAGTATGTGGTGGGGCGGGGTAGCAGTAATTAAACTGCTTTTATCTCAAATGCATCTGTTGCCCTAATAGATACATTGATAAACTGGAGACGATTAGCGATCAGTTTGAAGCCCGGTGTCGAATTCAAAGACGGGATGAGCGCCACTGTCTCTCGATACATGCTGTGCCCTGTTTCTACCCCTAGGTGTCAGTAATGACTTGGGCATGGCGTTTCATGCAGCCATCGCATTTTGGCTTGGAAAAAAACGACCTGAAAATCGAGACGTACTGACTCGGGGGCTTCGTTTTGACACGTTGCTAAATTTAAGCACCGTTTCATCCTCATCACAAAGGTTAAAGAAAGGTTTTAGAGCGGTTAAGTGTCACTGAGGAGATAACATTATTTTTCCCCAAGAGCTCGTGTCATGTGCTCAAAATGATGTTGCTGATTGGATAAAGAGGAGACTTGAGTTCTGCAATCGTTTCTCATCCTAAATTCCCGGATGTTGGCCAAACGTATTTGCGCATTGAAAATCGGAATTGTTTCTGGTAAAACTGAATGTGAAAAGTCAAGCGAACTCAATCTGTGTGGAAAACGATTCAAATTTTGATTTGTAAAACTGAATGTGAAAATAGTCAGAATTACATTTCCTAGTGAGGAATTCAAATTCAATTGTGTTTTTGAAAGTAAACATTCCAATTATAACATTGCAAATTTATGTAATTTATGTAATTCTGATTTAGACTATTTTCTCACGCAGTGGTTCACAAAGAAGTGAACCTCACTCCTTTTTGCTTGTGAATGATTAAGCAATTCAAGGAAGCTCCTTTCATACCCGATCATGGCATCCATCTGTTCCCAATTAACGTGTTCACCAGGTATTTGAGAATTCCTCAACTTTCTCAGTCTTTTTTGCCACCTGTCCCAGCTTTTTTGGAACATGTTGCAGCCATAAAATTCCAACTTAATGCTCATTTGCTAAAAACAAAAAACTATCCGTCCATCCATTTTCTGCGCTTAATCCTCCTGTCCCTGGAGCTATTTTTGGAACCCATGTTGCCAGCCATAACCAATTCCTAACAATTTAGAGTGTTATCAGCCTGCTCACGTGGGAGGAAACCGGAGCACCCGAGAAAACCCACGCAGGCCGGGGAGAACATTGCTGGATTCGAAAACTGTGAAGCCGAAAAACTACTATCCGTTTTAATATTAAACGTATTGTCTTTGTCATGTATTCAATTAAATATGGGTTGAACATTATTTGCAAATATTTTATTCTCGTTTTATTTATGCTAAAGACAACATCACAACTTCATTGGAATTGGGCTTCGTACTTGGAAGCAGAATAACCATATTCACTTATGTGTCCTCTGTCTACTCTAGTACATACTCACCCACACAAGGGCTAGAGCAAAAAGTTGTCTACTCTGGCGAAAGAACAGGAACCAGACCTGACTCGGGCCATAAGTTGTACACACTCTGTGGCCTGGCCCAGCGCTAACACCAAAGGAGGCTGTTTAGGCAGATTTTGGGACTCTAGACATGAGAAACAAATCAGAATGAATATCATTCAAAATGCATCACGAATGAGTGTACAGTATGTGCATATCATCTAAAATGTTACTTTACGACATTTTTCAATGATAAACATGCTGGGCTCAATAGTGAAATACTGTGCAATGATAATACATATAAGTGTGTGCTTTCTTTTCTACCCAGTATGGCGCTGTTGAGTGCGGAACAGAGCGACTCTCTCTGAGTGGGGTCTAACTGCTGGCCCACAGGGCAGTTCCACGGATCCGAGTACGCTAACAGGCTGAATGCATCCTGCACAAACAGAAGCATCCTCAACAACCTAGGAAATGGCACACATTTCATCTTGCCACATGTAAAACACTCACAGCCTGAATCATTCATAGAGGGGGTGAAAAAAAAAGGCTTACATAATTTCTCTGTATCAATCTTTTGGACACTTGGGGGCAGCAAACAAAAATGTAAACATTGCATAGTAATCACTATATGAATTCTGAAATCCAAGTAACTGTACAAGAATGCCATTTTATTTACACTACTCATATAATAAATGTAACATCAAATTCCAGTAATTGTCTTTGTGAATAAAAAAGTCACTCAAAAATATTGTGTAGGGGGCTACAAAGACAGATCTGGTTCACAACTAATGGATTATGAAACTGTATGGTTAGGGCCAAAAATGGAGTTCACCACTTTATGGTTTCTACAGAAAAACAATCAGTTTAAAATTTTAATTGATCATGTGAGATAATATCTTATCCACTCCCAAAAACAACAACGATATGTTGAGAAAGAAAAACCGCAACAAACGCATCCTTCCAGGTAACACACTACAATGGTACCTTGACTTGCGAGTGTGCCCTGCTCACGAGTTCTTTGAGTTATGAGTCCTCGCTTGGTTGATTTGTTTTTTTCTTTTTTATGCTTTATATATTGGGAGTCAAAATTTGAGGTCCGAGCAAGATTCAGATGAATCCCTGCTCAAGAGAAGTGAAGAGATTAACGGAATTTCAAACAACTCATTTGCTGCCTAAAGTGGGCTGGTAGTGAATTAATTGATCTGATGTTCAAGTAAACCGAGTTATTTGCTTGGTCATGCAACAAATTAAACTCTTAACTCAAGGTACAAGTGTAATCTACATCCCATTGAACAATCTGTATCATATAAAGTAAGAATAATAGGTTGTCTTTCAAAACTCCACAGTTCCAAGAAGAAGAGTTATACCTGCAACATCTTCTTGTGTGTTGTGTTCTTGCCATACTCGCGGCACAGCTTTTCGTTCAGTGCCTGAAGTTCCCGTCCAAACTGTATCATCCTTTCTGTTGCTGCCTGGTTGCCTCCACAAAGCTGTCTGCCATTCCTATAACCCTCCTCTCCTGGCAACAGACACATATTGACTATTTAACATGTAAACCAGAAGGTAAGCAAGTTGCAATAAGCGAATAAAGCTGAATTATAAGAACAAAGAAATAAGTAAAAAAGAAATAGAATGTGAGTAGCTTGGCAATATTTAATTGCACTCAATATCTTTGTCCGCGTACCTGTTACACCATTACCAATACTGTTGTCATCTGGCTGAAGTATCTCTTCGTGTTTATATGTACCATTCATGATACGAGTGGATGAGCCCTCAACAACCCCATTTGTGTAGTGTTCCGCTTCAATCTCCATCTCGCTATCACTATACACACATAAACAAAGACATGAGATTTTCACTTTGCACAGAAAAGCTTCAAGGAATGTAACCTTTATCAGAATCAGAATCGCCTTTATTGTCATTGTATAGCATACAACGAAATTAAGACGTAGCTATTCATTATGACTCAAGACACAAATATCACACTACACAGACTAATGAACTGGAACACATGGCGTGGATTTCAGGTTGCTGCGATTGTAGCAAGACTTCTTTTTGTGTTACTGTAAGTGTTGGGGCATTCAGTACTTTCAGTCTGTTTAGACACAACTCTAGCTTGCTTACTACTAACTTGGTTACTCTTCTGTTGATTGCTTTGAGCTCTTCCATGGCTCACATACATGTATGGTGGGTGGTGGTGGAAGGGGGGTGTCTGTCTATCTATCCATCCATCCATCCATCCATCCATTTTCCGATCCGCTTATCCTCACAAAGGTCACGGGGGGAGGGGGGGGGGTGGAGCCTCTGCCAGCTGTCTTCAGGCAGTAGGCGTGGGACACCCTGAACCGGTTGCCAGCCAATCGCAGGGCACACAGAGACGAACAACCATCCACGCTCACACTCACACCTAGGGACAATTTAGAGTGTTCAATCAGCCTGCTATGCATGCTTTTGGAATGTGGGAGCAAACCGGAGTGCCCGGAGAAAACCCACGGAGAACATGCAAACTCCACACAGGGAGGCCGGAGCTAGAATTGAACCCGGTACCAAGAATAGGAAAAAAAATCCTTTGAATGTACTAAATTTGAACAGGAACATCGCTTGCACAAGATTAAAACGTATTAAAATACCATATGTAAAGCTATTATTTTTGTGTAGGGGAAAATTACATCAGCAGATAATTAAGATATTTTGGGAGGGCTTTCTCAGTGTGTATGACAACATATTAATACATAGGAAAGTGTGTACCAAACGCTTGTAGAGGTGGAGGGAAACTTCTTCTACGTTTGTTTCCAGGATCAGCCCTAGCAATATCAGTTGTTGTGCGGCTTCCGCCACAGACATGTATAGAAAACAACCTTCCCCAAACTGTTCCCTCAAAGTTAGAAGCACAAAATTGTGGGAAAAGAAAGTCTTGCCGAAGTGAAGAATTAAGATTTAGGTGCCACTCAGGGTTCCAGCACTGGATTAATGATTGATTTAATACAGATTAGGTTTCAAGATTTATTGGACAGCAGGTTAAGCAATGCCTACCTGGTTTCTTGATTGCTGTTGTTGCTGTGTGGCTGGCTCTTGGTGGAGTCAGAAGAATTAGACTCTGAGTAGTTGATGGATGAAGGTGAGGACGAGGTGGATGAAGAGGCCGAGGAGGATGTGCTGGGGTATTTCATGTTGCTGCTAACAACGCTGCTGTGGCTCTTTGATTTTTTGGAGGGAGTCACCCCGTTACTGCATGTTGGGCTGTCGACACCTGGAGGAAAGAGCAAGATGAATTGACTAATCTTCATGACATTTAAGACCCAGGTTTGATGATTCTGAAAAGGGTTTAAAAAGCAAAAAAAAAAAAAAAAAAAAACACCTCCAGTGTGCATGTGTGAATTTCCAGCCCCCTGGTGAGGGCTAAGGTTGGGAGAACCAGGGTAACTTCCCTGTGATTTGGGGGAGCGAATGGTCAAGCAGCGAACCTCACTGTCTGTACCGTTGACCATTTCCACAAACTGGCGACACCTAGGAAACACGCATACTGATGTTACTGAATTTTACACGAAATCCCAACCTTAAATAAGGCCAACTTACTTCAACATAAACAGAAGGTTGGGATTGTGTTCTAACAGGCCAGGATAAAGTTGCTGAGTGGCTTCAATGGCTTCACCCACACGCCCCTCCAACACCAGCTTCTGTATTCCTGTTCAACAAAGTAATTGGATGCTTGAATAAGGTTATTTGGAGGTTCCTTGGTTTACGATGAAACAAACGAATCATGCGTATCTAATATGGAGATTCTCGACCAGTATGCCGGGGCACATGAGTGCACCATTAGAGCTCTTGATATGCGGTGGGAATTTAATAAATGTTTTCATTAACAAATAATGTATCTTGTGAATGTATCTATGCCTGTAACTTAAAGTGACACAGAAAAAAATATTATAATTCTATGACCTGGCCGAGAGTACAGTAATGTCTACTTTTTGTGACATTTTTGTTTTGTTGTTGATTTTTCTAATTTAAAATATATGGCTTTGCTCTATAAAGGAAACAAAAAAAGATACAGCCCACTGCCCTCCAAGTTAAAAAAAAAAAGAAATTAAAAAAGGTTAATCTTAGCTCTGATGAAAATGTGTGTGTGTGTGTGTGTGTGTGTGTGTGTGTGTGTGCACATTTGCATGTGCGTGCGGTTTATTCACTTACTCTGTCTGTTTTTTATAGATGTTTGGTCTTCTTGTATCATGGTCTCTGTGGCTCTGGCAAAAGCAGTGGCAGTGGCATAGTATCCGTGGTGGACCAGGTAGCTGGACACCATACTGGAGTCAAAGTAAGTAAATTAACACTTGGCTTTACTTGGAACAATATCGAAATGAATTTAAAATAACAACTACCGCTTTACTCATATAATCTTGTAGGTTAGTTGAGGTCAACACAGTATTTTAGTAAGACAAGGCAGCATGACAAATACTCAACATCTTCTATTATTGCATTTAAACAACAAACAAAACTAAATTCAAGGAAAGACTGAAACTTTACTTCTGCAGGACAGCTTGCCAGTCACCCAGCCTTTCTCCTATTGGGAAGCGAGCGATCATCCCATGGATTTTAGCTCTCCATTCACTCATGTAGTCCTCAATGTCGAAGACAAATGGCTGCTGTCCAAAGTTTGCATCGACAATCTCGCCCGGAGTTTGAAGCCCCACGGTAGGGTACAGGTTAGGCTGAGTTAATAGCAGGGTGGAAAAATTGAAAATACGATTATACCGACAACGCGATGAGGTGTCACGTCACTCTCGAACCGCTGTATGGTGTGTTCAGTAACAGCAAACTTTTCTAGTGAGTATCAAAAAAACCCTAACCGGATCAAAAATGTGATCCGGTTTTGTGAAATACGATCAACAAGGGAGGAATCATTTCAATTGTCAACGTTGGAAGTGGTCCGAAGAATTAAATACTGTTCTCTTATTGGACAAAATGTGCTCACAAGATGATCATTGGAACAACATTTAAGCAAAGGAAGGAAGGGAAGTCTACGTCAAGTGCAGTGGATGTAAAAAGTCTACATACCCCTGATGAAGCGCCAGGTTTTTGTGATGCAAAAACAATGGGAAACATTTTGCTTTTGTAAAATGGGCACTCTTCCTCATTGATATTGTCATTATTGTCCTCAACTTTTCTTAACCTGAAGTGTTTGTCTTTACGGTTCTCCATGATGTATATTGGAAATTGATTGTATTCTTCTGTAGGGATCATGACTTATGCATTAACATGTCCCTACAAAACTAGAAAGAAAAGCTCACTAGAACATCTAAAGCTTATTTGTGGTTAATCAGGGGCACTTCAAATGGCAAGAAATGTATGCTGATTCCCATTTAACATGAGTTAGAATGTGATGAGTTAATTCTGAACACCGCCAAGTCATAATCTCAAAATATTTGGAACAATTTTTTTTTCAATTGAGTGATGCAGGTTATTAAATAAAGTTTTTAAATTCTTTCTCTTCGTTTCATCTCTTGAAATCACAAAAACTTGGCATTTGAACAGGTATGTGTAGATTTTTTCTATCCATTGTACGTCAATCAAAGTACAGGTAAATCTCAATACAGCCTTGAAGTTGAGTAGGTGGCACCGTGTAGACAAAGGTCACGACATAGTACTTACAGGGAGGTCTGTGAAAGCCACACCTGGAAGGTAAAAGAAAATAATTGTTGTAATCTATGATTCTAATAAATTAATAGGACACATGAATAATGTTTCATTGATGCATCGTGATTGCAAATGTACCATAATTTCTTGAGAATTACAAATCAGGGGGAAGAGAGGATAATACACGTGGACACAAAGATGTAAAAAATTTGGCATATCGTGTGCAAGTTTACCGGTACCGACGGCTTGTGAAAAAGGTATAGTTCCACTCCAATTCGATATGCGCCACCATGTTGATATCATATTTTGGTGTCTTTCATGACCCACGGGACATTTTTAAATCAGTGAACTGCGTTTATTGCTTACAAAAAACTAACTGTACAGCCAAAGCACATATATAGATATTATGGTCAAATGGCCAGGTGACAGTGGTTCATACTTCAAACTGCAAAATGCTTTGGTGAGCGTATGCAATCTGGTGCTGTTTCCAGTGCAGAGCCCAGCCAGCCACCTCGTCAACAGCCCCTCCTCGCCCCAGCTTCCCTGGGTCGTTGACGGAATCGGGCGTTCTGCAAGTTTCCACTTTGAGGCAGTCCCACTTGCTGGTTGGCCATGTGTGACAAGCGGACCATGCGCCCTGTGTCTTTCATAACAAGACGGCACGCTCTCTCTTCAGAACAGAAGTGTGTGCAGGTAGCGGATATTGACCAAATCAGCGAAAAAGAGGGTGACTTTCAAACATACCGAGACTGTGTTTTGAGGGAGCCTTAAAAGATTTACTTGCACATGTTGAAAAAGTAGTGGCATACGCATTTCAAAAATCAATCAGTTTGCAAGCATGAATACCAGCAAAAAGGGGGCTTGCAGGAGTACAGAGAGAGAAAAAAAAAAGCAGCTACCGTGCGGCAATTTGGGAATGGTGCTATATAAGACATGAGAGTGTTTTATTCTCGAGAAATTATGGTACATGGATCCATTACCACTGACCTAAACTGATGCCATTTTTGGTGTAAAAGCAAGTGTTGTTGATGAGGTTGACGCAGCAACCAATCACATCACCCGTTGTGAAAGTTGGACCGTATGGTTGGCCAGTCCCAGAAGAGCAGAAGGAGTGGCCATCATCTCCATGGTAACCATATGAGTGCTTGTCCCATCCTGAAATAGGGCAAGGATTAGGATTAGCTTTTACAGTACTTTATACTTTCAACCCTTGTGGGAAAAAAAATAATAATGCCTGTCACGAGGGCACCGAGTGTGTGAAATATCCTAAATTTCAACTAAATCAGTGAGTCATGTTCATTGGAACAGGAGTGGCTTCGTCATTCATTTATGTTTGATGCTCACGATCATCGCCAATTTCCCAGCAACTTTGCACTGATGAGATTTCTTAGGAATGCAGTTTCCGTGTTCATGGTGCAGCGAAATAGATGGCCAGCTGGGGGCTCTCTTGAGAGAATACACAGGTGAATCAGTCAGTAGTAGTGATGGGATTTTCGGCTCTTTTTGGCTCTCAAACGGCTCTTTTGATTTTAGCTTTTCTTTTAAATATTTATGACAAATTTAGCATTCATTTTGATAAATGACTTGGTGAACTAAATATTGCACTCTACTGACTGCAAATAGCAACAATTATCAAGCAAAGAAAAGGGTTTTTACTTATGTTATTGAACATTATAAAGGCTCCAAACAATAAACAAGCAACAAAATTAAACTTCAACCAACAACAATCAAACATGCTGCATCATAACAAAAATAGTGAGTAGTAACTGCAACAGCAGCAGCGAACAAAACAAACATAAGATACTCCTTGCTTTATTTTAACAAACATAAGCCACGCCTTGCTTTACTTTAAATTTGCTTTCAAAAAAACTAAATACTTCAACTTGGACGGGCTGATCCGGCTCCTTCTCTCAGTAATTATTTGTACCTACCAAGCCCCTCGCCCCTCCCCTTTTTCTTCCCGTCTCCCTCTCTGAGCACGGCAGCTGAGCCACTGCCAAACCTTGCTTCAGACACGTGAAAAAGAGAGCGACATAGAGAGGGGAAAAAGAGAGAGCGAGTGCGCCCGCGCACGAGAGAGAGAGAGAGAGAGAGAAAAAGAGGGAAAATGACAGAGCCGGCTCTCGAGGGAGGGTGCCGGCTCTCATCGTTCCTTCAAAGAGCCGGCTCTTTGTACCGGCTCGTTCGCGACAGACACATCACTAGTCTGAAAACAGCTTAAACCGGAGCAAATTTAACTCTGCTCAGGAGGTGGTTCAAAAATGTATTCCGGAGTAAACGCTAGTTTGCGGGGCAGCACCGATATAAAATGGGACGTGTGAACGTTACAGGGGTAGACTTGAGACGCGTTGATTAAATACGGGTATTTCTTGCCGAATGCATCGTAGAATACGTTGCTTTAGTGCTCTGTTGTACTTCCGCCATCTTTCCTTTCTCCCTCTCATCCTTTTACGGTGTCTGTTGACCACAGCGTTGATTTGTCTGGAGAAGTATAAACCATGGTGTTTCGATACGTCACAAAAAAGGCGGGGAAAAGGAAGTACACTTTACGCATGCGCATGTTTTATTTCCGTATTATTACTACAGTATTGCACGGCCGCAGGAACTGCCATGTGAACGCAAGTGGGGTTAACACGCTTCTCTTTAGTAAGCAGCTTTATACGTGTAAACACGCCACAAAATTTACACCGGTGTAACATATATCGCAACAAAATACTGTACATCGGTGCAGCACCGACGCAAATGTGTGCCGTGTGAACACAACTTAAGTAACTGTTTTTTTTCATCCAGAATGTCCTTTATATTGCTTATCCTCAATGGGCACATTATAAACGTGTACAGTCAACTATTGAAGGATAATCGTATGCTCATGAATTTAATGACATTGAATAGCTCTAAATTTCAAAACCTCCAACAAATCGACTCCTTGGAGCAGACAACAGGCCAGACATCATCCAAATTGGGCATTATTAAAATGAGTCACCATCATTAATTTCAATGTCACCCTTATTAATCCATCCAAACCCCATCCGTTATCTGAACCGCTTGTCCTCATCCTTTTATAAGTGCCCTTAAGACAATGTTATGAAGAAAGTGGGAAGCAAACTTCACTCAGTTTTTGAGATGTACTGGTTTTGTCCACATAATGACACAAACAAACAATCATTCATTGGGAAAAGATGAAAATTATATATCACTACATACCTGGGATTGAATGTCTGGATTCTTAAATGACATAAATACAGTCAAACCTCGGTTTTCGAACGTCTCGGTTCTCGTCCAATTCTGTTTCCGACCAAAAATTTCAAGTTTTTTATGCCTTGGATGACGAACAAATTTCGGTTAGCGAACAAACTGAGCATGTTTGAATGCACCATTTGACTCCTCTCGCCTTCCTTACACGAGGAAGTGACGCTTCCTTGGGTAGACGAGGAAGTGACGCTTCCTCGTGTTGCTTTCTATTGTGAGCAGACGTGTTCAGTAAACATTTTTATTTTAAAAACAGCGTGGTTTCGGTTTTAGAATAATTTCGGTTTTTGAACAGCCTTCTGGAACGAATTATGGACGAAAACCGAGGTTTGACTGCATATAGATATATTTTTATGTTTTGGTCATAGCACAGTACCGCTTTTACTGTGAATGATTTGTTTAATTAGGCTGCGTCTACATCCACAAGAGCTCTATTCTGCCCGGCACATTGCAACATTTTGTACTACTACATTTAAGGTGCGCAAATCTAAATTCAAATATGTCTCAAAACTGTCAGTATTAAAATTATTTAGAATTTGGTCATATTGCGGCAGCATGAAAGATTAGCTGTATTGTTTCATCAAACAAGTGTAGTTAAATATGCACAGTGTGCATCAAAGTGACTTTTATACTTGTATAATTTCGATACTAGTGTGTTTTGTGTTTGTGTAGTCTCTGTATGGTGAGGTATTAGATTAATCTGCTGATAGGGATATTGCCTCTAAACCCAAGCTCACTGCTCCGACATGCTAATGAAATGGGCAGGCCTCCACAGCGGGATCAGACATAGAGGTCAGCAGTAGAGAACATTGTACTCTCAAGGGACACACAACGCAAAGATGCATGAACTCCCTTCCTTGCAATGGCATGTAAACATGTAGTCTACAAATCGATCCCGAGAGAAGAGGTAGAGAAGTTCCCTCACAGTCAGCGGGTCCAGAATAGATTGATTGACAAGTACTGTAAATTCTGGGCTACAGACCGCACCTGATTAAGAGCCGCATGCTCAGATTTATGAAGAAAAATCAATTTTGTAATTATATGCGCCACACCATTTTATAAACCGCTGGCCAATGAGTCGGCGGGGGTTTGCTTCTACGTCCCTGCCGCCTGGAGCGCCTCCGGGTGAGGCCGCGGACGCGGTCCCCCGCTGAACCCCCGCAGAAAAAAACGCAAAATTTCTTAAGGTTAAAATAATCTCCATATTTTTATGAGCATGATCAATGCATTTGCACAACGAAATTACGCTGAAACACAAAATAAGAGGCCAGACAGAGAGATCTTGAGGTGCATTTGCGTAATTACGAGGAGAAATACTGCAGCCCACTAGGCTTTAAATAGTATAATGCAAATTACATAAATGGGAAAAGATATATGAAATTATTTCTATAGTCAGCCGCTTAAAAATGATCATCGGTGGCAGCTTTAGACCCGACGCTGCGCAGCTCAAAACACAGGTAAAATGTGTTCTCTCGTGGCCGCTTGTTTTCAGTATGACGGAGGAGTCACCTTTTTTATTTACAGTCCGAGTGAGAGGCAAATCAAATGTCAGAGGGACTTGATCCATATTTATTATTTCATCTGGGCTGATGGAATTCTCCGCTATCTATGTTTGTGTGAATGTGCAGAACAAAGCAAGTTTGTCCTCGTAATTGGGAGGGAGCTGCTGACACAACGTTGTGCGTGCCCTAATAGACAGGCTTTTCAGTTTCATGAATCTATAACACCACGACGGCCCACCTTTAAAACCTTCAATGTTCATCTCGGTAGCGATAGCTTTAGCCTTCAGTCTGATTTGTACACTGGCTCAGTTCTTCTTGCCGGAGCCTCCACCTTCGCACCATCGACTCGTCTATGCCAAGATTACGGGCAGCAGTTCGATTTCCTTCTTTAGCTGCCAGAGAGATCGCTTTTAGTTTAAAAGCTGCATCATATGCTTTTCGTCTGGTATTCTCCATGTTGATCAGGGTTAGAAGAAAGACTAAAATAAGGAAGTTGTGATTACCGGTAATGATACAATTCGATTGGACCCCTGTGTACTACTCATTCATTTTATTGGTCGACTGTTGCCGGGTAACACATTATTTCCCGCTGCGGCGAAAAGAGCGGAAGTTGTGATTAGTCATACAATCTCATTGGACCTCAGTGAACTACTCATTCATTTTATTGGTCCATGTTTTTCCCGCGATCGAAAAAAAAAATTAAAAAGCCGCTTCATATTACACGCCGCAGTGTTGAAAGTGTGGAAAAAAAGTAGCGGCTTGTAATCCGGAATTTACGGTATACACTAGAAAATTAAGAATATACATTCAGACTTTCAGCAATCAACAGTAATCTGTTCAGCAGGGCGACAGTCGATCGGAGTCCTAGCAACCAAAAATATTTTCATGACTGTTTGGATGGACAGAATTAGAAAACACATTCATCCATGCAACCCTGTTCCATCCTATTCCACCCTATGACACATTGGAATCAAGAAGAATGATCTTTGTGAGTGCACATAAAGTCAGGTGAACTGGTTGCCCTTGTGTCCACTGCATTCGACAAACTCCAACCAACAAAATATATCTTGACTGGTCAATAAGCAGGTCAAATGGCTCCAGACAGACCTGGAAGCTCTGCAATGTGGTTTGTTAGAAGAGGGGAGCCATTTGATTGGAAGGGGCTTTCGTCATGCTTCCAGCTACTGTACTGTAGGCCAGTGTGCTGGGACATTCATTGATGTCATTGTATGTGGGTTTACGTGACTCAGTGAGCATGTGCATGTGTAGGTGTGCCCGTGTATGTGGGTGTATGTATTGTTAATAGAACAAACGAAAGCTGTCCAAAGAATTTCTTTCTTTCAGGGGCAATTTTGCTAATCGGTGACTTCATTTGAGGAGCAACTTTTTCATTTTGAGGGACAGTTTTTTTCAGGTTAATCCCAGGGACATGAAGTAAAAGATTTTATTAACCCTTTCATGCACCAATAATGAAAAAGTAAAATGTAAGTGTAGTTGTATACTTGAGTAGATCAATGTTTACTTTTTTACTTTTTTCATTTTGCGATATACTGCATGTATTATATTAATATCAAACAAGTTAAAATACACAAAGAACAAGGGGTGCCACTAGATAATTTTTTTACTTCCATTGAACATGTAAACTTTGCTAAATTATGACCATTTATGTTTTTCTTTTACAAGTTATGTTAATTACATTTTACTTCCTCCCAAATGTATGTTATCTGTTAGTTTGTTCAATAAATAAACAAACAAACTCATTCGAATTTCAGCCTCACAAGTAAATAAATATTTTCTGATTTCTGTCGTTCTCTACAAAAGCAGAAACATCTTTGTTTTGAACCCAAACAAGTCATTTGAAAACATCTGTTTTTACTGAAGAAAACAACAGTCAGTATATTTGCCCATTTTTCTGACGTTACTGCAGTACAATGGCTCACTTGGCATTCTTTGAATAATGACACTCGCCAGAGATTACTGAACAAAAGCATTTTCGTTGTTAAGTGCGTTGCTATGGGTGTAATTGATGAACTTGGGTGAGTTGTGTTAAAAAAAAATATATATATATTATTTTCTGCAGCATTGCTTCTCTTCCAAGGAGTCGTTCTTCTGTAAATGTGCGAGAGCGAGAGAGTGCAGAATGCTCAATGAGGTCAGAAAGAATCCCAGAGTTTCAACTGAAGTCTTACAGAAATCAATGGCACATGTCAACACCTCTGTTGATAAATCTACCATATGTAAAACATTGAACAAGAATGGAGTTCATGGGAGAACACCAAGGAAGAAGCCGTTGATGTCGCAAAAAAAATAAAAATAAATAAAAGAAACAATTGTTGCACATTTGCAGTTTGCTAAAGAGCACTGGGATGTTCCATTGCCCTGACTGGTAAAATCTTCTGTGAACAAAATGAAAACAAACTTGAATTGGTTGTGAGGAACACACAATGTCGTGTGTGGAGAAAAAAAAATGACACAGCACACCAACATCACAACCCTATCCCAATTGTGTAGTGCGATAGAGGAAGCATCATGGTATTGGTGTGCTTGCTGCCTCATGGCCTGGACAGCTCGTTATCATCAATGGAATAAAGAGATTATCAAGTTTATCGCAAGAACTAAGAACTCAAGGCCATCTGGCCAACAGTTGAAGCTCAAAAGAGGATGGATATTGCATCAGGAGAATGATCCAATACAAATCAATAACAGAATGCCTTCATAAGTAGAAAAGACATGTTTTGGAATCAAAGTCATGACCCGCACCCGATTGACATGCTGCGGCATAACTTCAAGAGTGTTACCAACACCAGACATGCCAGGAATCTTGCATGAGTACAAGATTTCTTGGGTGAGTTGTTGCCAAAGGAGGTGAGACCAGTTATTAAATCCAAGGGTTCACTTATCTTTTCCTCCTTGCTCTGTTATTTTCGACACAAATATGAAAACATAATTGTTAGTGTGGTATTAGTTTAAGCAGACTGTTTAATCCTATGATTTGGATGAAGACTACATTTTATGAAAGTTAAAGAAATTCCAAAGTGTATTGCCCCCAGGCAATGACAATTCTTTTTGCACCGATAACTGAACATGTGTGCCAATATTATTATCACTGATGAGTCCAGAGTGTCCTTACGCAAGTGAGAATCATCGGTTCACAATCTGTAGAAGGCGAGAACCAGGTTACCTGCATGTTTCTTGCTGCACCGATACGGTAAAATCTCACATTAGTGACTTTCAACCAGTCCGGTTGGCGAGTGGAATGCCAACCAAGAGCATTGTGTGACAAAGGTTACTGGTTCAAGGAATAAATTCTGTTTTTTGTGCATCTTTGATAGACTTTAATCCATTCAGAACACCCAGGAGGAGTCAATAGTGCAAGCAGAATTAGCTGCTAAGGTGGAGGCAGCAAACACTAGGGCACATTTTAAAGGCGCTATACTGTACTATCACTGCTGCTCCCACAAATGTACACTCCACACAAATACAGCATCATTTAAAAGGGCAATGTTCAGGCGGTCCAGCAACAATCTTTATATACAAATTACAAAGCTTTTTATAATACATTTCACAATTGCTGCTGGTCTTGTCATGCAATATCAGTCACTTGTTACTCACCAGGCAGTCTATTCATGTTGACCCCTTGTGCCGACAAGCCGATTCCCATGTAGCTGCATGCAAAAAATAAAGGAAAAGGTGAAAACAATAAATGCTTAGCATTAATTTATTTTCTACATACATATGTATTTTTTTAATCACACCAACAACTTCTTTTGAATTTGGCATTTTTACTGCATGTACTGTATTCATCATGAAACTTTGGCTGATGAAGCCATAAGGCATTTGGAACATACTATTTCTGATTGTCGTTTGTGCCTCTAATGCAGTGTTTTTCAAACTTTTTTGAGCCAAGGCACACTTCTTTCATTGAAAAAAATGTCGCGGCACACCACTAGCTAAAAATGTGAAAAAAAACCCCCGCTTATTTTAACAATTAACGTGTTATATTGTCACTATAACCGTTTTTAACATTGAAGAATGACGTTATAACAGCTTGAATGATGGTGACGGTGGAACATAATTTTTGTTTCACCGTCGTCCAGCATTCATGCGTCACAAATTCGTTTGTCTCTCGTCTAAACACAAGGCAATTAGCTAGCTGTTGCTGCTCTCTAGCGGTATGGGAGGGTACTACACGATTACACGATACAAATTGGATATTTTCCCACGGCACACCTGACAATGTCCAGCCTCGGCACAGGGTTTGAAAAACACTGCTCTAATGCACAGAGATGGAGTAACGTTTTGACTTAGACTTGAACCACACGACATGATGAGTCATCCGGTCTGAAATCTGCAGTATAACACAGTATGCCTTTTAAAGAAGGAAGGCAAGAAAGAAAGAAAACGATTTTTTTAGTTTCATTCACGCTAAACTGACAACCCAATCAGTGTCACTTTTTGGTGTGAGGGAGCAAAGTGAACACTAACAGAGATGGGAGAAACTCCAAGGATCATACATTTGAATTAATGGACTAGCTTGTCAATGACCTTGGCAAAGATAGGATGGCAAAATGCATGGTTTGCACCTCAGAATGAAGAAAATCTGTAACGCCATTCGTCATTACAAAACCCACAAACAAAGGTAAGCTAATGTCATTGTTTAGCTAGCGATACGAACAGTGGTTTGGGGCCAGTAAAATCGTGATAGTGGGGGGGGGGGGGGGGTTGTATTAATTTTGATGATGAAATCATTGGCATTGCTGATTTGAAAAATACAATCAATGTTAACTAAAACCCGAGAACTAAAATGGAAAATATTTTTTTAGTCTTTATCTTATTTGGGAGAAATGTTTGAACAGAGTGAGAACGGGAACATTGTACTGAATCGTTGACTAAATCAAAGGTTTTCCAATAATACATTGTGTGTGCCAGCACGAGTCAAATGCAGTAATCTGATTCATATTGTGTTCATGGACTAAGAATGAAACAGGATGTTTTTTGTTTTTTTTTACTGATTCATTGCCAGTGATGCCTATAGAATTCCAAGAACATCCATTTTAATTTGGCTGGCAGTGAATGAATTTTAAGGATGAGCTTTTTAAATCGGAGCTTGAGCATTCACCTCAGAGTTCATCAGGGTTTGATTAAGGTCGTAAATGTTTGCAAAACGTTCGCCTAATGTTCACCAGCAGTTTTGGTGAAAGGACAGGCGAATGTCTGGCAACTGTTTGGCGTATATTTGTGACCTTAACGAATCATGACGAGAACACTTTGACCTTTGAAAACACTTGCAGTTGTTCACAGCTCAGTGGGATAGAGCTTTTATCACCATTGGTAGGCGACTCAGTGAACATTCGTTATTCGGTTGAACTGAGAATTACATGAACACAAGAGTGGCAAGGTCACATGATTGATATCGTCCTCATTTTGATATTAATATCTTAACTGTTTATATTTAGATTTTGATACGATAGTTATATCCCTCAGCCCTAACATATCCGCATGCGCACGTACACATACGCACGCGCCTGGAAACTACCGTTTTTCTTGTCTCCAGCAAATTTGGAAAATGTTAAAAAAAAATGCAACAAGAACTGTTTGTTGTTTAAAACTCTTTTTGAATATCTAGCAAAGCTTTAACAAACTTGGTCGATCAAACAAACACAAACATTCACCGCTCAGTGAGATACGAGCTTTAACTGCTGTCAAGTAAAGACCTGCAAAATATGGCCGCAAATGGTCCCCGTGCTGAGAGTTTGAGAACTGGGGACTCAATATAAACGACAAGTAGGGAGATGCACTAAAGCTGATATTTAAAAGGTGTCTGCTTACCCATCTCGACCTTTGCTGACTATTTTGACTTCAAAATAGTAAATCCCACAGGCTGCAGGGATTGGATGTGTGGCTCGTACAGACGCGGCATCCTTGTGATTTTTGCCATGTCCTGCAACAAAAACAAAAAAGAATTATCCTTCCATCCATTTTCTACCGCTTATCCGGGGTCGGGTCGCGGGAGCAGCAGCTTTAACAGGGAAGCCCAGACTTCTTCTAGCTCTTCCCGGGGGATCCCAAGGCGTTCCCAGGCCAGCTGGGTGACAGTCTCTCCAGCGTGTCCTGGGTCATCCCCAGGGTCTCCTACCCGTGGGACATTTCCGAAACACTTCACCAGGGAGGTGTTCAGGTGGCATCTTAAGCAGATGCCCGAGCCACCTCATCTGGCTCCTCTCGATGTGGAGGAGAAGTGGCTCGACTCTGAGCCCCTCCCGGATGAACGAGCTTCTCACCTTATCTCAAAGGGAGAGCCCGGGCACCCTGCGGAGAAAACTCATTTCGGCCGCTTGTATCCGGGATCGCGTTCTTTCGGTCACGAGCTATGGGTCGTGACCATAGATGAGGGTTGGAACGTAGATCGACCGGTAAATTGAGAGCTTCGCCCTTTGGCTCAGCTCCTTCTTTACCACGACAGAGCGATACAAAGTCCGCATCACAGCAGACGCTGCACCGATCCGCCTGTCGATCTCTCGCTCCCTCCTGCCCTCACTCGTAAACAAGACCCCAAGATACTTAAACTCCTCCGCTTCTAAAAAAGAACTATGCTTTCGTGAAAAAAGTTGCATGAATTCACTTCAGGATTTATATCGTCTGGTTTGCATTTACACATCTTTTTGAGTTAGGACATGTGCTTTTTTATTGTTGAACCCCGAGATAGGCAGATGCAGAGTCAGATATTAGATGGAGGACGAGTTAAAACGCACATAATCAAAACCGTAACGGCATATTTCAGAATAATACGTTATAAATAAAGTCTATATTTTAAAAATAGTCTTCATTGAAGATCTATGTAACGTTGTCGGACTAATGTTTTCCATGTAGAGCAATTAGATTAATACAAAACAGTAATTCCTGTGATTTTTTTTTTCACCTCAAATTCTGCGAATGCAGTTTGTCAGGACCTGGGAGAAAACGACAAACACAATTCAGTAGTGTATTGTTAACGGCTATATGGCCTGTACAATATGTTTTGGTACATAGGATTGAGGGAGTTCACCTGCCCTAATTAATATTGTACGTAACATGTCATTGTGATTCTATTTAGGTGTGCCAAATGAAGATGTAAATAGGTTATAAACCTATTCAAAATGTGACATATTGTTTGTGTATTATATCAGCTAAAAAAAATAAATCTTTCAATGACATTACAACAGTGGCCCCCAACCTTTTTTTGGGTCAAGGACTAGTTGAGACAAGTACATGCTGTTCGCGGACCAGAAATAATTTTTTCCCATTGCTTTTAAATTGCAAGTTTTAAAGCACTGCCACTGACAACAAAATAATTATAGATTAATTAAACATTATATGAACAGATTTTTTTTCATTATTCCAAACAGTGTTTTTCAACTGTAAAGCAAATGTAAAATAAAATAAAACACAGTGAACTACTAAGAAATGGATCAATCATGAGAAATAAATACGCCTTAGATTCTAAGGCGTATTTATTTCTAGAATGTAAACATAATTTTAAAGGTATGATCCGACATACGGCATTAGCATCATAGCTCCTTGCAAATGTGACCCATCAAACAATTGATTGCTGCTTTCATTCGGTGGCTGCCGACTAGTTATAAGCGACTAAACTGTTCATGTTTACGTGGGCAGACTGTGCAAACTCTGCTCGCATTTTCATGGTTTCCACTTGATCACTTGGGTGCTACTTGTTGAAAAGATTCAAAGGGGTTCCTTGTATTGCCTTGTTTTTGACGACATACCATGCACAACAGCTTCTTCCTCCACAACGCACTGGAGATACCACTAGGGGAGGAACTTCTCTCGTCAAAATAGCTTCATCTTCAGAAGTCATGGCTGCCCATCAGCTGCGTGTTGAGCTGTACGTTTGGTCAATTCATTACTTTTACTTTCTATTTGTTGCTTCTTCATTTATTGGCTAAATTTGGGCACATTTATGCCACAGTTGATGGAGCAAATTTCCTTCGAGCTCATAGGTCTGTCTCTGTGTGGCCTGGTCCCAAATGGGCCTACGTCGTATAGGTAGCATTTCAACTCATGCTCGTTTGTTAAGTGCAAAGCCAATGCGGCAATTCACTGCACATGTAAACTTTTTGCTTTAATAGCCAGAGAAACAGAGCTGGTCGCCGGCACCACAGAGTCATGAAAGTCAAAATAGTATACAATACACATAAGTGTGCTTTACAACAAAACAGAACCATATTTAAAATTAAATATGGAATAATGGAAGTCATAATGAAGCTTGGGATAAAACATTTTTGAGAGCGCTTGCAACGCCAAAATGACTTGAATGAGAAGACTCCAGCTGCAGCCTTGTCGGTCGTTGCCCTTGCCTCGCTTCCAGTAGGAATGATAGCGGGGAGCAAGCTTTGTGTGCACCTCATGAAAGAAATTTACCCCACGCATCACCTTTTCATTCATTGGTATATATGAAATTGTACATATGGGTAAAAATTGTTGAAAAACATGGTATGTGTGTGCTGTATAGATTCGGCACTCTTCAAAGTCTGGTCTTCGAGAGGGCTTGTTTAGCCTGTTTTACATGTTTCCTTCATCCAACACAACTACAGTATTAAAATAATTATCAGGCTTCAGCAAAGCTTGCTGATAAGCTAATCATTTTGAATCAGGTGTGTTCGAGGAGGGAAACATGTAAAACAGGCTTTATAGAGGCAACTGGAGGACGAGACTTAGGCATCTCTGTTACTGTATATACCGGCTATGTCTCTCTTGCTTAAACTCGGATATTGATTTGTCATGAAAACTTCTGTGTAAGGTGCAATGTTCAATCAATTCATTGACAACTATTGATTTTTTGAGAATTCATGAATCACTTGGAGACCCTGTTTAATCTAAAATAGTTCCAATCTTTGGAATTTCAGCCCCTCAACAGTTGATTATTGTCAAGATTTTTGTAGACTGATTATCTATGTGTTGAATCAAAATAAAACATTTCCCTTTACTTTGTGAAAACTATGCTCAACCTATTTGCCTATTTTCTGAGATGGACCAAATAGTAACTGTACATTTTCTGTTCTGTTAATTTGAAATAATGTCATGTTTTGTTTTGTTTTTTAAAAAAAGAGAGCTGGAAGGTAAAACCTGTTTTTTAAATCCGAATCATCAATGAATCAACAAAATACTCAACAGACTTATCGATTATTAAAGTAATCGTTAGTAATTTGCGAGTACAACACAGCATGCATAGGTAATTCCTATTTTGAACCGCCGCAAAGGTAGTGGCCAAAATTCCACTCGTGAAATATTAAGGCAGAACCCCCGTATTGGTATGAATGTGTGCTATGAATTGGAGGCTTGGACAGTTCTGTTGATCCTGCCTTAGGTGATTGATATCTATAGTAATGGAAAATCAACAGAAGCCAGGTTGGGCCAAGAAAGGCGGGTATGGTATGGCGTCAGGCCGTTGTGGAACTTGTAATGGTAAAGCATCTCAGGTACAGTAACTAATCCTCACCTCCGTGGCGGCAAATAAGAAACACTTGTGACAAGTTGCGCCTCAACTCAAGGCAGACGAGGAGTATCTACAGGTACTGCGTAAGCATGCAACACACCGGACAACAAGAGGGAACACGAGAAGGAGAAGCTACTGTTAATCGCTAAACTAATGTGACATACAGTAGCGCAAGACCACAACAAGTGCTTAGGTGTAGGGTAAGCTTTTCATCGACTCTGGCTAGGACCACGTAAAGGCGGAGAGTAACTACCTAAAAACTGAAAATTAGCATTACAATTAATTATCTTGTAATAAAATAACAAAACTACATAGTATGTACACACTTGAAAACAGAATGAATCAGATGCGGCTGATTTCAGCCATGACAAGGAGCTTATAAGGTCAAAAATATATTAAATATATCAGCAATGTTATATGCGTTTATTTGCACTATGTTGCACCACAAAGTACTGAGTCTTGAGACATACACAATAATCGGTCTGAAGCAATGCTAAATTTTGAAGCTTGAGTTGAAGATAATTGTGAATTTAATAGAAACTGTAATACATGTCAGAAAAATCGCAATTCAATGTTTTCGCACACTCGTTTAGCCCTATCGTAGTATGATTGTTTTAAAAATGATTTATTGTGAAGTATATAGTGCTCAGTCGTTGGGTTATTTTAAAGGGTGGAGTATCAGGTTACCGCTGTTACTACACACAACACAACTAAACTCAACTTTATTTATAGAGCACATTAAAAACAACCGTAGCTGGGTACAAATCGTACATGGAATGAAAATCAAACATATAAAAACCTAGACAATAAAAAACACCAATTCATTTCAATGCAAAAACTATCAAAACAGTAAAACACAGTAGACACAACAAAACACAAAATTGGCATTTTTGCTGCTTAAAATGACTAAAACTGCAATAAAGGCTCCATTATTTGGACTATCTGTGCCCCTACATGATCTGCGCCGCATGCGCACAGGGTCGGTAAGTACGGCAACTACCCTTGTACAAAATACTTAGGGGATTTTAATACTTCGATTGAAATTGGCAAATAACACAAACACAAATTATAAATTATGCATCAATGTGATTATTCACACATGAAAAGGCTTTTTTTTTGGGGGGGGGGGGTACAGGCAAAGGAATCCCACCGAACGTCGTCAGTTTCCTGCTATTTTGGAGAAATCCGCAATGAATTGTGGGTGGGGTGCTTTGGCTGATGGGCCATGAATGACGAAGTGTGGAACAAAGATGTGAAAGGAGAAGGACGACACAGTACTTTGGAGAATTGGGACACCTTCCACACTCGTATCCTCAAGGTGAACGAGCAATTGGGGGGCACAAGGGTGGAAGTGTGAGTAATGAGACAGAGCCAAAATAAATGACTTCTGATTCCCTACCTTTCATAAATATGTGACACATTCTTTTAAAAAAGAAAAAAATTTGCCCTGGTTGTGCACTGCTCTGTAGAGTAGTAAGATTTGTGCAAATACATGTGTATGAATGACTCATTCCCCATCCATTACAATCAAACCATGATATGAGTGTGGATGAAAAGAAGAAACACACAATTCAAGTCATGTTTCACAAGTTGCAATACGGTTGCGATCAATGAGGAATTGTGGCTTAACATTTACAGAGTTAAGTGTCTATAAGGACTCTCTTACATTGCACCATACGGTATCGCATTCCTGAGAATTTTTGTGGTCAGGATCTTGCTAAAAGGAACAATTCCAATAGTTTTCATTTCCATCTGGACTTGATTCAGTAACCCTCGTAGTAAACAAAATGCATGAATCTCTAAATTTCTGCTGTGACTGCGCTAGATTAGCTTTGTGTGCAAGAAGAGTTCAACGGTCGTTCTTATTTATCTCATACACGAGCCCCTGACACAGCTGCTCGCCTTGAACAGGGAATTTTTTTGGTCAAAATAGCATTGAAACCACAAGTGTGAGGGAGCAAGGCAGTCGCTGGAGCAAGTAGCAAGGAAATATCAATACATGGCATGGTAATTTATCATCCCAATATCATTCATTCATACACATGTCGATACAAATATCTCAACCATGACACAGGATACCCGAAGCACACATTATTTAGATTAAATGTAAAGTATTGATAAGAAGATATTTCTCACATTATGTCAACATCCGTACAAAGCTTTTATTAACTCAAGTGTGAGATGCTGTATAGTAAATCGGACCACACTTTTGTCAAGAGGAACAGATACGTTCTGCATGATATACTGGTAATCAGTGAATTATATCCGACTCTGCATGTCAACCTAGATTTAAACGCAAGGCCTTAAGCTGATATGCACAAAACAGAATGGCATTTACCAGGTATGTAATTTGTGAATACTGTATCCCGCAGCATCTTTGAGTCATGTTTAAGTGATGAAACCCGGACTCAGTGTCTCAATGAGCAAAATAGAAGCCTCCCTTTTTTAAAGTTTGACCTGATGGAAAGTAACAGAAAACAGCCCTTAGTTCTAACATGGCGTTATAGAAATGACACATTATCTCTATCAAATAAAAACAACAGACATGCTTGCCATCGGGATGGGCGACTGATTCCACTGCAGGACAAATACTTTCTGGTTTAGGCAAACGTCGACAATCAGATTGACAATTTTTTTGGCCTTGTGTATGCGCAGCGGCCTCCAGCAGCTGTTGAAAACGAGCTGGTTGCCTGTTAAGAGGCATCAGACTGTTGTGTGCTCGAGACAAATTCGGATTCGACTGAACTGGGGACACCGTTAAGCTAATTTGCGTTTTGATGTATTTATTTAATCTTAACAACGAGAACGCTGTCAAGAATGGGATACCTGTACTCTATTTTGGGTGATAATTCGTGACAAAAACAACAACAACAACAAACAAGCAATTGGATCGTTCATCTTAGTATTGTCGAGTTAAAAGGTTAACACGTATGTTTCGTATCCATCTTGTGGCCTGTTTATCCTGTCGTCCTAGCTCCCCACTAGCATACTAGTCACAAGTCAAAACTAGATCGGAAGCGTTGGTTCGCTAGCTAACTACCGTGCTTGCATAGCTGTTAGCTTGCTCCTAAATACCAGCAGAGCCCTCAATGTACATCATAAATGATCTATGACCCAGAAATCCAAACAGTAGAGTGCGTCAAATACGATGTCATGTCACTGCAAATAACAACGCCATTAGTAACATATAAGGAAAGGAAGCAGAGTTGATGAAGGGTCATTTCAGTATTGTTATTGGATGAATTGCCGATCTGAGTGAGTTCACCATTTAGGCATTTATCTACTCGCCTGAGACACAAAGCAAGGCGAAGGGCAAAAAGGCAGCTAATACTGGATTCACCATTCACACCGTCAACATTATTATAGAGAGAAAGACAGATAACCATCGTGACAAATACGAGCGACCACACTTTTAGTATGACTAACGATACTACTCCACACAGCATGAAACCAAATCTCAAACCTTTGTAATGGACCCTCAGGTTGCTCTGTGACAGCCCAATGTAGCTGTATTTATCCTTGGGACTCCATGATCTGGGTAGAGGGGTCTCTTCCTCGTTCACGGCCGGGTAAAGCCGCTTGAGTCGCTCATTCAGCTCATGTTCTTGGTAATTAAAAACAGGATCCCCCAATGACAGGCTTCCCGCACCAAGCTCTGCCATTTTTTGGCCTGTGTCTTAATGTTCGCTTCTGTCTATGCAATCCCCGTCTCACTTCACTTGGACTGTACGCTGAAAGTGAGAGGGTACTGTGAGGAGAAAATAGCAGTGGTGTGACATCCCCGGATAAGCAGCAGAATGTAGTCACTGTAGGGTGGAACAGTGCCCTGTGGGTATTGTAGTTGTTGATTATGCTCTTTAATGCGAATATTTCCAGAAAAGACTACACTGCTTTGCTACCGCACCCCTGAGGGGTCCTTCACTAACCAAGGTGGCAAGAAAATGCCGTTTTCCCAATAAAATGGGCTAATGCAATCTGCCCACACCTTTATGCATGTTTACGTTACAATTTTCACTCTTCATATCAGATATGTTAACCAAGCAACGTTTTATATCATTCCTAATGTATGAAATGCTTACGTTGACCTAATAATGCATAAGAGAACGCAAAAGACAAATATGGCGTGTAATTCCACCGTAAACATCTCGGGCTTTTAAAGTGATTAGTGAGCAAGTGATCTAAGCGACGTTTTTGTGTATTACTGTATTTGGATTTTGAAGTCACACAAGTATTGCGATGTTCGTTGTTGATGTTGGAAATCATTAATGGTGGTTTTTATTGTTGTATAAAATCCATCATTTGCATTATTTCGATGAAAAAATAAATTTACGTTGTTTTGTGAGTGGGACATTTGCCTTTGGAAAACTAATCAGGCGCGTTGTGGCCTACTATATGTCGGTCTTTCCGTTGTTCTTCGTTTTGGTGGTAACCCGTGGCAATTCCGTGATGCGCGTAGAACGATCCCTGGCCATTCCTATTCCTTCCTTGTGGGAAATTCTGATATCTGTGATTTTTCTACCATTTTTCTACCATTTTCACATGGATGCAGACTTCTTAGACCCCTTGACACTCCGCCACATTTTTTAAATAACTGCATATTTAAAGAATACATATACAATTGATTTGAACGCAAACTCTAAAACAATCTTTTTTAAGTAAAAAAACACCCCTTGAAATCTTTCTGTGAATTCCAATCCGAATCGTTACTTTCAGTCCATAGCATGCGTGCTGAGAAGTAATTGTCATAACATGGTTTATCATAACATCCACAGCAATCATAACATCAAATGCAATTATATACCATTTTCGCGCACACCCTCATGAAACAAACAGGAACAAATATAAGTAAAAAGCAACATTTACAATTGTGAAGAATTTAGAGGCCTTAGTGCCATTGTGCTTTTTTGATATGATTTGAATGAATGAGCCATTGATCATGGTATGCAGAAAGGTCTTGGCTGTGTCAAGTCTACTTTATTGTCAAATGTGCTACATGTGCAACATACAGCACAAATGAAATTACATCCTTCAGGAGAGAGAGGAGGCGCTTCGTGTGCCCGCACCACCATCAAAAGAACAGATAACATAAAATGACAAAATAATGCAACACAAAACATAAGACACAGACAGTCATTCAATCTTAACCACCTTTTCTGCATACACGTTGTTGTTTAAGCAGTTGTAGATGAAAGAGGAGCGAATCAAAGTGTCCTTTCACATCTTCTTCTATTATTAGTGACAATTGATCACTCTGATTGGCTGTTAGCTTGCGAATCAGTACATGTGATTGAAACTGACTATAAAAGCAAAGCCACTGCAAAGAAAGAAAATGTTGCTTTTTACTTAGAATTGTTCCTGCTTGATTATGAGTGTGATTAGCATTGTTCTGGATGTGTGTGAATTCCATATCATGAAACCCTGGCTGTGTATGGTATGATAAAGAATGATGGATTCACACATGGGCTCCCATTACTGAGGAGTTGGGTCACCCTGCCCATACCCCTGAAGAAGTTTCCGGGTATTCCCCTTGTTAAAGTCACATTGACAGAGTAGTACTTTGTTTGTCAGATTGTATCCCTTTTACTTGTATTACATCTAAATGAATATTCATGTTTTCATTATGCAGGACCAATGTAATATGTTATGCTCTGCATATCTTTTTTTTCCATCTTTTTCTGTTATTTTAACTTCAAGCTGGCACTGCGAGAGTGCCTGCCTTTATAGCAGCTCCTATATTTTGTTCTTCTACTTCTTCCTTTCATAACTTTGCTGCTGTGAATTGGGAATTTCTCCATTGTGAGACTAATAAAGGTTTTCTTATCTGAAAGCACTTTATTTACAGGTTTCTTGTGTTATAGATATTTTAAATACATGTAAAATATATAATGAATGAACAGATGCAACTTCATGGTGCAACTGTAACTTTGTTTAAGAATTGTGCATACCTGGCTGTATGCGACCAAAAATGATTTTATCCATCATAGAAGTTGTTGTCTGCACATTATTGGACACAATTTTGTGATGAAGCATCACTTTGCATCGCTGCCCTAGCTCCTCACCTCCATTATGTCGTCCCGCTGCCGCTGCTATGGAGCTAAGACTAGTGGCTAACAGACTAGTCAATGCTGAATTAGGTTGTCTGTCTATGTATGTTCCCTGTGATGACTGGTGACCAGTCCTGGGTTAAGTCCGTCTTTTGCCTAAAGTCAACTGTAATGCACTCCAGCTCCCCGTGACCTTGAACCGGATAATAGAACAACTTTACCATCATTGTAACATTCAACGGAATTTAAATTACCCATCCGTCTGTGCAAAATAAAGCATTAAAAAAAAAAACTAAACCACACAGTAATAAACAACGAATGGTGCTTGAAGAACAAAAAGACACAAGTCACACATTCTTCAGCGGGATCTGTTGCAGTTCTTCCATGGATGTGAGATGGCACCTGACGATATTTTGGGCTGTTTTAAAAAAAACCTGGACCACTTTCCTCTGTGCCACTGCAGCTGCTGAACGCCCTCCCTCCCCCATACATAAGATAACATAGCACGTAGTCCACTGCTGCTGCCCTGTTGGCCCAGTAGGCTAACTGGTGGGGTCAAGGCCAAGGTACTGAAGTCATGTAATATGACCCAGGACTGGAGCGGTATGAAAAAAAAAATGGATGGATGGAGTTGCTGTATTTTGTTGAGGTTCATAGTATCAGATCTTGCGTGTATTTGTTGTTCTCGTTGTATGATGTCAACTGAATAAATAGACAGTGTGTAGGCGATGTTCGTTTTAAAAAACTACAATGCCCACAATACACCGTGTCAAGTGACGGAATCCTTTTACTACGTACAGTGTACGTAAAAGTCGCACTGTGTCATCTGTACCCGGCCCGGGTTTGCGAGGTAAGGATTGTTGTTTATTTAAAGCAAAGGCTTTGGAAAATGGTCAACGTTAATCTGGAAAATAGGAGCTACTGTTTGATCTCGCAGTGAATCGATTTGTGATCGTTTCCTGGTCGAGTTGGGAACGCCTATGTCTGTTAGCTAGCCAGTGCTGTAGCTCTAAGTCAGTGAAGACATTAACAATTCGGGACATAGTATTTATTTTTAGCTACCGGCGAACGGGTCAGTAATATCTAGTCTGAAGGATACCGCATGGGGACACCGTGTTACAATGCGTCTCAAGGGTTTGGAATGGATGAAACACGCTTTGAACAGTTATTGGTGAAATAGCGCGCACCGCCGTTAGCTCGGTGGTTCAGCAGCTAAATGCTAGGAAGCTATAGCTAACTGTTCGTATGCAAGCATGTCTAGAATGAGCAATAAAAATAACCTTGCCATCTTTCGCCCTTACTGACATGTTAAGTACGGGCAGAAGACCTCGTGAAACTGCGTTTTGTTGAGTCAAGTGTTCAATTAGCCTGTCCTATGTGAATTCCATCAAAATATGCTCTGGTCGAACTCTGCAATGTGAAAATGTTTTACAAGTCGACGGCTGGGTGTCCCGCGTGCTAACGAAACGCCCTGCTGTGTCACGCAGACTCGTGTACCGTATCAAGATTATCCGGATTTTAGCGCCATCAAACGTTGACGCCTCTCTGACTCAGTAATAAGACAAATCATAATTATCGCTCTGACAGAGTCGACTAACAGTTTAACATTCTATTATGATCTTAATCGATTTTGTAATGCGTACATTTGTTTGTTCATAGGACATATAAACAGATAACAGAAATTTGGAATGAAGTAAAAGTATAAAAAATATAAAATAAAATAAGAACCCCCCCCCCCCCAGTAATTTAGCAATTTACATGTTCACAGGAAGTAGGAAGAATTGAAGAATTTACCCAGTCCTACCTCCCCCTTGTTCTTTGTGTATTTCAGTTTGTTGAATGTTAGTCTATCCAAAAATGAAATAAAAACCCCTCAACATATAGACCTACCCTACTGCACTTACACTTAATGCATACTGTACATATGGCTACAGCATTCAGTAGGTACACACTCTAGCACATTTATCATTATACTCTCATACTCATAATCAATATTCCCTTACATTACACTCAATTGAACATGTTTCGAACATGTTTTTGAACACTGCAGGAGATTCACACCTTCTCAGGTCCGTTCTGAAATTAGTGCACAAATTAATCCCATTAAAAAAACACACTTAATGTTCGTTCTTGTCTTGGATTTTTTGTAGAGGCTAGTACCCCTAAAGTTATAGCAACTCTCTTCAAGTATTGTGGCAGAGCAGGTTTTTGTACATTAATTGTGATACTTTAAACTCAATCATAACATTTCATCATGTTTAATTTGATAAATAGATTCTTTGGTTCAGTATATTTTGATTGATTAATAATTCAAATTGCTGTTTTTTGTAGTTTGAAAACAGGGAGAATGTTCTATTTGTGTTTCCCCATATTTCCACACAGTAGCTCAGGTATGGTGATAATAATGAACAAGATAATGTATGTAATGTCCTCTTATTTAGCACATCCATGGTTTTGCAAAGGATCCCTATGATTGTTGACGTTATCTATATGTGACTTCCAACATAGTTTTGCATCAATTACCACTCCAAGAAATTTATTTTCATACTCTTTCTATTTCAGTTGAATTTACCATAAGTTTATCTTTGTATATCTGGTCTAGTGCCAGGTACTATTAACTTGTTTTTTTTTTTTTCCAAGTCAAGTGACGGTTTATTTTGTATCAAATCAGTTTTTTAATTTATACAATTTTTTTACCAAGGTTGTCAGAAACTCTTTTACATTTTCTCCAGAGCAAATAAGACTCATTTCAGTAGTTTTGAAGTTCAGCAGATATAATTTCTAAAAAAAATCCAAAATCATGTTGTGGCCGGTCAGTGAAAAAACTAGTTCAAACAGAAGGTCACTGTTTTCAACTTGCAGTCCACAACTGTTTCATGCTAAATCTGAAATACCGTAGTGTTTTGTTTTGCCCAAATTATGTAACATCAGGTTTTGACCCAAATTTGAGATTGAATGAGGTCACTTGTATTGTGTATTTTGAGATCATTTCAGTGCATTCGTCTTGTAAAGTCCGTATTTTACTGAGTTGGGTGCACACGAAGTGAATGTTATTGTTTTTTTTCATTTCCTTTTGTCAGGGTTTCATTCAGTGTTGCAAATGGTTGCAAAGATATTCCCCAGACCTTTCCACACAGTTTACGCGTTTGTAAACAATTGAAAATGTTCATGCCGACATGAAAAACTGCTTGAGACAATTATTGTTGAGCGTCTTAGTTTGTGACCTTTAATGAACCTGAACAAAAGCAACTGCTACGTGCACAAACACTTGCAAAAATTCTCCCCTCAATGAGATATTAAATCTTAATCACCTGTCCCATGCATGCAGTGGCGAACAGTTGCAAGTGTTTTCGAAGGCAGCGAATGTTGTGTTCCCATCAGAGTTCATTCGAGGTCACAAAAGTTCGTGAAACGGTCCCTCGCCGGTACTTTTCTTGTTTCACGGGAAATATGAACATGTTCAAAATTCCTGTGCAACAAAATAAAATCACTGTAGCTATTGACGTGAATGTTAGGCAAACATTTTGCGAACATGTGCAACCTTGAAAGAATTCTGACGTCAACGCACATTATGTATATGTGTGTGGGGACATATTTGAGCCTGGCCGTGTGCTGTTTTCCACCAGTCGTTAGGACAGTAACAACACAGTGCCGTAAAGTGTCATGTTGTTGGTGCACAACTTCTATGATGAATGTTTTTTTTTTTTGACATAATCCGTCGACGAAGTATCATTATACATTGGTGCCCTTGATCCTCACCTTCATTATATAGTCCCGCTGATGTGGTGCTATTAAGGCTAGTGGCAAACAGACTAGTCAAAGCTACCGACATTAGGTTACGTGCACCTTTATCCAAGCTTGTCCCGGCCATCGGGCTACCGCTACATGTAGAACCCTGATAACTTATGTTATTGGTCACATATTCAAATCTGTGTGGCACAGGCCAGGGCATTTTTTGATTCGTGTCCCAAGAATGGCTGAAGGATTGTGTCAGTTAAAATTGTACTGTGGCTGAGGTTGAACACATGTCATTGTACAGGTCCAGGGCCATTTCCCATGAAATCTCTGTGATCGTTTTTTACTTCTCTCTTGTGTCCCATGCAGAGTGATTCAGGATGCAGGACTCACCGTTGTGGGAGCAGATAGGCACTGGCTTCGTGCGACACTATTACCAGTTATTTCAAAATGACAGAGCAAAACTGGCTGATCTGTATGTGAGTGCAACTTTGGCTTCATCTAGACCTTTAAACCTTTAGCCATGCTGTTTTTTTTTTTTGGTCGAACACTTTTTTGAAAAGGTTGTAAGAAAGACTCAAGACTCATGAAAATATTGCCATAATAAAATCAAAAGTTGGAACGAATAAATTGTATTCAGTTGAAGTAGACAGTGATTTTATGTTGTTGTTGTTTTTTTTTAACTTAAAACATTCAAACCAACTGTTTTACAGGGGCTGTGCACTCAGAAATCATAAATGCATATGGTTATAGTTCATAAACTCCCACTGAAACACTGTCTGTCTATCACACAGATAGCAGAGTCGTTACTAACCTGGGAAGGGGAAAAAATCTGCGGCAAGGATGCAATTACCAAGAAACTTCTTGTAAGTTTTTTCTGCTTTTTTTCTACAGTACATTGACAATGTTGCTTTCATGGCTGCTAATGTAGTGATTGGTCACAAAGAACCAGGATATTGGAGCATGCTATATCGTCGCCTTGCTAAAATAATGGCCTATGTAAGTTTTTTTTTTTTACAATTTCCCCAACTATTCTGCCTCAATCATCTCAAGATGCTGGCCACCTTTGCTAAAAATCACAGTACTTTGCAAAAGTATTTGGCCCACTTGATCTTTTTAACTTTTTTCACCCTTTCAGGCTTCAAACAAAAAGACATAACATGGGAATCTCTTAAGGAATAACTGAGAATCTGTGGTGATTCTACAAAGTATTGATCCAGGGGACGGACGGGGTCACCAAATAATTTTGCGCACCGCACTTTTCTTCAAAAAACAATTTAAAACATCGAATGAATTTTGTTAAAACCCTTTCACGATCCCCCCCCCCCCAAATTCCAAATTTATATCTTTGTTTGAAGCCTGAAATATGGCAGAAGGTCAAAGTTCAAGGCGTCCAAATACATTCGAAAGCGACCATACCGACATCTTCATTTGAACATATTATGCAAAATTATTAAAAGTATGGGTTTTCTGATCAGTGTTTCATGCTGCTGACGACGATACCGACATCCATTTCATGTTGCACTATGTGACTTGCATTCAACTCATAAATATGAAAAAAAATGCCATGTAAATCAGGATCTCAAAGCAAATCGCCACTGTCCTGTGGAAAAAAAGGTATGTCCATTTAAAAGAAATTTTTTTGGGGGGGTTAATGGGGTGTTTTGGACATCACATTAATGTAAAAATGTTTTTAAATGACAACTATGGACATCCGTGATTTAAGCAACATCAATCTCAACTACACTGTATATTAACTTTCCCTGTGCGTGTGTGTGTGTGTACGTGAGACAGAATCTGGGCATCAAAAAAATAGGGCATACTATTACAGCACATGACCACCAGCCAACCACAGACAGCTGCATCCTGAGTATGGTTGTAGGACAGCTCAAAGTAAGTAGTGCTACAAATGCAAAGTCTTGTCACAATACAAGTTGACTGTGGACATTTTTCCCCCAGATTTTTATGTTTTTTATTTGTTTTGTTTTCAGCTGTTTGATTGAAATCATATTTGTGGGACTGATGTGCGGGTGGCTGTCTCAACAGCTGCTATTTTTGTTTGCAGGCTGACAACGACCAAATCATGGGTTTTCATCAGATTTTCCTCCTGAAGGAAATAAATAGTGCTTGGGTATGCACCAACGAAATGTTCAGGCTGGCTCTTCACAACTTTGCCTAAACAGTTCTTCTACTCTGGTGGGCATGGGCAAGCCATAGTGGTGGAGCGGAGCGGAGAGAAGAGTTGACCTTGGAAAGATGGGATAAAGCTCAAGATTCCCTCCTGCTGTCTGTTTTTTGTTTGTTTGACATGTATGCGAACACCGGAATCTAATTGTCAATCACTGAGCCCAATCCATCGCAGACAGTACAAATGTAACTCTTTTCTTTCTCTGCTGATGGCAGCCAACCCATCAAATACCATTCAAGACACTCACTCTGCTCCGTACCTGTAATTCTTTCTACTCAATTCTGTTTTACTTCTTCCATCTAATTTTAGATCATGCTTGGCTTGGTTCAGTTCAGCATCATTTCAGGTGTAGATGCCACGCTTTCTCTAGTATGCGTGGTTATGTTTTTACAATTCCTTTTCACCACGCCCCTTGCCAGTTTCTCATTGTCATGCCACCAAAGACTCATTTAAGACAATGTTTGAGTTTGCTGTGTTATTCTACATTTCCCCCCTCCAAATATATTTCTTTGTTACACAGAAATGTTTGGCAATTTTCATGGACAAAAGCCAAAATTCACAATAAAACCAGACTTGTTTTTCATAATGTTGTTAACTTGTATATCACTGAAGGATGAACTATACCTCTTTTGAATGCACACAATGTTTTCAATGTATATTTTCTAATGAATGCTTGATTACCTTTTCCCTTCAAGTGGCTAATATCATTACAACATATATGTAGTTTGCAAAAGAGCACCATGATCATCCAGGCTGGATGTTCCACAGCACAGCGGGCAAACTTATATGAACAGATTTTTTAAAAAAAAACACACATTTGAGTTGTCTGGAAGGAACATACAATGCTATGTATGGATTTAAATAGGCATAGCTCGTAACCATCAAAACCTCATTCCACTTGTGATATACATTGGAAGGGCATCTTAGTTTGGAACTGGTTTCCCTTTGGGTTTGGATGCATTGTGATTGCTAAAAAAAAAAATTAAACCTTAAGATATTTTGGAAGATAACTGAAAACAATGTCAATTGAAGCTCAACAAAAAATGGCCCACGTTACATGATGACCCACAGGACCAAAATAAATCAACTGAAATGCTACAACAGAAGAAAACGCACCTCCTGTAATTGCCTTGTCCTAACCCAAACCCAGTTGAGATTATGTGGTACCACCTCATGGGAGCAATTCACACCAGGCATCCCAAGAATATTGGTTAACTAAAGGTTAAGGAGGTTGTTGAAGGGTCCAAAATGCTCTTGTCTCTTGTACAACCACACGGGAAATGTTTGGTTGAGGTTAATGCTGCCAAAAGTTTTGACCAGGAATTAAATCAGAAGCGCCCATACTTTTTTAGGTTGAGACTCCAGTATTTGCATGTGTTAAGTAAATGGGAGCAATTCTTTGTGTTGCTGTGGTGTATAAAAAAAAGAACAGTTTGTGTATTGGTGTGACTTAAATGACCAAAATCACACTGTAGAAGCAACCCAGAAGGCGCCTCCTGTAGCCCCCCTTCACGACGCCCCCATCTCTCTATCTCTCTCTCACACACGTTCACTGTACGGTGGGGTACACGCATGAGGATTTTTCGGATATATACATTTTTTAATTTTGGGCAGAATGCGCACATTAAGGCATTTAACAGTTTTGGTTCAATTGTCTCCTCACGTGCATTTTCTCTTCCACCACTGGTCAAGAAAAGGGACAGACTTCGTCCCGCGTGATCACACGTGACTTCACAAGCACGAAAACAACCAGGATTATCCAGTTATGCGCCGATGGTTGCCGAGTGTTTCCGAAGAGGACCGCAGACGGGAACGTCGTAAGGTTGCAAATGCCGACAAGGAAATACTTTGGAAAATACATCCTGCCGTCTGGGGAGCCCACGGTTGTGCGGAAAAAAGACGGTAGACCGCCTTCCGACTGAAGAGAGCAGCGATAGACTCCAGCACTCCCGTGACCAGAGTGAGATAGGACAAGTGGTTCAGAAAGTGGAATGGATAAACAAACATTGAAGCCGGCCGGAAGACGTTCTTCTACTGTTATACAGTATATCTTCTCGGTCGGCATAGCGGCGGACAAGGAAGAACATTTTCTGTGAGAAGGCAAAATAAGCTCAAGAGAAACATTACGGTCGTATTTTTTTCCGACTTGTGCTAAATAAACCTCTGACAGAAAATCTAAGATTTTTTTTCAATTTCCAAGTTTGAAACAATAAACGGGAGAGGTCATCCCGTTCAACAGAAATAGAAACACTGCTATCTAGCGGCCGAATGAGGCACGGCCTTTCGACACGTGAATACAGTACAGTACTGTCTGTTGAAACGGCATGTAGTTTCTGTCAAAAATAAATGTGCCTTCTTCGCTGATCCACAAACAAACATTCGACAATAAAACGCAGAATGTAATATTTGCAAATTTTGACTCACGTTAAACATTAATTAAAACACGTCTGAAAATTGCGTATAGATTTGTGTTTCTGCGGAATAAAACACGTGAAAATTGCACACGTATTCGTGAAAATGTTTTTGAGACAAATCTCTTCCAATACCACATGCAACCGTTGATATGCAGAATTTATGGGGCAAATGTTTTATTTTATTTTATTTTATTGTTATAGTGTTAATTTATGCAATAATTATGAAATAGAATTAAAAAAATAGCTTTTATAGTAAGCCACATACAACACATTATCTGCACGTGTTATGAGAAGCGTGTTTTTATACAAAGAATCTACAGTACAGACAAAAAAACCTTCTAGTGTATTAACATAAATCACACAGAGAACAAGTTGAGTTTCTGTATTTCTTCCTTCTCCATTTGAACATGTAAACTACGTTAAACCATGACAACCATTGATGATCTTTCTATTTCCTTATTTCAATTTTTATAGCTTGTAATGTTTCTTTTTTAAATGTAAAATCAATCATTTGGTGGTGCGAGTCGTAAGAATGGGTAGGAAAGTGTTGACCATGCACCGAAACTAGTCGGAGCCTATATCGTGGACACCGGAAGTTTAGACGGTTGCTCCGGGTGAACGAAGTGAAGATTGACAGTGTTGCTTAACGCCAAAATTATTCCTCACCCCCTGACTGTACCCTGTTCGTTCCCCCCTCTACTCATCCATGGCGTTTAGCGCTAGTATTGATGTTGAGGGTGCAACACAGCATCTGCGGGATATCCTGAAGCTCGACCGTCCTGGTAACAGTACTGGTGAGTTTGACCGTGAATGCAAAGTGGAGGCGCCAGTCTAGGCCGCAGAAGCTAATGAAACGCTAAGCCAAAAAGATTGATGCCGATCTTAGTATGGCATGAGCACGTTTCAAACAAAACGGACTTAATTGTTGAATTAACAATACAGTACTGCGGAATAACACAACTGCTCGTGACTGTGTTTTTGACGTTTGGATATGTTAGTTTAATCTGAAAGTCTATATTTTCTTCACAATGCTCCGCTAACCAAATCGTCTGTGGCGTATGCCGTTAAGCTAAATCGGAAGTGAGCGTAATCCGTGTATCATTCGTTCTTTCGTTTTTCAACTGCCAATCGAAAACCAAAAATAAAAAAGGAGACTGATCATTTTGTTTTTCGTTTTCTTAATCCAACATGAAAAACGAATACATGCCTGTTTTTTCATATTTCGATTTCAGGCTCGGATCAAATATACGAAACGGGAAAACGGGCCACTTGACTGAATTTGATTTTTATATTTCATCGTTTGTATTTACGTGACCCGGAAGTTCTGTGGGCTAATGAGAATTACCATCAGACTACGAGAGGTACCTATCGCAGCCATCGATAGCTGTGTCTTGTTTCGAGGAGCCAAGCGTGTCACCCTGAAGGAGTGAATGCTGACAAAATCAGCAGAATTTTCCAGGTAAATATTTTGACAAATAACTTTTTTGTGAAATTGCACCCATGTTGCACCGCTCATCGCACTTAAACACGCTAATTTGAGATGTGTCGACTGATTCACAGCAGCCATTTTGGCACTTGGGGTGACTCAAGTTACACGACTTTCGCTGCAATTGCTAACTTTAATGCTTAATGTAACATAGACCGCGTAACGTGTTTGAAACGGTAACAGCTACTGCGTTGCCGCGTTTGGTTGCCTATTTTCGAATAGCGCTTTTCTGCCGTGTTATGCTGTTGACTGAACTATCCGACCGCCAAAAGATTCTGTGTTGCAGTTAGTAAATATCTAGTACGTAAATGAAAGTTTTGTCTTTTATAGACAGATGTCTGTGCAGCTCAACTACCCATGTGCAAAAAGAAAAAAGATAATTTTGCACTTTCTGTATTTAAAAAAAATGTTTTCTGAATCACATTTGCAGGTCAAGTGGTTGAGCCCATTGTGTCATCGTGTTGCCACAGCATTGTTGGCTGCAGGATCTGCATTGAACAATGGCAGAAAAATTCTACAACTTGCCCAAAATGTCGAGGGGATGAGTTTGACCTCAATATGCAAAAACTCTCCGCACTGTCTGATGCATTGGCTGTGCTGGAAAACACACTGTACTAGTTAAACTACACAGTATATAGTCATGCTGTGAATTGTTCAGATTGTTTCCACTTAACTGTTTTTTGCATTCAAAGCAATTTTGACTTGAAATGTCTGTGCATCTAATTATTTTATCTATTCCCAGTGTCTCTTGACAGTTGTGCTCAGGTATCTCATATTTGCAGTTTTATGTTTTATTTGTTAATGTGTTCCACAAGTATTGATAATTTTATACACCGAGGACTTAGTTGTGTTGCTACACTTTTTATATTACAGCCGAGTCTCAACACACAAATGTAATATTTTTCTATACCTGTGTAAGACTTGAAATGTTAAATAAAATTATTCAAAGAAATACATTATTTGCCAAATTATTCATCTTACAACATAGGGACACATGACAGATTTGTAACATATTAATCACTTACGTCTTCAAAATGTAGAAAAGAGAACGAATCATTTTTTATTCAGTTACTCAAGAACATCACAGGCTGTGAGCAAGCACAACTAAGTTTTTATTTTTCATACATATCTCGCAGCTGCATTAATTAGACAGATTAAAGCATCTTGGAAAGGACCATAATCATTGTTGACCACATGATTAAAAAGAAGAGAGATATCAGGGTAATTCTCTGCAAAGCTGTTCTGCATGACATCTGCCCTCGTCTGAGGAAAATGGATCAGCTCCAAAAGGACTCCAAGTTAGCAAAGATCCCAAGTCTTGCTCATACATGTTTGCCACAACAGAAGCACATGGCAGCAGCTCCTCCGTAACTCTAGCTTGGCAGCCATCTGCTGCCAATTCATTAGGTATTCCTCGACCTAAGATATGGAATCAAAGCAATAGGTCAGATGGATTGGGACAGGGAAAAGATAAATATTTCTTAATTGTAAATAATTATCTATACCTGGGATCTTGTGTGCATTCCATGAACCCACCACTCTGTGAAGTCCAATTTGGCTTACTTGACATGTCAGGTTTGAGATGCAGAATCTCGTGAGGTTGTCCTCCATGTTCACAACCTCTTGGTCAAGCAGGTGCACCGGAGCCCGTTTCAGTGGATAGTTTACACAATTGTTCACCTCTGGCCACATCCTCTCCACTCGAAGGTTCTGTTAATCAAAATTCCAAATGGTATATTTCAGGGAAAGGGAGAAACAACAGCAAAAAAACAACTTCACATTCATAATTTTTATTTTATTTTATCTGAATCATCTTAATATTATACTATCCTTTACACAACACTCACCCCTTGTTGATGTGGTTTGGGGGTATGGTGGCCTGCTGAGGTTGTGTCTGTAGCCTGACAACATCTCCTGCATGTAAAGACTCAGGTAAAACTCCCTGCCGTGATCAACCCGAACTTGGTCCCACATGCCATGATTCACGACTGCAGATCTGGGAGGGAATAGGAAAAAAAAATCAAGCTAATGTTGTTACTGCAATAATTTTAGCTAAATCAATAAGAGTGTGAATTTAAAAGATAATGCAGGCCAGAAAAGTTATGATTGTAAAGTGTCCTTGAGTGTTCTGAAAGGCGCTTATAAATAAAATGTATTATTATTATTAATAACAGTGGTTGTGAATATATTCACCTGTACACATCCTCATAAATCACAAGATTATTTTTCACTGGCATGGTCGAATGTGCAACAATTTTGCTGCTCTAGCCATCAACAGCCAAGACATGGACGACGCGAAACATCCCAGGCTTTTCGTTTTGGTCGAGATGAAGTTCATGCCCCATATATTCAGCATGGTAGGGAGTTGGATTTAAATTACGAGCACCCTAGGGAAAAAATGAAATAATAATTACAATTACAAATAATAATAACAGAATGAAAACTAATCTGAATATAGGTTATGTCCAGGAAAGTTCTCAGAACGTGAGACAGAGAAGGGTGGATGTTGGCTCAATACAATGATGAAACTGCTGAAGCTGCAGCTGCATACACATGCAAGCAGGTTATCCGTGCAGGTATTTCTCAGACTATCATCTAGCCAGACTATCATGTGTTGGATATAAATATAGTTGGTTATGCCATGTAGTCATCCTTATTAATTATTTTCATAGCTCGGAGCTATCCCAGCCCAGTAATCTCGGAGTCTATGTAAACTACGCCATCTCCACATAGAGCAATTTGGCGTTGACAATAAACTGACATAGGAAATAAATAAATATGATCCAGTGAAGAACAACATCATCTCTTGTGTCGCTTCAACTGAGACGTGAGTGACGTAAACACAGGACAAGACAGCTGTCAATCACTTAATCTGAGTGATTGACAGCTCTCAATCCGAACAACTAAAACAATTACGATAGCCTACATGACGGCCTGGGACCTATGATTATGATAATTAGAATGTTGGCAATTCTATTGCTAAAGGACAAGCATCACCTGACGCCGGTATTCATGGTACGGGTGATGGAGCTCTCTTAGCGTTCTTCCAACCCGACCCTCTCCCGCATGCAGTCCCAACGTGGACAGGTAGCCGGTCATGAATTTCCGGCCATATGATGGTCCTGTCTGTCACGAGATTACACATTGACTAGTGTTGTCTATATGGCTAACATTTACAACATGGTAGCCATAAGTGTAAATCTGAAAGAAAACCTACCTCATATATTGATCGAAGCAACGCACTTTCCAGCTCCGCATCCGACAAATGCCCTTTTCTCCTCAGTTTTTGCTGAGCACAGAATCTTCTGACGCTCATTTCCGAGCATTGCCGAATGCCCATCTGCTGCAACTTCGAAGAAATTTCGGCGTGGGTCAAACCGCTGTTGAATAACTGTTTGACTATCGTAGAGTGTTGTTCCATCGCCGCCATGCCGCCACTGCACTACATGAACTGCTGCGCGCAGAACTTCGTAATTCTCATTAGCCCACAGACCTTCCGGGTCACGTAAATACAAACGATGAAATATAAAAATCAAATTCAGTCAAGTGGCCCGTTTTCCCGTTTCGTATATTTGATCCGAGCCTGAAATCGAAATATGAAAAAACAGGCATGTATTCGTTTTTCATGTTGGATTAAGAAAACGAAAAACAAAATGATCAGTCTCCTTTTTTATTTTTGGTTTTCGATTGGCAGTTGAAAAACGAAAGAACGAATGATACACGGATTACGCTCACTTCCGATTTAGCTTAACGGCATACGCCACAGACGATTTGGTTAGCGGAGCATTGTGAAGAAAATATAGAACGAATGATACACTGATTGAGCGTCTATCCTGCTTTTCTGTTGCCAAGGTATTTGCATCGTGAGGTAATATGTGTCGAACTTATATATATATATATATAATTATATTCAAATAGCTGTTGATAGAGCGAATGACATGTTTTGTGTCGGCTGATGCAATTGTGTTAAACGCTAAACTAGAGCGTATTTTCAGGTTGGTTTGAAGATGAAAATTAAATCATCAACAATTTGTAAGATAGAAATATGTTCATTTTAGTGTTGACATGAGCCGAACTAAACTACATTATGCTTTTGTCAAACTAAAGGTAGGATTTGTTTGCATCAGTGCAAGGCATGTTGGAAAAGTTGGGTTGTGGATCGAACATTCAAAGACAAATGTTTGGCCTCATTCACTGCTCAAGTAATGATTGAATCAAATTATTATTACAGTTTTAAGTCATTTATTCACACTTGGATGAATGGGTCAATTTTTACCCATGTGTGTGAACTTAATGTAATCATATAAAGACTTTTTTTTGTTCAGAAAGTATGAAAGGAAGAATGGTAATAATGATCAGTGGTAATCAAAAACAAGGTATCTAAAGAACACTTGGGATATCCAATGATAAAAGTGATTTCAAAAGATTAAAAATAAATAAATAAATACTCAGCCAGCATGAAATAACCTGGAAAATGAATGCAGGTCATTTTTGACCCATGTTGTGCAATAGATTCTGCATGACCAGGTGTAAAATAGGGAGGTTAAAAAAAGTCCTGGATTCCTTGTGGCCATTGGCCTTTTATACAACCCCAATTAATCTTGGGAGTGTTCAGCCATTGTCCTTAAGTTACTTCCGAGTCCTTTTAACATTTTTCAAGCGACACTGCACTTACTGTGGTCTTCTTTTCAGTCTGTCTTCTAAGTAATTTTTATGACTTCCTTTGAGCTCTTTTTTCATATATTTTAGCTTTTTTATATTGCTATTGTTGATTATATTTGTGCATTGTTGTCTCTCTCCATCTTGCTTGCTGCGCCACAAATTGCTCCCCTTTCCCACTGAAATTTAGTGGGTAGTAGTGATCCGTGGCAACACGCAACCGATTGGCATATTGTCCCTTTCCCATTGACCAACAGAAGGCGATTCTGATTCATGAATTTCTAATTGCAGTGGAATCATTTGTATTTTATGTGTATTTTTTAAGTCATAAGGAAACCATTTGAGAAAAATACATTTCATTCCTTAGATGCAGAATCAGGTGATGGACAAAGAAGGTTGTCCTTTAATGGAGAACTGAATGGGCTATTGGGAGCAGCAGGTCTTCTCGGAGACGGCGATTTAACATCAGACACGACCAGACCTATCTCCACAGTGAACAGTATTGTTCAGGATATCCAGATAATGTTTGTTTCTTATTCACTTTTGCCACTTGAAACATTTGTACCCTAGTATTTTCATTTCTTTGTATTCTTTCATTTCTTTATCACTGAAAACATCAGGTAATTTTTGTTGTCGTGAGTTCCAAATGAAATAATTTAATTTAAATGACTACAATTTCAGTCGCCTTTCTGGTGATGATCAGTCTACCTGTATCCCCATCACCTCGGACAATGTGGAGATTGTGGCGAGTCAGGAATCAAGCATCAATAGCAAGGCTCGAGGCAGCAACATGGTAAGATTGTAAATATTCCTACTTCTGCCCCTCCCTGTTGTTATTTTAGTGAGTTCCAGGATACAAGAATAGATTCACAGTCGTCCATATAATGCTGCCGATGAGGTTTTATATTGAGTGCACATCCATAGGTCACAGTTGTATTTAGGACATGTTCACAATTTTACCTCTAGAACTCCTCAAAATGGTCTTTCTCACAACTCTCCCATGTCTATCCTGAGATGATGAATGTCAACATTTCCTATATCAAAGAGCAAGAAGTTTTAAAATAATGAGAATTTAGTGTTGGAGAATTTCAGCACTTGATTATTGCGCCTTTACGGCAGCATGTTTGGAACAGCAATGGAATAACTACAATGTTTGACTGTTGGCACTTGTGTTTTCAGGTAAAAGTAAACAATCAATGTATTTTTTGGCCTGGTTAACGATACAGAAGACAAAAAAAACCCAGATTTCCACTTAATGAATGGCCACCTGGTTTTCATTTTTGGATAATCAAAATTTTTAAACTTGACTTTGTGCATATGAGCACACTATTGTCCTCTAGAAAGTACAATGAATTTGAAATGTAACACGCCTTTGGTAAAAAAAAAATATATATCCTGACCATACGGCCCACCATATTGAAAGGTCTAGTGTCAGTTACGGGTGCTAATTCAAATGGTGAATTACCTTTTTTTTTTTTTTTTTAAAGGTGAAGATTCAGCCTGTTGCCAAATATGACTGGGAGCACAAGTATCATTATGGCAGACTTATTGCTGTGTCAAATTCCTTCATGGCATATGCAATCAGAGGTGAGAGTCCAAGATTATTTTTTTTTTAAAATGCCAAATGTAAACGCTAACCATTAAAAAGGACAAATCATAGGCATGCTTTTGTTCCGTCTCAGAGCCGCTGCACACTGAGCGATGCATAGTCGAACACTGCGCAGGGTTTTACCACAAGATTTCATTCATGACCCGAGTCTCAGCCACTAGTTTTGCAGTGAATGTGGCGATGTTGCTAATTATCCCAATCAAGATGCACAAAAGCTTTTACACAGGCCAAAGCTTTGACACAGGTGAAATTCTAAGCACATGAGACAGGGTTGCTCATTCAAGTAAAAAAAATACAATATATACAGTTCATGTTGTGTTTTACAACATCACTTAAACATACTTACACGTACTTGTGCTAAAAATGTATGCAAGTGGTTTGCACCTTCTCCTGTCCATTCAAGTGAGTGTGAGCGAGCTCAGCCTTTCGAGATATACCAAGTGAGGCTCTTTATCGTGCTCATCCTCTTTTTGACTAACGCCGCTTTTTAGGGATTAAAGTGATACAGTACAACATATTGTAAGGAGAGCCTCGGAATGCAATCCCGACCAACTGTTATTTTTTGCGGTGGTTGGGTCCCAATTGAGTAGAGAAGCATCGCATTGTGTGCAGCAGCCCTTTTGCACTTGCACTATGAAGTATAAACCCTGGCAAAAAGGATGGAATCACCAGTCTCATAGGATGTTCATACAGTTTCAAATGGTAGCGTTCTGGCTTTAGGTGACATAAAAAAAAAAAAGTGGTAGTCGGTAACAGTTACATTTTTAGACCAAAGCACAAAGAAAAAAATATGGAATCACTCAATTCTGAGGAAAAAAATTATGGAATCAACCTGTAAATTTCTGCTCATTAGCCTGCAGTTAAACAGAAGTGATCACAACTTGGAGAGCTGTTTCACACAGTTAACTGACATGAATTATAGCTCCGAATTTAGACATGTCAAGTGAAACAAAGAAGAGCATTCTCAAACTTCTTTAAGAAGATAAATCATCACGCAATGTCGCAAAAAATGAAAAGTTGGTTGTTGACAGTCAGTTGTGTATACAACTTCCAACCGAATTTAAACAATATGATCCTGGAATAGTTTTTTACCCTCTGCTTGCTCTAAACAACTGTTACCATGAGATTTTTTTTCTTGATTTCTTTTAATGTTTCATTAAGCCAGAAAGTTGCCGTTTTAAATGACTTTAGTTTTGTTTCATGTCTGCAATTGACTTTTTTTGCAAAATTTTTTACAAAATTAAACAACTCAATGAAGATCCTCTGAGACTGGTGATTGAATATTTTTCGTCAGGGATTGTATCCATGAGACTCTAGATTTGTATAATGCCGAAGCGTTTTATTGCGGCAGATGTCTACAAATGTAATGCATAATGAATTGCATTCTGTGTGTTTTATTGTATTCCATGATATCGTCTTTTCTATGACATCTTCCCTCAGGAGCCAACAACCAGGCTATGATACGCGTCTTGAGTGTCGGCAGTGCAGAGCGTTGCTTACTTAAAGGCTTCACTGGTGCCGTCACAGATCTGGCTTTTGCCCACCTTGACTCGCCTTTGTTGGGTTGTGTAGATGAAGCTGGCAACCTGATGGTTTGGGAGCTCACATGTACCAGCAGTACAATACTGTATCCTTACTCAATTAATGCTAAGACAATTTTACCCTTTTCATTACATGTGGTGTTGACTTTTACATCAGTTTTGCCTTTTTGAAACATATTAAGTAGCCAACACATTCTACAACAAACGTATTCTCAAAAATTATTCTTTCATGCCTACTTAATGGTATTAGAAGCACTCCAGTGTCTTACACTGACAGAACTCAGTGCTAGTGATACTTTTGATCTTTAATTTTACCCACATACCTGTGATATCATGCAGACATGCACACCCGCACCCCAATAACTTTTGCTTCATCGTGCTTTCCTTAATCCATAGCCCTAAGAGATCAGATAGTTGTTCATGTCCGAAGGCCACAGGACTCGCCACTGAACTCACATCGGCGTCTCATCTGGTGCCCTTTCATTCCAGATGAAAACGAAGACAACCTAGATGACAACAGCCAGACCTTGGCTCTTCTCCATGAAGATAGGGTATCTGTTCAATATAAAAATATAACTTGGCCTGGAACAAATACATAGCCTTCTATTGAATATAACATCTTGCACTAAAACTAGGCACATGGGAGTCAGTCCAAGGCAGGGGTTTCAAACTTAACTTATGTGGGAGTTACTGGCGATAGTCTGATTTTTGCCACTTTAGAATTATGTTTTGCCAAAATATGTTATGGGCCTATCCGATGGTAGAAAAAAAAGGGCAAAGCCATGAAAAAAAAAGATCATGAAAATGGTCCTCGAGCCTTGAGTTTGCGAACCCTGGTCCATAATTAAACCAAAATACAGTTCACGAGTGAGTTTGTGCCTGATAGATTATGTCAAGCCATTTAAATAGCAAATACTTGTGGCTGTGATGATCATTAAAAAATGGGGCATGATCTGGCACATTGCTATCATCAGCATCAACATTATACCCTTACAAGACTGTATTTCAGGATCATGTGCCAGGATATGCCTTTAAACATATTTGTATTTTATTTTCATAGATGCATCTCATTTGTATTTTTTTTCTTTTCTAGGCTGAAGTGTGGGACCTTGAAATTTTGAGGGCCAACAATGCTAGTTGGCCTGTTTATGCCACCGATTTGAAAGAAGGCCTCATTACAGTGAAGGGATATACCCAGGTAAGACTTGATATACTAAGTACAAAAATAACGGTATCCACATTTCCAAAGACTTGCATGTTAAAATGATTGAACACTCTAAATTCTCCGTAGATATGAATGTGAGTATGAATGGTTCTCGATTTGTGCCCTGCAATTGACCTCAGACCAGTTCAGGGAATACTTATCCGCTCACCCAAAGGACGGCTGGGCTTGTGTCCGGCGCCCTTGCGACACTGGGGATAGGTGATTCAGACAATGAATGATATTGTAATTTCCCCCTTTGAGTAAAAATGAGACTGCGACAATCCTGACCCTAGGAACTGTAGAAACATAAGAGAACGCTTTTTACAAGTCCTTTGTTTTCAGAAACATCAACTACTTTACTGTTTTAAGATGAAAGCAGATTCTCAATTTGTTTTGGTAACATACAATATAAAATATATTTTACTGTCCTACCAGCATGTCAGTGAAGGTGCCCTATCTCCAGATGGAACAGTGTTAGCCACAGCCAGCCACGATGGATACATCAAGTTCTGGCAGATATATATAGAAGGGGGGCAGGACAAGCCAAGGTATGAAAGAAGAATGGATACCTTATTTTGAAATTTGATGTACTGTCTGGTCCTTTTATACTCTAACAGCAGCACGTCCTCTTTTTTTTGTTTTCTCAATTAGATGTCTGCATGAACTTCGTCCACATGGTGGCCATCCCCTTTCCTGCCTTCTCTTCTGTGACAACCACAAAAGGCAGGACCCTGAGTGAGTAGACACAAGTCGTGATTGCTGTGAGCAAATTGCATATCAACACAAATGAATCTATTGCTGTTTCATTTACAGAGTCACTCTGTTTCTTTCAATAGAGTTCCATTCTGGAGGTTTCTTATAACTGGAGCCGATCAGAACCAAGAATTAAAGATGTGGTGTACTGTTTCATGGACTTGTTTACAGACCATCAGGTTATTTCTTCAGTCTTTCAGTTGCACTTTGGATTCACCCTCAAAGTATTTGTTTAAAATTGCTATAGTTGTTCATAGATAGCATCTGGATTGGGCCAGTTTTTCGAAAGCAACGCTTCATATTTTTACCATAGTGGGGTTCCATCGAAATATTTCCAATTTTTTAAGCAAATGTAATGACAATGCGCAAAACGAATGTGCGTCCCCCCCCCCAAAAAACACAAAACATCAATGAAATGAAAACATTTATGACATTTCGTTGTATGAACACCCAAATTTGTAGAATTGCTTCAGCCTTTAATGTTTAGTCCTGTTTCGTAGATTCTCTCCAGATCCAATGAATCTGACAGTTCTGCCTAGTCTTAAGGCAAGTTTGGACCTGTCTGCTGGGTATCTCATCCTTTCCGACGTACAAAGGAAGGTCAGTGCATTATTGGCAGCTTTTATGTTTATGTAATGTGTGGGTTAAAAAAAACCCTTCTTCATTTACATAACTTTCTAAAGGGCATTAATCCAACTCAGGTGTTAGGACATTGATAAATGCTATGATGTAACACATATTCTGTGTTATTCATTCATTTATTCACTGAGATAACACAAAAGGCCTGTACTTGACGTGAATGGCCAGATGCAATATAAATATGGTGTGTTTCTAATTAATTGTAGTTGATTGTAAAGCGATTCACCAAATGTAAACTGTGTGCATAATAAGGTGCTCTTGTCTATGTTTTGGCCAAAATAGTTATCTAACTAGTTGCGTGGACCCTTTGTGAAATCGACCATGCCAATGTTTTTGAATGAAAATCTCTGGTGCTGTATGTCACTATTTGAAAATTTGTCAATCAAGTTTTAACATAGTGGCTTGTTTGCAATTTAGCACCTCTTTAGAGATCGAGACACGCACATACCTTGTATGCTGCAAGGATAATTGAAGGACCTAGTCATTGTTATTAAACTCATTCAAGTTGTGAATTGATCTTTTGCGAAATGAGTGTTTTTGCTCTAGTTGCTGGTTGGTGAATGACTACGTAAAATGCCAGATTGAGGAGAGACAAAAAAAGCTTGATCTGACTGAGATTGCTTGTTTGATCCGGGGTCAAATTTTAGGAACTCTTAACTGACGACTAATATTGCTGCCTACTTTGGTTCTCCTTTAAATACTAATTTGCTATGGCTCCTTGCAAGGTTCTTTATGTGATGGAGCTGAGACAAGATCTGGAAAAAGGCAAGGCATCTTTCACTGCTGTGTCAGAGTTTCTACTCACCCATCCTGTGCTTAGCTTTGGAGTTCAAGATGTTGCCCAAAGCCGTTTGCGACACACTGAAGTTCTTCCTGCAGAGGAGGAGAGTGAGAGCACAACAACAGGTAAATTCTTTGATGTTTTCATTGGAGAGGGGAAAAAAAGCAAACTATCGTCCCTTTATGATCTGGAGTAATTTTATAATCTTTCATTCATACACAGCACAGTGATAATGATTGGTTAATATTTTCCTGTGAATGTGATTTCTTTCAGAGGGCGCTCAAGGGCCCACAGAGTCCAAATCTGGCATCCAGATTAAACTGTACTGTGTTCACACCAAGTGAGTTCCCATTAGAGCTAAGATCGGTCCTAAAAAATCGAGCCCGACCCGAACCGACCCAAGGGTATTTAAGCCCGACCCGGCCCGAGCCCGATCACTTAACTTGATTTGCAGGCCCGAGCCCGAAGCAAACCCGAGATTTCACATTTTATTTGTGATGACTCAGGAGGAGGAGGGGTGATTTCTGATAATAAAGCCTGTCTTTTGTAACGAAATCTAAGTTGGACAAGACTGTATAAACATTTACATCTTTTATATTTCTGTTTTGAAGAGGTTACATTAACTGACAATTTTCCATCATTGACTGATTTATTTTTAAGAGTGGACGGGGAAAATTTAAGGCCATCCGTCATTTTGACGGGTTGAAAATTGGGCCGTAACCCACAGCATCAGTACGTCCTTAAGAATCTAGCGCGGCACTTTAAGAGAGAGAAGCAGAGAGACAAAGATGAACACTGACAGGTGGATACTCGACAGAGACTGGAAGGAGTTCTAAGAATTGTCATTGCAAGAGTTTAGTACAGTACGTGTTGCGACTTCTGTTTTTTTGCGAGCCACGGTCTCTCGTGGCCAAAACAATTCACGGCCTCAAAAAAAAAAAAAAAAAATGTCAGAGAGAGAGAAACCCGACCCGACCCGAACCCGAAGCAATGATTGACATTTTAAGGCCCGATCTTACCTCTAGTTCCCATACACTGATCACATTCTAGTATTTTGTTCAATTAAGTTCAAATTAAAAGTTTGGATCCAGTTCATTCATAACTTTTAAAAAGTGTTAGTCTGTGCCCTCCTCAAGGGTTCTTATGCAGGAACAGGGAATATACTTTTCATCTCATTTTTCTCTGGCGGCAGGCTGTTTCTTGGGTGGTGGCTTGTTCTCTCCAAGCTGGTCTTGGGGCTTTTGGCCATTAAAACATCACTGAAATAATTAAAAAAATGTTCTACAGCTAAATATTAAAAAATGAATGTTAGATATATTAACCTATATACCGGTACTCTATATTTGTAGTCAATATTTTTTGACGTTAATAATTTCTGATTTTAGGAGTCTGCAGGATGTTCAAATCTGGTTCCAGCCTAATGCGGGCTCCAACTCTCCAGGCCTGCTCCATTCTGATCCTCCAGATGGTTTTGGTTGGTTTACGTTTTTCCACAATTAGTAATTGTTTTATTTTATGCACAACAGGTCCATTAGTTACTGTCTCCTTTAACTTTCATCCTGTCATATCAGAGCAAGATAATGCAATGTGTATGTGCGCGTGTCTGCGCGTGTGTGTGAGAGAGATTTGATCTGATTTCAGTTTTTAATTTTTACTCTACGGCTTATGTCACGTGTCTAACAGGGTTCTCAGCCCATCTGACAGACCAGAGTTCTGACAAGGACTCACGGAGTGGCTCCCAGACCGACCTGAGGAACATAGCATCACTTCCTGCACCTACTGACTTCCTGTCGAATACTGCAAATGGCAATGGGCAAATGCCAAAATTGATGACTCCTGATGCCTTCATGACGCTAAGCACTTCGGTATAAAGCTTTTAAAATCATGTTTGTTTTCTCTTTCGGAATTCAGCAATATTCATAAAACCAGATTTTTCTGATAATGGTCAATGTTTACTGACTTTAAAATTGCCTGATTGTACCATTCAGACATGCATTGAGACATTGCATCAACCTATCCAAACATGCTTTATTTTTGGTATACTCTTCAGGTGCCTGCATCTCCTGGCAGTAGTGTCAGTAGTCTGACAATTGTGACAGCAATCAGCGACTCGGCCAATAGGTGAGTTTTTCTAGTTGGGATCATAATGATTATGATACTGATGGGTATTTATTTCGACTCTGTCAAGGTCCTATCCCACTGAGCGGTGAACAATTACAAGTGTTTTCAAAGGCAGAAAATGTTGCATTCACCACAGAGTTCATTTTTTAATTTATTTTTTTATTAAGGTCGCAAACGTTTGCGAAATGTTTGTCAGAAGTTCACATGTACTTGTCGCAAGTAAACTTTGAACAACTTTGGAAATGTTCCAATTTTCCTTACCACAATTAAAAAAACTGTTGGAGAACATCTGGTGAACATTAGGAGAACATCTGCGACCTTGAACAAACGCTGAACGTGAGTTTTTCTGCCTTCGCAAACAGTTGCAATTGTTCACCCCTCAGTGGGATAGGGCCTTAAGGCATTTACCATCTTCTATTATTAAGCATGCGATCACATCGAAACGTCAGTTTGAGAGGTATTTTTGTTGTTGCAGAATGATTAACCATTTGAAATGAAGATGTATTGTTGGATTGTAAATGTAACCAGACTTGGCCTATTGTACAAAATCAGCAGGTTCTTTTCTCACCATGTTCTTATAGTGTAAAAAGAACTATCTTTCAAATGTACTCATAATTACGAGGGAACATTGGTATGTTTTTGTTTTGGGCAGAACTTCTGATGACATTAGTCAGAGTCCCAGCCAAGCAGATAACAGTTTGTCACTTCCGGTTTCCAGTAGCAGTCCAAGACCTGCTTCCACTGTCCTGCCTGGACTGGAGACCATACAGGTATGAGTGGACACTGCCAGCTACTCTTCAATCTGAAGACGTGGTCCAATATGTCCAATATTTGCAGTCTCCCTCTCTCCGTCTCTCGCTCTCTCTCTCTTTCCAGACAGTGGCATCCCCTAGCACTCCAGTTGTGCTGGACAGCCCTCAGGTTCTTGATTCTCAACTCATGCCACCACTTGCCTCCCCAACGAGGGCCCGCTCCCCTGATGTTATCTCCTCAGCCTCCACAGTCATGTCCCAGGACATTCCAGAGATTGCATCCCAGGCCCTGCAGCTTCAGCGTCGTCTTGTGTCCACCATGGAATCTTTAACTCTGTCTGCTTTTCAAGCTAATAGTATGGCATCTGCTGCTTCTGCCCTTCACTTGCTCACTTCACCACGCTCATCTAACAGCAACAGGTAACCACAGTGAAGTAAAATGTATGCTGTTCTTGAAAGGAAAGTGTTGTGTGCTATAATTTGAATTACATTTAATAATAGAGTAAGTATTCTCTAGTAAGGAATCATATTTGCATTGTCCAATCTTCCCTTATAACACAATTTACTTATTTGGGATACAACTATGGTACATGTCCTTTATGAACATGCAAGTATATGAACAAAACACATGTGTAACAACACAAGCAATGAAAGGCAAAAATAGATGCTCCAAACATTGTTTAAAACACAAAAGCTGCAGTATGCAGTGCAGGTATATGAACAAAATACGGTATAACAAACTTAGGATGATTTGCTACAACATGTGACTAGTAACAGGCCTGGTGGCTTTTCTTTCCACTCACTCAACGTCTCTAACTTGACCTCCCCTCGGTCGCCACCCAAGACAGCATTGCTCACCTGAAGCCAGCTACGGGACGCTTCCAAGTCCTCGATGCCCATAGTTAGCGCAATGGTACTCGCCTTCTCTCTAATTAGCGGTCCAGTTAGCGGAAGGTTTTTAGCATGATAATAGGTAAAGCATTCCAGAAAACGTTCGTTTACTCGACTGTCCGTCGAGCCACAAGAAATTTACTCCGAGCAGCTAATCGGATGCATTCGACTCTTTCTTCCACGGTCATTACTGTTCCACCTCATTTGGATGGCACGATCAACAGGACGTAAATGTAAATGAACGAAATAAAAAATTGTTCACTATTCCAGTAAAACTCATGCTAATAGAGTCACTTATGTTTTGCCGTTTTGGATCCACAATGAGAGTAAATAGCGGCGCGGACAGAGTTATTCTGTAGTATCGAGAGGGGCTTGTGTTTGCGCCACTGCGGGCTTCCGAATGGCTTCAGGGTTCTGGGTACTGGAACTTCCGTTGTTATGAATCGATCGTTAATGTAATATCGTAGTCGACATTTTAATGCATCGGTTTTTATTCCCGGTGATGGAATTTCCTTTTGAAAGAAGTATGATGGGAATACTTACTGTATTGGAAAGGAATAATTGCAATGTAAATTTAATCCTTTCATTCAAACTGCAATGTTGAGGTCAAAACCAACATGTATAGTACAGTGGAACCTCGGGTTATGAACGATCCTGTTTCCAAACAGTTCGGCCTACAGGGGCGCATAACCTGCATCACAGGAAGTTGTTAGCGGTCATCGGTATGTAATTACAACGAGAGAGCAAAGAGATATATCAATATTTTGTTTATTCTCATTCAAAGTTGGTTTGATCTGCAATTCACTGATGGCATTGTCAAAAAATGTTAATCTGTAGCACCGCAAGCAGCACTTTAAAACGGTACACGCAAGGTACAATAGTGAAGGTTCTCCATTTAACATGCAATAAGAGTTTGCCTAAATCAGTCAATGAATTAAAAAAAACAAAGAAACAAACTAAACACCAGAATCAGAATTTGTCAAGTATTACCGTATTATGGAAAAAGAGAACTCCTCAGTGGTGGAGGCTGTAGCTTTTCTCCTTCCTTTGTCAAAGGGGCAGGGCGGGGGATTATTTTTTGATAACCTCTACAGTATTCACATTTTTTATATTGCACTATATATTTAACAACATACCGATAAGGGTTTTGCAGCATGAACTGATTAATTGCAATTCTATGCATTTCAGTGGGAAACATGGCCTTGCTATAAATGTTTTGGGTTACAAACAGGGACACTGAACAAAAGTTTGTAACCCGAGGTTCTGCTGAGCTCAAAAAGGGTCTCCTGATTACAGTAATGTGGAATTGAGCTACTGAGAACTAGACAGGGCCAAGTCCAACTCATAGGGAAAAGGCATACAGTTGTGCTCATAAGTTTATATTCCCCGAGGTACAGAGGGCATTTGATGTCTGCAGCCATTAAACTTTAAATAACTTTCCTGCAAAAACGTAATTGTCCTACAGTACTCTAGTTCTCAATGACTAATTCCGTTCATGATCCTTTCACACACTTTATTTATTTGACCTTATTTTGTTTTTTTACAGCCTGTTGCCCCTTGAGCTTGGATGTGTAGATGGTCCTGTTGGAGGGTCTCTAGAGTTGGAGCCCAGACTTAGCCAAACGCCACCTCTCCTGGAGACTGCTTTATCTCAGGATAACCCTGTTTTAGCAGGAGGTTCTACAGAGAACACCATAAGCCACACCTCTTGGCCAGCTGCTCCCGACATCACCAGGGAAACCAGGAATCGAGAAAATAGTCTTGGAGACTGGTAATAACAATCTCTGACATGCATCCATCCACTCATCTATACATTCTCTGAAGCCATGGCATGATTGTGAGCAACAATATCACGGTATTCAAATTCAAGCCCTAAAATAATCTCATATATACATTACTACCGTAATTTTCGATTCCAAAGCGTAGCTGATGAAAAGCCGCAATAGCTAAATTTAGCCGTAAAAACAAATATGTACATATATTTTCTGATTTGCTTTATTAGCCGCAGGTCTCCACATTATAACATGGGATTTTTGCAAAGTCACACAGATGCATTTCTGAAAAGACAAAATACCGTTAACAATGACGTACTTGGCTAGTTACACATCTGTGCTCCATTTAGTAGTTTTCTAGCGATATATGATCATTTTGGCATTAACCATATAAGATTCTGTGGAGTGAAAATTAGTTTTCTAGCGATATATGATCATTTTGGCATTAACCATATAAGATTCTGTGGAGTGAAAATTAGTACGGCACTTAAAACCAGTTAGTGATAAAATGCATTGGATATTCAATAGCATAGCCAAATAATGTATGTCATCAACAGCAAGGTGTCTGTTATTACTGTGAACCTTTGTCTACTGGCGGTTTATCTCAATACTAATGTGGATTTGCACCCCTGTCACAGTTCAAGGGATGATTCAAACGACATACTCCTGAGTTCACCCTATGCATGTCGGTCATATTGCCTCTCACAGAATGACAGCCAGGATCCTGGTGCTGAGCAGAGGTAACACACATACACTTGTTAATACTGATACACGAGGACATTTTTTTATTGTCAACACACTGTACCTCATTATTTGGATTTAGTGACCCTGAGGATGAGGTTGCGGGTTCAGCATCATCTTCTGCAAATTGTGGCACACGTTCCTCTCACAGAATACCAGTTAAAGACTGGAAAACCTCACCCAGAGCCTCACCAAAGCTGAAGAGAAAGACCAAAAAAGATGAGAGGTGTGTTGACGTTTCATGTCAGTGTGAAAATTGAGAAATTGTGAACAGATAAGCAAACTTCATTTTTTTTTCTCAATAGAGAATCACCTCAATTGAGACATTTGGACTCCATTCAGGTAAAGTATTCCAAAGACGTAAAAGTGTGAAAGAAAAGTCCAGATTTTTTTGTTTTTATGTCATGACAAACCTGTTAGTCGCCGTGTTTATACTTCTGTTATACTTGTATTCCAATTAGAATGAAACCTTACGCCCGAACCGAATTAATATAATCTATACAAAATCCTCAATGGGAATTAACATAAACCATTTAATTCTAATCCACAGGGGTGGTATATTACTGATGCCAATTCGATCAGAAGTCATATGTATGGTTTAATTGGAAAACTCATGTGGCGTCCTGTCTGCGCATACTCCGTCTTGACAGAAATGTGCAGTGATATGAATTTTTACACTTGAAAATGGCAGCTTCCAACCGGAGCTGGTCTGGGACGGGAGAGTTTGTTTTGAACTACTACTGCAAGCTATATTCAACAGTTAGGATTGGTCAGTAAGTTGGGAAAATACCACCCATCTGTGGACTGACTAATATCATAGACAAATTTGGTCAAAATTGACCAAATTGTGACTTTCGGCCTGAAATGAACATTTAAATATGGTTAAGTATTGTTGTGAAACACAATTCATGTGTGCCTGTGATGGGAAAGTTCATTTTCGATACTAACTAGTTCAGAGTTCATCTCACAAATCTTAAAATGAGCTTGTTCAGTTTCATAGTTCACAGTTGAATTCAGTTCATCGTTCCAAAAATGCTTTAGTTAATAGTCGTACGCTTAAAACCAGGAAATTTTGTGGATTTTATGACTGTATTGCTCAAATAAGCTGCTACATCTACTGTATTGGCCAATCCGTGGACAGTGTCATCACAGCCCTCTTCCGCTTGCATTCTCGCCACACTTTTAGAAGAGGTCCTGAGGAACTGTTCCATTTTGATAACACAGTCCCAAAAAAGTGTAATGGAAAACAGACAACAGCAGGCTGTTTTGGGGTGGAACCGGTACAATAGACAAGGACCTCTGTAAGGACCTTCTGATTAAATGTAATGGAACATGTTAAAACCAGATTGGAATAGGTAAACAGATGACCTTCACTTGGAATAATTTGAACCGGAATGACAAAAAAGTTTGCATGTAAACCCGGCTAGTCTTTCTACATGTGCACCAAGTTTGTGAGTTGGAGAAACAAGTCATTCTTAAATCCATTTTTTTCTTGTGTTTTGTTCATGCCCTCCGCAGATGAATACAGATGTGCGGCAAGAGTTGTTGATGTTTCTCCGAGGTCAACAGAGAGAGTTAACTGAACTACGTGGACAAATTGAAGCCATGCAAAGCTCCTCTATTATGGCCCAAGTAGAACGTGCATTGACTAACCATCAGGAACAAGAACGTATCCTTCATATCTAGTGAAACTGGAGCATGTCAGTTTAGTTTGTCTCGTAATATTTACAAAGAGGAATCCCACATCTCACACAGTCACTAGATTGACACAGTCACAGGGAAAATTACTTATGTGGAATTTAAACCTAAATTGTGTCATGCTAGGAGACATTAGTTTGACATAGTTTGTTTGAAAAGGTTGTAGCTTTTCCATAAATGTTATCTTAATGATCTGTATTTTGAACGTACAACTTCCAACCAATCTGACACTATAGTGCCCAATCTCGTCTCAATTATGGCACAAATACGACATCATCTTCTTGTGAACTTTAACTTTCAATGACCTCAGAGTGCAGACTAGAACGAGTTCTGGGAGAGAGTCTGAATCAGCAGCATCATCAGAAACAACTCAGCCAGCAGCTGAGCCAGACCCTTTGCAATTCCCTAACAAACAAGATGGACAAAATCCTTCGAGAGGAAATGAAGAAAACTGTTCCGCCAAGTAAAGACAAACACAAACCAATAATGGATACAGATGTTTCTAAAAGATGTACCCTTTACAAATGATCGTGTCTGTAAATGTGACAGTTCTTCTTTGAAGATGGTTGAGATATAACCATTTTATTTAGCCGGCGAAGAGATCGTTTTCATATCATTCACTTTTTTTTTCCTCAACATTTGAGTCTCATCCCAAGTGTTTTCTTCCAGCCCCTACAATTACCAGATATGATTAGTCTTGTTCTTTATTTATTTTCTCCCAAATTTAGCCCTCCAACCTCCATTCAAATCTTATCTCAACGTACATTTTGAATAACCACAATTCAAGTTGTGCTTAGTAGGGAAACCTTAGGACTAAGTTGCACTTGATGTTTGGTCTCTTGTCTGTGTAATAAGGTGATTGATGGCCTGTGTGTGTGTTTGTGTGTTTTTCTTCCTTTTTTTTAAACCTGTTTAGCCATTTCGAAGAGTCTGGAGCCAGTGATATCTCAACTGAGCAACACTATTTCTTCTAAACTGACCTGTGTCGAGGTTACCCTGAAGGACAATGTCAATAAGGTTGTCAAATCCAAGGTAGGCGTCTGGGCTTCACCACCATTCCTTGTATGACTCTCTGCGGTCTAAGATCTGTTTTGCCTTGTACATGCTCCATTTAAGTCTTCGCTCACATTAAGCTCTTTCTTTGTTGCTAGAACACCACAGATGCAATTGGCCGAGCCGCGGCAGAAGCAATGCAAGGTCCTATTCAGGCTGCCTACAAAGATGCCTTCCAGAGCATTGTGCTGCCTGTTTTTGAGAGAGGCTGTCAGACCATGTTTCAGCAAATTAATGAAAGTTTCAAGCAAGGAACGCAAGAATGTAAGTCCATTTTCATTGTTTGGAAATCAACATGTAAAATGAGCAATGTGATGATTTTGTTTAACTGCATACGTTCAAAATAATTTTAAACTAAGACATCATCTGTGCTGTATGTTACACATAGGTACAGCACATTTGACAATAAAGTTGTATTCAATTCAATTCAATTCAACATAATACCCCGTACAGCCCCTCGTGCTTCAAAATGTTTTGTGTTGTTTTTAGATGATTGGCATTCAAATTTGTCACTGAAAACTAGACTTCACACATATTTGATCAGCTGGATCTGAGCGGCAGATTATATGCACAATCAGTGATAGTTTGTTATGTCAGGATTTGCCGATCGATCAATGACATAATTCATCCACAAAATAATAATTTTCTCACTGCATTTCAGTGGGTGCTCCAAATTTTGACTGTTCGTGGTCAGGCCCAATCCCACATTAATAGCAGGAGTTGAATTTACAGTGAAGAAGTCGTTTTAATAGATTGGAAAGGTTGGTTCATTTGTTGAATGAATGTGTTACCATTTTTGGGGTATTTTTTAAACTCATTGATCGGTGATCCCCTCTAAAATTCTGATCATGCAATGCAAGAATGGGCGATTCAAATGCTGCAGGGGTCCACAATTGTTCATCAGTGCTAATGGGGAGTCACAGAGAGCAAAGGACATACGAACTAGATGTGTGACAAAAATGCTATTTCAAATATGAACAAAATAGGTGCATTCTTTTTTTATTTGAAAAAGTATCAAAAAATATCCAAATACATGTTGGTACCTGTACCGATAACAAAATGTTGGTATGATGGCAACCCTACCTGAGATGGTGTGCAGTAGTTCTGAGGTGATGCTTTTTTACACCAGCAACGTCTTGAAAACTTCAGCGAAGAAGGACAAATCCAATTTGTTGGCCATAAATGGGGAGTTCTAAAATTTTATAGATAAACGTGAACACAATTGACGATTTACAATCTAGTATGTAAACTTGACTATAACTTTGTGTGAAATTTATCATTGCTGTTCTCTTTCAGCCAAGGACTGTTTCATTGACATGGATTTTATTTTTTGTTTAGTGGGTGGTTATTTATTTTCCTGTTCAATCAAGAAACATCTTCATTTGTCTTTTGAGCTGAAATTCAGTTTTACACATATGAACCGTGGTTCAGACTCACACAAAGCTCAGAAACAAATCATGTGAAGATACTGTGCATATGAGTCAACACCTCCAGCATTTTGGGGGTTAATGCGTTCTGCAGACAGGGGGATCTTGGCAGAGTTAGAAATTGTTTGACGCCTGTAGCACCGAATCCTGATTTTTAGTCAGATGGGCAGGTGTAAGGAAAAGTAAATACCTGACACAGCAATCACTGCACCAGTGTTGGGAGAAAAAAAATGTCTGTGTCCATTGACACGTTGCTTGAAATAAGTTTTCAATATTACACTTGCACACTCAGTCATATCTGAAAAGAACTTTAAACTTTATTCAACTCATGGGAACCAGATTCTCATCCAGTAGTGTAGTTGTAGTGAAAACCTGCAAAAGCATAAAGGGAGAGAAAAGCTCTGCATTATGTTTCCATGGATGAAATACCATTTCGTCTTTTCAACAGAGTAGTAATTATTGTGCTGTATCAGGTTGTCTCCCAGGTTTTGCCTCTGCTGCGCCTAAAGGCATACATTTATAAGACTATTTGTGGAGATAGATTGAATGCTATTACAATGACCAGTCGGGAACTATCTCAGGCTGCTAGGCATCACAGGCTATCTCATACTCGCAGAAGTTATCTTTGTTATTACTTGCACAATGCTTAGGTCAATTAGACACCGTTTGTACGCAACTGCTCTCATCTTATTTGCTTGTGTGAGGATGTGATTGGAGTTGTTGACCTTTCTCTGTAGACATAAAGCAGCTCGAGGCTCATGCAAATAGCAAAAAGCAGAGAGAGCAGGAAACGCGAGAACCCATGATTGACCAACTGCAACGTATGTTGGACGGCTTCCAAAGCTCCACCGATCAACTGGCCAATAGCATCACAGCGAACATCCGGGCTGAGATCCAACATCAGATCCAGTTGATGGTGGGGAAGTAAGTGTCCAAAGTCATCCATAATCACTCTAAGTGAGCCTTTTTGTTTGGGAGGCTGCAATACTACAACCTGAAAATTGCTGGATATGCCCATATTTAAAAATCTCACGTGTTGAACAATATTGAAATTATAATTGTCTTGCCCTTGCAAGCATACTCATGCTGCTGAGATATATACAATTTCTGTGCAAAAAAAATGTGCTAGTCATTTCATTAGCAAAATTAGAACACAGCCACCTGTTAATTGTTTGTTTTAGTAAAAAATTGGTTTAAGACATTTAACGCTTTTTCACTGCTTTTAATGATCTCTGGCCACAAATAAAACAAAACCAGAATTGAAACTACAAACCCAATTCCAATGAAGTTCGGACATTGTATTTACACATAATTGCAAATCATGTTCAACCTAAATTTAATTGAATAGACTAGAGGTCCCCAACCTTTTTTGCCGACAATATTTTCAGGGACCGGCCTTTAAGGCCGGATAGATACAGCAATACAATATGAAATGACCTGCATGAAAAGTGTGGTATTTTCAAAACATAATAACAAACATGATTCATGACACGAGGAACGTCCTATCTGGCCGCAACACTCTCTGGTCGCTCTGGTGTATGCTGTGATGTGGATCCCATCCCTCAACTGTTCTTTTCTTGTTCAGTTTGCAGGAGTCAATTCTTAGCCATGTACAGCGTATTGTCAAAGGTGAGGTGAGCCTGGCAATGAAGGAGCAGCAGGCAGTGGTCACCTCCAGCATTATGCAGGCAATGAGATCTGCAGCAGGGACTCCCGTCCCAACCGCACATCTAGACTACCAGACACAGCAATCCAACATTCTGCAGCTCCTTCAGAAAGGACAACTCAACCAGGCTTTCCAGCAGGTAACGCGCACCATATTCACAGTGACAGCCACACTAACAAAATTTAACAATTGTGCCTTTGTTAACTACTAGCAAATTTGGCCAAGGCCCAAGTGTGCATTGTCCTTTGGAAGCGTTTCATCTATTTATCCATTTATCTGTTTCTCAGTGAACAATAGGACAATTAGAATAAGAAAACATTTTTGCTATGCAAGCGCAAAATTGCAACATTAAACGCAATCGCTGAGGTAGTATTAACTTGAGCAGTAATTACAGTTTTTGAAAGAAAAACTGAGGGGGGCAGACCCCGTGGGACAGGTCCACGGCCATGGACCGCTGCAGCTCCCGCTAAGAAAAAGGGGGGAAAAAAATGAAATCTACACTTGACAAGTCATTACGTATGCTGACAGCACCCACAAAGTGGCTTAAGGCCTTGAGTGTTTTCCAGTAAACCTACCACAGCCATCACTTTGACAGTTTTCTAAACTTTGATGTGTTAATACGCTGCGTACATAGATTGACAATGCCCCTGACCTCTTGGCTTTTCCTAATTTTGTATGTATTCCATTCCCGTTGTGCAGTTTTATGGTATTAACAACATACAAACAGTGATGAGGAGTCATTACTCCTTTAAACTGCAGCGTGCCCATCAATTTGACAGCTTTGCTAAATCTTACGCACATAGCGCTGTGATGGCACCCCGGGTTTCCATGGCAACCCACAGCAGCATTGAGATGCTGCTGGTCACCATGATCTATAAAAAAAATTGTATAAAGTAGATGAGGCATTACATCTGCTTCAAAATATTGACAAGTCTGAGGATGAATTGCTCGGCTGACACACAGCCAGTCCGAATAAAAAGAGACCCTGCCCGGCCAGGAGGAGATGTGTTGCGTTTAGTAAAAAAGACTGATGTGATTCATGACATTGTGGGCAGTATATAGTAGACAGTCAAAATCTATAAAATAATGAGTTTATGTGGTGCTTGTTGACATCATTCTGCTCCAAAATTCACCCTAACCATCCAACAGGTTGGAAACGTTTGAGGTTATTTGCTACCAATTTTAGCCACTGCAATGTGGATGTAAATGTTCTTGTGGTTTGAGTATTTAAAAAAAAAAAAAAAAAACTGTCTGAACACATTTTCTGATCATTTTTTGCAGAAATACATCTGTGTATTGCATGGACAGAACTGGGATTGAGGGCATCAAAGATTCATGAAATGCTTTCATCTAAACAACATTCTTACTCCCTTACCAGGCTCTGTCAGCAACAGATCTGAACTTGGTCTTGTACGTGTGCGAGACCATCGACTCTCAGCAGGTGTTTGGACAACAGCCGTGTGCTCTCAGTCAGCCTGTGCTGCTGTCACTCATACAGCAACTCTCATCCAACCTCAATACTCGCACTGAGCTGAAAATCAGGTAAAGAACAGAGACAATAAAGGAGTCCTTATTCAACGGTATTCATTCAGAAATTGCAAGGGAAAGCGACTAAATTGGACTTTCATGCAATTCAAAGTGGAGGATGGGCAGTGCAAAAATACAAATGTCATTAACATCCCCTTTGAAAAGGACCTGAATCAAGTAGCCTTGGCTTGGGGCCATTGGTAAGAAACATGTTTTTGTCAATAAGCCCTGTGTCACCGCATCATCATCATCTGCTGGACCTTTAAATTTTAGACATTTTTCCATTCGCACCTACAGCATTTTCAATGGTCGGTGCCCAGTGACATTTTTATGTCTTTTAACGGTCCAGTCATTCAATCCCAGTTCAGTCATAACACCCCACCCCCCAAAAAAAATATTACGGTCAAGGAGGGTCTGAAAATGTCTGGCATTGAATTTGTTAGTTGTGTTTGATTACTTCACTTGAATATAAATCCACCTCTGTAATCTTTTAAGATGTTAATGTCATTGGAATGACAACACAAACAGATCCGACCCCATTTTAGAAAAGGTGGGAAACAACTACACACAGTGATAGAGCAGAATCTCAAATGCCCTCAAAATCTCTGCCCTTGTAGCTTTTGATTAGTCTGATCAGTGTTACACTTGCAATTGTCTATGCTTGGCTATCTGAACGTAGATAGTTTTTTTTCTACAATAGGTAGTTAATGTCTCTTCAAAGAGTGTCTACCTAAGCATTTTTATGTTCCCTTTGCCTCTGAGTGTGTGCATCTTCTCTTCCCTGCTGCTGTTCTTATAGTCAAACGATTCCCTTAGCCAAGCAATGTCTCTTTACAGCCTGATGGTAGAGGTGAGACACCTCTCTGGTTTGCAGCTGGGCTACGGCCCCGTAGAGGAAGAGGGTGTGGTTCATTATGAACTTTTATTAGCTCAGTCGAGGCGCTGCGCAGCCTTGTTTCCTGTAGAGCTTCCCGACTAGATCATTACTGAAACGCTCCGGACAAATTGCAATAATACTTGGCGGACATCCGTATCCTGTGGTCATTTAAATTTGAGAAAATTTGCTATATTGTCCGTCCATCCATCCATCCATTTTCCGAACCGCTTGATCCTCACTAGGGTCGCGGGGGGTGCTGGAGCCTATCCCAGCTGTCTTTGGGCAGTAGGCGGGGGACACCCTGAATCAGTTGCCAGCCAATCGCAGGGCACACAGAGACGAACAACCATCCACGCCCACACTCACACCTAGGGACAATTTAGAGTGTCCAACCAGCCTGCCATGCATGTTTTTGGAATGTGGGAGGAAACCGGAGCACCCGGAGAAACCCCACGCAGGCCCGGGGAGAACATGCAAACTCCACACAGGGAAGCCGGAGCTGGAATCGAACCTGGTACCTCTGCACTGTGAAGCCGACGTGCTAACCACTGGACTACCGGGCCGCCGGCTATATTGTCCTCCTTCCAAATTTCCAATTCTGCTGAATATCCAAAAAGAAGGAGTCAATAAAATGGTCAATTTGATAGGGTTGTTGTTGTGCCCCACCTGATTGGGGGCCAGCTGGCACGATAGCTCGGGAAGGGATAGGGTGTCCCCATAGAGATGTTAGGACAGTTAAAGCGGGTGGACACTCACGCCACCAGATGTCCGACAGGAACAATTAATTGCACAGAAAGATGCCGGGTGGCAGGAGGAGAGGCAGTTCTTTTGTGTAAAAACCAAATAGTCGCTCACACAAGAGAGCTGGTTGCTCGCAAAACCATCAAGGACTGTGCTTGACATTGAAGCTGAAGTGACTGAGGGTGTTCCAGACTACCAATGACAATGCCTTGTGTGCCATCTCACGCTTGCATTTGCCTGTAAATGTTATTTTGTGCCAGAATGCTTTTTTTTTTTTTTTTTAAATCAGTGACCTGGCCATCATTCTAATCCAAGTCTTCCTCTGGGTCCCATGTGCAGCTATTTGGAGGATGCATTGATGAATCTGGACCACAGTGATCCTCGAACAAGAGATCACATGGCCTCCGTGCTGACCCAGGTCAGACCGAAGTTCTATGCATTCATGCAGCAGGACGCCCACAGCCCTCTTAGCAAGAGAGCTCGGCGTCTCATGCTGATACTCAAAGGACTTGTCAACCACTAGTTTAGTTCAATTCTCACTCGGAAGAACTGGTTTTTGAACAAATGATGTTGAGTTGGTTTTTGTATGTCTTCACAACTGTAGAAGAGAACATGACCCTTTCTAGCATACGTAAGTTTTTATTTTTGGGTGAGAAGACAGTTAATGGTGTTAGCGCTGCACCTGGGAAGCTGAAAACAGTGGAACGTAGGCACTATAGCAGCAGATGAACGCGGAGGTACTAGTGGCTGCGGGTGAGGAGAATAATTGCCGTTTGCTGTTTTTCCTCCTTTTTCTTCATCCCTCGTAGAAGCCATGTGTCAAATGTAGAAACAAATTAGCTTTCTTTCCAACCAGTGCAGTTCATCGGCTCACATGAAAGATTGTCAAGTTTGACTCAACAATTTTGTTTTTTTTAGTTTACCAGATCAGAGTGTTTTGCAACTCCTTTGTGCAAGCGTGCATAAGACTTAAAGAATGTCCATCTCAGTGGCCGATGTTGACAAACCGTTGAGTTTTTGTCAATGACCTTTGTCCTCCAGCAAAACAGTCTCTGGAAAAGTTCAGGACATCCTTTGTGTATTTTTGTTGTTGTTGTGTTTTTTTTTCTGACTAAGCTCATGTCAAGCAGCTGTTTGTAACGTCCAAAGCTAAACGCGACTTGGACATTTTGCCCTGAATGGGCTAAATCGAGCCAGTTTGCTTTCTGTAAGATTTGTATCCTCTTTTGGAAGTAATATTGAAAAACATAATGCTTTATCATAATTGGCCTTTCCCCACAAACTATTGTCCAAGGAAAATAAACAACCATTTAAGCAGTAACTACAATGCAGAATGCTTAAATATCCTCTTTCACCATCTGAAACGTGTATAGATTTAATGGTGGCCGCCGTCCAGAGAAACCGTAAAGTGGTCTGACTTTTCAGTCCCAAATTCTCTCATCTGTTCTCTGCCATTCTTTAAATATCTATAAAATGTCTTCATTCTGCACTTGTCTAAAATTATAAAAAAGTATTGCAAATTCTTTTGACATTTGTACGGAAGAGGATTAGGGCCACTGAAGAAAAAAAAAAACAAGGTTGGCAAGATTCTCACTTTTATCTCAGAATTCTGACTTTAATCTCAAAATTCTGACTTTAATCTCAGAATTCTGACTTTAAAGTGAGAATTCTGACGCCACTGAAGAAAAAAAAAAACAAGGTTGGCATGATTCTCACTTTTATCTCAGAATTCTGACTTTAATCTCAGAATTCTGACTTTTGAATTCCGCCACTGAAGGAAAAAAAAAACAAGGTTGGCATGATTCTCACTTTTACCTCAGAATTCTGACTTTAATCTCAGAATTCTGAGATAAAAGTGAGAATCATGCCAACCTTGTTTTTTTTTTTCTTCAGTGGCGTCAGAATTCTCACTTTAAAGTCAGAATTCTGAGATTAAAGTCAGAATTCTGAGATAAAAGTGAGAATCTTGCCAACCTTGTTTTTTTTTTCTTCAGTGGCGTCAGAATTCTCACTTTAAAGTCAGAATTCTGAGATTAAAGTCAGAATTCTGAGATTAAAGTCAGAATTCTGAGATAAAAGTGAGAATCTTGCCAACCTTGTTTTTTTTTTTTCTTCAGTGGCCCTAATCCTCTTCCGTACTTACATTTGTTACTGACATTTTATCCAAATATTTCTTGTTTGAAAACTGGATGTGCAGTTACTTCTTGTGGGCTTTAGGGGGCAGCACCTGATTGAAGTGCCCTGCCCATTGAATCTACTTTTGGCACTAAGAGCTCTGTTAGCTCCTGTTCTACATTGACTATTTTTGTGCACACCTTCTTTCCAAACACATGTCTGCTGGGTGGCCACTGTTATGCTGACAGCAAATATATTGTTATTTGGACATTTCTCTCTAGAGTTTAAATTGGGAGTTGCCGAAAAAAAGTGCCTTACTGCATTTTATCTTGTTTTACATGGATGTTGAATCCTGTTTTGGCCTTCAGTAAGCTCTAGTAATGAAGCATTAAAACCCCCCTGGAGTCTATATTGACATGCATATTTGTCATTAGCAGGCAGTTTGCAGTGGCCTCTACAGTCAGACTCAAAACTTGTATTTTCAACATATAAAATCAATGTTGTCATTTGTTTGGATGCTTGGAAGAGTGAAGCACTCTTTTGACTACTACCATCCGGATCTCTTCAGTTATGCGTCTCAAGAGAATATAGTTTGACTTCTCCACCCAGAGTGGTAACACAAGTGAAGCATTTGTGTTGTATTCTTTCAACTATTTAGTTTGCTGTTTGGATCTTTTATAGTTTATTCTACCCTTAAACGTTTGGAATAAAAAAAAAACCTGTTGAATTGATATATTGTGACGTGTTAAGCTGGTTCATCCTCTCTTAAAAGTCTTAGCCGCCTCGTTCTTTGAAGTCGGACTAAGTGGAGCATTTCACACACACACAAAGCTCAGAGATCAGTCCAAAAGGTGAACTCTTAATACTCATTCATGTGAATGTGTGCAGCACGGGATTCAAATCACACCCCAAAAACTAATCCAAGCCCCCCCCCAACCCTGTGCGTGTGCGTGTGCGTGTGCGTGTGTGTATAGTGTATATCTGTATGTGTGTGCTTTTTTTGTTGTTGAACAAAACGACCAAGAAAGTTCAGTCAAAATGACCCTTTTTGACCCAACTGTTCTTAGATTACATGGGTTGACTGCACAGCGACCAGTCCAGAGTGTTTTAATATGAACCGTATTGGACCCATTCTTGACTCTAGATTCACAACCTATTTTTACTAAATTATATACAAGATCAATCCTACGCTTTACAAGCTTTCGTTTCTTGCGATGATAGGGCCACAAGGCTGTTAAGCGAAATGTCTTTAAACCATCACCTCCTGAATTATTTGGCAGTTGCACTGAAACACCACCATTTCGAGGATCGGACTGCCGTCCGATAAGTTTGCTCACATCATCACCGCCATCTGTTTCGAGCAGATGTGGTGGAGCTTCGTCCTCTCCTCTCCTCCCCCTCCAGTGCACAGACAAACTCGCCCTCCCCATCAGAGGAGCGCACTGTGCATCCTCTCACTCACTCCGGACTACAGCGCTGCACCAAACAGGAGAGAAACACTTTTAAGAGACACGAGCAGTTGATTTTATTTGATCTTCAACAACGCGTCGGGGAATCTTCTGCCCGGTTGCGCGACACGTTTCAACATCATGAACTCTGCGTGCTTCTTTGTGCCTGTTGCTTTCCTTCTGTGTAAGTACTGTACTCCAAATACCCTTGTATAAGTTTAGTGTGTAGTGTACTGGAGCACTTCTTTTATAGCTTGGGTAGATGAGCTGCCTCCTTTAAGTTGCTCATCAAAAGTGTTCATCCTCAGCAGTACCGCAGGCAACATGTGACCACCCGCTATGCAAAATCTATTTCTTAATAGATTTGAGGTTGCGTGGGCATGCGTGGCTCTTGTGGGACACACCTTGCTGCGTCTATCTGCAAATAGATGCTGACTCATAACTTGCCTGGAATTTTAGATCATTTTCCTCCAGACTGTCATGCTTCCGACCCATCCTCAGCCGCAACCAAGTTGGCGCATGCGTCTTTAACCGCTGTTCAACTTTTGTCCAACTAACAACGTGGCGGTATCTTGTCACACTTAATACCCCATGTCCAAGGCACGTGCGCTAAATGCTCATTAGCTACCGTCGTAATGTTTGTCATCATTATGATCTTGTCATGCTGCTGTCAGTGGAATGAAGACGCTTGGGGCGTCCCACGGGAGCGAGACGCAGCAAGGGTTCGAAGGAACAAACAACAAAGTTCCAAGATGGAGATAAATGAATAGCATCTGTCCTCCTCCTTTTCCTCCCTCATCTCCTCTTCTTCGCAGCGGAGTCTCATGAGACTTTCGTCAAGTCTTTCCACGCAAAAATACTCTGTGACAGTTCACTCAGTCACTCAATCCTTGTCACAATGATAGACCTTTCGGTGTGTGTGTGTGTGAGAGAGAGAGAAAGGCCAAATATTTGCATATTTAACTTGTTAAATTTGTTTTAATTTCCTATTTGATGATGGGGCTCTGAGGTTCTGGGTTCGACCCTTGCATTGGTCTTCCTGTATGGATTTGGTATGTTCTACCTGCTCGTGTGGGTTCTCCACCATCCTCCCACATTCCAGAGACATGTTATGCATATCGGCTCCATTGAAGACTCAAATTAGATGTGAATGTGTGTGTAAATGGCTGTTTGTCTTTATGTGCCCTGAGATGAACTGGCGACCAGTCTAGGGTGTATGTATGAAGCCTTTTACCCAGAGTCAGCTGAGATAAGCAGGGATGAGATTTTTTGGCAGAATTCTGCTTTTTTTTCCCCCCAGTCAAAATTGACCTTTTTTATATTGTTCCAAATCTGTTTAGAACATTTTAGCTGGGGGGGTTCTGGTGTTATTTCTGGGCTGTCAGACTTACAGTACTTGTCTTCGGCAGATTCGGGACTCGTAATGTTTACAAATAAAGTTTGCAAGCATCCATTTTGAATACCGTTTTTTTCTCGCGAAGCGTGAGTTTGTCGTTACTTCGCATATGGGCTAAAACCAATGTCTGACTTGTTGTGATTGGTCGCTATATCGGCAAATGCACAATCACAACCAATCCGTGTTCGCCTTCCTAAACCCCTTTTCCGCGAATTCTGAATGGTTTTGCACGAGGGATGTAGTGTATTGAAATTACTCGTGTATGTAGTCTGTATTAAACCGATGGCGAATGTTATCGAGACTCGTGACGAAGCTAAAGTGCGTCAGATGCGGATCTGAAAATCAATTCTCGATGGGACTGGTTGGATAGAAAGCTGACCCCTGTAGGAACCAGGAAAGAGGAACGATTGTCTGTGCTTGTGTCGGATTTCGTGAAAAAGACCAATGTCGCTGGTAAAGCTCCGTATGCAGTGTGTGACGATGTCAATCTAACCGCAAAATGCATTCATAACCCATATATAGTAAACAGTTTGGGACTTCACTCTCACTATATGAGGTAAGAATCAACAGCTTTTTATCACATTTGCACAACATTTTATGAATACAAGTAATGAACAAATCTTAAATATGGCCGGGAGTATGTGTTTCCTTTATTAGTTTTGATTTTGAGCAGCAAATTTGAAGTTACATGTAGGTGCTCACCAGGAATGCTGAAGCAAAATTGCACAAAGGCCAATGTCAAATTTTCACTTGAAAGAATAGTGAAAATCAATTTTTTTTTCTGTGAAAGTTTCAAGTAGTGTGTACATTGAATACACTTCATCTTTAGCATGTTTAGTATAGAGTGCCAATTTTGTAAGCAGGGGCATTGCCCCTGGACCTCACTGGGGGCCTATGGCCCCCACAACCCTGGCTGATTTTCTGATTTTTTCATCACTCGCCACTCTCATCCCTGGATAAGAATAAGTGTGATCGAAAATGGCTGGCTGGAAATTCCTTCTCCAAACGTGCTTTGATCTGCTTTGTTAGTCTTTTGTCGAAATATCAAGCATTAACGTCTCTCCGCCGAGGAGTGCAAAAGGTTATTCATCAAAGGTGATTCATGCTTCTGAAAATACAGTGCACGCACACTTCAACTCATGAGAGAAGCAATGAAGATACAACGAAATGAGATGTGGTATTGCGGTATTAGGAAGCGAGTGAGTCAGTGTTGACGCAGCAGTAGCGCAGGGCTGTATGGAGGACTGTATGGCAGCCTTGTGTTATACCGTGCAATTTACCAGACAATTAACGTTCCACTGCTTGCCAGTGGTCACAATCTGTTGCTTTTCGTTTGGCACCCGCAGCCGAGGTTCATAACGAGCTGTAATACACGACGCCCACTTCTGTGAGGCCTAATCACCGCATTGATCTTTCTTTCTCAGTTGGCTTAATTGACTGTGATTGTGTGTGAACGTGATGGACCGCATTGTAGCCCCAAAGTTCGAATAGCTGGCCGCCTTCTGCGGAGTTTGCATGTTCTCCCTTTGCTTGTGTTTGTTTCCCTCCCTTTCCAAAAACATGTACGTTTTTGAAGACACTCAAATGGCTATAGCTCACCTGCAACCACCATACGGAGAATGAAACAAAGCAAATTGCGAATTAAATCAAGCAGCAAGAGAAAAATTAATTTCCATCTATAAGGTGTGTTTTAATCGACTTCGCAGATCAGATTAATAGCACATACTGAAACTGAGTCTCAAAAATAAAAAGGGAGGCAGGGGACAATGTTATTCTGAAAAACTTGCTAAAATAAGTTAAAAAAAAAAAAAAGAGGGTGGGAGAAATCAATCACACATGACCGACTGAATGCATACAGAACAAGTAATAACATTAGCTGAGCCGCTGTCAAGAATTAACAATGATCAACACGTGACAGAAAGTACAATACTGTAACTTTTGTGGCATAAAATCTGACCTCAGCTTCGTAACTGCCGCTCCATTTACTACGCAAAAACAGTCGTATTAGAAATACTCAATAGTTCAAAGACACAATGATTGTTTGTGTTTGACAGACTGCTAGGTGATAGGTTAGACTGCAAGGAGCAGTCTAACCTATCACCTAGCAGATACCCCAAAATCACATCAATAGCTGCCCACTGGTGAGCAGGGTATTATATTATAATTGTTCTCTCTTGAGAACAATTACAGTATTTTGCTTTCTCCCACATCTTCCCTTGTGTAGTTTTTTTTTCAACTGCAGACATTGCAAGTGGAAGCTTCTTCATTGAAACCCTTGTAAAGGTCAAGCAGGGCATTGACCCTGCTATCCCTGCGATCTTCTCCCCTCACAGTTCTCAACCCTTTCCCCGCCCCCTTCTCCCTTGCACGCTGATCAGCGCACAGTTTTCAGGGTGCATTAAAGTTGTGTCAGAGGCCTGCCACGCACTGAGCGACCAAAACCGCAGCCAAACCCGACTGAACTCTCGCAGTGTCCGGGGTTCGGAATCTGCTTTTTACAAGAGACGATTTCTCTGCTTCTGGTTTTCCATGATGTAGCAACATTGCCTATCCCAAACAGTCAACATGCGCGTAAGGTTTCACAAACAGCAAAAGTATATTTGGGGGTTTTGATCTGTCACGACTCAGCTGGTATACATATCTTGTGTTTTACAACAATACCTAACTATATGTATGAGTTCATGTACCACTTTATATAAAATAGCAAAGCTTCCAGAGTCTGTGCATGCAAGCGATGTACATATAGTACTGATCAAGGTACATTCAAGTGAATGAAAGTGAGCAAAGCCCCTCAATATTTCCACAGTCGTCTTTTATTGCCTTATTAGTGTACTACATCTTTTTTTATGGTTAATTAGAAGTGGAATGCGGCTATGAACCGCCGAACTCCTTCTGAGACTATCCCTCTCCGCCAAACGACCCCGACATGACCCGATCCACCAACCAGCAACCAGCAACCGCCGTACTCCCGAGGCACCTTAGACCAGGGGTCAGCAACCCAAAATGTTGAAAGAGCCATATAGGACAAAAAAAAACATGTGTCTGGGGCCGCAAAAAAATAAAAGCCTTCTCTAAAACTTACAATGAAAGAAACACATGCTGTATGTATGTAGGAGACTGGACTGTCTCAGAATTGTTTGTTATTCATTCCTTTGTTGTGTGTTCACAAACGCCCCAATAGAATTTATTTTGTAATTTCCTCGCTTGATTTTTTGTTTTGGTGCATTATTTTCGCGTTCCTTAGTGTCAGTGAAGTGATCATTAATTTCCGTTTTTCTGAGGCTGTCTTTGAACGCCTCTCGAGTCGAACGAGACGAGAGGAGGCACGGAGTCGGACGCGGACGTGTCTGTGTTTGTCGAGACTGTTAAAAGCATAAATAAAGTGTATGTTTTAAAAAACCAACACCACAGCTCTCCTTTTTTGGAGCTATTTGAGCTATATTAGCCTACTATCAAAATCCTTTTCCACTTTCAAACATTTTTTATAAAGCTCCAGGGAGCCAAGAGATGTCGCTAAAGAGCCGCACGCTCTGGAGCCGCGTGTCGCCGACCCCCGCCTTAGACGAACATCAATGAACCTATGCAGCTCGGTGGTGGGCGGGCGACTTCACCCCGAGGAGAGAAGGCATTCCCAGACCGCAGCCTCTATTGCGGTCAACTGGGTCATCAGGCGGCTACTTGTCTGATTAGATCATCGTGATCACCCCACAAGTCTACTCGGCTAGGATAACAATGGACATACATCAGGTACTGAAGAGAGACATAATATCAGTCCAGGTTCTCCTCCATCTTGTCACATGTCGAGCCAGGCTACTAAAGTTGAGAGACTTGAATTTGCTAGAGAAGACTCTGTCTCTGGCAAGAAAGTAAAGATTATGCCTCTTATTGACTCTGGTGCTAATGAATGTTTTATTGAACCCCTAGTATGCCCAACGGAAGAACTTACGGAAGTTCATGGAGTCACAGATCTTACACCTCCATTGTAAGCAATAATTATCGACGGCACGGTGCACTTCTGCGACACAATTCTAAGGTTCGGGGTTTGGATCACACCTGTAAATCTATGCTGAAGACTGATTGTGCAACATGTTGCTACTTTTTAACATTCTTTGTTTGTCATCTTTATTTTACCTACGGAAGTGTTTGAATGTCTCCTTGTCTCTTTTTGTTTGAGGTGGGGGGGTGTAAAAGTTCTTCCCTTGAAACTGTTGAAGGTACAGCTCCCTTTCATTCGTCCTTCAGAAACTTGCAGGTTTTCTATGCACGCTCTCCTTCCATTACAGCCTTTCTTTGTCACCGCTGCTGCCGTCGATTTCATTCTCAACGATTAAGAGCTTTTCTCCAGTTTCTTCTTTAGCTTCAAATCACATTAAAGTAGATGTGATGAGTGAGCGACAAGTTATGTCCTGCCCTTTTTACCGACACCGCTTCATAAATACAGGTTATGATCTCTCTGGCTGCATCTTATCTTCCTATAGTTTCTCTCTTACGTCCCTTTTCTTCATTTCTGCTTTGGCTCAATCGCTAACGCAGTACACCTCTGTTGTTCATGGCTCCCAGGACAAAATAGTCCACCTTTTAAATCTTTGTGTGCACGCCACATACCATGATGAGAGCATTGACCTTGAGTGACCACTCTTTTCACTGTTACTACCCTTACCTGTAATCTTTGCAAACACGGTGAGTGTGTTATTGTGAAGGGGGCGCAACCCACTAACACACCAAACACCTTGTTAACGAAAACCGAGGTTTTACTAATATATATATATATATATATATATATTTATATATACAAATCATATTGGCTAAATGCGCCAAATACTGTGGCTGTACAACGTGCAAAATAAAATGTATTATTATTATTATAAAAGTGGAGTAGCTGTCCTCTTTCATCATCACTCTAATTGTATTAATCTCTCTGTGTGTGTGTGTGTGTGTGTGTGTGTGTGAACCGTGTCGAGGTATTTCTCTGACAAATACCATTAAGGTACCAGCAGAGCGTGACTCTCTTCTCCTTTCCCCTAATAATACTGGGCATGAATATTCATTCGCATGCATGTACTTGGTGCAAATGCTCTCTCTCTTTCTTTCTCTCTCTATCTATCTTTCCTTTTCATTAACACACACACACGCACACACACACATTCGCACACAGCTGTGCTGGGGAAAAAGTTTTGGATTACAGATTAAAGAGCAGGTTGCCCTCACAACAAAATCCTACTAAAATAAAAAATTCATTTGTACATGAATTTTCTGGTGAATTGTACAGTAAAAGAGACGATGAGCACCACCATAGAGCACTGGGCTGCTCCTGCGTTCTTTCTGACTCACTCACTTGCGACTATCCCAATGCCGCATTTTATTTCAGGATGAGTACTTCAGTCATTCTCTCATGAGTTGAAGTATGTTCTTTGCTCCTTAGGGTTCCGAAGTATGAATCACCTTTGATATTTATTTTGTTTAATTTTTTTTAGGGGGTGGGTAGATATAACAATTTTTAAACCTAAAACCAAAACATAAAACTCCGCTCTGAAAAACTGAAACGATAATAAACCATACAAAAGGTGAAGAAACATTGTTGTTTGGCTACTTCACAGAAGCACCCTCTTTGCCATCTTTTGGAAGATTTGAATGCTCTAATATTGAGCACAGATCTGGCCATGGTGTTGTAATTGTAGAATATTGTGTGTTTATTTCTGTTTTCAACACTTTATTAGGAGAGCTACTTGACATTTTCCTGTGAATAGTTTGTGGCCATGCCTTCATTGTTCAGGATTTCCACTTAAAAACTCATATTGATTTTGAATGACATAAAACGAGTCAACTGATGTAATTTGTAAAATAGTAAAACTGTATTAATATTCTCGATATATCAGCAAACAGCTTAACAAGACTTTGAAATCACACATTTCATGAGTACAATACATGCAGGCTAGGCATTGTGGATGCTCTTCATCGCTTTGAATGAAAGGTCAAGTGTTTTCGCGAGCGTGGTGTCGAAAGCTCCCTGCCTCGTTTCTGTGTACGTTTAGGAAACGACAAACTAATACCAAGCTGCATCATAGTCACATTTGCACCAAACAACGTCAGGGATTTCACAACCTCTCTCATTGATGGCTTTGTGTACTCAAAGGTAAAATGCCTCAAATGACGCAGGAGGGAAAATGCTGTACAATGAACGTGTGTGGCACAGAATGTATGTTTATTAATGGGCTGCGAGAAAAACAATAACCCTCAGATGAGTGGAGATGTGTTTGGCCTGATAGCTGGCACTCAACACTGCCATGAGTGCTAATTGTAGGAAGTACATGGAGGAGCGAGGCAGCGGACCAGTAAGGGGCACAATTCTCACAAGAACTCAAATAAATGCTTGCCAGATATTAAAAAAAAAAACATTGGTTGTTCGTTTATTCGGTCCGTCATTCATTAGTGTTGATAAATGAATAATAAATGACGGCGGACAAGGAAGTTTTCTCGTTAACTGTGCATATGCCCGATGAGCTATTTACAGTGAAACTCCTCTACAACGAAATCATACCAGACGGAATCGAACCGTGCGCCTCTGCACTGTGAGGCCGACGCCCTAACCCAGGGGTCGGCAACCCAAAATGTTGAAAGAGCCAAAAAAGGACAAAAAAAACCCCCAAAAAACTAAAATATGTCCGGAGCCGCAAAAAAAAATAAAAGTCTTCAATAAGACTTACAATGAAGGAAACACATGCTGTATGTATGGAGGAGACTGGACTGTCTCAGAATTATTTATGTTATTCATTTCTTTGTTGTGTTTTCACAAACGCCCCCATAGAATTTATTTTGTCATTTCCTCGCTTGATTTTTTGTTTTGGTGCAATATTTTCGCTTTTCTTAGTGTCAGTGAAGTGATCATTAATTTCCGTTTTTCTGAAGCTGTCTTTGAACGCCTCTCAAGTTGAACGAGAAGAGAGAAGGCACGGAGACGGACAAAGACGAACTCGTATTTGTTGAGACTGTGAAAACCATTAATAAAGTGTGCGTTTTAAAAAGCCAACACCACAGCTCTCCTTTTTCGAAGCTGCAACATGAATCTATATCTATTTGAGCTATATTAGCCTACCATCAAAATGTTTTCCATTTTCAAACATTTTTTATAAAGCTCCAGGGAGCCACTAGATATCGCTAAAGAGCCGCGTGTTGCCGACCCCCGCCCTAACCAGTCGACCACCGGGCTGCCCTACCGTCGGTACTCAAAGAGCTTAAAACCGTTTCCTCATTCACCTCTTGATGATGCAGCATCCAGAGCAACTAGGGGGTTCAGTATCTTAATCAAGGATACTTGGACATGGTCATAAGTGCCCGGGATCGAACTCCAAATTTTTGGGCGAGATCGGCCACTCCACCGGTTAGTGTTTTTTTTTTTGTTGTTAGTTTCTTTTTTTATTGCAACAGGAAATACTGCTTGGAAATTACATAGTGCGGAGCTTTTCTTGTATTTATTTTAGAGTCTCTTAAGAGTTGTTTTGTCTCCCTGCATCCCATTACAGATGAGAGAGGATGCAGTTGAAATACACTGCACCAGTTGCAACAATCTGAAGTGACGTTACCATGAAAAAAATATGCGCCTGTCCCAGTGGATGCACACATATGCCCTGTAAGCTTGTACAGTATGTGCTTGCATGCTTCATCGCTTGTATGTCTGTGGGACGTAAAGGAAGATAACCTGGGCACAGCCGAGCTTCGTGACCTCCAGCGAATGCACAGTTCTAGCCAAAAAAAGACAACATTGATCCAAGTGTGGTGCAAAATCCTGGCCGTTTTAGAGATGGTGAAAAACCTCGAATGTGCCACACTCACTGTGCGCCCCTCTCAGACTGAAATAGGCATTATGCACAATATAATTAAATGTAAGAAAAATTAAATCTGCACAGCAAGAAATGGGATCTGGCCATGGAACTAATCTGAGCGATCCGGTTAATTTGTTATTTCCTGTTGTTTCTGATTTTAACATACACTCTAGTTGTTGGAAGAGCAATTGGAGTTCTAAGAGCACATCAGAGACGTAGCCTGATATGAGCCCCCCACAACATTGGTTGTTCATGGAAAAAAAAAATGAGCAAGACTGAATGCACTGAGGTGTTTTCAGTTCTTGTTTCACATGACTGGTAGACTCACCTTGTGTCATTGACTACTTTAATCCTTGTTTCCGGTTTCCTTCTGAAGAAATATCATTCCGCTTTCAGGGCTCCTTTGCCATTTCTCTTTAATAAGCTTGTAAGACTTACTAATGATTCCAGAGAGATGAATATACTTCCATGTTCTACATTACAGTATGACCTTTGTTTTTACTTGGTTTGTACTCTTTTATAGTGTCTTCTTATTTTTTTACCTTTCTTAAAAATCCCAGATGGAATCGGCGTGTGCTTTAGGCAGCAGCCTTTATTTGAACAAGCCCTTTCCAGGTTTTTATTGCCTACATCTTGAAGTGAAAACACATTTTTGGAAGGTTAAAGTGCCTGCAGGCATAACAATGAATGGTGTCCTTGCACTCAGAATATTCCATCCACTTGTGATGGGGATGCCATAAATTCATGAAATTTTGTTTGTCCCCCATGACTGTCCTTGGAGACATTGTAAGCTGTTGTTTGCCCGTATTGGCTGTGATAACTACGAGAACCCACTCTTGATTTAAATGATATTAGTATCAAGTTGCATGTTCGATGCCGGCGCTCCTCAGTCCATTCAATGGGCAAACTACTCAACCGCAAGGTGTTGTGATGCCATGTCCTCACTTTTGCACTAAAACTTTACTCAAAGAATTATGAACCTTGGAAATATATGGTAAGACGCTCATATGTGACACCGTTATTCAATGGTGACTCTATCTTAGGGGTAGCTCGCCGAAAATTCCCCAGCAGCTCCTGTATTTTAACATTTTTCTTGGAATTAGTAGAGAGCAACCACACATTGGCCCTATTTTCCTTCCCAGCGCAACTGTGGGGATGGGTGGACTTGTCTTTTGGTAATTTTCTTCAAGTTAAAATTGTTCTTTCACCCAAAAAAACATTTTTGACATCATCCCCTCATGTGAAGTCAGGGTGCAGGTTTTTAGACACCAAAACTCATCTAATCATGCCTTTATGTAACCTTGATTTTTACACTGGGGTACAATCATGCGGAAATAGAAAAGGGCCTTATCCCAACTGTTCCCTTACCAAGACATGTCTTGGCAAGAGGAAAAATAACAATGAAAGGACAACTCAGGTGTTTGCAATGTCTTCGATTCTCAGAAAACACCGTAGTCATTTTCTATAAGTTGAATGTGTGCACACAAAGAGTACACATCCGTGTGTGTGTGTGTGGGGGGGGGGGGGGGGGGGGTCTGGGGAACCAAGTGCTAACTGTGATAAGTTGCGGCAGCCACTTCAGGTGCTGAAGTCAATAAAAGCTCATTAACTCAACAAGCGGGTCGGTGGCTCCGTCCAACATGATCCACCTCCCACTTTGTCTTTCTTGGAGGGAGGTAAGGTGCGCATGAGGGTGGCTGCGCTTTTCCCTGCGTACGCATTCATGTGTGAGCCGCAGGATCAATGGGAGCGCATGGGTCATTTCCTCTGACTTTTGAAAGAGATGGAGGGGAGATTGTGGCAAAGAGACGGGAGCAAATGGAAGAAAAAAACGATAAGATGAAAGAAAGCAGTCAATATGACAAAGGTTGGTATTGTACTTTACACTAATACCAATATTTTCACATTATTGGTCATTTCCCAGCCTTCAGACAGCATTTACTTTCCATTCATTTCAATACAGAATGACACAATGAAAACATTTTCTCTGAAACTATTAAATATGGTCAATCAAGATGGCACCTTCGTTGGCAAGTTGTTGCTTTTGTCATTTGTTTTGTCGTGTGGTGTTTGTTGTCCTTCATGTGGACCCATTCTGGACTGTTTTCAGGATTTTGTCCACAATATTTGTCCAAAAAGAAGAATCTGTACTTGATGGTTGCGCTTCCGTCGGCAACACGCGTGTACCAGCACTGATTTGGATGGAGAAGAATGTCGGTGCTATTTGATTGTCGCCGCTTGACAGCCCCCGGGGCGCTTGTGTTTTTTGCGCCTGTAATGCGCAGCGCTTTTCAAAGCCCCGTTTTGTTCAGCGGAGATGTCGGCGCTGTTGGACAGTCTACGTTGCTGCGACTGGATGGATGGCTGCTGGAGCTGAGGATGAGGAGAAAGGAGCATCGGCGTCCGGCGCGGATGCATATTTGAAACCGAGAGTCGGTGCTTGGAATTGAAGCATGGGGCAGCAGAAGTAAACCAATCTCTTTTTTTCGTCATTGGACGCGACAGCTTCTTGTTTACTTTCAAACTTAACTTATAGCAGACGAGTGCACATTTTGAGCATGACATTGCTAATCCACTGGTTAAAGGACACTTTGATTCTCTCCTCTTTCATCTCGAACTGCTCCAACAGGGTGTATGCTGGTACTGTATAAGGTTATGATTGCATGACTGTCCATGTCTTATGTGTTTTGTTATACCATATCACCGTATTTTGTTATTTTACGTTAACAGTTCTGTAAAGAGCTTTTGTATACAGCTGCACCTGTTCTGAAAGAGCGATATAAATAAAGATGTATTGTATTGTTTTGAAACAATTTGTTGCGACATTGCAAAAAAATAAATACAGTCAAACCTCGGTTTTCGAACGTCTCGGTTCTCAACCAATTCGGTTTTCGACCAAAAATTTCGATTTTTTTATGCCTCGGATGACGAACAAATTTCGGTTCACGAACAAACTGACCGCACTTGAATGCACCATTTGACTCCTCTCGCCTTCTTTACACGAGGAAGTGACGCTTTCTCTGTTCAATAAACATTTTTATTTTAAAAAGAGCTTGGTTTCGGTTTTCGAACAATTCGGTTTTCGAACAGCCTTCTGGAACGGATTATGGACGAAAACCGAAGTTTGACTGTAAAAAGAAAAGCCAAGCAGTTAAAAAAAAATATTATTATTATTATTATTGCACATAGAACCTTCTTTGGTAACTGTAATGCAGATCTGCAATGTATTATCCATTTATCCATCCATTTTGTATACGATTGTCTACACCTGGACTGGTTGCTTTTATGATGATTGCATGAATAAACATCTAAACATTTTTTAAATAGACTTTACACCTAAAAATATATCGATCCTGGAGCAAAATTAAATGGAGTAAATTCAACAGCATTTTTAACAGTGTGTCAGTTATGGGGCACATACAGAAAAAAACCCCCTGTTCCCTGCGTCCTAACAGGATCAATTGGGTCACCTGGCAAAGAGACGGGAGCAAATAGGTGTGACCCCCTGTTCACACGTTAGTCATAGGTGGGGTACACTCTGCCCTCCTCAAAATCACCAATGACCTCATCCTTGCCTCTGACTGGTTGCTTTTACTGCTAAAAGTTTTTATTGAATTTTGCTCTTCCTACACTCACTGTTGTCCCCCAATTTTATTTCATCGCCAAGTGGTTGCATGAATCAAGTACATATCCACCAATCATTTACCCCTACAACCCATCCACCCTGTCTAACTGTCTTTCAGATCCAAATAAACTGCATAAATTTTTAAATAGACTATTACACTCTAAAATATATCTTTGGATTTCTCGTCTCCGCCGCTCTCTTTCTTTCAGATCCACGCCTTCATCATGACTACTTAATTTGTACAGCAACCGCTACCCGACTCATCAAATTAAATCCCCAGGTATTCAATAGTAAATTCAACAGCTCCTCAAACACACCTTTTTAACAGTGTGTCAGTTATGGGGCACATACTAAAGTAAATTAATGCTTGTTTTTAAAAATTTTTACCCCTGTAAAGCGTCTTTGAGTATGATGAAAATCAAATAAAATGTATTATTAATTAATTTTTTAAACATCATTTTTTGGATAAGAGTGAGAATGAATCATAGCAGATTGCCGCGTGTACTTGTCTCACCGGAATGTTTGAATGATAACGTGTGTGACATCTGTACGTATGTTGGTGGTGTACACTCAGAAGTGTTTGCCTATGTATGGGAAGGTTTAGTTGTAATCTAAAAAGAATGCTTACTTAAAATCTGCATGGGAGCAGTGGCGCAAATGATAAATAGCAATGTCATGAGGGTACACAATTATCCTCAATTACTAATAGCATGATAGTACTGCATTGGGAGCTCCTCTGTATTCCTTCGGATTCATTACTTTCAAGCCACCTACGTGCACTGTAGATGAGGAAAAATGAGAAATTCATGCGGATGTCAAAACCATAAACATGATTTGTGTATCATAATCAACAACTTGCCTTTTCCTTCATAGTTTGTAACGTCTTCTTAATAGGGTGAACACAAAGAGAGTTTCAGTTCAACTGTAACTCTGACCCCGCCAACCCCCACCCCCATCATGATTGTATCATTTCCCTCCCTTGTTTCATGTGGGGAGGGGGGCGGGGGAGGTCGGTGTGTTCAGGGTATGTGCTTTTTCTCCCTCACAACACTTCCTCGCCAACTGATTCTTTATTGCTTTACATAATAACACCCAACTAAACTTTTTTTTTTTCACGCATCAATCTTTCATTTTGGGTGAACTGTCGACTCCTCTCAACAAATTTTTAGGCTGCATAATGTGCCAAGTAGTGGCCAGCAGCTTTTTGCTGATCATCGATCCGATTTATTACCATGGCAGAGCATGGCATCGCTCCACTGAAATGTGGCCTTCAGAAGATTTGGGAAGGTTAAGTGCCTTCCTTGAGGGCACGTTGATATAACATACAAGGGGAGGAGGGAGAAGTTGTAGGTATCCAATTTGTGATACACACTCCCACAACACTTTTGCATTCTCCGTGGACATTCTTGTGGTTGCCCTTCATTAAAAGAATTTGCAGTGCATAGAAAAAACTCTTGAGATAACAATCTTTATCAATTCATGAATTAATTAATCAAGCGTTGTGCCCCCTAACCCTAACCCATTGCATAACTTCCACATAGTTCCTTGCACGAATATGATGTCAAACAAGTAGCTTCATATTAGACAGGGTATTTGCTGTTTTATTGGCCGTAAAATAAAAACAGCAAAAAATTGGCTCTTCCTCGTGTAAGGAAGGCGAAAGGAGTCAAATGGTGCATTCAAGTGCGCTCAGTTTGTTCGAGAACCGAAATTTGTTCATCATCCGAGGCATAAAAAATCGAAATTTTTGGTCGAAAACCGAATCGGTCGAGAACCGAGACGTTCGAAAACCGAGGTTTGACTGTCATGGATTGTGGATATGTGTGGGCACATGTAATCCTGGAACTCCGTTTTGGGAAAAGTGGACCAAAATTCCCTCAGACAAAATGTATGTTTGGTGTCATATTATTGTGTTTGTTTTAAATATACTACACATATACTGATAATAGGGCGGCCCGGTAGTCCAGTGGTTAGCACGTCGGCTTCACAGTGCAGAGGTACCGGGTTCGATCCCAGCTCCGGCCTCCCTGTGTGGAGTTTGCATGTTCTCCCCGGGCTTGCGTGGGTTTTCTCCGGGTGCTCCGGTTTCCTCCCACATTCCAAAAACATGCATGGCAGGCTCGTTGGGCACTCTAAATTGTCCCTAGGTGTGAGTGTGAGCGTGGATGGTTGTTCGTCTCTGTGTGCCCTGCGATTGGCTGGCAACCAATTCAGGGTGTCCCCCGCCTACTGCCCGAAGACTGCTGGGATAGGCTCCTGCACCCCCGCGACCCTAGTGAGGATGAAGCGGTTCGGAAAATGGATGGATGGATATACTGATAATATTTCCAACATTCCAGTCATAGTCAGCAAAGGGCCCACTGGTTATGCTGCAGTGTGATATTTTCCTCTCGAATCTGCTGGAATAAGGAGTCAAGCCACCAAATAAGTGTTTGACATCTTCTGTAGTTACGAGTGCAAATAATTGTGTGTGCCTGCATGTGTGTGTGTGTGTGTGTGTGGTCAACAGAGAGTTTGCCTGGCCCACAGACAGCTTGCGTTGTTGCTTGACTTGTTTGTGCTGAGTGTTTGTATTTGTGTAACTCATAAGTCATTCGCCATAACATAAAATGACTGCCTTTCTCAAGTGGTTTGGTGGAGGAGATTTGCAATTGATATCGTGATGTGTGTGGTGGGCTGTGTTGATACTCTGGAGTTCGCCCCTCACTACAAGAGTAGTAAGCAGTGCACACACTTGCTCAACCCTTCATCATGTGTTTTCATCACATTTAAAAATTGTCTTGAATTTGAAAGAGCACTATGTTTTTACTCAGTCTTAGAAAAGCTATTTTCCTCCAGACCAGTGGAAGCTGTTGAAAATCCAAAGCTAGGGTCCTCCATTTTTGCTCCGTGTAGGTAAGTCTCAGGTTGCTGTGATTGGATGTCGTGATAACCAACATATTTCTTGGCTCTTGTCTAATGGAGCCAGGGAATAACGTTAGTCTTAATTATCAGTGTACTCTGCCAGCATGCTCTGCTTATCAGGATCCATCCATCCATCCATTTTTAACACCCCTTATCCTGAACTAGGTTGCAGGGGGCTTGCTGGAGCCTATCCCAGCTGACTTTGGGCGGAAGGCGGACAACACTCTGAAATGTTCGCTAGTTGGTCACAGGGCACATATACAGACAAACAACCATTCACACTCACAGGCACACCATCACTGATTGGGAACCAATCCCCTGCTACCCGCTCACAAGTGGACCACTACACCACCAGTGTAAGGTCAATCAGGATACATACATCCCGTATTTTCCGAATTATAAGGCGCACCTAACAGCATTCAATTTTCTCAAAAGCCAACAGTGCGCCTTGTAATCCGAAGCACCTTATATATGGATCAATATTCTGATTTCGTGGACATAGTATTTTCTGTAAAGCGCTCTGTTACAGCTGTAGCGGTTGTGAAGGTGCAATATAAATAAAGCTGTATTGTATTGTATGTATTGTATTGTATTCCTTTTAGCGTAGCTCCACTTAGTGGCTTTATAAGGCAACCTCAGCCACTATTGTAGCATCTATTCTATGACCCTTATAATGCGGTTCACCCAATATATGAAAACAGTTTTAAAATAGACCATTCATTGAAGGTGAGCTTTATACTCCGAAGCGCCTTATAGTACGGAAAATACGGTACCCAAAATGTCGATATTATAAACTTACCTGTCCTGGATAAAGGTCAAACAGCTGGATACTGGCTTTAATCACCCAGAGATGAATTACAAAGGTCACAACTTCAAGGAGGTGGAGTCAAGCCTGTAAAAAGTTTGATAAGCTATTTACAAAATACATAGTAACATGGAATAAAAAAAAAAAAAGGCTAAGTTAAGCAGGGTGTACACGTGCAGATAATTTGCCGGGATTTGTACATCCACCACATGATGAGGTTGTGGATTTGCCCTTGTGAGATGTTGCTCTTCGATGCCTGTACAAAGTTGAAACCTTTGCAGGTCTTGCTTTGCCAACGTACTCACTCGATGTGGCACCCATTGTGATGTATTCGGGATGCCCTGATCGGCGTAAACAACAGTCTGTTCCAGTTCCTGCCATTATCCAGCAATTTTGTACAGCCATCAAAGAAGAGGGGTCCGACATTCCACAGGCGACATTCAACAACCTCGTATCTTCAACTTCGCGAACATATGTTGCCAGAAGACATTGTCCACAGCTACAATTGGTTGTGCGGAAACCAGACACCAGATACGAACTGGATTTATGCATCTCATGTAATTGCACCATGACCCAGTCCTTGATGTCTTTGTGATCTCCGAATGTGTGTGAAGTCATTTAGTGGCCTGAAAGAACAGAGAGGTTGAGCAACTGAAAGAATGATCGCAGTGTCAAGTGGGGTGGGGGTGAGGGTGTAAAACACCCACATTGTACTTTACTGTAGGGATGTGACGGACAGGTGCCTATAGATAGATAGATAGATAGATTGAACAAACTTCATTTTAGAAGAGCCGTGAGCAGCTGTCGTGTTCACTAAATCTACGATTTCTGTCACGACAGATGAGGCTCCCACTGTGTGCTCAGTCGTCAGGAGCCTTATTTGTGCCATTTCAGCGCTCTCTGATTGGCTGTTATATAATGTGCATCCTCCGACACGGCACTACTGCTAATGCTGCATGGCTGCTTATGAATGGAGCATATGTTTTAACTATGAATAATAATGTCAGAAACGGAGACCATTAATTTCAGAGCATGGCTAAATTTGCATAAGCTGTACAAGGAACCAGAAAAGAACGGGAGGATTAGATGTGAGATAATTATCACTAGGTTTGGCAACAACATTTTCAATAACTGGAAGAAAAGTTTCATTTGGATTGTATTGTGCCAAATGAAACTTTGTAGGGGTGGAGCAAACATTGTAACACGCAAGGTGTGACAGAAAAGTTCCAGGACTGTTATGACAAAAGCTATACTGTATATCATTTCCAAAGTACAAATGACGGGGTTTCTCTAATCTTGTAGGTGTCTAACCCACTCTGGCACGCCTTCATGTGCTGTTAGAAGGATTCTACTGGAAGTGTCATCGTCACAGTCAACTTCATGTTGCCTACGTCCCCAAAATAAATCCATATGATGATCGACTTGATCTTGACAAAGAGGAGGAACAAACAAAATTCACATGGAGCCACGTCGTCGAGTAGGGAAGTTGCTCTAGCAGGGTGCTGTTCGTTTTGGTCAGCAACTATCAGATGCTCAGGGCACTGTGAGCAGGTGCATTGTCATGCTAAATCAGCTATAGGTTGTTCCACCACAACTCTTGTCTCTTCTCGCACACCGAACAAAGCATACGCAAAGTTTCTATTTACAGTCATACCTTGGTTTTCGACCATAATCCGTTCCAGAAGGCTGTTCGAAAACCGATTTGTCCGAAAACAGAAACCACGCTCTTAAAAAAAAAAAAAAAAATCTTTATTGAACACGTCTGTTCACCATGGAACGCTAAACGAGGAAGCGTCACTTCCTCGTCTACCCGAGGAAGCGTCACTTCCTCGTGTAAGGAAGGCGAGAGGGGTCAAATGGTGCATTCAAGTGCGCTCAGTTTGTTCCAGAACCGAAATTTGCTCGTCATCCGAGGCATAAAACCCCCGAAATCTTTGGTCGAAAACCGAATTGGTCGAGAACAGAGATGTTCGAAAACCGAGGTTTGACTGTATACACGTGCTGGTTGATAGTCTGGCCAACATTAATAGGGGAAACTTGCGCTTGCGTGACCCAATCCAGAAACTTTATTGACACACTTCCTACCAGGTCTTTATTTGTAAAAGAAGCTTTGAGCCGGTAGGGGAAGAATATACTGTAGTTGATCGTTATGCAAAGACATCTTAACACAAAATGAATTGGTGACAAAGTTCGCTCTAATTTGTTGGTGACACGCTCGGGGACGATAAGAGCAACGCTGTCTTTTGAATAAAACACTGGCACGGTCCTTAAAAGCTTTCTGCCAAAATGATTAGATCGTCTACCTCCTGAGGTGCCCCACACACTGAGGACTGTGTGTGTGTGTGTGTGTGTGTGTGTGTGGGCAGAGATCATTCAACTTTTCAGTGAGGAGCCCGGAACACTTTGTGCATGTGTGCATGCACAAAGTGCACACACAGACACACACTTTGAAAGTTGAATAGACGTTCCTGAACCAACCCCATTTGTTCAAAGGTCTTTTTAATCACTCTGTGTTTCTCTGATGGTCACGAAAGTGAGACAGCAGTGTGTGTCGTCAACATTCACTCTGTGTGTATGCGTGTGTGCGCACTGTATGGGTGTTCATGCACCAATGGGGAAATCATGAAGAACAATCCTGGCTACACATCAATGCCTTCTTTGTCGTAAAGGAAATGACTGACAGATATTCACGGCAATTATGTATTGCTGCTCTTTCCTTCATCACTCATCGCACTTTTTTTGGGGCTTTTTTTCTCCCTCCTTTTTTTCACTCTTTTTTTCAGAGTACAATACACTACCTTAAAGCAACACAACAAAGCTGGCTTCACCATGTGCAGTACACTTCCACTTACTTGCCAAGGTCACCTTGTCAATTGCGACTCCAGTCTTTTCAACTGATGAGACATGAGGAAGACATGGACAAGACATGAGTGGCTGAGTGAGCTGACTGGAAGCCACAAGACTACCTGTTCTCGTTAGCCCAGTGGCTGACAGTACAGAGATGCAGGGTTTGAAACCCGCCCGGCCTTCCTGTGTGGAGCATGTTTTCCCCGTGCCTATGTGGGTTTTCTCTGGGTACTCCAGTTTCCTCCCACATTCGCCAAAACATGCATCATAGGTTGATTGAATATTCTAAACTGTCCCTAGGTTTGATTGTGAGCGCGGATGGTTGTTCGTCTTGGTGTGCCCTGCAATTGGCTGGCAACCAGTTTAGGGTGTCCCCCGCCTGCTGCCCGAAGACAGCTGGGATAGGCTCCAGCATGCCCAGCGACCCTTGTGAGGATAAAGCGGTTCAGAAAATGGATGGATGGACAAACGGCTCAATCCCAATTTTTTCCAAATCCAACCTGGACCACTTTGATATCTGGTCCTGAGCGGATAAGTATCAGATTTTTTGTGATGCAACCACGGTCGGAATGGCCAGGTCGTATATATCCGACCGAGACATCACCGACAGCCCAAAATCTTCTTCTGCACATGCTGGTCACTTTGGTCACACATAGACAAAGGAATCATATATCACCTAAATATCAAAATTGACCATTAAGATGTGCAGTGTGAGCCGAGCCTCTCTGTGAGGAAGTCTCCAAGGCCTGGTTGGTTCGCACTGCAGGTCCGAATGCTCAATTATTTTCTTTTGGGGGGAGAGAGGTTAAATCCACTTTTTCTTTGTCTTTCTTTTTTTTATCCAACATTCACATGGCAGAGTAAATGCGACCACACTGAAACATACACCGTGTCATCTCTAAGGGCCATGAGAAATAACATTGCCCACCCATTTCCTGATCATTACTATTCCTACAGTGAAGCATGCACGGTCGTGTCAGCTTTGTGCTGTGGGGATGTTTTTCACCAACACGAATTGGGAGGCTATTAAGGACTAAGGGAAAGATGACTGCAGCAAAATAAAGAGAGGTCTTTGATTTAAAAAAAACAACTGCTCCTGTACACCCCAGACTTCGAACAAGGCATGGGTCCTGAGCACGCTGCCAGGATAACGGAGAGCCAAGGCTTGAACCTGATTGAACATCCCGGGAGAGATGTAAAATTATCTGCACACCAACCTCTCCTATCGAACCTGATCAAGTTCGGATCATCTACGAAGGAGAATAAAAGACACTGAAAAAAATAAATGAATAGATGGGCCAGGTGTGTGCTACTGAAATAGACCAGATTGAAATTTCTGCAAAAGATACCTCAAGAACATATTGCGTCAATGGTGTGCATATATGGAGTGCTGTATACAGTCCTGATATTTGAGTATTTGTATAGGGTTGGGAATAGTTTGAACTTGCATGATTCTAGTTCCTATAGTAGTTCTTCCCTTCAATTCCAGTTCCTAACGATTCTCAATTGCGATTCTTGAAAAACAAAAAACAAAACAGTACCTGGTTCAAATGAGGGAGCTCACCAGTTAGTTTGGAGGGATGAAATCATTTCAACTTATTTCATGAACTTTTTATTGTATATGGACTGCACTATGATTTTCTCAAAGGACTATTTTGAACCAGGAAATTCATATCAAACCTGTGAACATATTTTCTTCCAAGAGGGATTTCTTTTTGAGACGCTTAAGAAAATAGAATCCTACAGCAGGTACTGAAAACACCTGACTCAACGCCCATTTTCATGGGATAACCTGGTGTTGTTTTTCTATAGAAAAAAAGCACACGTCAAAAGATGTGTTTGAGGGGGACATAAGGAAAATCTAATCCAATCAATCTAGTTGACCATTTGCATTTGTGTTGACCCGCTATTTTAGTTCAACATTAACTTGCTCGCATTTGACTGGTTTACTGTACCGGATTCTCACCGGTGAAGTAGCTGAGGCTGAGGGGTAGGAGCTGAAATTGGAGCACAGGAAGGTCACACGAAATCAACTCTATTATGTGAATCCGGATGGTGTTTAATTAGATTTGAATTGCAACCTCTGCACGATATCATTTTATGAAAACATCAGGGGTATCCACTCAGTTCTAGATGATCACTGCCCAACCCCAATTTTTTAGAGCTGTAACAAAAAACAAAAAAAAAGAGAAGGCAATGTTTTATTTACTGTAAAAAAAAAAAAGTACAAATACACAGATGTCACTGGTGATCTAACTATTCGTTTTCTAATTAAAAACAGCACTAATACTGGTCTTTGGATTCGTGGATGTCTGATATGCAAAAAACACGGTCAGGAAAACTGATACAGCTTGCTTTAATGCTTTTGGAAGCGAAAGCTGTAACAAAAAAAATATCCTGTCCCACAGTTTGGCTGACACTTGGTAGGAATCAAAAAAAAAACCCTTTCGAATTTCAGTTCAAGACTAAGTGGTAAGAAGAATTTCTTGTCGCAGGGTGACCTGGTCAAGGGCGCACCATAGACATTGTTACATTTAGGTACAGAACATCTATACAAGCCACACCAATATGCAGCCATTTTCGATTGTATTTCTCCCATCAGCGTGGTGGGTGAACGAGAGTTTATCCTGGCTGATATTGGGTGAGAGACAGGTACACCCTGGACTCGCCGGCAGCCTATCGCAGAGCATTTTGACAGCATTTCCCCCTCCTATTTCACATCAAAAGAGTCAGCGCGTCTTCAATAAACCTTTCCAATTTGAACAGCTAACTCCACAATGTGAGGCAGACATACAGTATGTAATCATCTCTATAACAACTACTGTATTGACAAACCAAACATTGTTACTTTTTTCCTCTCCCCATGCTAATACAGACAAACCTCGGTTTTCGTCCATAATCCCTTCCAGAAGGCTGTTCGAAAACCGAAATTGTTCTCTCCTCCAGTCCAGTGGTTAGCAGGCAGTGTTACCGTTCAAATCCAGCTCCGGCCTCCCTGTGTGGAGTTTGCAACGTGCAAGGCTGATTGTGTGTCCCTAGGTATGAGTGTGAATGGTTGTTCGTCTCTGTGTGCCCCGATTGGCTGGCAACAATTCAGGGTGTCCCCCGCCTACTCTGGGATTCCGGCACCCCCCGCGACCCTAGTGAAAATCGGAAAATGGATGGATGGATGGATGTTTACTGAACACGTCTGCGCACAATGGAAAGCAACACGAGGAAGCGTCACTTCCTCGTCTACCCGAGGAAGCGTCACTTCCTCGTGTAAGGAAGGCGAGAGGAGTCAAATGGTGCATTCAAGTGCGCTCAGTTTGTTCGAGAACCGAAATTTGTTCGTCATCCGAGGCATAAAAAACTTGAAATTTTTGGTCGAAAACCGAATTGTACGAGAACCGAGACGTCCGAAAACCGAGGTTTGACTGTAGTAACAACCACATGGAGGACCTGCAAACACCACACAGCTTACCACTGTTGAACATCTTTTATATACTGACCCGTGAATTTCATCTATTAATGATCTACTTCTGAATCATAACATTTCCAATCATTTAAACACAATATAAGAATCACTGTTTGATAAATATTAACGCAAATGGAAATAGATCTGACTGTACCGGTCGCACTTTAATAACCCTCTTCATGTTTGTTTGTCAGTGACCAGTATAGACTTAGCAGTCAGTCAGAATAATTGGCTACGCACCAACAACTTTCTTTAGGCCAGCAAAGTCTTATTACACTGTTCTTTCTCAGTAAATCCTTCATTGGAATTTTCATGTGGGGTTAGTTAGCAGCACCTATAGAGAGCAAGGCTCTCTTGTTGGCTGAACCAAAAGTGCTCTGATTAAATTTGGTTTCAGTGAACTCACCAGCGGTAGTTTGGATGTGTAGCGGGAAAAGTGTGTAGCGGGATTTCCCTGCAAGCTCTTGTTCCAACAGTTCAGTCCTCCTATTGATCGGACTGCCACGGATGCATAGTGTATCACCTGGTGGAGACACGATATACCCATTAGCGACATGCGGTTCCTCCACACATCTTGACAGCACTGTTTCTCTGAAAGCCCGATGCATTGTACTGAAGAATGGAGTTAATGGCCGCAAGAACTGCTGTTTTTCTGTAAAATGAACCGTTGATTATCATCACTGGATCGTAACGAGACATTGATGGAGAGTTTCTTATTTAACCAAAAAGTTTTTAAATACCGCACATGTCAAGCAGGCGTATTGCATTGGCTGGGAGAACAAGCTCTCCACGAGCAATTCTTCCATCGATTTTTTTTAGTGCGTATACTTATTAGGACTGCCACGATTCAGACTCACATTCATACCGATGGCCAATTTAGGCTTCAAGTAATCATACGTGGATGTTTTTGGAATCCGCGCAAGCATGGGGATGACATGTACACGCCATACAGCAGAGCCTGAGCTAAGATTCAAATCCCCGGATCTCAGAACTCTGAGGTAAACGTGATTACCACGAGGTAAACGCTGTGCTGCTGATGCAACCAAAATGGGTCAGCAAGTAAGTTAACGTCAAAAGTAGGCTGCAATGTTACACATGCATGAAAAATAATTTATGTTGATGTTATTGATTATGATTCAGCCCAACGAAACAAATAACCACACAACTTAACCGAGAACGTGTAAATTGTCTGATGGAAAATATTACTCAATTAATTCAAAACTAAATAATAAAGTAAATAATAAAGTATAAAGTGTGTCCTGGTGGTCAACTGGTTAGCGCATTGACCTCATAGTGCAGAGGTGCAGGGTTCGATTTCGCCTCAGGCCTCCTGATGTGGAGTTTGCATGTTCTCCCCCGTGTCTGCGTGGGTTTTCTCTCACATTCCAAAAAACATGCGTGGCAGGTTAATGGTGTCATGTTTCGGTTTGTGACCAACAGGTGGCACTGTGGGGATTTTGCCTGCATCTGCACACCTGTTGGTCGTTAGGCAATGATGGCTTTAAAAGGACTCCCAGCCCAAGCGCTCATTGTCGGGTCATTGTTTGTGTTTGCTTGTTAGCTGCTGTCAGGTTTGTTTGTCATGTTTAGGTCATGTTTGTTCCGGTCATGTTTCGTTTAGTGATAGTTTTTGCTTCAGTCATGGATTTGTTTGATACTTTGGATTTGTTTTGGTTGTTAGCACTTTGTTTTGGATTCAGTTTTCTCTGTGTTTTATTTCAATACAATTCGTCAAGTTCACCCTGCTCCTCCCTCTTGCCTGCTTTTTGGGGTCCACCACCACCTCGCAACGTGACAAATGGAACACTCAAAATTGTCCTTAGCTGTGATTGTGAGCGTGGATGGTTGTTTGTCTGTGTGTGCCCTGCGATTTGCAGGCAAGTAGTTCAGGGTGTCCCCCGCCTAATGCACAAAGACAGCTGGTATAGGCTCCAGCACCCCCCGCGACCCTTGTGAGGATCAAGCGGTTCGGAAAATGGATGGATGGATGGATGTTTTGTGTATTGTATTGTATTGTATTTCCTTTAGTGTAGCTCTATCTAGTGGATTCATAACATCACTATTGTAGCTTCTATTCTATGCGCCTTGTAATGCGGTGCACCCTATATATGAAGCGCCGTGTCGTAAGGAAAATACTGTAATTACAGTCCATCCTTCACATTATTTCCCTCATGCTGCTTTTAGTCGGCAATTATTGGGAAGCGTAGCAATTTGAAAAAAAAATAAGTGACTGATTTTGTTGAAACGACTGGACTTCATTTTTTATGCTGACCACTTTTCAGAATAAAAGAAAAAGTGACTGGAAAAGGTAGCAGCCTGAAAAAAACTGAAGAAACAGATGTAATGCTTGTGGTATCATTTACTTTACAAATTGAAAAACACGGAGATCATTTTTTTATTGTTTGTATTAAAAACATCATCAAGGGTGAAATAAAAGTAAAAAAAATTCTGATGGTTATTTCTGGGGTCAGGCATTGCAGGGTTAACAACATATTGCCTGACATTTGGCATGTCAGTCATGTGAATGGTGCCTGTCAACCTGAACAAAGATTCAAAGTAAAGAAAAGGGCTTCCATGCCCTTATTTGCTCAGGAGAGCAGACAGCAGCAAACAACCAATGGGTGACTGCATAATGTGATGGGAGGCAAAATAGCGTCGCTATTGTAGCATCTTAGAGTCGCCCCTCTTGATAGTTAAATGCTACTCGAGCCAATTGGGAGTTTTTGAGCAAAGTTACTAAAAATACACATTAGAGGGAATTTCGTTGGAGGGGAATGTTTGTACAGTAGATTTGAGTTTAACAAGCAGGTTAAAGTGAAACAGACTACCTGTGCCGAGTGAAATCTATTTTCTCAAAGGCTGTTTGTATGGCGCATGAAAGTGCGTGAAGGTACAGAATACAAAGTGGAAGAGTGTGTTCTGATGACATTGTTCCATTGTATTCCCAATATGTACCGTCCAAACATGGCAAACTATAAGATGTCTTGTTCTAACTAATTCATGATTCCCGGTATTTGACTTTGTGGTTGGCGCACTCTGCAAGAGTGACTTTGATTGTCAGAACACACATACGGGACTATATGCGGGGGTCTTACCCTAATGCATACTGCAGAAATGTCCTGAATCAGCACTTCTGACGATAGAATAGATTGTTTCTGTGCTCATTAACATGTGCTAAGGATTTCGGTGTTCCTCGAGGAAGATGAGCAGACACAGCCATATTTCACCGCAGGTTGAATGTAGCCTGGGTGTTCTCGGGTAAATTCCAGCTGTGACCTCGCGGGATGTGCTGATGAATATTCATTCTCAACCATTGCAAGACCCTGTAGTCAGCAGGGGCCAAATTGTTGTCGTTGCTTACAGTGCATATTTGCCCTTTTTGTCCCTTTTACCTGTTGAGTACATGCCCTGCAATGCACTGAAAGGCTAGAAAGGCAATTCACATCATACCAGAATTGTAAACACACTAAAAGACGCAAACTGAAGCATTCCTGCCATTAAAACCAATTTAATCAGCCGTGTCAAGGTTTAAACTAAAAAGCCCTGAGTAAACTCTGAGATGCATTTCATCTCTGTTTTGGTGCGCTGGTATTGGAGTTCTCTCTCCTGACAGCAATTTAATGCACCGCTAATATTACTGTATGTCCCAAGCAAATTCTCTATGTAACTTCTGCAAAGTTGTGTTCATGACTTTAGCCCAATAAATGCAAGACTTGTAAGACCACTACACAGCTATGAATGGTTGTGGAACCTGACTAAACATACAAGTGACCATATCAGTAAGTCTGGCTGCACTTCAATGTTGGTTGGGAAATGTTATTGACACAGTATATTAAAGTGCCTCCAATGGGCTGGAGATTCAAACAGTTAACGATCAAACTATGACTCTGATTTCAGATCATTCTTTGAAGTAAAACAAATTGCATCTGGATATTTGACATAAAAACAGCTTCAACTTAGCAACTCTTTTTTTGTATTGAAATTGTAAGTCATAGTTTCTGCATGTATCTCTTTATATGATGCAATAATTTCCTTTTCGAGCTGCTCTTTGGTAGCATAGTGCTTTCATTCTCATAGAGCCTTCTTTGGGATGGGTATTGAAGTCAGAACGTTTTTGGTATGGACCGATTTGGGTCAGTAACAAGTCTTTTATTTATATATTAATTTTTAACCACACACTGGTAAAAAAAAAGGTAAGTATAACTTAGATTTAGAGCTGGAACGGGTTACCTGTATTTCCATTTAATTATCTTAATTTATGAATGTTTCAGGTTACAAATGGGCTCACGGAACCAATTAAGTTTGTAAATTAAGGTTCCACTTTGTAAAGTTTCTCCTCCTGGGATTGATTAGGGGTGACTTAAATACAGCTGCATGAGTGGAAGCCTTTGAAGGATGCTGTTTTGAGAGATTCTTCGTACTCCAGGGGTAAGCGGGTTCAAATACCTGCTTGCAACTCATCTTTTTTTTTTTTTACTGCTCTTTTAATACAATGCAGTATCCCGAAAGACCTTTTCCTTAATATGACCTTATTTAAAAAAACAAAAACAAACAAAGTATCTGCTCCTTGAGCTTGACATTCTTTCAAAAAATTAAGCTTTGGATTGGCTTCAGATAGCTCCATGAATTGTGTTGAACGAACATCGCAGTGTAATCACTGTATTGCTTCCAAACATTTGTGTTGCTTTTAGACATTTTCAACTTTCAGGCACACTCTCCATTCAATACATGTGAGAATATATAAATAGTTAATAGGAAAACAGGAGCAAGTAAAAGGATTAGAATGAGTGGACATAACAGAAATATCAAAACACTCTTTTCTTCCTTTTCAACTCCATGTTAAATGTACAAGAACACGCCCTGCTTAACAAGCTAAATCCCCCCAAATCCTCAATTTATACATCTCCTCTGCAGGCTGTTCCTTCCCGGTCGTCTGGCAACAGCATACCTCATAAAAATTATATGAATAACACTTTAACCACGACTGTGAAATGGTCCCGTATCGATAAAACATGAGCAGCAATTTAAAGACTTGTCATCTGAGGATGAAAGTAGTCTTGCGTGGGAGGAACTTCTTCCTAATCTGGCTTGAACATGATTTAAAAAAAATAAAAAATAAAAAATAAAAAAAAGTTCATGAAGAATTCCAAACACATATTGAACTAGCCGACAGAGACAGAGACACCGAAAACTCGGAGGCACCTGCTGATTGTGCACAGTCTATTTTCATAATAATTTATTTATGTCTTGCACGAAACATTGTAAAAAGGCCAGAGACGCGCACGGGTGTTAATTGAAGAAGGTAGTAGAAGCAGGGATGGCAACTGATGAGATTTTTCAGATTCCATTATCGATTCTGTTTAATCATATATATATATATATATATATATATATATATATATATATATATATATATATATATATATATATTCATCCATTTTACAATCCGCTTTTTCCTCACAAGGGTCGCAGGGGCGTGCTGGAGCGTATCCCAGCTGTCATCGGGCAGTCGGCAAGGGACACCCTGAACCGGTTGCCAGCCAATCGCAGGGCACACAGACACAAATAACCATTCACACTCACAATCACACCTAGGGACAATCTTGAGTGTTCAATCAGTCTGCCATGCATGTTTTTGGAATGTGGGAGGAAACCGGAGTACCCGGAGAAAACCCACGCAGGCTCGGGAAGAACATGCAAACTCCACACAGGAAGGCCGGAGCCAGAATCGAAACCACGACTTGTGCACTGTGAGGTCGACACGCTAACCAATCGACCTAAATTATTCCCAGTTTGTGAAAAATTGTCTGCATAACAAAAGTTGTCATAGTTTCACATCGCTTTTTATTTATGTATGTATGTATTTATTTCTTTATATACATAAAAAAAAATGTGCATGTGTGCGCAGGCTATTGGAGAGGCAGCGATAACACGGAGGTATGTTTATCATTTAGAGATGGATTGACAGCTCAAGAAAAATAGCTGCAGGTCTAATCAATTTGAATCTGCTCCTTGCGTATGTGCTTGTCAGGTGAGGAGAGCAGCAGGCATCAGCAGCATTTCAGTCCAGTCAGCATGTGATCTTGCCAGCCTCTGCACAAGCGAACTCATGAATAGATCAGTACCGTGGGTGTTAGTCTGCAAGCGTGTATCAAGACGCCATCTGTACAAAAAGCCAAACCACAGCTGTGATGATGTTGGCGACACCTTTACACATTTTAAAGTGCAACCACTAGTAGAGTAAGTGAAACTGTAGCTGATGTTCATGCAGATGTTTCTAAAATGCAGTTCAAATTACAAGACATAAACTAACCGTGGACAGGAGTGCACTTGAGTTGACACGGGCCAGTTTTAGATTGCAACAGCATCTGACACGGATCTAAACGCCAACTGAGAAAGGTCATTTGGTGGCTTGTTGATGTGCTTGCATCCACGACCGAAAACACAAAAGGTCTTTGAATGGGTGTGGTTTTTTTTTTCATCCACACTCTGGACTAGTAGTTGCCAGTCGCCTGTTTTTGTCACGATTTTGCCCTTTCCCAACCAATAACATCAAACACACGAAAAAGGTACAGTCAAACCTCGGTTTTCGAACATCTCGGTTCTCGACCAATTCGGTTTTCGACCAAAAAGTTTGAATTTTTTATGCCTCGGATGACGAACAAATTTCGGTTCTCGAACAAACTGAGCGCACTTGAATGCACCATTTGACTCCTCTTGCCTTCCTTCCACGAGGAAGTGACGCTTCCTCGGGTAGACGTGGAAGTGACGCTTCTTCGCGTTGCTTTCTATTGTGAGCAACATTTTTATTTTAAAAAGAGCGTGGTTTCGGTTTTCGAACAATTTCGGTTTTCGAACAGCCTTCTGGAACGGATTATGGACGAAAACCGAGGTCTGACTGTAAAAGGATTTATCCTGATAATAGGGATTACAGCCAGTCGGGGCCAACAATCTTAAATAATGAACGTACTCAATATTTATCTTCAAAAATGCTGATGTGTGGAGGGGAAGCCGAGTTCTCCTGAGCCAAATGTCTTCGCCGACTATGACGTGATGCAATGTGGCCAATCAAAAAGGTTGTCTCACTTGAAGCGAGGAATTGCCAGTCTATAAAACAAAATAATGTCCTACCCGATGTTCATCCATCCATTTTATGAACCGCTTGTCTTCCCTCACGCAGGTCGCGGGAGTGCTGGAGGCCCTCCCAGCTGTCGATGGGCCGCAGGAACGGAGCCCCAAAGTTGACATGCATGAAAATTAATCTTTTGCAATGATTGCGATATAACAATTTTTTTCTAAATTCACAATCTGCATATAATATGAAAAAACATTCATCCATTCACATTTGAGTTTCTGCCAACATTTTTCCCAACCATTTTCTTGAGGTTAAATTGAACATTCCAGACAAGGACTAGGGGGATGTTTCTCCATCGCAGTGCTTCTCTTCAAAAGCGACCACTGACCTTGCTTCACAGCTTTATAAAGGATCAACATGCACCAGTTATGCAGCGTGCCCCCGGGTTTTGCCTTGTCAATTTTGAGCTCTCAAAGCTGATATAAACTTGGGCTCTTTACCCCATTAGGGTTGGTGCATCCCTCCACACTGCAGCATTTCAGCCTTATTTCACACAATAGAGTCAAGGGAGTGAGATGAATTGCCCTCCCTTCAGGTGTGGCCATGTTTCTATGTTATGAAGTGCATCAATCAAAAGAAATCTAAATGTCTGGCAAACTGGCTTTTGATCAAACCTCACTTACGCCGTATGGTTGTATGATGAGGACAACGAGAACCTGTTGTTATCCTAAACCAGGGGTCGGCAACCCAAAATGTTCAAAGAGCCATACATGGCCAAAAAAAACAACCAAAAACAAATATGTCTGGAGCCGCAAAAAAATAAAAGCCTTCTATAGAACTTACAATGAAGGAAACACATGCTGTATGTATGTAGGAGACTGGACTGTCTCAGAATTGTTTATGCTATTCATTCCTTTGTTGTGTGTTCACAAACGCCCCCATAGAATTTATTTTGTGATTGCCTCGCTTATTTTGTTGTTGTTTTGGTGCATTATTTTTTATTTTTTTCATGACTGGTCACCAGTCAATCACGATGCACATCTGGAGACAGACAAGTCCTTCTGTCTTCAGGTCGAAAGATCTGCTTTGTTTGGATGCTTTGATTTAACAATAATGATAATAATAATAATAATAATAACTTTTTTTTTATAAGCGCCTTTCAAGACACCCTAGGACACATTACAATCAAAAACAAAAACAATAAAACACAATGCAGGTTGAGCAGCTGCAGCCAAACGCGCCAGCGTTCGCTCAACCCGGAAGTCAGAAAGAAACCACGGGAGGGAGAGGGGGGAGAAAAAAAAAAACGCGCTCGAACTATCCTCATCTGAGGATAATTTGAGTCCAGGAAAAAAAAAAAACCCAGCAACAAGCGGATGCCAGTTACAAGTCACAAGACATAACAATGAAGGCGGTGATACAAGGGTATGTATGCGCGTGTGATTGTCTGGTTGTGTGTGCGTGTCAGGCCGCAGCTGCTACGTCAAGGTCTTCTCATGGAGACAGTCCTGGCTTATCAGTCTATGGCCGTGAAGGAGGGGGTGATGGTAGGGCACTAGATTCCATGCGTACGTTCATCCAGGAGAAAGGTCGATGCTGTTTTGGTAACAGGCTGCCAATAATTCCAGACTGCGGTTTTCAGGAGCAGAAAGCAAAAAGCGTCCGCCTTCGTCGAGAGCCAAGCAATTCAATTTGAAATTGAAAAAGGTCACATTTTTGTCATGGATCTGTTTGTGACCAACAGGTGGCACTGTAGGGCTCAGCCTGCAGCTACACACCTGCTGGTCATTGTGTAATTAGTGCCACTTTAAAAGACATGATGCCCGCCCACTCAGTGTCGGGTCCTTGTTGCTGTCTGTTGCTGTGTGCACATGTCATGATTTGTTTTCTGTCTTGGGTTTTTTGCTACTTTGATTTTGCTGGACTTTCTTTGAGTGAGTTTTTGGAGTTTGTTTCTCCTATGTACTACAGTTTGTGTTTTTGTAAAATACAATTTGGTCAAACCAGCCTGCTCCTCCCTGCCTCTCTGCTTTTTGGGGTCCTCCCAACAACTACCACCTTGCAAAACAGGACAATTTTGAGCCAATTTGATGATTTTGCTTCAGCAAATGTTGAAATAGCGTTTAGCATTGCCGTTCCTCTTCAAGGAACCGAGTGATCAAATAGTCACTACAAGGTCACGAGCAAAGACATTTGTTTTGAAACGTTACTTTCAAAAGTCCATATTGTCTATATTGTTTATACTGCTCAGATTGCACATTTTGTCTTTTATACAGTGTAGCTGCTATCTTCTCAGCCTTGTGCACAGCATGTTTGCATGCATATTGCACGGAGGATTGAGAGAAAGAAATTTCATCTATGCTGCATGTCACTTGTAAGCATATTTGACAATAAAGATGACCTAGATTCCTTGATTCCTTGAAAAGTTTTGAGTTGGATTTGCTTTTGCAAGAATTAATTGTCACGGATGTCTTCAATCACTGCTCTTCAAATTTGGACTCTTGACTGACGATATGAGTTGAATGATTTCGCGATCAGTGTTTGCAAAATAGATTAATAAGCATGCAGGTATCAGTGGAATGTTTAAGTGACGCTCCTCACATTTTTTATCAGTGTCAAAAGTCTGCGATGTTATTTTTGCACGTTGACACATACAGGGACCCAAAAATAAGCATCACGTAAAATGGGCAAAACAGTATACATGTCCTGTAGACCCCTTTTGGGATTTTGGCATAGCAATAAGGAAGCCCCCCACCACACACACACACACACACACACACACACACACACACACAATTAACATTTGTCATCCTGATTCCTGATATACGAAACTACAGTCTACAGTGGGATCAATATTTGCTAACCTCAGTACACTTAAACAATTCCCTAAAATTAGCAATTATCCATGCAGCTCATCAGCCTCTACATCTTCATCTGTTTTTTTTAATCCCCTAATCCCCTCTTTGTAAAAACAATCAAATCTGCAAGCCGTAAAGATTCTGCTTGCTTTGCTGCTACCTGGTTTTAGTTAAGATATTAAATATTAATACAAGCACACAGGCAAAAAATTGATCAGCAGTCCTGCATTTGATCTGCCTGCATGCTTATACCCCACCAATGTGTTTCATTGTATTTGTGGAAAGCACATTATTATACATTTGTTTACTGCCTTTTTTTTTTACATGCAGACTCATTAAGACCCTTTGTCCTACATTTGTTATGATAGATTAAAAAAACTAAACAAAAGACAAAGCAACGACACCATGTTTTATATTTTTACACATATACCATAATAACAAATGACTAAGACCTGTTTCAGAGTGGTGTTGTATTCTGTAAATATGTGGGTTCAACAGTTGTTCATTTACCAGCAAGTTCTTCATTTATTTCACACATTTTCATTTGCTCTACCATTCATGGCCTTCAAAATAAAAGCATTGCACGACATCTCCCCCACCCTTTATTTATTTTTTTTCTTTTGAAAGAGAAAAACATTTCACACTGATGCCATACATGTTTTTTCTTCCTCATTTACTTTTGAAATAACCAAGTGGACATTTGCATCACATTTCATTTATATATATAATACACGAAAACGAACTTCAATACAGAAAGTAACTTCCACCCTACCCATCCAGCTACTTCTTGAAGAAGTAAAGATGAGTGTTGGGTGACACGTGTTCCAAGCCTGCGGTCCATAAGTAACTGGGCGGAGCTGTAAGCATTAGCCAATGGTCCAGCTCTATATGATAAGAGTGCAAGATATGGGTCACCCGCTTTTATCAGCATGCATTTCATAATTTGAACGTGACGATCCGCCTCCCCAGCCCTCTGAACGAAACTAATCAGAATGTATTTTCAATCTATAGTATTTATTTACATTTTTCGAGAAATCTGCAAATCTTTGAACAGCAAATTCACGATCATATCATCGGATCTAGTCGGTGTTTATTCAGCAATCTCCACGTAACGCGAGTATTAGTCCACTTCTAGAAATTAATTTGAAATCTCAAACATGAATAAATCTCCTGCCACTTTTTGCCACGGTCTCTCTAGAAGCACGCTGATGAACAGCAGCTCAAGCGGGTTGACTCATTCTTTAATGCATGTTGTGCAATTTGTTACCATCTTTTTTAGTTGGATGATCAGACTCGGCCGGCCACCGCACCACTTCTCTGTCCCTCATTTTGAACAAAGCAGGCTGACTCAAATGTGCTGTTTTCACAGGCATAATAAGTGCTAATGTGCTACTGAGGTTGAAGGGTCCCATCGCCCAAAATACAGTTGGCTGCTATGCACCATTTAAGTTTCGGTAAAACCAATCGGTCATTTATTATCAAGTAATATGTTTTAAAAGCTCAAGTGTGATTTGCTTTTGTCCTTTTCTTCTTTTTCAACGATGTAGCTAAATTTGTCAGACACTTTCCATGTTTAAAGTAAGAGGCATGTGCTTTAAATTGCACTTGGAGGTCTTTTTCATTAATGGCCCATGCATAAAAACAAGGTATGAATGCCTTAAATTGTTTAGTTCTTACCTTTGTTTTCCAAAGTGCAACACTCAGAAGTGGTTGAATCATGTCAAATGCGTGTGGTTGAACCCAATCATTCAATAAATCCAGAAGAAGGAGCAAATAATGTAAATGAGGCCATCAAGGGAGTCGACTATTGATTGATATAGCTGTCAGTATAATGGACCGCATATTGCGCCGTCCCACCCATCATGGCAGACAATCAACAGCTTGGCTCTGGATGGACAAAAAGTGATTTGAATTTCAAGGAACAATTTTCCCTCAATATCTGATCTCGCTGGCCTTATTCTGTTCTACGTTTTCCTGCTCTAAACCTGGCTGGAAATTGCGGGCCGATCACTAAAGAGTTGACAAATGCTGACTTTATTATTGGAATTATTCTGGAATATCAGCAGTATCTATACAAAGTTATACTAATGCTCAGGTTTGAGTGAACTTGATGAAGAGTGAAGCCAATAATCTTTAGACTCTAAATTTTAGAGTCTAAATATGATTGCTCAGTTACTGTAAAGTTTAGAGTAACTGAGCAACCCTGCTTAAAATCAATAGGGGGGAAAAACACTGATGGAAATGGAGGAAGGGGCTGGTTTATTAAATATTCAACATTGTCTCTCAGTTCTGTTGCTGCGGCGGATCACCCAATTAGCATCTCCTGTTCATCTGCCAGCATCAAACTGGGTGTACACTTGTCACGACAAGACTGATTTGGGACAGTCACACTTTTCAGGAGAGTTCATCGTATCGCTGTTAAGGTCCGGCAGGGTTGAGGACCCAATTGCAGCGAAGCAAGCCTGGGGAGCTTTGGAATGATCCCAAAAACATATTTAGATATATCTTAACTCTGAGAAGAAGATATAAAGTAACAAACTATCAGACTAAACTCACCCTGACATGGGGACAAACAAACAATCAACCGACAAGGACGGAAAGAAACCAAGCAACTGATGCTGCATTCGAGGAAGGTCAGAGTTTTCCAACCTCCGACCAGGAAAAGTATACAGTAACGCCCCTCTGAAATGGGAGGTCAGAGTTGCAAAGCTGGAAAAAAAAAAAAGACCCCAACTTCACTGACAAGGTTGAATCTGACGTCACTTGAATCTCCTGTGGGGACGGAGAGCGTGAATGGCAACATTTAATTTTGCATTTATTCTTTTTTACATTTATTTTGAAGATTTTTTTAGAAAGGGTCTGTATATATAAAGAGAGAGCGGGGATGGATTGATTTGAGGTCCTTTTTTTTTTTTTTTTAATTCTTGAGTTAAAGTACCCAAATTGGCCTCAAAATGTTGGATTCTGTCAAAGTTATTTAAGGAGCTGCCTTAAATCTGCCAGAAGCGAGACTCACTACTTTTAATTTAATTGACATTTCCACAGACGATCTTTAACATGGACATAAATTACCACGTCTTCTGATTAAGAGGAGTTAGGTGCCTTGTGTTGAGGACACCTTATTCAGGGGCATTGTGGGGGCGGTAGAAGGGTGCTGCTGCTTAGCTGCATAGTGAAGTTCATTTCCAAAGCGTTTTGTACCACATCAGCTCTATTAACCCCCATGCAGTAATTATCCCAAAATTGGACATTTCGGACACTTTGGACGATTTTGGACTGTTGGACAAATGGACACCACAGACAAAACAGTAAAAAATAACTCCACAAAGCTGAAATTTTGCATAGGATGTATATCTATGTCTTGGCCAATTCCCACTAAACATTTTGAGGGGTTGAAAGTGAAAAACGTTGTTGCACATTCGAAGAGGGACATTTTTGGGACGTAATACCCTTCATGCAGCCGCTTAAAAATACTGCATGAGGGTTAATACGATTCTGTCTCATGAGCTCATGCCTGCGATGACTGACACCTGCTCGGCTATTCTGGTAACGTGTTGCATGATATTCATAAGACCATGTGTTTTTAATTGTCATCATTCCTTATTCTTTCACCTCAGCCCTCTCTGGTGTATTTTGCTGGCACACTTCAGACCTTGCAAATCAACCGGCAGCTATTCAATGGTGTGTGCTGCCTGTCGGCAGACATGAACTTCCAGATGAGTGAGTTAGGAGATGAATTGTGACGTGAATAAACACACATTCAGTGCATTTCTTCAGCAGCCCTGCACATGAGGTGATGGCACAAAGATGATCTAATTGTCACTGTCAATTGCATTTTTTTAGTTTCTTTTTATAAACGTGTCACGTCACGGTTGTGAGTAAAGAAGTGTTTTGTTTATGCATCGATGTGCTTTCTCCTTGTTTAAGCTCCAGACTTGAGCACTATTCATTTGAGAAACTACTTGACCAATTGCTTTTCTTAATTGAAGGGAGGATGAGGGATATGAGTTCAATGAAAGGAAGACAAAATTATGTGATGGTAAAGTCTTTTTATTTAGTCATTTTACCACTGCTGCGAAGAGTCCTAGCAGGCCTTTACTCGAAAGCGGGAAAAAAAAAAAAAAAAGGATCATCTTAATCAAACAGCATTGCATTTTCTCCCAGAAGAGAGCCGCTCCTCTGCATGAAATCCGAGGCTGCTCTGATAGTAGAACACAGAAATTAATTAGATCAGTTTAAAAACATGGTGAGTGGTTTGCACGTCTGCCTCACATTTCTTTGGGGGTTGGAATCTTGACTCCAGTCTTCCTGTTTGGACTTGGCATGTTTGAATTAAGGGCACACGAGCTTCCGCCTACTTTCCGAAATGGGTGCGACTCCTTAGTTTGGGCTGTGTTCGTGCGTAAGCACCGCATGCACTTTAAAGACGTTTTAGAGGGAAGCTTTTAAAGCAGTCGCCACAGTCACCAGCGGCCGTGACAATTCACTCTGACGGATAACAACACGCAGATTGGTGCGGCTGCTTCATGAAGTTTGTACGGCAAGGATTACAAGACCACAAAGCCGCACGCGAATTAACACCAGGTCAGATGACAACATATTTGTCATAGCCTTTTAAGTTTGCGGTTCATATTGTCAGCATCAGCAGGGAGCTTTTTCAGAAATGAAGTTTACTGGAGCTCGAGATGATAGAGTCCTCACACAGGAGAAAATGGATTTCCGGTTCTAATTTGTTCAGTGCCAAACTGCACATCGTAGATTTCCACCTCCTCTACTTTAACCGCACCATGCACGCCACCACACTGGGGCTAAGGGGAGCTATAGCCCCATCAGAAATCTGTCTAGCCTCGCTTCACCCCACCCCCCAGCAATTTATTTATGTATATATTTATTTTAAGTTCACAGGTAAGCAGGCATTCTGTTCCAATACAATTTCTGTTTCAGTGTTTGTGCATTCGGGGTGCGTTTGAAAATAATCTCCAACAACGCACTGCATCTCGACGACCGTTTGGGAAAACGAGAGTGTTGTTCAAATTTTTCGTTCGGCTATTCAGAATGCACCAAAAACGATGCCAGGCAATGGATCGCTTTGTAATTTGAAAAAAAAAAAAAAAATCACACTTTCCCTTAAAAGTCTCGAAGGGTGTACAGAAGAAGAAGGTGAAAAATGAGCCCCGTCCAACTCCTGAAGGAGCAACACGCGGTGATGTGGGCGTTAAATTTGGGCATTTTTTTGTCACACTGAGCAGTGAGTACGGAAGGGGTTATAATGACATAAAATCAAATACCACGATTGGAAGGCAGGGTACAAATCTCTAGGCAAATTCATACATTTTATTGAATACACGTCACTATGATGTGGATTCAATAAGGTGCATTATACTTTGATTATACTGTACTTTTCTATACTGCACTTTTATTTGGAAAAGAAGAGAAGTCGTGAAAATTTTTTTCTTTTTTTTCTCAGCCCCATCACATATCGGTCAAACCACACCCTTGGCCCACAGAGAGAAAAAACGACGTGTCACATTTCTAGAAGTTAATTTTCATGATACTGATCTCCTGATCTTGGCATTCACTAAAATAATTAGAACACATTTAGGTTATTATATTATGTATTATGAAGTCAATCATACAAACATACATCCACACTGAATATTCTAAATTAATATTATGGTTTTGATTCTTTGTGTGTACTTCCAGTGGTCAGCCCTTACCCTTTTGATGCAGTTTCAACAAGAAGGTGTCATTCCATTTACAAGGGCTTTGCTCAGTGTCTCATGGCTCTGGGTGACAGTCTGACGGACACGGCACGCAAGGATGAAGACACACATGAGATCCAGTCAATTTGCAGGTCAGTGCATTTACTGAAGTGAGCGCCATCGTTAGTGGCATGAGAGGGGACAAATTACACAATCAAGTGAGATCAATAATAAAAATGTTTAAGAATCCTTTCTTTACAACGATAATACAGTCAAACCTCGGTTTTCGTCCATAATCCGTTCCAGAAGGCTGTTCGAAAACCGAAATTGTTCGAAAACCGAAACCACTCTCTTTTTAAAATAAAAATGTTTACTGAACGCGTCCCCTCACAATGGAAAGCAACACGAGGAAGCGTCATTTCCTCGTGTAAGGAAGGCGAGAGGAGTCAAATGGTGCATTCAAGTGCGCTCAGTTTGTTCGAGAACCGAAATTTGTTCGTCATCCGAGGCATAAAAAAATGGAAATTTTTGGTCGAAAACCAAATTGGTCGAGAATCGAGACGTTCGGTTCTCGTTGAGTGTACTGTATAGTCGAACCTCGGTTTTCGAACGTCTCTGTTCTCAACCAAATCGGTTTTCGAACAGCCTTCTGGAACGGATTATGGTCGAAAACGGAGGTATGACTGTAATACTATTTTCATTAGGAGCGCACGTTGAGAGCAAAGCGCAGTCTAACTGTGAGCATGGGAAGTTTTCTTTCATTTTGCTGGTAAAATTGGGCATTAACTGGGTGGTTAGAGATTTGTGCATCATTGTGGGATAGAACTACAGTTGTCTTTTCCCGGCGAATCGTAGTTGCAGCCTCAACTAGCATCAACATCAGAGCGGTCGGAGGCACACAAGTGGACGAGTACCCTGTGCGGGAACAGAAATAGATTTGCTGGAGTCTGTGCGTGAAATTGGCAAGTAAACTATCAGCTCCACCCTTGCTGATGATGTAGTTGGCTGTGCATTTGACATGGACAATTGGAGACCACCTTGCACCCCTGATAGTGCGTCTGTGTGAGCCCACCACACACAAGTGACGAGGGTGCATTATTAAGATGATGATTCTAATGAATTCAATGAATAGATTTTGACAATGATTTGGGGGGAATGTCCCGGGCTGATGTCATATTTTTGAATAAAATTCCACAACCTCCACCACACTCATCCGTGGAAAGCCAAAGTTGTCTGCATGAGCCTTGATCAAATACACTAAAATCGCGTTAGACTGCCTGCGTAGCAGGTTCAACCTGCTCTTTTGCGAGTCTAAAATCAAGTCTACTTTTTGTAACCAAATTGGCAGATGCACCGAGGGGCGACGCAGAACATTGCCCCAAAAGTGCTAGACTAGATTTGCATTGGCATGAAAATCAAGTTACACCGATTCTCACCGGCTGCAGTCGACAAAAATAGGTGGGAAGAGAAACATTACAGATGTTGGGTGGAGGTGAGTTCCAGAGTTTGGGGGCAGACATACACAAAACATCACTTGTAGGCCATGGTTGTTATGTTTTGGTAGTCATGTCAAAAAATTTGCTTCGTTCACTGACTCCAACTGAGGATAGATTTGTGCTGTGAAAGGACTGCTTCAAGATCTTCAATTCTAATGACACCCCATTCATAGAGACAGGAGATATGTCATTCACTGAGGCTAAGGTTGCTGAGGTAATCAGAAAACGTCTCAGTGGTAGCGGATACCTCAGAGTTAGCAAAGCGGTAGGTGGTTTCACTTTTATGAAGAATGAGAGGGGGGAGTTTACAATCCACTTACTCCCGAATACTGTACTTGAGAAGTGTGTCAAACAGTCAAACGGCATACAAGGAACATTTCTATTTAATATCCTGGCCATGTATTACGCTATACTCTCAGGCATTCCACTGCATGTGTTGTGGTATTGTGTTATTGCTTTCCAGCAATATGAACAGCAAAGCTGCCAGGATGACAAGTGGCACATCCAGAAAATGGTTGGTTGCATCCTCTGGCTTGAGTAAAGTTCTGCCTCAAAGTGGAGGAACTATCTTTAGGTCTTGGGGAGAGAATGGAGTGTAACATTGACAGATTACCATTTACTGTCAGGATTTGGTTTGGGACCAACAGGTGGCACTGTAGGGCTTTCCCTGCAGCTGCACACCTGTTGGTCGTTAAGTGATTAGTTCCGGTAGTATAAAGGGACTCCCGGCACTATCACCCAGTTCCGGGTCATTGTTATTGCTTGTTTGTTTGCTGCTGTCATGTTTGTCTCAGTCATGTTTTGGTCATGGTTTTGTTTTGGCTTCAGTCATGGGTTTTTGTTTGATACTTTGGCTTCGTTTTGTTTTCAGGACTTTGTTTGTTTCGGATTTAGTTTTCTCTGTTTCAATACAATCTGTCAAGTACACCCTGCTCCTCCCTCCTGCCTGCTATTTGGGGTCCTCCACCACCTCTCTACGTGACATTTACATTTTAGCATATGATTGCTTGCTGTATGCTCTTATTCAGGATTTATTAACATTCCGTTATGCCTAATTAATTTTAAACTATTAATAATTGTATTAGGTCACTGACTCTTTAGCAGTTTATCCTTGTAACTTCCTTGCGGGCTTCATGGGTTCAGTTTCCTGTCTGTGACGGTGTCTATTTAGTTGTCTGTCTCCCTATGTGCCGTGACTGACTGGCGACCAGTCTAGGTCTTTGTCTGTCTTTCGCCTGACATCATTTGGGATAGGCTCCAGTTCCCTGTGACTTTGAACAGGATTAGCAATGGATCAGTAGTAGTATTAATAAACCAGTCTACACTTTATATGTAACACCCAAATACACTGAATAAAGACTATGATGATCTCCAAGTCAATACACCCGTCCACCTGTTTTCTATCAGTAAACTTTTGGAGGGTTTCAGGCGTGCCTATTCCATCTCATTTTGAGATGCGGAGTGATTGCCAGTCAATCACATTACGCATTCATTTTCACACCTATACTTGACTCAACTACCTTTGACCAAGGCAATCATTTTTGGAAGGAGAAAGAAACCAGAGATTGACAAAAAAAGACATGCAAACTTCCCACAGAAAGCCTCCAGCCAGGTTTCAAAATCAGAATAATTTTGACTGTGAGGCATATGTGCCAATTATCAATATTTCAAGCATTCTTTTTATTACTTTATTATTTTTGATAACTGCTGTATTACTTTAAATGAGGTACTTAATCAGCAAGTTAAGCCTCTTCAATGGTCACCTCATAAGGATTTTTCATTTAGTTATAGGCTTTTAATTCCTTCGACTAATTTTGACTTGTGCTGTCGTAAAAGTATCTTTGTCAGTGTAGCTTCTTTATTTCCAATCAATGCTGTGAATGTTACTCTTATTGGGCTGTTAATATTTTCTTATTGGGCTTCAACACCGTTCTACAACCCTCGTAATATTATATTGGAATCTTTGCAGGATGGTTACCTCAATGTTTCTGGCTTATTTAGGGTTTATAGCTCAGCTATTATGCTTCAGTATGCAATTGTACTTGTTACAGCCAACCGCTAGAACTTTGAAACTCGAAATGAAAGGTGCTTTGCTCCTGGAGTTTGGTCTCAAGACAGTTACTTACTCCAACTTCACCTTGAAGACTTTCAAGGGGATAGTAGGGAGGGTGTGGGGGGTGGGGGGGGGGGGGGGGGGGGGGGTAGTGTCATGGTGTGTGATGATAGTGGACCCAAAATCAGGCAGCCAGGTGTACCAGACCAAATGTATTAACAAAAACACTTAGAGGGCAAACTGAACATAATACCACAATAAAGTCCCGAAAAACTCGAAGTAACAAGAAAACACACCCTATGACTGTCATGTTTCTGTTTGTGACCAACAGGTGGCACTGTACGGGCTCTCCCTGCAGCTTCACACCTGTTAGTCGTTATGTCATTAGCTGTTTAAAAGGACTCCCGGCACGACCACTTAGTGTCGGGTCATTGTTTGTTTGTTGTAGCGATCATGTTTGTATGTCATGTTTTCCGTCATGTTCTCGATCATGTTTTGGTGACTGTTAGTTTTTAGCTACAGCCTGGGTTTTGGTTGATACTTTGGATTCGTTTTGTTTTCAGGACTTTGTTTTGGATTTAGTTTTCTGTGTTTTTATCAATACAATTCGTCAAGTATAACCTGCTGCCTGCTTTTTGGGGTCCACCACCACCACGCAACGTGACAATGATAAACAAAACAATGTGACAGCAAATGCAGAAACAAACAAAAACAAAACCACGAGAATAACAGAATGATTGGTGTGGCAGTATTTTTAAAAGAAAAACTAACGACATGATAAGCAACAGGTGCGAGGCTGGAGAAGAAGCCCTCTAATGCAACCGGTTGGTCACTAACGGAACAGAATCGTAAGCGTAAACTATTAAAACAAAACCTAATTGAAACAAAACAGAATCATGACAGTTGGCATCTCTCTTTGTTCGCCAAACACTAACAAAATCTTTTCATCTTGAACTTTCAGTTCTTTAGTGGTGTGAAATGATTCTTCATTTTAACCGGTTCAAGCTCACAGTTTAGCTCAAGGCTATCACAGCTAACTTTGGGTGGACTTCTCACCAGTCATTCACTGGGCACTTATCGGCAAATAACCATTCACACTTGCATTCACATTTATTGGCTATTTTCATTGCTCAATTAACACACGACATGTTTTGAAATGGGGGAGGGGAACATTCCAACTCACAGCAATGTCAGAGTCAAGCTTTGGCTGTGAGGCAGACAAGCTATCCACATGTGCAAAGTCAGTGCCCTGTAATAATGGAATAAAATCTTTCACATACAATATACAAGTGCCTGAGTGCAAAATGGCTGGGCAACAATGTGTAAATTTACCAGAAAACCAAGAGGAAAGTTGATAACAGGAGTGGATCTCATTGATAGTTGCTAGTAGCTCATAGTTTGATCCAATCCGAGCAAATAGCGTCTGCTGGCTTGGAAGCCGTTGCTATTGTTGTCTCTTTTCCCAGGCTATCACCACTAACCGAACATCACTTGCCTTGTCAGTAGACAAGTGACACAAAGGTCCTGTTGAAACACCCACATGCTGAGTTGTCGAGAAAAACAAACCTGCTGTGCATATCACTTTTGTCCACCGACCAGTGAGATTTGGATTGGCTCCCGAGATGGCAAGATTGCTGCCTTCTAACGTCCATCCATTCATTTTCAATAGTGCTGATCCTATTCAGGGTCACAGGGAGCTGGAGCCTACCCCAGCTGATTTGGGGCAAAAGGCTGACCACGCACATGACTGGTCAATGGGAACGTATAGAGACGAAAAAAACTCCGCTCACATTCACACTGTCGCTCAGTGAAAAACAGGCTGCCTAGGCGGGAGTCAGGTTAGTGAACCACTTCAGCAGCCCTTAACCACCAGTGACTTCCAGCCAATGAAAACAAGCAATTAGGAAGCTTAGATGAAAAAAGTGCACATAATGGAAGCTACATCTGTCTTCTGACAGAAAAAGTAGATTTTATCTCTGTCTGTCGGTGTTTGTCTTCATATCTGTTCATCCATTCTTTCTAAATAACCCCTCCATGTGCCGATTGTTCTTCAACGTCTTATGTAGTCTGTGGGGGGAAAAAAAGTCAGTGTAACAGAATGTGGACACTGTGATCACTTAACACCATGCATCAAACAGGGAGAGTTTGGAAGCTAATTTTCTTTTCTTCCTACACAGTGTATCTTACTGATTGAATATGATGTTACATCATAAAATTCCAAGTCAGGCAAAAGGTCAGTAACTCACAGTTTGTTAATTAATTGAGTATACCGGAAAATAGTGCAGGTGATTCAGTTAGAGAAGTTTATGAAGGCTTTTTTTCTTGTATTAAACAGTACTATATACTCTCCACCTTGACACATGGAAATTGAAGTCACATCTTTCATGGCTCACTGTTACTTTTATCAGCAGCATATCATCACTCCCCTTGCCCCTTTTAACCTCTCTTTGTTTGTGCTGGATGCCTCTCTTCGTACAAGCACAGCTTTTGCACATTATTTTTCCACTCACCTTTCTGTTGCCACTACAATCCTCCATATCCTGGACCCATCCGTCAGCCATCGCACTCACTTTGTCATCTCTAGAAACTGTTCTATTTATACATACCTCTTTTATCCATTTTCTCATGAAGACATGCTACCGACCAAGGTAAAGATCTTCAGGCTGAGAGTCTTCGAAAAAGGGTCACAGATTTTCGCACAATGTTACTGTCAAATAAAAATTGTACAGCGCTAAAAGAAGCAAACCGAATCATCTCAGTGGATGGTGCAGTACATGTCAGTCAAAATTGCCTGTAGTGTAATGCTGACTGTTTAACAGCAGGGATGAGGAGTTGCACTTCTTGCGCAATACATAATGAAGTAGGGTTTTACACCCAAACGCACTTAATCTGCCAGGGAAAGCATTCGTTTTTCTCAATGTAACGTGGCTTATATGACTTGCTCTGGCTACAGTCTGCAAGTCGCAAGGTATAGGTTTGAGTAAAAGACAACAATATAGCGCATGGTTAAAATGTTTGATTCTGAGATTTCCCCCAAACACCAAAAATCCTTCTTTCATGTCACTACATTTATTTCCCAGGGGACCAAAACCTAAAAGTTTGAAGTGAATTAAAGCAAGTGATTAATAAACCACACGGCCACCCTAACCCTAATCCTTTGCTAAAAGTGTTTTCAGTTTTTTCACTGATTCGTAGCGCCTCTTTCAGAACCCACAAACGTGGTCTCGAAATAACCCGAAATTCCTTGCCTCTAACGTCAGTTATTTTAAATGTGCAAAACAACAACAAAAAAAGCCAATAAGGCAAGATAACGTGAGCCTCCAACACAAAATCGAGCGGGAGTCGGATGGCCATATTTTCAGCGCAAGTGCATGATGCATTTATGCAAAAAAAATAAAATAAAATCGGATTCACATCAATATTGAGATTCAAACACTAGAGAAATAAAGATGTAAATATCGGGCTGTCCAACAACGATGTAATGGGTAGGTTACAGAACCAACTGTCTTAATTGGACACCACTGAATCTTTGTAATCCAAATAGCTCATCTTCAGTTCCAAGGTCTCTTTCTTGAATGTGTCTATTTCTCCTTTTAATTTAATGTATTCATGCACTGCGGCATCTGAGAAACTAAAGAGACTTGGGTCGCAGAGCAAGGCAATTACGACGGAGTTAAACATCACTAGGAAAGCCATGGTTGCTTAAAACACCATTGAATTTGGATGTCAATGTGCATATTGGTACACAACAATGTTCAGGGTAGCTTTTGTTGCTTTTGGAATGGAAAAAAAACTAAAGGATATTTTAAAGGCTCACGCTACTTACTCAAGACTCATCAAATTTTTCCATTGGCAATCTCCAATGTCCTTGCTCAACGCTACTCTGTTTATATGCGAGCACCACCCACCAGGAATTCCATCCAGGAGTGAGGATATTTGATAGAATAACGAGACAGGAGGATGTAGAAATGTTTTGAGACGCTTGTTGACTGTGTTGATCGTTCCCCGTCCATGTAGTCATTTGATGCAACGTCGACTAATGATGACGCCATGTCACTCATGGGAGCCACAAATGAACTGTCACCACAAATTTCCACTTTATGCTGTTCCAAGTGTGATCAAAATAAAATATCAACACTGCTTAACTTGGAGATTCAAAAATTATCATGATAGGTCCTTATTCAGCGTGTTGTTTTTGTTGTTTTTTTTAATTGCCTTTCAAGATAACATGTCTGTTCTTGGGGTTGGATTTTATCACATAAATTTCCCAACAAAATGCGACTTATACACGAGTGCGACGTATGTATGTTTTTTTGTTCTTTATTATGCATTTCATGGCTGGTGCGACTAATACTCAGGAGCGACTTTTAGTCCGGAAAATACAGTAATCAGACGCAAGTTGCTTTTATCACATCACAAAAAGTGACTTTGAAGAATGCATTTGGCTTTAAACGCAAGTCACATCAGTTTTTCAGAGATTAGCATCCTGTACTACCTCAGGCGGTTACAGGTAACTGGCTGCCAGAGGCAATAGTGAGAGAAAATTGACCAACCTTAAATTAACAGGACACTCTTCTCACCAACGGTGCATCCCTCACGCATGTACTATAATGTAAATCTCATACTGGTTCCTCCACAAGTAAAAGTATCTTCAAAAACCAGATCTTATTTAGTATATTTGTGTTACCCTGACCCTACAACCCACCCGTATCACACCCCTTCACTATTGTTCAGTTCGGTCCTATTCCTTGGGGTACCAATTAAAGCACTTATCCTGAAACCCAGCCACCTTAACGGGAGTGGGCCTAATGTAATGACAGTAGCGTTAAAATACTCACACAACCCACTTGTCCACAGACACACTTTCCCCGCAAGCTGTCCTCCTAATGTTCCTCCCATAAATGTCCTTCTTCTCTCGCCCTCTTCATTCTTTTCTACTAATTTGTTCTCTCTTCCTATTCCATCTGTACTTCACTTTTCCATGCTTCCCTCTGATAACATGTGTTTCCGTCAGAAGTACCTAATGACAACCCACACATGTTGAGCCATATTAAGTGTACCCTCACTGAGAAGGTGCATTTTGCATCGAGGACAAGGCTGCACCATTGTCAGAGGGATCCCTGGAGTGCAGCTCTTCTTTTATTCCTCATCTTCACAATACATATTGTGGAGTTGAAATCTTGGTGGCTGCAGATCAGGAGAGGTGAAAAAGAAATATTAAGGGCTAAGGATGCACAATAGAATTAAACAGTGACCTTTTTCTGTGCTAAAGAAGGAATGGAAGAGGCACTGATGAAATATAGTTGCTGTGTTACAACAAGGCAAAATTATATAGCTTAAAGGTTACTCGCCCACTGGAATAGCAAATGGTAAAAAGGACCAAATAAAATACAGCATTGAATTATGAACCATTAAACAACGACTCTATAATGAGTATTCCCTCTCTCTTCGAGCTACTGGCTCAGATTATTTAATGGATAACGCTCTCTGTCTGGGTACAATTGTTAAAGTATGGTCGAGCACAATCTGTTCTCGGATGAATGCTTGACCTTGGATATGTTCTAATTTTGAATCCATTTTTTTCTTAGCAAGTAAAAAAACAAAACAAAAAAACAAACACATGTCCACAAAAACACTTTTCCCCCCAGCCTTTAATACCTTAACACTGTCATGATTCTGTTTGTGACCAATAGGTGGCACTGTAGGGCTCCCCCTGCAGCTGCACACCTGTTGGTCATTAAGTAATCAGTAGTATAAAAGGACTCGCGCCCGACTACTCATTGTCGGGTCATTGTTTGCTTCTGTCATGTTAGTTGCTGTCACGGTTTCTGTTGGCTTGTGTTTATCACTTTGTTTTTTGCTTATGCCATGGTTTTGTTTGCTACTTTGGATTCGTTTTGTTTTCCAGACTTTGTGTGTTCTGGATTTAGTTTCTGTGTTTTAATACAATTCTTCAAGTACACCCTGCTTTTTGGGGTCCAACCACCACCATGCAAAATGTGACAAATACACTTGGTCCCTTTGTGTTTGAGGGATAAAGTCTTATTAGTCAATTCCCTACAGAGGCCAATCTGAAAATCGTGACTAGTTTTGCACAAAGTACCAAGCAAGAATGACATGATACCATATTTTCCAAATGCGTCAAACCTTGGTTTCCAAACGTCTCGGTTCTCGACCAATTCGGTTGTCGAACAAAAATGTCGATTTTTTTATGCCCCGGATGACGAACAAATTTTGGTTCTCGAAACAAACTGAGCGCACTTGAATGCACCATTTGCCTCCTCTCACCTTCCTTACACGAGGAAGTGACGCTTCCTCGTGTTGCTTTCCATTGTGAGCAGACGTGTTCAGTAAACATTTTTATTTTAAAAAGAGCGTGGTTTCGGTTTTCGAACAATTTCGGTTTTCGAACAGCCTTCTGGAACGGATTATGGACGAAAACCGAGGTTTGACTGTACTATTACTTTGAAAAAAAAATGCAGGAAAAGTGCTCCAACTGTGTGTCAGATGGAGCTTACACATAGTGTGTCAGCCATCCAAGGTGCACAATAGTGAGACTGACAACTGAGGGACTGGGTTGGGCCACCATGTAGCAACAGACGTAGACCAGTACACATTTATGCACTTAAATCGACACACCATTCTTTGCATATTATCCAGGAGCGTTGCTGGGCATCAAGCTCTACCGGGGCAGAGCCCCCCCCCCCCCCCCCCCCCCCCCCCTACACTGGTAACCCAAACACTGGTGTATAGCCCGGTACCAATCAGTACTGCACAACACAGATTTTTTATTTATTTTTTAAACACATTCTGTAGCAGAGAATATGTGCACTAATTGTACGTTATCACCATGGCACGATGGTTGCCGGTCCAAGAAATATCAGTCAGACCATGAACTACTCTGTGGTGGAAAAAAGGTTGGGCACCACTGCCCTGCTATATCCGCTTCCTCTGTGTACACACACACACACACACGCACACACTGCTCCAGTCCCACTGCTTGCATCTAAACGACTTGAGATATTAACGAATGTACAAATATAAACATTATTATGACATATTTCAACAACTGTGAACACTTGGAGGGCGGCCCGGTAGTCCAGTGGTTAGCACGTCGGCTTCACAGTGCTGAGGTACCGGGTTCAAATCCAGCTCCGGCCTCCCTGTGTGGAGTTTGCATGTTCTCCCCGGGCCTGCGTGGGTTTTCTCCGGGTGCTCCGGTTTCCTCCCACCTTCCAAAAACATGCATGGCAGGCTGATTGTGCACTCTAAATTGTCCCTAGGTATGAGTGTGAGCGTGGATGGTTGTTCGTCTCTGTGTGCCCTGCGATTGGCTGGCGACCAATTCAGGGTGTCCCCCGCCTACTGCCCGAAGTCAGCTGGGATAGGCTCCGGCACCCCCCGCGACCCTAGTGAGGATAAAGCGGTTCGGAAAATGGATGGATGGATGAACACTTGGAACACTACAACAAAAACAAAGTTAAACCTATTTTTGCACCGCATAAGCAGACTTCAAACTACATTGTATTCTCAGCATTCCTCACCCAGGTAATGCTGTGTGCGTGGGTGAAGTTCGCGGTGCTTGATGGCACCTTTTATGTGTTGTACAAACTTTATCAAGTCACATCCATTTTCTATCCTCCTTGTCCTCACTAGGTTTGCGGGCGTGCTGGAGCGTATTCCAGATGTCTTTGGGCAGTAGGCGGGGTACACCCTGAACTGGTTGCCATCCAATCGCAGGGCACACATAGACAAATAACCATTCGCACTCACAATCACACCTAGGACCACCTGGACTGGAGCCAGTTGATCCCAGGGGACATGTCGGCGCAGACAACATTTCACACTCAAATTTGCACAGTCACTGAGTGGGAATTGTACCCACGTGGCCAGCATGAAGGTCAGGCAACCGGATTGACACATGATCAGCGACTACCATTAAAATCAAAGTATTAAATAGTTCTATTGTGTAGAACAGTACAGTAAAGTACACAATTGTATACATACTGATCCGACTTTGGTACAGAGTATTTCAAATATGGCTGTTGATTTAAGATCCATAATACCCTTCTGGGGACACCAGTTGGGAAAAGTTACTGCAAGAATAAAACTCAGAACAGAGGTTTGGAAGTTTTAGAATGACAAGAGTCGGATGTTAGCAGCAGTAGAGCAGAACTCTCTTGAGGTTTTTAGTCTTGTCGGAAGCATCTGCTTGTCTGTTAAGTGTCCTCACAGTGATTCTGCTGTTTGCACACCACCTGTGACTTCGAGCCAAATGACACACACATATTGTAGGCCTACACCTGCATACACGCACGCACGCACGCACATGGATGGAAAAATCATACAGAATGGGCCAATGAAAAAAATCAACACTTTTAAACTAAACCCCTCCATCTGCTGCTACTCCCAGAACAAGAAGGAAACGATCCTCCCTGAACCAGTGGCAGACTGCTGGAATGTTTAACTCCTGGACCTATTCCAAATGTGTGTGCGTGTGTGTGTGTGTGTGTGTGTGTGTGTGTGTGTGTGTGTGTGTGTGTGTGTGTGTGTGTGTGTGTGTGTGTGTGTGTGTGTGTGTGTGTGTGTGACAAGAAGCAGGTTGCCAGCCAATGGCAGGGCATACAGAGACAAACAACCATCCACACTCACACCCACACCTCAGGACAATTTAGAGTGTTCAATCAGCCTGCCATGCATGTTTTTGGAATGTGGGAGGAAACGGGAGTACCCAGAGAAAACTGACGCAGGCATGGGGAGAACATGCAAACTCCACACAGGAACCCCGGAACTCTGCACTGTGAGGTGGACATGTTAACCACTTGAGCACCGTGCTGCTGTCCTCTATTATGACATCAGAATACTGGAACCTTTCCAGACATCACTTTTTAGCGTTACGGGCGAAAGGTGGACCTGCACAATCAAAATGAGATTCAAGACAAAAACTTTCTGAAATAATCTTCCTTGAGAAAAATATGTTTTAGTTTACTTGGCCATTTAATTCCATTCAATATCTCCACCTTATGATGATTTTGATGTTTTAACAGAATTTGATACCTCTGGTCCTATTTTGGTAGGCTTGTGCCTGTGCGCTTGCCATAAAAACGGGTGTAACTTAATTTTTGTGAAATACACGTGAAATGCTCTTCTTTAGTGCGACATATTTTGTATGTGGATATAAATCGGATCCTTTATGCATGCAGGTGAGAGTTCTTGGAAGGGAGACTGTACAGCAGGGGTCTCAAACTCAATTTACCTGGGGGCCGCTAGAGGCAGAGTCTGGGTGAGACTGGGCCGCATCAGGATTTCCACAAGAAAAGCGCTGATAAAACATTCCAACGTTATCAAATATCTTTATTTTTTAACAAAAAATAATGAATTAAATAAATTAACTTAAAGATGAATAAAAAATAAATTAATCAGTAATAAAAAAATAAAATAATAATAATGAGCATACAGTAGATATACACTGGCTGGCTAAGTAGAGAAAACTAATTATTTTTATTCCGTTTCAAATGTCTGTATTAACAGCTCTTTAACCTTTAACTTTCTGAACTTGAATGGAACATTGAACATGAAATATTCTGAACACGGCTTCTCTTGCCTACTTCTTGCTGCTAGAGACCTGGCAGCGCTTCTTCTCACATAGCTCTCGGGTTGAACTTTAACTTTCAGTCGCGCGGGTCTGTGGCGCATGCGCACTTTCGCTCTCCGATCGTATTGGATTACGGCAGTTCTCCGAATTTCTCAAGTGTCATGTTAACGCACTTACTGTAAAGTTTCAGTTTCACTCGCGGAGATGGCTACAGACACAGACACAGGCTGGATCACGGATCATAGCGCCTCATTCAGTTCTATGCTGAGAGCAGCGGAGGACTGTGCGCGCCTAGAGCAGAGTGATCGGCTTCACGGCTTCTCCTCCGCCCAGCTGATTGGAGGAATGAATGAGTGAGTGAGCGAGGCACTGGACAGCCCGGCCGATGTCCCGCCCTCCAGAGCCGTATACCTCACCGTGATTGGTTCATTCAGCTCCGAACACAACAAGTGTCATTCATATCAATCTTGCGGGCCGCATGAACATTAATATTTAATATTAAGACGGGGGCCGCAAATTATCGTCCCGGGGGCCGCAGTTGGCCCGCGGGCCGCGAGTTTGAGACCCCTGCTGTACAGATAATTGTCCGTGAAAGTTGTTTTCAGAAATGGTTTCGTATCACACTCTGCAGTGTGAACATAGGCGTAGTATATCGCACTTTTTCTGAACATTATTTTGGGACGTGATGACATCCTTAAGAGATGGATTAGCTCAATAAATACCCAGGCACAGGTCCAACACTCATCGCCCGCCACTGCCATTTTGCCATATGATGCAATATATTTCGATACTACAGTAAACTACAGCCCACAGGTGTCAAAGTCAAAGCCCTGCGCCCAGATCTGGCCCACCACATCATTTTATGTGGCCTGTGAAAGCAAATCAAACATGGCAACTTCCATGATGCTTGCTAAAATATGTACCAACATTTCAAATCTTCATAGGTAATAAATAAGGGACGTTGTAAGCATTTTCTTGTTGCCAAATATCCCATTTTGGTAACTTAAAGAATAGTTCAATAAACTGTTATTCTTGACTTCTTTATATGATCTCAGTCATAATGGCCCTCCAATGGAAATGGTAACTAAAATGTGGCCCGCAATGATAATGAGTTTGACACCCCTGCTATAGCCATTCTAATTACTTACTAAATGTGTGTGACTTCTCAGAAGACAATTGATTGCAGTGGATTTTACTTGGGGGTATAATTGAATTGAATTGAATTGAATTGAATACAACTTTATTGTCAAATGTGCTGTACGTATGTGTAACATACAGCACAGATGAAATTTCTTCCCCCTCAACATAAAACAAGAGGAGCCGCTGCGGGTGTCCGCGCCGCCATCAAAAGAAAAGTTGACCAAAACAATGACAAAATAATACAAGACAATAAATACAAGTATAAGTGTTTAGGGGGGAAATAGTGGTTAGCACGTTTCACAGTGCAGAGGTACCGGGTTCACAGCTCCGGCCTCCCTTTTTTGCAGCGTGGGTTTTTTGTGTCCCACATTCCAAAAACAATGGCAGGCTGAAAAAAAAAACTACATTTATGTTTGTGGCTGTAATGGGACAAAATGTGGAAATGCTAAAAAAATTGTGAAAAAGAATGAATTATTTTCCAAGTGACTGTCATTCAGAATGTAAATTAAAACGCTCTTGTTAAAAGTGGAAACTACAAAAATTGTTTTGTTATCACGTGTGATTTGGTGTGCATAGAACGTCTTCTATGTACCTTGTCTTACAAAGTGTATTTAACACACACAATCTCCATCCCCACCTTAGATAAGTAATGTTTGAAACCAGTAAGTACAGCAAATGCTTAATTATTCTCTCGACTGCTTAATTTGTTCCTTATTTGTGTTGCACCAAGTGAACAACATCACTTTGTCATGTTAATGATCTTAAAATGTGATTTTCATTGGAGCTAATCTCCATGGAATCTGCTTAAATGCCTTTACATTTGGAGTATTTTGTCAGGTTTTTTTTTTTAATATCAGAACCATCTGCTTCAGTTTTCCTCACCAACCCCCTATATGCACCTCTCTCTCTCTTTCTCTCTCTTGCCATCACTCTGCCAGTCTTTCCACTGGGAAAAGCTAGCCAACATTGTGATAGGACACATTAACGGCCATTTGTAGTCAGACAGGCTGAGCTCTCAAGATCCAGCTTGAAGGTTATTTGAATAAAACTACAAGTAATACGGTTGAAATAAGATGACAGTAGGTCGCATTGATAGATTTTCCTCTCGCTGTTCTGTTTTTTTTTTTAAACCACAATACATGCCCAAATGGTTGATTTTCATATGATTTTACTCTCTGGCACCCACAAGATAATCTATTGTTGCAGTGAGAGAGTGTTGATTGCAAAGCAACACAATAGCACACATTAAATCCTATCATCACTTTGCATGTGTCAGTCAAGCCAATGGCACAATTTGTTTTCGACACCAAAAGTGAATACGACCTGACAAACGTTTTCACAATGGTCCTGTTTCAAAGCAGTATCGGGAGTAAGTGATGAATAACCATTCAGTCTGGTAGCTTGGGTGCCACTGACTGCTGCTGAGATATAAATATTCTGTGATGAATTTGTGAACAAACTCCTACAGAGTTCCCCAAGTATGGATGCAGCCCATTTTTATTTGGCCTTGTTTCAGCGAAGTTTGATTCATACAGTACGGTGGGTATTGATTGTTACGGATACTTGGTTTAATATTACATTTGCAACTTCAACAAATACAGTTCCCATATTACCCAACAATCAACGTTAGGCTAATTGAAGAAAAGAAATTGTTCATAGCTGTGAATGTGCATGTCAATGGCAGATTTTTTTTCCCCCTTTGGGTCTGCGGTTGGCTGGCGCCCAAAATAAATTGGGATCGGCTCCAGCTCAACCGTCACCCTCATGAGGAGAAGTGGCATCGAGAATGGATGGATATTAACTATCTTGGTGCTGTCAAATCAATCAGTTCAGCACTTTGTTGACCGGTGCGGACCAGCTTTTGATTAGTTTTATGACGAGTTTGATGACAAATCTTATGTTTGACAAACTTGTCAAAGTGTGTGATCAATAGACTTCAGACTAATGCTGTACGTTAATACCAGACACATATTTAACCATTCGCTCGACGTAATCCAATACGTATAGAGTCAGGGCGCAGTGGCATGAAATGGGGAAGACAAGTATGACGCTACATGAATCAGAAGAATCAGATAACATTGTACTATTTGCACAACATGATTGTAAATAAAGTCGGACATGAAAAATGTAATACATGTCAGGGTTAAAGCAATGCATGGTTGCTAAAAATATTATTTAAATAAATACATACATATTTCATTGTATTTTCTAACTTTAATAAGTTCAGAGAAACCAATATACAGTGAAACTCCTCTAGAACGAAACCTACATGGGTGAAAATACCCTCTAATGTGAAAACATCTTCATGCATTAACACATTCCCATTCTCCTGCCCCCCATATGACAAAAAAAACCCTGTTGCGTTTACGAAATCTTTTTCTCTATCCACTTGTGACGAAAAACATCAAATTTTCTTTTGTAAATGAGTATTTCTTTTTTTAAACATTTTTTTTTTTAAAGTTTTGAGCATAGTCTGTCAACCACATTAGTGTCCTGTTGCTGAATAAAATGTTTTGGTTCATATGCTTTTGTAAAGGTTGGTCAGGACTAACCTTCGTAGACCAGGTGCCTTGAGTTGACATCGGAAAGGAACAGGCGCCCTGAGATACTACGTCGCAGGAACAGGGACAGTGGGCTGCCACGAAATAGGAATTGGGTCTGCAAAAAAACCCTCATCAGCAGGAGGAGGATGGCAGCAAACAGACTGTTTGCGTTCCGGGCGATGCTGTGGACTCCCCGCTGGGTCCTTCTTCAGTCGGATCATTACGTCTTTGTTTTCTGATCATGTTGATGGTTAGAGGAAAACAATGCGCATCAAATGATGAAAAATACTTAATTAACAAAAAGCAAGACTGGTCACCCATATAATCTGACACAAAGAGACAAAAAGTTTAGTTGAATGCAACTAAATACAAGCAAACTGGCGAGACCGCGAGGCACACCTGGACAAGAAACGAGTGGCTGGAGAGAGCTGATTAATTAGACACAGGGCTGATGAAAACGAGCATAAATGAAAACCTAACGAGTTGACGACGTGAACGAGAGACAAAGGACAAAAGGACATACTGTAGCATCAAATGAAGCGAAAAAATGCAAACGTCGAGAAAAACGGCAACTGTGACAGACGAATGAGATCCATCTTGGTAATTCTGTCCAACTTCTTCCTAATGTTGTATTTGTTTTTGGGGTTTTTTCTCAGGTCATGGGATGAGTTTCATGCCTGCGCCAATGTGGCAATGGTCGGCTGTCCGGAGGAAGCGGCGAGCGTCTGGGAGTCTCTCCGCCAAGAATCCAAGAAGATGCAGTTTTCAGGAAACCTCTACGACATGTGTTCCAACCGCGACAGTCACACATTAACCACAGCATACCCGCGTGGCTCCCACATCCAAGGAGAGCTCAACCAAGAGTCTCTAAGAGGGCGAGTCAGTCGTTTGGCAGCCACCTACTACCTAATCATGCTTCTGTCTCCTCTGATGTTGCTGTTTTGAACAGAACTGTCTCAATCGAATGGGACTGATGTAAATACGACATGAACTTTGTGCATTTTCGCCTCCAAATTTTCTCACTGTCCAACTTTTCCTAAACGCCAGAAGAGAAGAATGCATGCTTTCTTTCTGAATTTCATGAATCCTATTTCTTACAGATTTCAAGTGATACTGTCGTGAGCTGCAACCGTGTAGTTGGGGGGGAAAAAAGGACACCCTATATATAACCTGTCTTTATGCTTTTATTTGTCCCTTAAAGTTGGTCAAAAGGACAAAGCTATGACCTGTATCCAGCGGCCTGTTCAAGTTCATCAAAACAGCAGACGACAGGGCAATTGCCTGGTACAAGCTTTTCACTGAATCTTTTTCAAGACGAACTCCAAGGATTTTCACAGCCCTTAGAGGGCGCCGCTTTTCCTGATCTTTAAAGGTGCATGTGTCAGTATCAAGTACGTAAAGCATGATAGGCTATACCTTAATTAAACTGCAAGGTTCTTTTCCTTCATGCTCGGCTCAGCTATCTGATACCGTGAGGTGTGGGGATGAGTGTTCCGCTGCAGCCACAAATTGTCACTGTTCTCCAGAGATTCCATGCTTGATAAGACAGACCCATTTATGAGCCATCGCATGAAAGTACTGGATTGATCGCATCGAATCCCCCTGGAATTTAAAGCTGTCGCACACATTTGATCTCACTCAAAACCATGTGCTGTCAAAGGATGTAATTATGCTCTTCACAATTTGTTGTGACTTAACGTGTTGGTTTAAAGCTATAGATAAAGTGTTTTCGATGTACAATGTTTTACTTTTCCAAATAGAAATTCTCTTTACACATGTTTTTTTTTTAAATGTATTATTATTTAAAGGTTTATAGGTCACGATGGGCGGGCAGTGGGGCTTCAGGTTCCACTCAGTGACGGTGTGAACGTGAGTGTGAAAGGTTTTCTGTCTCTGTGTGCCATGTGACGGACGAGCTGGAGCCTATCCCAGTTGATTTGTGCCGAGATAATATGGGATGTGAGGTTAACAGGCAGGTTTTGGGGATATGGGAGGAAGCCAGACTACCTGCAGCAAATCCAGACAGGTGTGGAGAAAACATATAAACTCCACACAGCATGGCCAGAGCTGAGATTCGAACACTGAACCTCAGAAGTGCCAGGCAGCGGTGCAAACCACTTGGTTACTGTGCCGCCAACGCATCAATTAAAAAATACATTCATTGTAGCACAGTGTGAGGGATTTTTAAAAAACGAAATTGTGTAAAAAAAACAGACCAAAATGCTGGAATGAATCATTTCTCTTCGACTTTCATGGACTAGTTTTTTAAAGAACATTAACACTTACCCCGTTTACATTTGACAAAAGGAGAATTAGCTTAGAGCTATTGATTATTTGCTGAGATGACACAGCAGTTTCCTATACAAGCGTTACAACATACGACAACTTTTAGGTCACTGCTATGTGAGAGCGTGCTTGAGCTGGGGTTTTTTTTTTTTTAATTGGTTCTTACCCAGGTCTGGAATACTCCAGGGATCCTCCTTGGCATCCTGCACAGTAGCTTTACATTATGGGACCAATATGTGCTTCTGACTGCACTGCAGCCCGATCATAAGCAAGTGTATTTCATGCTCCGGGAAGTGTAGTTTGAGCCTGCAGGCGTGCTGAAATGTTTGTTATTCTAACTGACTGCCGGGGATAGTTTCTACTGTCTGGCTGAGGATCAGAAATATTGTCACATTGCAGTCAGATGGGGGAGAAAAGAGGAGCCCACTTTGAAAACAAACACTTTATGTTCTCAGTTCAGATGCACCAAACTGAAACTATTTGTCTAGCATCGCGTGTTGAAATGAGAGTTCCTTTTTTTTTCTTGTTTTTACCGAAAATAAATCAAAGCTGTCCGACTTGAAAGCAGCATACGGGAATCTGTCGAAGCACGAAATGACCCCTCCAAGGCATAAGTAGAAGCACTTTGCAAAAGGTGAACAGTAAATAAATAACTGTGACAAGGAAGATCTCAAGAAAGACATTTGGATTTCACCATGCATTGAGTCTGTTGATCTAACTAGCCAGAGGCAAGGTTATACATTTTATCTACAGCGCGAGGAGATCAAGAAAGGCACTTTTCAAATGTGGCATAGATGGCATGGTATTTGCCCAAAGTATTTTTGGATATTCATGTCAAAAAGAAGTCTTTTGAATTTTAAACTTCAAGAGATTCCTGTTTACACGAGCTTCGAAAACACCGGATTTGCGTTGCTAGAACGATAAACTCACACTCTATGTAGCGGAAGAAAGTCATGGGTAACGAAAACGACAACAACTTCAAGGTTAAAGACAAAAGGAAGAGCGAAGCATGATGGTGACAAAGCTATCAAAATGAAAAATCTCCACTCTTCCAATTTTAACATAGGGGACTTCACCCAGAGATATGCTTGAGTGGCTTGGAGAAGGTATGCTAGTTTTTAACTTTAATTAAACCGTCAGATTTAGTACTGAGAGGCCTTAATCACAGAGCTGGAGCAATTTGGAAACAACCGTTATGCAGATAAGTTGTTGCCCTATAGGAGGACACATCGGCATGAGTCATGAAGAGTTGGATATGTACGATTTTATGTCTTACATGCAGGATACATACTAGGTTACATGTACCCGGGTGATTACCGGATTGGCCCGAATATAAGACGGTGTTTTTTGCATTGAAATAAGACTGAAAAAGTGGGGGTCGTCTTATATTCGAGGTCTAGACATTATACCCACTCACGACGCTAGATGGCGCCAGATACCATTGAAGCGAATGCTGAACTTGACTCCTCAGTCCAAAGCGAACCCCTGTCACGAAGAATAAAAATAAAAAATAGCGATAAGAAAGAAAATAGAAGAAAATAATAGATGAGATAACAGAAAATGGAGAAACGTTGCGACAATCTGAAGAAAAGTGGGTCGAAGATCGGCCAGGTTAACCGGCAGCTGTGGAGAAGTTATGATGTAATTTACATTTCAAAAACCAGAAGCTATTCATTTACGAATGTGATTGCACTTTAGATTTGAATGATGCAATATAACATGCTTTTTCTCTCAAATATATTGTTATAATCATTTGTTTCAGATGTACTGTAATTATTTTCTGTATAAAAATGTATTTGGTGTTCAAAAAGTCTTTTTTCAAACTTGAGTCTTGAAAAAGAGGGGGTCGTCTCATAATCAGGGCCGTCTTATATTCGGGCCAATACGGTATATAGCGGGTGCCCCCAAGGTTTGACATCAATTTGCAGGATTTGGCACATCTTGCTGAAATAACATCAATGTTTCTTTTCAATATTTTCTATTTCATATTTTATTCTTGTTCTGTTTTCAGGTTGAGCCTGCTCGCGTTGACAAACTCAGGTAGAGAATGACTTGTCAGTAAAAATTGCAAGGGTCTATCATTTCCAGCAACTACAGCAGTCATTTTATTTGATGAATGGTGATTTGTGCCATAAATGTCACCATCATTTTTGGAAGGTCCCTAACAAAGACGGTAAGAGAAATACAGTGCCTATATGTAACGACAACAAATGCAGCTGCGGTCTTGACAGAAATGTTTCAAAATTATCCCACGCAGGCTACGTGTGACGTAGTCGCAAATCTAGTTAGCATGAGCGTGTAAGAGCTAAATGTTAAGTGAAGTGTTCGTCTATTATATATAATACGGCATTTGTGCCATTTTTTTTTTACAGCATGCAACAATAATTATTTTAAATCAAAATAACGGACCAGAAAATGAAGCATTTAAATCAGAAATAAAACAAAGGAAAAAGCTCAAATAAAGGGTGAAAATAAAAGAGCTACAGCAGCGACACTGCAACTGAAGCAGAAAAAGAAGACAAAATTTCAACTGGGACTTGAGATTGGCTCGCGTTGGGACACATGTTAAAATCCACATTCTCACTGGTAATGTTTTGTAAAACATGAACGTCACTTCTTGCAAATTGTCAACCACAGTTGGATTCAAAATAGCTTGTAATTACTCATTCCGAACCGACCGGAAGCTTGCGGCATCGTGGCTGAAGTTACTCTTGCCACCGCTAGGGTTACTGGAAATGGTGTTTCAGTAGTCGACCAGCATGCTACACCATAGAGCATTGGTGTCAAACTGAAGGCCCTGGGGCCCAATCTGGCCCACCACATCATTTCATGTGGCCCGCATAAGCAAATCAAACATGTTAACTTCTACGATGATTGCTAAAATCTGTACCAACATTTCAACTTCTCATATTGTCATAAGGCGGCCCGGTAGCCCAGTGGTTAGCACGTCGGCTTCACAGTGCAGAGGTACCGGGTTCGATCCCAGCTCCGGCCTCCCTGTGTGGAGTTTGCATGTTCTCCCCGGGCTTGCGTGGGTTTTCTCCGGGTGCTCCGGTTTCCTCCCACATTCCAAAAACATGCATGGCAGGCTCGTTGGGCACTCTAAATTGTCCCTAGGTGTGAGTGTGAGCGTGGATGGTTGTTCGTCTCTGTGTGCCCTGCGATTGGCTGGCAACCAATTCAGGGTGTCCCCCGCCTACTGCCCGAAGACTGCTGGGATAGGCTCCAGCACCCCCCGCGACCCTAGTGAGGATGAAGCGGTTCGGAAAATGGATGGATGGATATTGTCATAATTAAGTGAGCTATTGCCAGCATTTTATTGTAACCAAAATCCCTCATTACAGTAGTTGACTTCTTAAAATGGAATCACGGTCATAACGGCCCTCCAAGGGTAACGGTCACTAAATGTGGCCCGTGACAAAAATGAGTTTGACACCCCTGCCATAGAGCTACAGTACAATTTCCAGGCGCTACAAAACACAGTACATTCAATGGCGAGCGATGTATTGGAATTTGAGGATCCAATCAGGACATTTCAGCCGCTTAGTGGAAGAGAAATTGAAAGTGAGGACTGTGACAATGCCACTGAGGAGCCTGGATCAGAATCAACACAATGCAGTGCAGAGCGGATTGGAAATCCAGACTAGGATATTTTTGCACCCCTGTGACTCCATATATTTGCTCTAACAACCTCAACTCGATAGCACAACAGCTTTAGAGACATGAACAGTCGGTTGTACTGCGCGTGTGGGAGTCGGTCGTATGATATGTTACATTGTGGAGCCCATCATGAGCTGCATTTTACATGCATGGAAATTGGAGATGTGTATTATATCCACAGTAAAGACAACGGCACTGAACAATGAATGGGGGTGCTTACAACACACTGTACGGAAAGGTCATGTAGGCAGAATAAGTACAGAATACACTACAGGGAATTTCTTTCTTCAATGGTCCAATTCCTAATCAATTTTTTTAGGTCTCACCTCTTGCCTGCGGCGCTTGTTTGCACCACGACAACCAGGGATATTCCTGCTGCCCGTGCGGGTTGAGATCGGGTTTGCCGAAGGAAAAATCGTTGGCGTAGAAGACAGGTTTAAGCCTGGATCGATCAAAAACTCACGTACCCGATGTTCTCTGCTAAATGTTTGCTGAAGCACATCTGTTCAAATTCATCAGCACAGAGCTTGGAGTACTTCTTTAACAACCATAGTTGACCACGCATTCCTGCCTGCCGTTTGACTTTCAGATCCACTGGTCACGTATTTCTTTATCCTATGGAAAACTGAAGAAACCTTTGCCACACAATGACTGAACCACCATTTAAGTGCTAAAGCACACGGAGAGCAACTGAACACAAAGAGCACACAACCACAGGAGCCATGAAATTGTTTGGCTTCTGTAATGTCAGAGCTCCAGAGATACTTGAAGATGAGAGGGCACAAGCTTCAAACCGCAGACGACACATTCTGAATTGTATTTTTGCATTGTCAAGGAGTTCTAGGAGGTCTCTAGAACAAACTTTTCAATCTCTGCTCTCTGACCTTTAAGACAATCAGGAGGCTGATTCCATCTGCGTGAGGCATCGGGGCTAAAAGTTACTGAACACTGTTTAGTTCTGAAGCGAGACGCTATCAATTTACCGCTTCCAAGCGATCTCAGCACCCAACTGGGTTTAAATAGATCACACATGTATATCGGCCCCATGCCGTGTAATAGACTAACAATGACACTTTAACAATCAATTCTGTAAATAACAGATAGCCAGGGTAGGGATTTAAGGACAGGAGTGATATGGTCAGTTACTCTCGAGCTGGTTAAAACTCTGACAGCGGCATGGTGAATAAGATGAAGTTGCCTTTTTAGGAGGGCCAGATAAAAGAGTGATACAGTAGTCCAGCCTACTGGAGATGAAGGCATTAATGAGCAGGCTTGGTGAGTAATAAAATACATGTTCCGGATTTATGTATTCAGGATACAAAAAAAATGTAATTATTCTTTTGTGGTTACAGAAAAAAAAATACGCAATCAGATCATAGGTGCATTTATCAAAATTATTTTACAGAATTCAATTTTTAATGTGGGGAGAGAGATGGCGCAGTCAAGTCCTCGATCACCTGCTCTTAACTTGTTGGCCAACTTCCCGGCGTTAAGTGGATAACTGTTTACAGTGTTTGTCCTACTAATGGGGCGGCCCGGTAGTCCAGTGGTTAGCACGTCGGCTTCACAGTGCAGAGGTACCGGGTTCGATCCCAGCTCCGGCCTCCCTGTGTGGAGTTTGCATGTTCTCCCCGGACCTGCGTGGGTTTTCTCCGGGTCCTCTGGTTTCCTCCCACATTCCAAAAACATGCATGGCAGGCTCGTTGGGCACTCTAAATTGTCCCTAGGTATGAGTGTGAGCGTGGATGGTTGTTCGTCTCTGTGTGCCCTGCGATTGGCTGGCAACCAATTCATGGTGTCCCCCGCCTACTGCCCGAAGACAGCTGGGATAGGCTCCAGCACCCCCCGCGACCCTAGTGAGGATGAAGCGGTTCGGAAAATGGATGGATGGATGGATGTCCTACTAATGGGTTATAAATATTCTTTGAACAGCCTACCTTATAGAGGTATTTTGCCAGACAAAAAAATATTAGAAATATGAACAATTTGTTTCCTTTTGCATCCTTTTATGTGTCAGCCTGCCCATGAGTAAGGAAACAGTGAGGTCTTTAAGTGTTGAACTCAAGAGTTGTGGGAAATTCTTTTTCAGTGTTCAAAGGGAATCGGGATAGTAGTCAAAATTTCAAACACCGAATATGTTGTTGGTGCACATGTTAGGACTCATTATTGACTTGCATGAGCTCTAAGTGATCCAAAATTCCACACGTATTATTTTCCACAAAATAACAGAAATGAAATCGTTTCCTTCTTTTTTCTTAAAACACATCAACCAAAATGTGGTTGAATATAAATTTGTCTTCCGAAATTTTGAAAAAGAAAATCTTTTAAAAATCAGTCACGTGTTGGTGTGAATTGACTCCTTTTGCACATCAAATTTCACGCGCACATTGTGCCATTTATTAATGGGACAAAGTTTCTATTAATAAAACGTTTACCGGGATATCTATTACGTCATCCCAAGTTTCATTCCCTCAGGACACTTGTGGCAGACGCCACTTTAAACCAGCATGGAATGAACCCCAAATGGAACGGACAGAAATACAACTATCAATGTGCATGCGTATGAGCAAAATGTTACAGACTTGGGCATCTGTTGTGCAATTCAGATACTGTGAATTGAAAAGCTGCCGACACAATATTCTATATGCTCTGCAGGTGCCATGTTTAAATCTTCTTTCATTGTAGTTGTTTTATTTCACAGCAGACATTATCAATATGTACAGTGCAAATACCGTACAATAGGAATATAACGCGACGGTTTTCACAATGACAGAATTGAGGGAAAATGCAAATTAAGCACATATTCCACCCCCCCACCCCCTCCTCCCTCACCTCCCTGAAATATTAACCTTGTACAGTAGATAGTCTCTTTGTGTTTTCAATTTAGCTGGTTGACAGGGGAGCAGAGTACAGGACGTACTTGTCACGACGTACTTGTCACTCTGGTAGAAAATGGCTCGTTGAGTTGATCATCATCCAGCTTTTTATACGTGTATTGTAGCAGATGTTCAATGTGTATCGACTAGCATGCGGTGGAATACTTTCGATGCCTGTTAGTATTGCAGCACCTCTAAAGCTGTGGGACAATTCATTCGAGTAACTCTTTATACCTGCACCAGGATAATAGGCTCAAGCAATGCATTATTGTGTAACTCCCTTGCACCAGCAGCAGTGCCGTTCTCATCTGAAACAACAGACATACTCAAACGTGACATTTGTGAAAGATGGAATTTTCCAAAGTGTGATGCATGTACACAGATCACATGACATGGATTCTCCCCACATACGAGAAATGACCTTGGCATTTCAAAAGGCGCTGTAAATACTGTGCACCGAGGCATATTTTATTCCCGAAAGATTGTTCCACTCTCAAAAGCAACCTTGTGTGATTGTAAAGAAAACAAATCTGTTTGTGCTTTAATGTCTGCTCGTGCTTGTCACTGGGCCGCCTTTTCTCCTTTGTTGTCCTCCAAATATCTTCCATACATCCCACTATGTTTTGCTACCTTTATAGAAAAGGAATTAAACTGGTTCTGACTAAATGATTGTTTGTCATCTCATATGTCGATGTGCAGTGAAACCAAGTTTGACAACAGAATTTCTATTCACATCAAGCTGAGTTCAGTCTTGAAAGCTGTGGATTGGCTGGCGACGGTCATGTTCCTGTTTGCTTTTGGTTTCAGTTTCCGGCGAGAGTTGTGGGCGTTTTCCTCTGCCGCCGCACCTGTAACGTATTACCATCAGGGGACTACTTAAGGACTGCTACACCGACAGTTTAGCGTCGGATTATTCGCCCCGTCTTCCAGCCCATCTACCAGGTGCTTATTGTCCAGACGTTCGATTCTTGCTCATGTCGTCTTTATCCATGTGTAACCCGTCGTGTCCGACTGCGTTGTGTTGAAGAATATAGAGGGCTCCGTCCTTTTAGCAATTACCCACAATGCACTACCGGCGGCCATATTGGAGGGCTGTTATAAACAAGTAATACACATGCTTGTGTATTACTTGTTTATAACAGCGTATTACGTGTGTATTACTTGACGGAGCCCTCTATTGACGACGCACGGCAGGATTTCTTGTATTGGCTGCGTTTAATCGTCTCAATCAAAATGAAGAAAATAGCAGAAATCAAGTTCCTCCCGTCAATTAGAGTGATACAACGTCCCCCTATCCATGGACATTCAGAGAAAAAGGCTCTAATAATACAACATACCTGATGAAAATAGCAGAAAACAATGTTCTGTCGTCAATTAGAGTGATATACAGCTTGCCCCTACACAAACTATATGGCACGGCAATGGATTCAACTTGTCAATGAAAACAAACGTTTTTCCAACTCTAAAAATGCTTCCCTCCCCATGGACATCAAGAGAAAAAGGAGAGAGTCGAAATTAAAAGAGGCAGTGCCACATTAATTATAGAAGTAGGGGAACACAAACACCTGTGTGGGTTTTCTCTGGGTACTCCGGTTGGTTTCCTCCCACGTTCCAAAAACAAATGGTTTCCTCTCCTTCTAGCCTGCTAGCTTGCTGACTTACAATACTGTACAAGCACTAAGAACACAAAAAATCAGATACTATACTTTTTTAAAAATCTTTTTTTAATCTTATTTTCCAGACCTTAGTTTAAGCCATCATGACCATTAATACTCTTTTACCTTTCAATAGTAGTGTTATGGAGACAATGTCAACCGTAACTTTGTTTCAAGCAACTTGTATTTGTTACACATTGGTAATTCAGTTATTTGTTGTGGTTTTTTTTTTTAAAGGCAGCAACATTAAAAGATTTTTTAATGTGCATATTTTTAAAGCACAGTTGACATACTCTTTTTGTTGTGTTGCTGATGGCAGCCCGTTTAAGAGGACCCTGAAGGTGAATTAGTAAAACAGCCCTTATCCTTTCCCACAAGTTGCTCAGATAATAATAATAATGGAGCTCTTTGCCGTGACGACCATGGACTGACGTTGTTCTGTAAAAGTGGGGCAGAAGTGCAGAACAGCTCACACACAGACAGATTCTCAGAAATAGGCCCATTATGAAAGATTTGCTAGGCTGGGCAGACATGACAGTGAACATGTCTGATTTCAAAGTGCTTGGCCACATCTGGCCAATACAATTCTATATTCATATAGGTTTGGATACTTTTTCTTAAGGTCACCTTGTGAGTAATCAAAATGCAGGCAAGCACCTCTCTTGCTAGATGCAATTTCTTTTGTCCGCAGTAGGATTTAAACCACGACCCTCGACATTTGAAGCCCAAGTTCTTATGGATGACCAGCTACTATAGACCGTACGAAGATTGTTACAAACACCACTTTTGCCGGACAGACCAAAAAGGTGTTGCTGCCTTGGTTATTTAAAAACACAATCATAAATATCCTTGAGCTCAAAGAATTAATTGTGAAGTACGCAGAGACATATATTTGCTGCAAGACAACATGTAGAGCAGCTAATATGTTTGGCAAAATTATTTACTGTTACATACAGTTGGCCTTTGTACAGAATAACCACAGAAGCAGGTTCATTAAATGTGAAAATATGCAAGTTTAATATAGTGTTGATTTTTTCAGGAATACAAAAGAAAATGTTGAATATTGTTCAGATATATCCATCCATCCATCCATCCATTGTCCGAACCGCTTTATCCTCACTAGGGTCGCGGTGGGTGCCGGAGCCTATCCCAGCTGTCTTCGGGCAGTAGGCGGGGGACACCCTGAATTGGTTGCCAGCCAATCGCAGGGCACACAGAGACGAACAACCATCCACGCTCACACTCATACCTAGGGACAATTTAGAGTGCCCAATCAGCCTGCCATGCATGTTTTTGGAACGTGGGAGGAAACCGGAGCACCCGGAGAAAACCCACGCAGGCCCGGGGAGAACATGCAAACTCCACACAGGGAGGCCGGAGCTGGATTTGAACCCGGTACCTCCGCACTGTGAAGCCGACGTGCTAACCACTGGATTACCGTGCCGCCCCTGTTCAGATATATGAAGCACTAAATCAAAGGGTTGTGTTTACATCTAACCATCCCTTTCCAATGCTGCTTATCCTGAACAGGGTCGAGGAATGGGATGCAAAAGTCGGGTGGGAAACCGGACTACACTCTGAAGTGGCCGCCAGCCAGTCGCAGGGGTTTGTTTAAACACATAGTGATGTCGTTGCAGGGCGGCCCGGTAGTCCAGTGGTTAGCACGTCGGCTTCACAGTGCTGAGGTACCGGGTTCAAATCCAGCTCCGGCCTCCCTGTGTGGAGTTTGCATGTTCTCCCCGGGCCTGCGTGGGTTTTCTCCGGGTACTCCGGTTTCCTCCCACATTCCAAAAACATGCATGGCAGGCTGATTGTGAACTCTAAATTGTCCCTCGGTGTGAGTGTGAGCGTGGATGGTTGTTCGTCTCTGTGTGCCCTGCGATTGGGTGGCGACCAATTCAGGGTGTCCCCCGCCTACTGCCCGAAGACAGCTGGGATAGGCTCCAGCACCCCCCGCGACCCTAGTGAGGATAAAGCGGTTCGGAAAATGGATGGATGGATGGATGATGTCGTTGCTTGAAAATGGCCATGTCCTATCAGAGCTTGTCTGTTAGTCAAAAAAAAGTCTCCGTTTCACCCATGTTAAACCCGTCACTTGTGTACACCACTTTTTCCTGCTTTTGGAATTAGTTCCAATTATCTGACAGCTTAGTTGACTCATATTTAACACAAATGTTTTTTAACATGAATGTTTCTCAACAACGAAAATGTGTGAATTTGAGAAAACGTTCCTATTTTCTGAGCAGCAGTACGTCATAAAACTCCTTTTTGAGGATGATTATTTCACATCGAATCATCTAAACACTTATCAACATAAATAAATCCATCCATCCATCCATTTTCCGAACCGCTTTATCCTCACTAGGGTCGCGGGGGGTGCCGGAGCCTATCCCAGCTGTCTTCGGGCAGTAGGCGGGGGACACCCTGAATTGGTTGCCAGCCAATCGCAGGGCACACAGAGACGAACAACCATCCACGCTCACACTCATACTTAGGGACAATTTAGAGTGCCCAATCAGCCTGCCATGCATGTTTTTGGAATGTGGGAGGAAACCGGAGCACCCGGAGAAAACCCACGCAGGCCCGGGGAGAACATGCAAACTCCACACAGGGAGGCCGGAGCTGGATTTGAACCCGGTACCTCAGCACTGTGAAGCCGACGTGCTAACCACTGGACTACCGGGCCGCCCACATAAATAAATCAACATTTAAATTAGTTAAAATAATGAAACTTCCTGTCAATGCAGTTTTCAAAAGTAACACGACAAAATATTGTGAATGCGTTTCACGTCTGTGTACAGTTTTCAGCTTGAATTAATTAGAATAATTAGTTTGTATGTCGAAGAGTCACACCTTTGAATTACAATGTTATTTTCTTTCTTAATCAATCAAGGATTTGTTATACACAAATATAATTGTTAGACTATCAAAGATGGAAATGGTAGGTTGACTTTAAACCATTTTCAAAACTCTTTGTTCAGAGAATTGATGGTTAATTAATCCATTACCCGCCGCCATACCCCCACACCCCCAATATATCAGTTGAGATGTGGAAAGTGGTGTTGAGTTGAAGCCACCAGAGGAGCCGTTGCTTCCTTCCTGTCTCTCTCTTCTCTTCCCTTGTTGGACCCTGATGAATATCCAGCTCTATCTCGCTGATCTTTGACCTGAACTTCTCTTTGTTCTGTCTTTGTTTTTTTTCTTGTGGCGGCCACCACAAAGACGAGCAACCGCTAGCATAAATCCAGCCTGGTGTTCTTCTGCAAGGCTTGACACACGTGGCCCACCAAGAACACTCTCCAGCGCGCCTCCAAGCAATCGGAGACCGCAATTGTTTAGGTGCACCGATACATTGAGGCACACCAAACCCCTCACGTTTTCATGAGACTACATTTGTTTCTATGTCCCTTTTTACTCTTCAATTTCTCCCAGACATTTTTTTAATGACCTGACTGCGAGACTCAAATCAAGAAGGCAAACTTCCCCGCATCTCCTTCATTCGGGAATCAAATCCAGATAATGTGTAAGTGCAACATTTGCAGAATTTACCAGATTGTGTACAAATTGGTACTTAAAATGGGTTTAAGTGATTAATGAGTCTGACGTTTTTCCTTTTAGAAAGTGAACACTATCTCCTGCAAAGATCTGTTTCTTTTATTTTTTATTTTATTTTATCCTGCGAAGTTCTCATTATTTCCTCATTACTTATTAGGTTAGGTTTTTTGTGACATACCTCTTCCAATTCCCATGTAGATGTACAGATTAAACGCACGCATCATAAAAAACTCCATAAGATACTGTATGTGTGTGTGTGTGTGTGTGTGTGTGTGTGTTTGGATAAAGGTTATTCATCTCTCAGCTTCAAAACCAAACCACAACTCTCAGCCTACTAATTAATAAGTGATTTCAATTTTTTTTTTTTTTTTGGGTGGAATTACCCTTTTAAATTTAATCCAAAAGCAGGTGTGGTGCCCCTGGAGGCATTTGATTTTTTTTTTGCAGGCAGTAAACTCAAACTGCCGTTAATAATTTATTAAAAACAATCAACTTATTATGGCTACAACTTGTACCACTGAATGTTTGTCTAATTCCTAGTTAATTGGTCTCAGCTCATAAATGCATAGTCATGAACCTACTTTATTATCATTATGTTGCATGCTAAAATGCTATCAGCTCAACTGAAGTTGAACAAAGGCTATTCAAGCCTTTTTGTATTTAATGCCCTGTGTTTTTTCTACAGGAAATGCTAAGATTAAGTTAAAATTTTTATTTGTTTGCAATTGAACAACTGAAAATGTTTCTAGACAGGAAAATAGTTGGCTGCTATGCGAGGTGTTGATTTAAGAAATAAAACCCGTTGAACACATAAAAAAGGAAAGTTGTTCGTTATAAACTGAGCTGTTTGAAGTAAAAACAATCTTTACCGAAATACACGATGAGGCTACAGAATTTTCTGGATACTCGAATACTGTACTGATATTTTCTGTAGCTGCCGCCCTACACTCAACCTCTGTGTTATATTATCATCTTTTTATTGTTTATGGAAAAACCCTTGAAAATAAGAGTACCGTATTTTCCGCCCTATAAGGCTCACCTAAAAGCATTCATTTATCTCAAAAGACGATTGTGCACCTTGTAATCCGATGCGTCTTATATATATATATGTATATATATATACATATATATATACAGTATATGCAACGATATTCTGATTTCTTAGACGTAGTACGTATTTTAAATGTTCTGTAAAACGTTTTGTTACAGCAGCATCGGTTGTGAAAGCGCTATAAAAATAAAGCTGTATTGTATTGTATTACCTTTAGTGTAGCCCCATCTAGTGGATGCATAATGTAACCGCAGCAATGATTGTAGCTTCTCTTGCATGCGCCTTAGAATGCAATGCACCCTATATATGAAAACAGTTTTAAAATAGGCCATTCACTGAAGGTGCACCTTATACGCCGAAGCACCTTATAGTGCAGACAAGCAACAACTGGCGAATGCAAGGCGAGCAAGGAATAAATGAGAGCAAAAACAAATAACGTAGCATCTCCCTTCCATTTCTTCCAGTTCTAAATACCCCTCATACGTTAACACTCAATAGGTATGTTGCAGGAGACTCCACAAACCAAATCTCTTCCAGTACTGTAGTCCAGTAGACTGTAAACAGAAAGTAAAACAGAGCAGGACTGCAATCACACAGAAACATGAGAAGTCAGAAATGTTACGACCTGCAAAGCAAGTGCTAAAGGAAGGCGAGCTGGCATTACAGGGCAAACTAAAACCAGGTAAAATTTTAGGTAAGTGCCAATTTTACTCAAGCAAAACAAGCACTACTAAATAAAAGTGGTTAGCAGTGCTTCCATCAGAGGTACGGGTTCGATAGCTCCGGCCTCCCTGTGTGGAGTTTGCATGTTCTCCCCGGGCTTGCGTGGGTTTTCTCCGGGTGTCCGGTTTCCTCCCACATTAAAAATATGCAAACAAATTGTCAGGTGTGAGTGTGACGTGGATGATTGTTCGTCTCTGTGTGCCCTGCGATGGCTGAACTGACAGGGTGTCCCCCGCCTACTGCCCGAAAAGCTGGGATAGGCTCACACTAGTGAGGATCAAGCGGTTCGGAAAATGAATGAATGAATAAGATTAAAGGTTACACATACACTCAATGATGAAACATGGAACACAATACTTGAGCGAAAGGGGCAATGCATTTTTACAAACGTGTAATAAAATGACTTTGTAAGGTCGTTCATCTTCACTGAAAATCAAAACAACTTAATGTACTGTACTATATAGTACACAATGAACGTTAAAATCCTTTATGACACATGCTTTGGTGTCCATGAATGTCAAGTTTTAATCACCATCCACATCACATCGTACAACTTTAAAAGCTCATCTTTGTGAATTGAATGCGCGCGTGTGTTTCTGTGTACAGTAAACAGGTTAAGTTGGGTAAGGTGAAAGCCTCGTATGAGGAGTGACTTGGAGTTATTTGGATGGCTTGGCCAATGAATATTTCATCAGAGTTGGATGCCTCAGTAAACAGAACAGCGGCAACTGTTGATGATGTGAAGAATAATTCCCAGAACTCCTTGAGCTTACACAGTAGGTGCGTAAGCATATGTAATCACACATTTGAAAATGGCACAGGCGGATAGTGGGTTGTGTTGAGACAGCTGAAGCTCAGGCAGTCATCGCAACTCTGAAATCATGTTTTATGACTACTAGCCATCTACTACTGTTTGTTTTATCCTCATTTTGTATTTTTTTCCCCCCAAAGGCAGATGCCGACCGAGGCAGACGGATGCAAATGAAGATAAAGCAAGCCAGCAGTGCATGCAGCAAAAACGGGTATACAGTATACCACTTTTATTATTTCTCAACCAAAAAAAATGCTAATTGCTTTTTGTAACACTCTGAAAATAAATCTAAAAAAAATACACCTACAAAAATTCAACTTGTTTTCTTTTTTTTTTGCTCTAAATTTAATTATGTACAGATTGAACAACTCAAAATGTGTATTCGTCAATCACAGGCATGTTTTATTTTCAGAATCAGATTTATTAGCCATGTATGCAAGAAACACACAAGGAATTTACTTCCCAGTTCCAACCCGTTCAGAGGAACACAGCCCTGCCCGTCTTGTGTGTTTGCTCTCTTAGAGAGGCGGCCCGGTAGACCAGTGGTTAGCACGTCGGCTTCACAGTGCAGAGGTACCGGGTTCGAATCCAGCTCCGGCCTCCCTGTGTGGAGTTTGCATGTTCTCCCCGGGCCTGCGTGGGTTTTCTCCGGGTGCTCCAGTTTCCTCCCACGTTCCAAAAACATGCATGGCAGGCTGATTGTGCACTCTAGATTGTCCCTAGGTGTGAGTGTGAGCGTGGATGGTTGTTCGTCTTTGTGTGCCCTGCGATTGGCTGGCAACCAATTCAGGGTGTCCCCCGCCTACTGCCCGAAGACAGCTGGGATAGGCTCCGGCACCCCCCGCGACCCTAGTGAGGATTAAGCGGTTCAGAAAATGGATGGATGGATGGATGGGTTCTTAGAGAGCGCTGCATTGACTTGATAGGTGTGACAGCATGTGCTTCTGTTTTCAGTAGCTTCTCTGGCAAGGACTGTGACAGCTGGCTGTGATTGGGCAAGGAGGCGGAAGCAGATGACGTCACCCCACTCGGCTATTACAACCAAATCTACAATCTTTGTTTGAGTCTAATATTTTATATATGTGTATTTATTTGCATATAAACTTTTATGGGTGTGATTTTTTCTGGTAAATCTTGGTGAAATGATCCATATTCAAGACTGTTTTTTGTGTTTGTTCGCGGATCTGAATTAAATATGAGCAGGGTTGCTTCCATTGTCCATCCATCCATCCATTTTCCTGAACCGCTTTATCCTCACTAGGGTCGCGGGGGGTGCCGGAGCCTATCCCAGCTGTCTTCGGGCAGTAGGCGGGGGACACCCTGAATTGGTTGCCAGCCAATCGCAGGGCACACAGAGACGAACAACCATCCACGCTCACACTCATACCTAGGGACAATTTAGAGTGTCCAATCAGCCTGCCATGCATGTTTTTGGAAAGTGGGAGGAAACCGGAGCACCCGGAGAAAACCCACGCAGGCCCGGGGAGAACATGCAAACTCCACACAGGGAGGCCGGAGCTGGATTTGAACCCGGTACCTCAGCACTGTGAAGCCGACGTGCTAACCACTGGACTACCGGGCCGCCCCTTGTCTATACAGTATATCGAAATGTTTTATTCTGTAGTGTAGGATGTTGTATGCACCAAAGAGCAGTATTCTGCCAATGAACCAAGAACAAGAAAGAAAAGGAGGAGAAGAAGCAGCAGAAGCATAGGATGACCATTTAAAGACAGGAGTAGGTGTGCAAGGTACCGGTAATTGGATTGGATTTTAGCCTTGGCCACAATGCGCAGCTGGATTATGGTGAAAGTAAGACATTTAAAACTTTAAATTAAAACTTTTGGGCATTTTGAGAGTCGGTGTATGTGAAATATGAGTTATTTGTGCCAATTAGGATATGAACTAATTATAGCCTCAAATAACTTGGTGAATTTCTTAATGGTGTTAGGTCTGTCAGTGTGTGTATAAAAATGTGACTTTTGTTTTGTTTTAAAGTCACAAGCACAATAAGGCGGAACTGTTATTATCTAGCCCTGCGATTGGCTGGCAACCAATTCAGGGTGTCCCCCGCCTACTGCCCGAAGACTGCTGGGATAGGCTCCAGCACCCCCCGCGACCCTAGTGAGGATGAAGCGGTTCGGAAAATGAATGAATGAATGAATGAATGTTATTATCTATAAAATTAACATAAAATGTGAATTGTGGAGTTCTGGGTGCAGGAAGATCGGAGGCAGTTATTGTGATAAATATTAATTCATCCTCGAATGTATATTTATGTATGAATTTACATAAAATAAATTCTGTTACAAATAAGGTCATGTGTCTCATCAAAATTAAAGCCTGTAATGAATCTTGAATTGTCAGTTTACTGCAACATCAAGAATGAAAGCCCTGTGTGGTTTTTGCATCTTGCTGGATTGGCGGGGTGTATCCAGGTCCTCCAGTGTTTTCCCCATATTCCAAAAACAGGCTTGGGAGGTTAGCTGATTACTCTCAATTGCCCATAGGTGTCAACATGAGTGTAAATTGTTGTTAAAACTACAAGCTGTTGTTTTGAATGGAAACATGAAAGTATGGTATAAAAGTATGGGAAAAGACAGATGTGATCGAAACAATAATTCTGTTACCCCTTTCCGTTTGTCTTTTAAAACGTTTCTTCTCCAAGTAAATGCCGTAAGAGAAATGAATGGAGGGAGATAATGCGGCAGGAGAGGGGACAGAAAAAAAAATGAGTGCGGAAGAAAAAAAAATTCTGAAGGGAAATGAAAACTTGAAGGACATATGAAGATACAGTATGCAAAGGAGGAATGAACACAGGGGGGAGGAAAAGAACAGAACGACAATGAAGGTTATACTAATGAGTGGTTAGACAGTGAGGATGGAGGAAAGTAAAAGGAAAGAGTGCGTGCGTGCGTGTGTGTGTGAGAGAGAGTGAGGGGGTTTGAGACCTTGAGCAGTGTAGTCCCGTGCCTTTGTACTGTGTGTTTCAAGACACACACTTTGAGCAGAGATGATCTTAACTGTAGTAAATTGTCTGCAAGACTCATTTGTGCAGTGGTTTAAAACACCAATCAGAGGCGTGCGCTTCAACACTGTTTTTCATGGCTTTAGTGTTTCAATGCACATTTGTTTGAAATGTGCTAGTGTATGTGTTTGTGTGAATGTAATACTTGTATGTATGTATGTATGGGGACTCTATAGCCTTATCATCCCAGCTCTGACATAACCTTTCCTCTAATTGACTCTACTCACTTGAGCTCTGTCGTTTCTCAGGCCTCGAAAGACATATGATCTCCTCTTGACTCACAGCACGCTCCTCGTAGACCTTCATGCACAACAGGATACACGTTGTCCTTCAGAAAATGAATTTGAATGCAGCATGTACCAGACAGTGTATAATTTGTAATTCCACCTAAAAATGAATTAAGATGCATGGATAATGTAATAGTAGTCAAATTGAAGGGAACAATGTAATCAGGCTGTTCTATTAGATCGTCATTAAAGTTCCCTTTTTTAAATGACACTGTTTTGTCGCATCGCCCCAACTCTTTTTTTGCCAAGGTTATGTTAAATAACTACTGCTGTACAATTGTCAGTTCTGAAACTGTCATTACTTTTTCTTACATTACATACAAATCTACAACTCTATTCATCTGCCTCTCATTCATTTTCAAATCTGTCCTCAGATCATAAGCATTTTAGATCTATCTCAGGTATAGTAAGGTAACAGCAGTGTTTTTTAGACAAAAGGATTATTGCTTTTTTTAATGAACACATACAGACATCAAATATCCACTTGCACACAGACAGGGAAAAATCACACGACACTGCAAGTACCGTATTTTTCGCACGATAAAGTGCTTCGGAGTATAAGGCGCACTTTCAATGAATGGCCTATTTTAAAACTGTTTTCATATGTAGGGCACACCGCATTATAAAGGCGCATAGAATAGAAGCTACAGTAGTGGCTGGGATTGCGTTATGAATCCACGAAATGGAGCTACGCTAAAGGGAATACAACACAATACAGCTTTATTTATATATTTATGTTTGTATGTGAATGGTGTTGTACTTTGGAACAGATTTATTTAAAAAACGCTTGTGAGGAAATCATCAGCACATGTAACTGAATGTTTACAGGTGACTAGTTGGTAATGCGGTGAGTCAAATAAAATACGCAGCGGTTATTTTGCAACTAGTCACCGTTTTGCTGTCAATTGCATGAGAACTACATGTACAAATTCTGCGCTGGTTAAAGGTCCAGTTCGTGCCGTAGTGGGTACAACGGTTGCTCCGAAGGTGCTGCTTAATTCCTTTTCATCACGAGCTCGCTCTGTACCTTTTTGTTTGATTTTATTTATTTATTAGATGTTGGGGCGGCACGTTCGCGGGCGTGCTGGAGCCGAGCCCAGCTGTCTTTGGGCAGTAGGGGACACCCTGAACTGGTTGCCAGCCAATCGCAGGGGCTCTCATCAGTGTAAAATGTCGGTGAATAATTTACGTTCACATGAAATAAAAGTTCATTTTAATCATTCAAAGTTCAATTCAGCCACTAATTTGAATACCAAATAAAGTATTTTTTGAGTGAAATATACTCTACGAAATTTAGTGTGTACAGTACTTATATACACTTATTGTAATCCACTAAACACGTTCAGTTGAAATTTTTCATTTTTCATCAAATACAATACGATGTAATACAATATGAATATGGATGTTGGAGGGAAAGGTAAGCTATTCTCGCTATTGATGCACTAATAAATCATACATATTCATTCAAACATTGTGAACTAAAGTGTGGGCTGGTCTGAGCCATGAATCTTCAGGGTTGAAAATGACTCCCACTCCGACCCTGATGCACACAAATATGCAGGCGCAGCTGCCACTCTACAAAAGCCTGTAGAGAAAGTGAGGGCGGTGACATTCAAAGTGCATCCCAGCTTTCCTCTGATTCACTCAGGGAGCCACTCGATCGCTGTTCAATACTCTCACTGTCCGCACTCACTCACGCGCACACATACACACACACACACACACACACACACGCACACACACACGCACACACACACAGGGACCAAACAAACAGCTCTTAGCAGTATCCTGTTTAGTTGTGAAATCATCCCACTGTCTTCAATGTGCGGTCCTGTTTGAGCTCCATCTTGCCTTCCTTGTTTTGCCCATCGAAATGTAGAAACAACATGCTGAATCATTCAGTGGTTATTCAAAAGCAAAAATAAATTCATGATATGGTCACTGTGCTTAATGGTTGTGTTTAGTCTCAGTCATGTATGAAACAATAAAAAAAAATCATAAGAAAGTCCAGAGGTTGGGGAAAAATTGTACCGTATGATTGTGTGTGTGTGTGTGCTTTTATGGGTTAGAATAAGGTGACCGTGATTAATTTCCCTCTGTAGCTCTGGCTCTAATTCCCGGTTGGGTGGGAATGGTCCCTGAAAGAGTCCCTGTGGAAATCACAGTAGGCAGGAAGGCAGCAGCTTTGAGAAACACTGATGAATTATCTATAGCTGGAGATCGAGAGGGGGAGGGTGTGAGGAGATAGTGAGGCATAGAATGGCAGAAGGAGAGAGACGGGGTTCGGTAAAACGTTAGGTTGATAGAAAATAAGGAATGTTAGTAAAAAGGATGAGATAAAGGAGGGCAATCTAGAGAGTAAAAAACATTTTTGGGGGTTATTTTTTACACAGCAGCAAAACAACAAAAAAACAGTCTAGTTAATTCAGGTAGCAATGGGGACACACAACTGTGTCTCTTAGTTCGGAAGTTGGAGAATAAAATCTTTGCTTTGGCTTTCCCGTGTGAAGTTTGTGCTGGTATAGATGTTAGGCTCATTCAAGACTCTAAATTGTCCAGGGTGTACCTCACCTCTCACACTAAGTCAGTCGAAAGACTATGTTCTATGCAGCCCGACTAGTCTAAACACAACATTCTGATTAATGTTGCATATGTGGAATATGAGGGGGTGGCCATTTTGCCACTTGCTGTCGACAGAAAATGACATCACAGTTGCTCAGGGGTCAGGTAACAACCACTCACAGCTCAGCTTCAGAAAACAAAGTACTATAGTATGTGACTTACATAAGTTGGATCTGAATAACTTATTTTGTGTGTAAAGTGTTTCCATCCATCCATTATCTGATCCGCTTATCCTCACAAGGGTCGCGGAGGGTGCTGGAGCCTATCCCAGCTGTCTTCGGGCATTCGGGGACACCCTGAACTGGTTGCCAACCAATTACAAGGTACACATAGACACACAACCATTTGTGCACACAATCACACCTCGGCACAATCTAGATTCTAGAATGTTCCATTAGCCTGCCATGCATGTTTTTGGAACACAGAAGAAAATCGCAGTACCTGGAGAAAACCCATGCAGGCATAGGGAGAATATGCAAATTCCACACTCATGCAAACTCCGGAATCAAACCCTGCACCTCTGCACTGTGAGGCCGAAGCGCTAACCCACCCGGCCAACCCAAGATGAAAGAAGTAAATAAAATCAAATACAAAAGTACAGAGCTGGACTTGAGCTTGTGAGGATGAGGAATTAAGTAGCACCTTTGGAACTACAGCTTTAACCCTGTTCTTTCATCAGGAAAAAAGGTACATTTCTACCTTTTACCATTCTTTAGAAATACAGCAGTTGAACATTGGTAAGTGCTGGTATGCACAAGCCTTCAGGACCCTATCACTAATGTGATCCGATCACGCAGCCTTGTGATTATGTGATTAGTCCCAGTGATAAAACTATACAGAATAATTACTCAAAACTGAAGTTCACCTTTTGGTATCTTGTAGTACAGTCTTTGTATTTTCCAAATGCGACAAGCAGCTGGTCTCAGTGATTTGTTGATAAGTAGTCTCACTATGAATTTCTCTTCATCTATTTTACCATGACGATATGTACTGTGTGCACATTTTCTTTATTATCTTACATACATTTGTAGTGTCTCACCACTCCCACCAAAGGATTCTAATTTGCATCCTTCAATCCATTTTCTTAAGTGCTTATCCTGTTTAGGGTCACATGGAAGCCTATCCCAATGGAACGAAGGTAAGAGGTGGGATACAGCCTGGATTGCTCACCAGTCAATTACAGTGGAATTGTTAATGGTTTATTGAGTGGGAATTTATTCCATGACAGCTGCGTGAAAGTCATGCATATCAATTACTATGCCATCGACAGCAGCGTGGCTCACTAATCCTGTGTCAAATCAACGCACTCATTTGCAAGCGACATTCCCTTCACAATTTCAGGTCTTACATGACAATACAATATCTATTCGTATTCAAATGTGGCCCAAGGTGATATTTACATATTTTCATATGTAAAACACATACATGCCACCTATCCTTGAAATCGTGAGGTTACTATTCGGTCTTTTATGCTTGAAGTAGAGAGTACTTCAAGTCAGTGAACAGCATGTTTGTAATTGGTGGGTGTAATATGGGAAAGACTTATGTAATGATGTCATTTAACAGTCATTAAGATAGCTGAAAGGAATGGACGTTACGGATACCATTTTTCCATCAACTTTAATCAAAGTCGTGAAGAATAATCCACCTCTCCATTCATTTTCTATACTCTTGATTCTGTTCAGGGTTGCTGGAGCCTTCCCCGTTGACAGACAACTTTTCACACTGAAGTTCAAACCATCACTAAGTGGGAACTGGACCTTTGCTGTGTGCACATAAGTCAAATGTTTGAAACACTTAACCGTCATTGACTCTACAATAAGCAATAAAAGTAAAACAGAGTCAATTGGTTTATATAGCAAATAGTTTGAGATCACCGTAAGCAGAAATATGACATTTAGACTAAACGCAATTTCCTATGGCTAAGATATGAAATAAAAATCTTTCAGCATGAGTTGAAAAGTCAAACCTCCATTATGTAACTTGCACCTCTGGCGAGTCACCCTTCATGTAAGGACACTCTGGATATTCCAACAATGGCTGCACATGTTACTGCAGTGTGTCTTTCTAGCAACAAAGTGCCAACTAGATTTGCAGCAATGAAGTCCCTGAGGAGCAGACCCCAGTCTGTGTTCCCTTCCACACTGCCATATGTATTGGGTTTGTGTGTTGTTTAAAGAAGGCAGTTCTGCCAAACAAATCATGCAAATGAAAAACTATTACCTTCATGCAAATACGATGTGGTGTTGTTTTCAAGATTTTTTTTCTTAAATTGAAATTGAAGATGGTGTTATGCAAGAAATTCATCAATTACTTGAGCTGCTTACCAGATACAACCGATGGGGCCACGCCTACGGAACTTGAGTGGAACAATATTGTGTGGCTCTTTAATATTTCCAGTATTTGCTCTATACAGATATAGCATAGTCTCTGAAAAACGGTTTTCTTGTGGTAAATCTGCACAAATAACCTAGTTTGGATCATCATTGTGCCTGAAAAAGTGCTCCCCACTAATACCGGGAATCCAAACAAAGTGAGCAGAGAGACAGTACTAGTACCAATGTGCTGTACACTGTGTACAGGTGTCTGACTTGAGCAAATGTCCAGGGAATCTTAGTTGCCTTCATCCAAATTTGTCTTGGTTTCTCTCCATCCCCCGAAAGGAAAGTTGTTAGTCATGGTAAAAAAAAAAAAAAAAGATTTTAAAGAATGAACTCCTTTGGTCACATTATTGCTGAACCTACAACTGTTGTTTTTGAGATAATCATTCATAGGTACACTATCTGCAATGCTGCATACATTAGTCAACCCACAAGCACCGAGGCAATTTCATTCTCAGAGATTCAAGCTATACACATAATACAATATTATCCTCTGGGAACTTCCTTTCCTCAGTTGTCTGTGTATATACACATCTCCAGTGCTGCACTGCTATCACTCACACTACGCAAGAGATAGTTGTTGTTTTTTTCCACTGTGATCTCACTGTACCTGCTTCCTCATTGACATTTCTGCAGTGGGGTTTTTTTTTCAGAGATATCATATCTCTGTTACACAGATGACACCTTGATGTACTCCTGGGAAACGTAAGAATTTATAATAGCCATTTGTACTTTATGATTGTCCCTTGAGGCCATGCCTTGAAATGTCTTCCGTACAGACTCAATATCTACACTCTTTGACCTTGCCTAATTAATTTACACACAAATTGATCTACTTCTACCTTAAATCCTTCTGTAAATGCCACCATCAATGTCCCCAGAAGCCAAACCCTGCCATCGGCCCCCCAAGGCACCAGGTTAAATCCAGAATCAATGAGAAGATAGCGCAGATTACCTATAGGACATTACTTGACCATGCTAGATTTCAGACCACTGTGTTCACTGCCCAGGTAATCTCTCGCATGAACATTCTACAAAACCAGAAACGACAGGATAAGATATGTCGAATTCTCTTCAACACTCTCTTTAAACTTTCCCCTGTTTCGGGCTGTAATCCAGTCTTGTCTCTTAAATTTGTTTTAATTTCATTTACCTGCTCTGGTGTTTGCTTGCAAAGCACTTTCCCTCCTTCTGAAATCTGTCTAAGGCTCACTATTCTTTATTAGGTTTCACTTTGTGCCTTAATCCTTTTTTCTTGCTCTTACATTTGTTTTAATCGTGCTTGTTTTATTCATTCCTATGGTGCTTTACAAGTTTAAATACTGCTGTTCAAATACATTTTCTGCACTTCCATGCTGATACCTGATACCAGAAAGTCACATTATTAAGCCACAGGGATGGGCCTGGTCGCAATAAGTCTCCAGAAATGCCACATGATGTTTCAATGGCGTGAGTATGATATCGGGCAAAAACACATTTTGAAGAATGCACACCACTACAAATCTTAGCCCACCATTAGAGAGATGCTGTTTTAGCTATGCCAGGGATGGTCGACTGGCGGCCTGCGCGCCTTGACAAGACCTGTGGTTCTCAACCTTTTTACATCATCTACAACCTCCAAAAAAATATATACTTGCCACGCCAAGTACCATCATCGTGACCAATATAAAAATACAGTCGCGTGACAGGTCGGTAGTCATCAAAAACAAAGCAGAGGTTTTATTCCGAAAATAACATTTATTATTATTGTAAGGCACTGTGACATGATGTCAAGTTTGAACATTAAATCTGTGCTTGACTAGAGGCAAATACAAATCATTGCGATTGAGTTAAATTATTCATTCAATAATCGAAATAAAAATTGTTGAAAGAAAATTTTGATGTCAAACAGTTCAAACCATCGCTAAGTGGGAATGATTTAATGTAAACATATTCCACAGAAGTAACAAGTCAAAGAAAACTGAAATGTTCCGAACCATGTGACTAAATTATTAAAAAAACCTTAGACCACAGAAATGTATATATATATATATATATATATATATATATATATATCCTGAATTTAAATTGTACATTTCTGTATATATATATATATATATATATATATATATATATATATATATATATATATATATACTGAATTAAAATTGTACATTTCTGTGTATATATATATATACATCCATCCATTTTCCGAACCGCTTTATCCTCACTAGGGTCGCGGGGGGTGCCGGAGCCTATCCCAGCCATCTTCGGGCAGTAGGCGGGGGACACCCTGAACTGGTTGCCAGCCAATCGCAGGGCACACAGACGAACAACCATCCACGCACACACTCATACCTAGGGACAATTTAGAGTGCCCAATCAACCTGCCATGCATGTTTTTTGGAATGTGGGAGGAAACCGGAGCGCCGGAGAAAACCCACGCAGGCCCGGGGAGAACATGCAAACTCCACACAGGGAGGCCGGAGCTGGAATTGATCCCGGTACCTCTGCACTGTGAAGCCGACGTGCTAACCACTGGACTACCGGGCCGCCCTATACATATACCTGTATACTGAATTTAAAATAAATAAATAAATATATATATATATATATATATATATATATATATATATATAGAGAGAGAGAGAGAGAGAGACAGAGAGACAGAGAGACATCCCAATGTCACTTAGCAGAGCTCAGACTTCTTTCAAGGCCAATCTGTTTGCCAGATGTTTGTCCATCTCTTACTTGTCACAGTACTTGGTTTATGACGCGTGGTGTCATTGTGCTTCGCACCTTCTTTTGTGAGCAGTTACGTTTATTCTATGTCAACGTGAAAAGCAAAATAAAAAGTGTCGGCCTGTTTTTGTTTTGTTTTGTTTTCACAGCACTATAAAAAGGTATTTAAACGATCATTGTACTCCGATAAAAGTCGGTGATGGCGTAGTGGTACACTCCCCTGACTTGTATGAGGGCAGCGTGGGATCGTTCCCACTCAGTGACGATGTGAATGTGTGCGTAAATGGTTGTTTTGTTTCCATACGTGCTCTGCGACTGACTGGTGACCGGTTCAGAGTGTAGTCTGCCTTCTGCCCAAAGTCAGCCGGGATAGGCTGCAGCAACTCACCCTCCTCAGGATAAGCAGTGTTGAAAATAGATTGATGGATTTTACTCTGATACCCCAGCCCAATGTGGAACATGAGCCACTGCTGTGTTGAGGTTAATTGAAAGTCAGACAGCAAGAGAGAGTCCCAGACCAATTTTAATACATAGGATGGGGAGATGCTGCATCTGCTGACATAAATAGAAAATCTCTCTAATGAGCAAAACACTCCCATGTATCGTATATGAATAGCTGGCCTGAGCTTGTCTATTGTTACCATCGGCATACTGTATTATATGATATCTTTATCTCCTGTGATGTCTGAGTATTAGTCAAACAATATCCCCCAAAGGAAAGATGGGCTTGTAGTCATCAATAGTGAGTTTTCTGCTTCGTGTTTGAAAAGATACTGAGAAGTAGTGGAGTAAAGTCTCTGAGTGGCTTTGTGATGCTCTTCAAGGAGACTGTTGTATTTGTAGCTGTGTGTGTGTGTGTGTGTGTGTGTGTGTGTGTCCATGCTGAGAGAGAGAGAGAGAGCCCTTTGCTCCCACGACTTGTGATAACACTTTGAAAGACTAAAGTGTCCATGGGGATTTCAATTTTATAACAAGATGTAACAAGATTATAATTTAAACGGCTGTGATAAAAGAATATGTTTTCCCAGCCCGCTCCTGCTCCCCCTCCCTTTCTTACTATATCTCTGTCTGATGCTCACCATCTGTCATCGTCACCCCTTATCTCATCCCCACCCCACATTTTCACTGCCTCAATCCAATTCAACGAGGTTTATTGGCATTAAAATGTGATTTTACCTTCTCCCTGGCTCTCCTTCTACTAAAATTGTCCTGTTAATAATTTTCAGCCATCAGTGCTTCACCAAGGAAGTCTGCAGTGTCCTACTGTATATATAAGGGGCTGCCCAGGCCACGGTCAGCCTAAAGTAAGGCCAGTGCACTCTCTCACATAAATATTCAACTCATGGCCATGTATTCTTTATTACGTTGTCCATGTTCACGAATGAGCTGTAGGCTCAGTGATAGCCGGTTGTTACAATCATAGCAGAACGCGAAGGACGAGTGCGATAAATATAACTCAATAAAAAGTGTGGGCGGCCCGGTAGCTGTAGCACGCTCAGTGAGGTACCGGGATAGCCTGTGTGGAGTTTGGTTGTTTTATTCCAAAAACATCATAGCAGGCTGAACTAAAATTGCGAATGGTTGTTCGTCTCTGTGTGCCCTGGACGAGTGCGATAGGCTCCGGCACCCCCCGCGACCCTATATAACTCAATAAAAAGTGTTGCAGCAAGTTGGCAGTCTTGGAATTGGCTTTTTACTGCACAGTGACATCATGTGGACAAAGTCTGGTACTGATGAGTGCCCAAGATTTGTTTTTCCCTGACGTTACTGACTAATAAATATTCTTTCTACTGTGTGTTTCATACATTGCTGTGGTGAGTAACTGTAAAATAAATTCTGGTTCTGAGAAAGAGAATAGAATAGAATAGAATAGAATCAACAATGAGAGGGTGTGCTGTCTTTGATGTGTTGGTTTGCAATGATTACACAAAAACCACACAGCTTATGTAAATGTCGTGTGAGACAATTTTTAAAAAATGTGGTTAGGATTAAAATAACAATAATAATAAGAACAACAACAACAGTCATACTACTACTACTACTAAGAATAATAATAATAATATGTATTTTCCTTTTTTCCATATACTGTACAGTCCACTTGCTTTGGAGCCAAGTGGGACTATGAGCAACTCGATCTAGCATATAACACTGAATTGCTAATCATCTAGTCATTATGATTAGCAAAACCTTTTGCTGTTCTGTGACAGAATGACCAAAAAAATACAACTTTTCAACATTGTTAAAATTGTAAGCAACCAAATCAATAACTGTCACATTAAAACATGACACTCCCTCCAAAAGTATTGTAACAGTGAGGCCAATTGCTTTATTTTGATGGAGAATGGAGACTCAATATATTTGTATTTGAGATGAAAAGATGATTATGGCACTTGTTTAAAAATACACAATTCTATCTATCTATCTATCTATCTATCTATCTATCTATCTATCTATCTATCTATCTATCTATCTATCTATCTATCTATCTATCTATCTATCTGTCATATATGTATATACAGTATATATGTATGTATATATTTCACACATTGTGAAACCTACAGTCAGGATGACTGGGAGATCTTCGTGGAAAAAGTAATACTGTACCTCCTCATATACAGTACCTCCTCGTGTATGCACTGAGTTAAGGTACTGAGTTGAGCCCAGAAAAAAAAATATCTCTGGCGCACCAGAGGGTGATATGATGGCACTCTGCTGGGATCCCCACCACATAAGGCAATAATAAAAAATGTTGTTATCAGTTCCATATTGTTGAGATTTGACTCAGATGCTTGCTGAACAGCTCTGGGACAGAACCGTAACATCACCAATCCATTCTGTCAGATGGTGTTGATTGAGACTGGATCTTATCGGACAGGGGTCAGATGAAAGTTATCCTGGACCAACTGTGTGGCGTGACGAGGATGATTTTCCTCTCCGATTTTCTAGTACTTTTCCAAGACAGAAGTCAGCACTTTTGGCAGAGACGTTTCCCTGTATCCAGGAAGTGACGGAGATGACTTCGAGGGGTCGAGACAACCCGAGGGAGGTCGTCAAGTCTCTCCAAAAGAAGTTCGTGAGGAAGAGGAGCCCCGCATCAAGCTAGCGATGGGCAGATAAATTCAGCACGGAAATTGAGACCCTAGTCTTCAAAATAAAAGCATAAACATGGGTCGAGAGTTAATCATACCGCAAGCACCACGTTTCTGCATGAAAGAAGCTCAGGCATCTGTGTCGCTTTGTGCGAGCGGGTTCGCTTAATAATACAACTTCTGGAAAGAGTAGAGGTTCTTTATTTGGACCACCGCCAACCAAGATGGCAGTCCAAATTAAAGTACGACAATTATTGAATGAACCCGCTCGCACAAAGCGACGCAGCATCTAGCATAAATAGTTGGTGGAAACCTATCTTGGAATAGGTTTATGAGTGTGTCTTGTCCTGACTTGTATATACACCTGGTGGATCACGCAAAGAGGTCCTATTTGCTCCTTGTTTTAACGTGTATGTTCGTCAGCAGGGGCGCCACCAGGAATTTAGATCCCATTATAAAAATCTCATGTTGGCCTTCCACTTCATCCATTTTCTGTGGCCCTATCCTAATTATGGAGACCTAGAGCTAAGAATGGCCACAAGCCGATTGCAGGGCACGTACGGTGTCCTGTAGATTGACAATAGCCATCAGACCCCCCCTCAGTCCCACCAATAATGATATTTCGATATTAGGTATTTGCATTTGATCACATTAACTCCTATTTCTGTCCACATCTTTTAAAATAAAGACAGAAGATAGATCAAGTGGACATGACACATACAAGGGCACGGAAGGCAACGCTATTGGAGTGTCGCTTTTAATATACAAGTAAGGATTTATTGCTTTCCAGTAAGCTGAAGTCAGGTAGAGGTGATGGTCAACTGGACAGGATGAAATGTATGAGGATACAAGTAGAGATTTACAACTGGATGAGAGGACAAGAAGAAATAAAACAAAGTGTTATAAAAATTCTAATATGAGTGCGATTGTAGCCATTTGTATTTATTGTTTAAAAAATAGGTGCAATAATTACAATACTTTGTGACTGTACTTAACTTATTCTTATGAACCTATCCTTTATTCTCTTGTTTCATCCCTTTTTGCACATTATCTTTTAATTTAGATCGACTGATGCTTGGTTTTTAATGAAATTATTTGAGTTGATTTACTAAGATTTTTGTAACGTCTTTTTGGGACCCCGCCTACTGCCCGAAGACAGCTGGGATAGGTCTCCGGCACGCCCTCGACCCTTGCGGATTGACAATATACTTTTTTGAGTTTGACAATGTACTGTACTTTTTTTTTTTAACTTTTCACTTTTGTGATTGAATATATTTAATATTCTTTACATTTTGCCTTTTGTTTCGGTAGAGGAGTTGAATCGGTACTTTTACGTTTGCCACATCGTATGCACACGCCGTAATTGTGCTTTTCGTGAGTGTGCCACATCTGCCTTGCCGACGACGTCCTGAAAATATGTTATTTTGAAAATATAAAGCGGAAAATTGGATTGAGTGCGTTTGTGCCTATGGTGGCTAAAAGAAGGTGGTCCTGCCCGACAAACACCGACTTGAAAAACATCCGACGAGGAAAGTTTGCAAAGTCGAATGATAACTTTAAACTTGACAACGTATACGAAGGACACTGTCAAACGCGGATTTCAGTCAGGCCCTTCGTTCTCACAGTGTTGAGGAGTTTTGACGCTTTCATCTTGAGGATAGAATTTTTAAAAATCGCAAGTTGAAAATGGAGAGGCCAGCTGAGTGATAGTGGGGTGAGGAGGCTGGATTTGGCAAGTTTGGGAGTCCTGCCCTGCTGCTAGCATGCTAGTTAGCCTGCTCAACTTCGCCATCGCGATTCAGCACGATTAAGGTGAGATTTCAACTTTTGTTTTTCACGTGACGCCAACGTAGTGTGTGGAATGCCTGAACGGGACACGTTACACTCACCAATTCGATTGAAATGTTGCGTTTTAATGTTTGCTTGGAATTTGAGCATCAGAAGGGCCGGACTGCCCAGTTTAAACTAACTTGTGGACTTCTTCTCACTAAAGTTCACATGGCAACGTTTGTAGATAATGTCGTCCCTACTTGTTGGATGTAATTAACGCCTTAATATCATTAAATTAAGTACAACATTTGCATGTAGCTCTCCGAGCAGTGTCACATACATTTGAACGTTTTTATAAACAAATGCACAGCAAATTATTCCGCAATCATGTTCTGCCCAATGGTTTTACATTAACAAAATATTGCGGTGTCTTATTGTCTTTTCATTACAACTAATTCGAATTTTAACACTGCATAAACTTATGGATGCTAAATGTTACAAAACGGAGACACTCTTGTTGTTTGGTGATGTTGATAAGAGTATTGTGTCCATCTTCACTTCTACAGGTTTGCCTTTGAAGATACTGATGTTGACCTTGCAGCCTCTTCCGATGGAGTAAAGTAATGCATACTTTCAGTGGGAACACTTACCGAAGTTTGTACTTGCCCAACAGGCAACTTCTCTCAAGTTTAATTTTGGATCCTGCAGGGCTTTGATCCCTCCTACTGTCAGTGGATTTTGTGTCCCAAGCTTCCCTGCTAACCCATGCAATTTGATCTGACGTGCTCAAACTATTAGGTTGTCTGATGTGGGTGTCAGATATAATCTTGGGGGACAATGACTGGGTGCAGGTATTTCAACAAAAGTGGTCGACTGTGACATGAAGTGAAAAGATATTACCTGGAGGGAGGAGACCAACATGTTTGTGGTATTGCGGTAATGAAATTGTTGGCGTTTTGCATTAGTGGATGGATCTGATGCATTCAAGATCAGATCAAACTTCTGATGCCAGCTGATTGGGACTCCAACATAATTCATGAGCCCTCTGTCTGAGTCGAGAAGCAGCTTGGACGACGCTGAGTCGGCTGATGCTGTGATGAAGCAGGGCTCTTGGTGGCCTGCGTGGCTGGCTGGGCTGAGTCCCCGAGTTATGTGATGGGGTGCAGGAACAGTAAGGTCCTCCCTGAGCCTCCAGGGGATGTTCAGTTGGACCTGGTCAAAAAGGTCAGTAAAACACCTTACTCGATTAGGTACAGCTCCAAACCAGCAATAAACTGACACAACCTTTCCTTAAAACAGTCAGAAAATTATTCACACATTGACTATTCATTAGTTTTATTCTGCACTCATGTGGAACTGCATTACATTGAGATGAGATGTTAATGTTATTGATGACTCGACTAAAAAATGGCCACTGTTAATAATAATAAACACAAGTTAGCATTGTTATTTAGAATGACTTTTGACCACATTTCCTTGGTTGACCCTGGGGAAAATTGTGTACCGGTATGTTATTTTTAGCGTTTTGTGAGGATCTGAATATTCTTTATGGCTGCAGGGAGAACAAGTGTGCGTGTGTGTGTGTGTGTGTACAAATACAAGTTGTCATTTTGTGTTGTCCAAGTTAAATTGTTTTCCTGTTGTGTAAGTACATTGCAAATTTATTTTGAATTTGGAATCTTTGCACACAAATATACAGTATGCTATACTACACTATATAGTATTCATAATGAGACAAACTAATTGAGTGAACAGCACATTTGCTTGATTAGTCCAGTAGTACGCTCCATGTTTCCTCAGTTGCTCTAAGACATAATTACTGTTCTTAGGGATTAATTCCCCATAATGGGCTGTACAAGATCAGCACCGTAATTTGATTATCAATGTTAAACATAATTATTGTTTTTGTAGAGGTAAAATTGTTATTGGTTTTATTACATGGTGCAGTACTGACAGTGTTCTGAAGTTAATTTGTTTTTGTAAGCGTATGGTCGCATCGCATCTGCAGCACCAATAGTGCTATAAAAATGAAGTTCATTATCACCATTGTTAACCATGCTGAAATTCAATTGTGAGCAATGAGGATGGATTAATAAATCATTATTATGGACTGCATTGCAATTGTCGGAGCCCAAAGTGCCTGTGACAGTGTGATGATATTTAAACTGACATAAATGGAAGCTTTCAGAATTTTATAAATTATTAAATGGTTATCCATTATAGCTTCAGTCTAACACAGTCTAATAAAAACACACAAAAGAAACTAGTGTGGGGGTTTTATCACATGTATCAAGGGCAGATGAGGGTGATGCACGACTATATTATGCATATTATGCACGTTACAGTAAACATCTGCATATTCCCGGGTCGGCCTTGAGTTTAACCTATCCCTGCATTTTGGGGGGCGGGAGGGGGATCTAGACTCTGGTATTCACTGGAATCCTCACCCATTTGATTTATTGCTCAAGCCAAAAATGAACCATCTCTTACCATCTTGTGGCATTTTGGTGCCAAGGAACTTTACTCTGACAATGTGAGTTTAGGAGGTTCATTTTGACAGACGTGCTTGGCTGCCACCGTGTAGCATCTTGGTGCCAAGGCATTGTTGAAGTTTCCGAATATCATTTAGACCGGGGGTGCCCAAACTTTTTGAACCGAAGATCTACTTTTCGTTCAACCAACCTCCCGGGATCGCCCCTTACCACGCACACGCACACACACACACACACACACACACACACACACACACACGGCATGATGAGAAGCCAAACACGGAAACAAGCGATGCATTTTTGCAGCCTCTTGACTATCGTAGCTCACACGTACCGTTTTAAAGTGCTTCCCTCAGCCCTCTAGATTCCTATTCTTTGACCGTGCCCTCGGTGAATTGTACACGAAGCAAACTCCGAATGAGAATAATGACGATCAAAAATATAGCGCAACAGCTCCAATCACAAGTTTCAATTGCAGAATGCTGAGCGCTAACAACTTCCGCTGACGTTGTCACGCGCCACCGTAGGTTAAAGATTTACCTGCTTTATTTTATTTTATTTTTAAAATCTTTCTTTGGGAAAATGAGACTGATAGGATGATTAGGGTGCCGTGTGCATTAACACAAAAAATATATTACTAACATGTACAAAGACACACAAATGTTTTTTTTTTCTCCTCTACACCTTTCGGATCTAATTGGCACGAGTCCTAGATCTACTGGTAGATCAGGATCGACGTAATGGGCACCCCTGATTTAGACAAAAGAAGTGCTTTGTTTCCATCTTGTGCCATCAATCAGCAAGTGCAGACCTTTTCAGGTGGGCATTAATACTATTATTATGTCTTGGGGATTTTTGCCATTTGCAGCAGGGTTCGGCCCCGATCACCCGGATATTCAGGGGTCCCCTGCTATTCGGGATATGGCTCGAGCCCTCCTGCAAACTTGCTTGGTACCAAGATGCCATTAAATGGCAGCACTGCATGAAGCTCCTCAAGAGACTTTAACATAGTTCTTTGTGTAAATATTGCTATATGAGATGGCTTTGGCCTGAGCACAAAATCGCAAATGGCTGAGTTTTCAGCAAATAACTGAACACAAGTTCCTCCCCGCAGAAGTCTGTAAATTTGCGACTATGTGAGTGTCCACTGCAGAATACTCCATTTTGAACAACAGCATGTGTGCCATTATTAGATGAAATTCATTTACAGTACCTCAGCATGCGAATGGGCTCTGGAAAACTGCATAAATGTTGATTCTGTTCAGTAACGGCATGTTAATGTCATTTAGTACGAGAGGTACTTACCTAAATAATGACTTATGACTGTGATGATTTGATGACCCCCCCCCCCCCCCCCCTTTTTTTTTACTGCACTGTTGTGCATGATTAACATAGGACTGTCTTCATTGATATATTTTCTTCCAGGTGGATCCACCCTGTCAAACAGACATCTATAAGCACTTCATTCGAGGAGATGGTACGGCCAGCAAGATTGGCGAGGCCGGTGGTGGGGTAGGCGACAAGGCAGGCTCCACCCTCCCATCTCTTTCTCAGGCACAGGCTTCCACTCCTGTCGCCTGCACCCAAACTCCGAAAAACCCATCTGAGGTGTCAGACCCTCAACGGAAAAAGGTGGCCAAATATCGAGCCAAGTTTGACCCACGAGTCACAGCCAAGTACGACATCAAAGCTTTAATAGGTCGAGGGAGTTTTAGCCGGGTTGTCCGTGTGGAGCACAAGAGCACTCGACAGCCATACGCCATAAAGATGATTGAGACCCGGTACAGGGAAGGAAGGGAGGTGTGCGAGTCCGAACTGTGCGTTCTTCGAAGGGTTCGCCACACCAATATAATCCAGCTCATGGAGGTCTTTGAGACGGCCGAGCGCGTTTACATGGTGATGGAGCTGGCCACCGGAGGAGAACTGTTCGACCGCATCATTGCTCGCGGCTCCTTTACGGAGCGAGACGCCACCCGCGTGCTGCAGATGGTGCTGGACGGTGTCAAATATCTCCACACTTTGGGGATCACGCACCGAGACCTGAAACCCGAAAACCTGCTGTACTACCACCCCGGCGCCGACTCGAAGATCATCATCACCGACTTCGGTTTGGCCAACAGTCGGAAGAAGGGAGACGAGTGTCTGATGAAGACCACCTGCGGCACACCTGAGTACATTGCCCCTGAGATCCTGGTGAGGAAGCCCTACACGAATGCCGTGGACATGTGGGCGTTGGGTGTGATCTCATACATCCTCCTGAGTGGAACCATGCCCTTTGAAGATGACAACCGTATGAGGCTATACCGGCAAATCCTCAAGGGGAAGTACAGCTTCTCTGGAGAGGTAAGGAGTTACTAAACATTGTTATACAATGTTTCAATATTTGGACGGTGGGGGGGGGGATCATTACACTGTATGTTTGCCAGAAATCGTAACATGGCTCAACATAGACACATTTCCTTCTGGTATCTGAGGTTGTAGAGTCCACGAGTTGATATTGTTTCTGTCTGTCTGTGTGCATGTATAAATATTTTTAAAAACACTTGGTTAATGATAAACTATACCCAACAAAACAAAAGATGTAAATTCAGTCTGTGTGGTCTTCGCAGCAGACACACACGTTTGCACAATCTTGTTTAACTGCTCATACCGTTCTTTTCTGAAACATTTGTGCAATGAAACACTTTATCCCCCCCCCCCCCCCCCCCCCCCCCCACACACACACACACACACACACAATTTTGTTGCTGTAGACTGCAAATTTCCCCAGTTTGGGACAAATAAAGGTTATCTTATCCCATCTTATCTTATTCCCCTGATGTTTTAATGTGGGTACTTTATGCTCGTTTGTGATACTACAGAGTAACTCGGTTATTCTCTCAACAGCACACATTTATTCTCGCAAAAACAACAACAAAAAAACCTTAAAATAACATTCCCCATATTGCATTATTCTTGTAGTTTTTCCACAAAAGTGTGGCCTTGAGTATACATTTATATTTTGTAAAACCTACTGATTTACTGTGTGCATGCATAGTACACATTTTTATTGAGTGTTTGGTGTACCGGTAATTATTCTGTTTGAAAATGTTGATTTTATGTTGTCAGTGAGCTCTGCAAAGGCACACTCCAAGTTGATGCTTGTCTTACATGCAGCCTTTCCAGCACAAATGCTTGGCCAGAGGTTTTGCAATAGTTAATGAGAACCACAATGTGAATTTTGTGGGGATGAGTGCAGATTGGATTAAACGGGTCAAATCAGTGCCGTCTCCAGATCAGATATTATAGTCAATATGATGGCTCACCAGTATGGCGGACGTGCTGGCATACCTCGGAACGAGCCACCTGGCTCAAACCAGTGTCTGCAGCCAAAAGAAAAAAAAAAAAACTAAATTCAATCTTTAGTTTACATGTCCAAAGGGTTTGTGGTTTAACAACTTTACTTTGGAAAACAATCATCCTGTTTGCCTGTATTTATGATATGCTACGGACCACACCGTAACTGAATCATAATTTATGTTTGTGCTTTTTCTGCACTGTCAAATTTGAAATGTTTTGGAAAAAAATGACTTCAAAAAATATCTTATGTGCATCAGTTAATTGACAAAATAACTAAGGTTAATTAATGATTAAAATAATAGTAATTTTCTTTGCAAATTAGTTCAGAAAAGATTTGCCTTTTTTTGATTAAATCCTTTTTTTCCCCAAATTGTAATTCACCAACTCCCCACTAGGTAGTGGAACAAGACAAATTCTACTTTTATCCAATTTTATAATGGAAGCATGAGAAACTTGAAATGATAGGCTGTAGTTTACGCTGTACTTGTCTTTGACATGAGTTTATGTGGGTGTATTGTTTTTTTATTTATTCCCAATTTTCCCCCTGTAAAATATGAACACACAAATCAAGAACATGAGCAAATGTGTCCAAATCTTGGGCAGGCACTACGCACAGTATAATGTGTTACCACACTAAGTGCTCCCAGCTAAAGCTTCAAAGTTCCTTATAATCTTGGAACTTACTTTTTCCAATTCTCTTGCAAAATTTCACAGTGACAGTTGTCATTTATGGTGTGAAATTGACCAATGCCATTGGGATCCTTCAAATTATATTACCGTATGTTTTATTAGACTTCTGCAAAACAGCAGAAAGGTAAGACATACTGAACGTAGATATACAGTGATACAATGAATACCCACGCTTTCTGTAGTGCTTATCCTCACTTGAATCACGGGTGAGCTCGAGCCTATCCTAGCTGACTTTGGGTGAGAATTTGGGTACACCCTGAACTGGTCACCAGCCAGTCACATGCCACATATTGACAAACTACTATTTACACCTACGGACAATTTTAGCGTACTCCGCTAACCTAAGAAACATATTTTGGGAATGTTGGAAGAAACCGGAGCAGCTGGAGAAAATCCATGCAAGCACTGCGAGGTTAGAACCTGGATTCAAAGCCCCAACCTCAGAACTAGGAGCGGATGTGCTAGCCACTGAGCTGTTCTGCAGCCACTTTTCTTTCATGCCACACACATATATGTCCTCAGTGTACATTTGTTGCTGTTAGCTAAGTTATACTTCCATTTCAATTAAGGTCATTGCGCCTGTCTTGTTTCCCCAGCCGTGGCCCAGTGTGTCAAACCTTGCCAAAGACTTTGTAGAGCGGATCCTGACGGTGGATCCTAGCGCTCGACTGAGTGCCGGCCAGGCTCTCAAGCACCCCTGGATCGTCAGCATGGCTGCCGCCTCCTCCATGAAGAACCTCCAACGCTGTATATCTCAGAACCTGCTGAAGCGGGCGTCATCTCGTTGCCACAGCACCAAGTCGGCCCAGTCCACACGCTCCAGTCGCTCGACCAAATCCAACAAAGCTCGCCGCGTTCGGGAGAAGGAGCTGCGTGAGTTGAACAGACGCTATCAGCAGCAGTACAATGGCTGAGGCCAAACTTACTGGGGAGACTTCCATCCATCCATTTTCCGAACCGCTTCATCCTCACTAGGGTCGCGGGGGGTGCTGGAGCCTATCCCAGCAGTCTTCGGGCAGTAGGCGGGGGACACCCTGAATTGGTTGCCAGCCAATCGCAGGGCACACAGAGACGAACAACCACCCACGCTCACACTCACACTCACACCTAGGGACAATTTAGAGTGCCCAACGAGCCTGCCATGCATGTTTTTGGAATGTGGGAGGAAACCGGAGCACCCAGAGAAAACCCACGCAAGCCCGGGGAGAACATGCAAACTCCACACAGGGAGGCCGGAGCTGGGATCGAACCCGGTACCTCTGCACTGTGAAGCCGACGTGCTAACCACTGGACTACCGGGCCGCCCCTGGGGAGACTGAAAAAGCCAAATACTGTACTCTCAGTATTCCTGCCCCCAGAAAAAAACTCTGAGAACAAACTGATGGTTCAAAAGCCTTGTCAACCTGTAAACTTTGAGAAAGTACCTGCTGCCAGCAAGACTGTAGAATAAATACATTAGAATCCCTGAACCCGGAAGGACAAACTTTGCATAGCATTTTGTTTTCTGATGTTTTACTACATCATTGTCATCTCTCAGACCATCTGTCCATCTTTATCTTGAACAGGATGCAGCACTCCTTTTCTTGTTCTGTCATTTCGTGTGTCTTGACGTATTTATTTATTAATGTGGATAGTCTTCATTCAGTTGGTCACTGCAATAAATGACCTTCCATGAGGATCTGTTGAACGGAGATCTGGGTAATGAAGTTACTTAAGAGGAGGGTCAACATGCCCTCAAGCCCTCATGATTGATGACAATTGCTGTGAATTTATGTGCTATTCGTCTTGGAGAGTGGCCATTGGAGACTTGCAGAAACATCAGCGCAGCATCCAAAGGCTAAAATGAAATCATGTCTTTCGTCTAAGCTTATCTCATCTTGCCATAATTGCTCTGTTTAGTACTAGTATTTTTAACTCTCCAAAAGATTGTGAATCTGATTTTTTTTTTTTTTCTCCATTCTGGCTGAATCCACACAGCCCTGGTCAGTGCCTTACATCGAACACTCGATTCACAGTTTAAATTTGCGCTCCTTTCTTTTTTAATAGCTTTCAGTTCTCAAGGTTATGTGGCCATTTAACTTATTTTGTTGTCCTTTTATTAGTCACAGCATTGCTGAGAAAAAACATGCAAGTTGCACCTTTCATTTTCCGAACCGCTTCATCCTCACTAGGGTCGCGGGGGGTGCTGGAGCCTATCCCAGCAGTCCTCGGGCAGTAGGCGGGGGACACCCTGAATTGGTTGCCAGCCAATCGCAGGGCACACAGAGACGAACAACCATCCACGCTCACACTCACACCTAGGGACAATTTAGAGTGCCCAACGAGCCTGCCATGCATGTTTTTGGAATGTGGGAGGAAACCGGAGCCAAGTTGCACCTGTCGAATCTAAATTCAGACCAAAACCAAGAAACTCGCTTTTTAAAATTTTTATTATGATTAAAACAAACCACTGCATGGGGTTAGACTTAAGCCTATATTTTTTACTAATAGTAAAATTGTAATATTTGACATTTATTGCCAATTAATAAGTAAAGTTATTCCATTGATTTGATGTTGTCCAACATGTTTCCCAAAGGAGGAATTTTGTTCTGTTTTGTTTTTATATGTGTGTGTGTGTGTGGGGGGGGGGGGGGGGGTTAATTCCATAAAGCACTTCATGGGAAAGTTAGCTGATTTTTCTCCAAGCACGGTTGTATTCATTGAAGTGTGGGTTTTTTTCTCCAATAATTTGCTAGAATTTCTTCAATGAAAATGTTGCTGTGATCTACAAAGAATTCAAAAGGCTGTTGTGAACTTTTTAACAAATACTGGAACTAAGTTGAGCCATTTTAGCTGACCTCAGTGTTTATGTAAATCTTTGGTTCCAAACGTTTTCTTGCATTCTAATTCTGTTGTTAATTGCATTTTCCTTATACACACACCAAGTTGTGTTATGTGTTATCCTGTGAAATGTGTTTTGAGTCTTTTGGTTTTTTTTGGGGGGGGGGGGTCTCTTCTACAATACAGTAATTGAGGCTATTAGGTACTGATATGAATACACTGTCGACACATAGGCAGCTGTTTAGTGCCTCATTTAGCGCATTCTGCACCTCATCATGGAGGACCTCCCTCACAAAATAAGTCTTTCATGTCTTACAAGATTGATTTCTCAGAGAAGATAACAATTTACAGCTAGATATAATTTGAAGAGCTTGAGTTAGCTATTGGCATGGAGTTCCTGAGAACGTGTGCTGTTTTATTGAATAACTAAATAAAATTCCTTAGTATTGCAAACTGTCGGCACAACAGTAGTTTCATGTTTTCCATGCACATGTAATTCTGATTTTATATAAATGACAATGCCTTAAATGAAGTTGACAGCACTTACCCAAAACCATTCATTTTTGATACTATGTATAACGATACATTGTTGATTCTTCTACCATCAGCTTTCTTTTTCATTTGTCTCGATGAGTCGTATGTGTCAATTAAAAAAAATCAACTTAAACATGACTTGTTGCTTCATACTCATCATTCTGTGTTCTATCCTTAGTGCACTGCTTTATTGTAACTGGTGGAAAATCGCAGGTGTCAAGTCCATATTAACTGCATTTGTTTCCACATACGAAGCCGTACCTGTCTTTGAAACCATTTTCTAATGAATGAACAATACCTCCATGAACAATACCTCCATGCGATCTGTAAAATATATTAACACAATCTCACAATATGATTTGGTGTACACTGTACAGTACTGTAAACTATCCTACACCCGCACCTTTACACTGTGTAACAGCGCCTACTACTGGACAACATGCTAAAATGACCGAGACAAGAGGTCTTTGCGTTGCCAGATCCGACACAACAAAATACAGTCTTATGAAAAAATCCGACACACACATATGGCGTTGATTAGAATACCATCAAGATGGGAATACTGTATAAGAGAAAAGTTATGTTATATTAGTAAAGATGAAGACAATATACTAATTTATAATGCCTTTCCAGAACATTTGAACAGGGGTGAGAAAAATTTAAAGCGGAAAATCACTTGTGACCTGGCAACCAATCATGGCGAGCGTCAGTGTCTTCGGTTGTCGGTAATGACTGCTGCGAGCTTTTGTACAAGGGAAGCTTAAACACGCAACCAAGACTAAAATTGTTCATCACCACAAGGAAAGTAAATAATCAAACCCCAAAGACAACGATACGGAGTTATCTCGGTGAGTAGCATCGTAATAGTTTCATGGGAAATAAGGTTTCTCGAAAAGACTACTACGCTAGCTAGCATATGCTATACATGTGATAGTCTGCTGGCTCAAAATAAGTATTAACACTGCATACATGGTACAGTTTAGATGTCGTCATGTGACAATGCATCGTCCAAGTGGTAGTTAAGCATCCACCGCTTATGGTGATGGTTGCAACGTTTACACCGAAGCTGATACGGAATTTCCTTATTGTTTACAGCTTTGTTTTGTTAGATACCCTAGCAAATACAGTACTCTTATTTTTCAACCCTATTCGAAATGATTAAACTGCTCTCGTACAGTACATACTGTTCATTTCAATAACGCACTTTATTTTGCACTATTTACATTATTTTATTATGTACACTGTGTTCATGTGTTTTGTTTGCTCAGAAGCAAACGATCTCTAGTCAGTGTGAGTGTATGAGTAAAGGCATTGGTTATTTTGCCGTGACTGGCAACTCTCTTGCAAGTGGTACAGTATTTTGCCGTGAACGGGTTTGATTAGTCATTCGCCGAGTTAGGAATTCTGGGCCTGCCGCGTAATGGCTAATTTACCGTGATTTTTATGTTGGCCGTGAATCAGTACTTATAGTCTGATGCGTAGGCTGCCTGTCCTGATTCCAGCTGTGGCCCTTAGGGCAATGCCAGTCCAGTATTTGTTTTTCTTTTTTACCAAGCATCACCTCAACTTTTTTTTTGGTAAAGTTTAAACCCTTGTACTTTTCAGAATTCCAATCTCATTTAAAAAAATGAATTGTGCCTCTTTTTATTATTAACCCCCGAATAACCTTACCCAAACCATGACGTTTTATTTTTTATTTTCCTATTCATTTTGCCAATTAATTTTGTGTTTCACCAACAACATTGAGATTGTTCAACTTCATGACTGTTCAATTATTCTACACACACGTGAAACAAAACGACACCTTTACAACTCCAGACTCGCTGCAGGAGATTTTGAACATGGTAAAAACCTACATCTATCCATCCATCCATTTTCTAGTCAACTTATCCTCACAAGGGTCGCGGGCGTGCTGCAGCCTATTCCCAGCTGTGTTTGGCTTACACCCTGCACCGGTTGCCAGCCAATCGCTGGGCACATATAGAGGAACGCGCAGCCGCACTCACATCACACCTAGGGACAATTCAGAGTGTTCAATTAACCTGGCATGCTTGTCTATAGTATGTTGAACATTTAAAATACTTATCCCTGTTGTTGTCCCAGGTGTTAAGATGGTACATCCCAAGTTTGAAGTCAATCAGGTTAACTGTCTTGGACAAGGGGGCAAAAGTATGACCCTTGTAAATGTGCAAAAGTGGTCAGAAATTGTACATTCAAATACGGCATCATTGGAAGTCACGATGTTGTTCCCAACACGGCCGACCAGTAAACTGTACCTTTGGCTTTTTGTATCCTTTTTTGTTCTGATGTGTTTTGTACACTGACTTATTGATTCATTGTAACATACAATGTTTTTGTAATACTGCTGAGCTGTAGCTACTGATCAGGAGGGTGGTGGTCACTCTCCCTACAAAGTAGTAGTTAGCTTGAGGTGAAATGCCGTCTTTGCGAATTGGTTTGTTGACATAAGTGGTCCCCAGCCCGAGCAGTGTGTCTGAAACGACTGGTCTATTTTCACAACCCTTTAATATTGTTATCTAGGCATACATCCTACCCCAAGCAGGAACTGCTGATTGAGCTATCTAGTTACTAAAATCACCTACATCCCCGTTTCCCAAAGCAGATGTTGAGCTGCAGGTTTTAATTCAAAGGTAATCAAGACTGACCGGAAAGTAATTTTCCATAGAAAGAAACAAAGGTAGAATCTACAAATCATTTCCTTTCTGTGAGCCGGGTGAAGTAAAAAAAAGGTAATAAAAGGTAAAATCCTAAGGGAATGTCACTCAAGGCTTGAACTTTACATATATGAATACTAATTGTTTTTTTTTATTGGTAAACAGTCAATGGGAAATGGGGGGTTTAAGGTGGTCACCACTTTTCTGGGTTTGGAGGTAGCATTTGTCTCAAAAGGAACAGCCGAATGCCAGAACTAGCATGGGTAGAAAATGAGACACAGATTGCTCGAAGAGACCAACATCTTATGCATCCATCCATTATCCAAACCGCGTACCCTCACGAGCGTCAGATGGATTGATATATAGATATGCGAAAAGGGGTTGAAGACCCGAGAGAAGTATCATTTTTGTGAATGCAGAGTTTGTTCTACAGCCCATATTTTGGATATCATATGCAAAGCCAAATGTCAGAAGCAGGTCATGCCAAAAGACGATAGGAGGATCCTGGGCTTAAGACCCACTGTGGCTACAGAATATGAAACTGGAAGTTGCTGGGCAGACGTCAGACACCGAGCACTCATTGTGTGACCATGAGCAAGATGATGTTTGACTCTTTGTATAGTAGGAAAATTGACCATCCTACTAAAATGAAAAGTCAAACCTTCACCAAAAGTAATATACTGCTTTTGCGCCAGCAATTAATCACAATGTGTAAGATTTGATCTTTTTGGAGCCTCACAAATATGAGCTATTTGTGTGTCCGCATTATAAATAAAAAGATGGACAGGCATAGAGATACGGTAAATAGATTGATTAATAGATTCCCGAGTACTTAATACTAACGTAAACTAAAAATATGGGAACACTTCTCCACACCTCGGTGTTTACTCTGAAATATATATTAAAAATACACACAGATGAAGGTCTTGGTACTATAAGATTATTGCTTGTGTTAAATTCTTGTACATAGTTGTCTGGTTTTGAAGTTTGCATTATGTAGCAACATACAACTGTAATTTTATCACTTCAAGAGGGTATGATGCAATGAGGTCATTTTTGTCATTTTACATATATGTGGATGAACGTGACATTACTGTGAATGTGACATAGCTACATCTGTCCAATTAAAAATGATTTGATATGTATCTTGATATATTTTGAAGTGAAATGATTAGATTTGTTTCAATTCAATGCACTCTCATAATTTCAATGAAAACCGAATTTTCCATGACACACAATTTCTTTACACTCCTTGTGTGTCATGTCTGTTTTTTACGGCCCTTTGGTGTCCAAGGCGTGTACACCAGAAGAGCTCAATGTGGGGCCGGTACGTATTGGCAACGTTTTGTATTCATTGCAACAGGGTGAGCTGATTTGAAATACGGTGTGCATGTTTTGAGTAACAAGCCTGGTCACTGAATGAATTAATTCCGTTAAGTCGAGGCACCTCAGTGATGTGCGATGCTCATGTCAGTACAGTGAAAGACTCCCGTGACTCAAATTTTCAATTGCTTCCAAATGCACAAAGTTTTAAATGGAATTGCAGAAGGTATAATACTTTCGATACACCATCGATGTGTACATGTCTTGATATGCCGTTGTGCATGCTTGTAATATGCTTCTCACCAGGCAACTCGCATATGAAGTCTTAGCTGCATTACTCTGGAACATGTTCACAATCACGCACCTTACCAAGTTAATCAATATTTGAAGAGCAATACAACGTGACTGGAAACTGCAAGTCTTCTCTCATAACTTGGGCCCGACCCACAGTGTCGAGCTTGGCGGCTTTGGCCAGTGTGCAAGCATATATGGGGGCTTTGTGTCTAGGTGGGTGTGTCAGAGTGTGCAGCATTGTCTTCTTTGACGTGTACTTGTCAACCCACTGATGTGGGAAATTATCCTTTCCCAGAATCTTGCTTTTCTAGTTGCCCAAGTATAGTGTTTTTGTATGCTGTTTTTGCTTCTATGAAAGGGACCGTTGATTGGGCTCGACATTGGCACTTACGTAATAGGTCTTGATGTAAAAATGATGTCAGCACGGGGGGGAAAAAAACCCTCCGTGGCTTGCTGTTGTTTTTGAACATATGAACATTTTCAGCAAATATTCTCAACAGATGCATTCCGGCTGGGTGTAGCAATACACAGAAAAAAGGTCTTCGCCCGCATAAATTCCACAGGATGAGAAAGTGAAGAACCTATGGACCTATTGAGTGAAACTGACTCAAACTTGGACGCACCGAGCAAGACGAGTGTCATTTGACATTTTAGGTATTCTAACCTAGAAGATGAAGTGTTTTGGTCAGCGTTTGGGAGGAAATGGCTTACTTTAAACAACGGTGACCGGATGGCGGTCCCTTTCCTGCTTAAAATGCAGAGCTGCCTTTAACATCCGTGCGGCTCCTCCAGCCCGATCGTCAGACGTCTTATTCCTCCTTCTACGGATATCATTATAAGGGCCAAGTGCTCCGGACTACTTCATCTCACTGTAGCCAGCATGGTTCCAGCTGGGGACTTAGCACCCGACTGCAGGTGTAAAAATGCTTCCTGTCCCCTTGTTTCCGAAAACAGTGACTAATGGTATGCACCTGCCTTCTCATGTCCACTTCAACCTGGATATTTTGGACATTAATTTTGAGCACCTATGAGGAAAACACGTCTCAACTCCACTCCGCACCAAAATTGTCTGTGGGCCCTTTGGATTTATGTTGTCATTTGATAAGCCATAGTTTACTACCGTGACTTTTCCCATGCTGGAAATATTTGCATCATTTTACAATTTTGTATTTTGTTTGATCAATAACTGCCCAGCCTAGCGAATCAGAGATCCCCGTAAGACAGCGATAGCTGTTTAGACCAATGAGAAGCGCTGTGCAGTCGGCAATCGCGTATCACAATAGGAATAATAAATTACAATAAACGTACAAGACATGCGATACAGCGGACTCCTTGAAAGACAAATTGAGCGACAAAGAATCTTGCAAGAGACGTTGCCATATGCGTGTTTTCCCTCCAAATAAATCTGTTTTAGTGACATGAACAATAAAACGGGCTCGTTTCATTGAATTTTTTTGTTTTCAATTGAGCTTAAGCATTTAAATAGTTTTAATTATGGGTTGATTGTGCAGACATGGACTGTGAGAGTTCCGCCCTGTTAGACACATTTCTGTATGTACTTCAAAGTGTTAATTATGGTGGCTCCAATCAAGGGGACCCTCCCCTGCCTGCCTAAGGAATCCGCCCCAACAGGACTGAGGAGGCGCAGTGACATCATGTTGGCAGAATGCTCAATTTCAACCTATATTTGGAATTCCAGGTTCTCTGACTTGGTGCCATATGTTCTTGAACATATCTTTATATGCCCGATTCTTTTTTCTCCCCCCTCTCACTGTCTTTCCGCCATTTCTCCCTTTCTTTCCTGAGATAACTCTTTTCTTTTCGAATCACTGACACTGCATTCACACACTTGGTTCCCATTAGATTAAATTTTCACCCCCAGATGGTGGTCATGGAACTGAAAAACATAAGTTATATTTACATCACGGCTCACGGTCTAAAAGTATTGGAACGGCATGGTCACTTTCTTTGTTTTTGATGGACTAGAGTTGGGCAATATGACATCGCGGAGACGATTACGATTTTACCACATCATTTTTTTATTTTTTTTACGGTCGCGTATCATCATTTGTCAACTGCAGCAAACAGCATGTAATCAATACAAACCCAAGTACAATGACGTTGGAAAGCTGTGTTAAACTTGAATAACGGAAAACAATAATTCGCAAATCATGTCAGTGACATCCATTCTAATTCCTCGACTTGACTGGTGATGCGTCATGCGTAGCTGGTTCAAATGGGTGAATCCAAATAACAAGTACTGCTGCTTTGGAAATTAATGAACAAACAATAGCAAACCCATAACTTAATTTAATAATTTAATGACCATTTACAACATTTTAAAAGGCATGCTGCGTATGCTTTCAAACTATATAAGCATAACACATTTTGAGCCTCATCAAAACACAAAGAATAGCAAAACTGCAAATCACATTTTTCTTTGAAGGTTTTCCGTTGATTGAATAGCTGAGACCATCCGGAAAAGCTTTACTGGGCTGCAAATGTCACCTGCAGCCAGGTAGTCGAGAAGATTGAGGCAAGATACTGGAGCAGCTAGCGATAGCAAGTTTTCCAGCAAGCTTCGGCTGGCTGCCATTGCCTTCCAAGCACATTTGGTTTGGCTCCTAATTTAGTACAACCTTCATCATGCCTCCTACATGGCGGCGAATGAGCTACACTTCTTCCAAACATCATTCTCGCAAAGGGATTGTGCGGAGTATATAACAGGCAAACCCGGAGAAACCATGCTAATTGCTAAGATAACAATGTCATTGTGAAAGACTGGAATTAGAAGTGCTTGGGTGACTGAGTAAACTTCATAAGAGGTCTCACTGGAACCGCGTTAATGCAGAGCGTATCCAGTTAATGCAGAGCGTATCCAACTTGGATGTGAAAAGTCGTCAGCAATTTAATAAATGTCTGGAGAGAAAATTAATCAAACAATGCTACACACCCAGCTAAACAGGAATTGTTACTGCGTCACCTATATCAATCCGGAGGAGTAGCCTCGAAGATAAATAGTTTAGGAATACTAAGGAAAAGCTCTTTAGAAAATGGATAGCTGTAGTATGTTGAATGGTTATATTCTTACCAATGGGATTTCTTTTAACAATACAGTCCTGATTTTTTTATTGAGACTTTTGAGATCTGCTCAATAAGAGAGAGTTTTCTCACAAGACTATCAGAAATATTTTTTTCCGTGCAGCTGACAGCAGCAGCGCAAGCTTCACTTCCTGACTGTGTTTGTGTTGCTTGAAAATTTGGTGCCTGAGTCACAGGTAAAATAAGGTTGTTGTTGTAGCAGTAGTGTGCGTGCTTCACATAACAAGGTTATTTTGTTGGGCAAACCTAAATTGTCAATGAATGAATGTGAAAAAAGATTGCTGAGGAACACTCCCTCCATCAATTTGAACATACAGTATGTAGCACAGCACTGATTCATACACTTTCTTCTTTCATTCTCCGTTGTCTCTGTGATATAGAAATGTAATCAAAAGTTGCACTTAACCTTCTCATTATTGATGTAAACAAAAGTTAAGTTAAAAAAAACACACTGGGACTCGATCGAGCTGGGACAGCACCAATTAATTCAGTAATGGCCCATCTGTTTTTGCTGGCCCACACAAATTGCCAAAGTATTGTATTTTGGCCATACTTCACTGCAGCTTGACTAATGTTTTCTCATTTCTTTCCAGGTTTAAGTAAAGAAAGAACAACGTTCATTGATGCCAACTCTTCCATCATCACTTCTCCCACCATCCTCCAATTCTTCCAACTTTCCGGACAAATTATCCCCCCTCTTCTCAGCATGGCAGCTGTGTTTCTACTCTGGCGGTGTCACTGAACTTCATCATTGCCTACCACCATGGAGAGAAAACGCAGAAAGAAATGATTCTAGCCACTCAGAACATGTTCATAATGGACTCACTTTTGGAGCTCTGGACCTGATAAACGATTTGAATTTTTTTAATTGAATTCAATACAACTTTATTGTCAAATGTGCTGTACGTATGTGTAACATACAGCACAGATGAAATTTCTTCCCCCTCAATGAAAACAAAATTTCATTCCCCTGACACAGGTTTTTGCTGCTCAAAACTGAAAACTGCAGCAGGGTTTCATAGAGAAACACAAAAGACATGATTTGTGCAGTTTCACAACGCAAAATGCTCCTACTACCAGTGTGGATATCCATGCTTATGGGACTGCTTGCAGGCGTCCTGCCTGTGGTGGGGGTGGAGCCATCGCCAGAGGGAAAATCTGGCCCTGGTCAAAGCCCTAACTTGGAGTCTCCCAACTCTAACTGTTCCCATCTAACTCTTAAACTAGAGTTCTCCTCCAAGGTGGTGGAGCATGGTAAGAAATAATTGTCGTTTTCAAAGTTGGGATTTGATGTGTAATTTTCGTCACCAATGATTTTTTTGTGTTTTTAGCAGACAGTATTTAAGGCAAGGTAACCATGGAAATAATTTAATTAACCTGCTGTTGGCTATAACGAAGCAGTTCACTTTGATGTTTATTTTGAAGCAGATGTGCTTAATATACATCTTTGAATTGTGAATTTGGGATGGCAACCACCACCAGATATTTTCATATGTCTGTGTCCTAAAACAATCTCTCCACATTTTGCATCCAGAGTACATCGTGGCATTCACGGGGTATTTCTCAGCCAAAGCACGCAGCCTGTACATAAGCAGCGCCCTACGGAACGCCAAGGACGGCGCATTGGAATGGCACATTGTTCCCAGGGAGAACCCAGCTTCTGACTTCCCCAGCGACTTTGATCTGGTCCACATCCGACAAGCTTCACCCAGCAGTCTGCTGACCTTAGAAGACCACCCTTACATCAAGAGGGTCACTCCACAACGCAAAGTGTTCCGTTCGCTCAAATACATTCCTTGTAAGTCCCGCCTTACTGTGCTGCTGGCACGGAAAATATCAGCTGCTAATGGAAAAAGATTGAATAAAAGTAGTGTGAATAATGGGTTCGCCAAAAGCTGTTTATCTGCTATATAATCCCTGTTTAAAAAAAAAAAAAATCTGTTGATGCATTTTCCAGTTAGTGTTAAAATAGGACCAAACACACTCCAAGTCTGGGTGTTTAGATTTTGGATGTTGAATGTGTTTCTAAATAGATCTGTGTGTTGGGGGATGAAACAAAGAACGTCTGTTTGCTCACTCACAGAGGAAAAGGTGAGTACGGCTGGTGGGGCTTGCTTGAACAGCCGCGTACGCCCTGTTCCCAGCATTGGACAAAATACATCAGCGTATGGCGGCCCACCATTTGCAGAGGACTAGCATTGCCATTATTTATTTATTGAACTATTTATTTATAATAATATGTAGCTAAGTAGATCAGAAATATTTTGACATTTGAAAGTCAAAGTATTCATCTCAATAGATCATACTTGGGCAAAGTAATTGACTGATAATTTTAGCGGCTGTGTGGAATTGGTTATTATTACTATATTGTTATTTAATGTTTAAAAAAAATCAAAAAACACCGGTAATATTAAGACTCAAGTCAGTCGTAGGAAGGTTTTGAATCAATAAAGCGTTATATCTTTGTTTTTGCTTAATCTTCTCATTAATATTTTTCTTTCTCTATTTTTTTTCATTGGAGAGATGACTACTCGAGACTGGATAAGCCTTTAGATAAGACGAATGATTCAAGAGACCCACCCTGGCATAAAGCATTACCGTGGAGCTCGGCTTTTGTTTGCTAAGTGACCTCAGTATGTTATGATTATGATGACATTGACTTTAACATTGCTGGTCTCTTCAGCTTGACATTGCTGGGACATAGATGCAACGAGATAACTTAAAGGCAAAATTCACCTGTAATGATCACTCTGAGCATGTGATGAAAAATAATACCTCCATAGAATTAAAATAATGACAATGATTCACACTTATATCCACCTGAGGACTAAATTATTGCCCAATTGTTGCATTTTTTTTCCCCAGCACCAGAAACCGCTGCACCCTGTAACACTAGCGACAGGATGCAAAAATGGCAATCGTCCCGGCCTTTTCGAAGGACAAGTCTGTCACTGGCGTCAGGTTTTTGGCATTCAACTGGCCGCCACTCCAGTAGGCGCCTCCTGCGAGCCATCCCGCGCCATGTAGCCCAGATCCTGCAGGCAGATGTACTCTGGCAGATGGGACATACTGGTAAGCCACAACAGTTTTGAACCAGAAGGATGAATTAATAATGCGAAGCATCCAAATGTAAGGTGCTGAAATAAGCATTGTCTGTATGTGGGTGTGCAGGTTCTGGTGTGAAAGTTGCAGTGTTTGACACTGGTCTGAGTGAAAAACACCCACATTTTAAGAATGTGAAGGAAAGGACCAACTGGACCAATGAGAAGACACTGGATGATGGTGAGCATTACAAAATATGATGCTAATGTTCATGATGAAGAGGTGCAAATGCATTTTATTATGATTGTCAATGTAATTTCCTTATAGTGCATTAGAAATCAATAATGTAATGACTTGAAAGAGAAGAAAAAAAAAGATCGAATCAGGCTTTTTATTGTATTTTTTCCCAGGCTTGGGTCATGGCACATTTGTAGCTGGAGTGATAGCAAGTATGAGAGAGTGTCAGGGCTTTGCTCCTGACTCAGAGCTGCACATCTTCAGAGTGTTCACAAACAACCAGGTATGTACAATAATGATGGGCAGCACAGAGGCCGACTGCCGTTTGCACATCCATCTCTATGGGCACTGTTTTGAGGTTGTGGGTTCAAATCCAGGCTCTGGCCTTCTTTTGTGCCGTTTGCTTGTTCTTCCTTTGCCAGCTTTCAATTTCACCGGATAGTCCGGTTTGCTCCCAAATTCTAAAAACATGATTGATAGGTTAATTGAATACTTGAAATTGTCCATAAAAGTGATTGAGTGTGAACGGTTGTCTGTCTATATGTTCCCTGCGATTGGCTGGCAACTAGTTCAGGGTACACCTCACCTCTCACTCAAAGTCAACTGGTTGCGGCTCCAACACACCCTAGTGAAGATGAGTAATACAGAGAATGAATGGATGGATGGATGATACTTTAACACCTCTAATTATTCACATGTCCCCGTGCCTTAACCATCCAGTAGATGCAGTAAGTTTCCAATAGACATAAAATCCAAGGAAAAGTGAGTGATTTTTTTTTTTAATCCCCCCCCCCCACTTTTTACTGTCCAGGTGTCATACACGTCATGGTTCCTGGATGCCTTCAACTATGCCATCCTGAAAAAGATTGATGTTCTCAACCTCAGCATTGGAGGTCCCGATTTCATGGATCACCCTTTTGTTGATAAGGTCAGACACTCACGTCGTACTTGTTCATCAGCTGAAGAACAGGTCATCTATCAGTATACATATTCAAGTTGGCAGGGCTCCTGCAGGGTCTTCAAAAGTCTTAAAAGCACTCAATTGCATTTAAAAGTGTTCCAGGCTAATTGGGTTCAATATTTAACTGCATTATATCGTAACCAATTTAATTCACAATGATTGGGCCAAAAGAAAATGATATTTTTTAGTTGACACTTTCAACAAGTCGTGATACAGAAAAAAACCTCCACCTTTCAAGATGATTTTTTTTTTTTTTTTTTTTTAATGCATCAAAATACGGTACTTCACACCATGGCTTGCACGATTATGGAAAATGACATGACCCCCTTACCCACCTGACTTAAACCGTATGGATAAGTTGTGGGCTATTCTTAAACAGACTATTTAGCACGATAGGAAACTGTCCATCTCTCAAACACTAATGTCTGGGAGGTTGTGGTTGCTGCTACACAAAAAGCCGATTATCAACAAACATAAAAATTGATATACTCCATGGATGGAACACTCGTGAAGAAAAGGCTACATTGGTCACTGATTTTCTTTTGGGGGGGGGGGTTGTACATTTTCTGTTGTTTTTTTTTTTCCTTTACAGATGAAAATGCACAAGTGAAATGGGAACATATACCGTATATTTTTTCCATTTAATTGCCTTATACTGTAATTATGCATAAATATTTGCCAAATAATTTCAGGAATGCAAGCGCTGTTATAAAAAAAAATGCAACTTTTACCCTTTTAAATATTCAGGGTGAGCTTTAGTAACATTTCAGATTGGGCAAGCGTTCTGTAGTAGTTAAAAAATAAAATAAATGATCAAAAACACAACCGGCCTAATAATTGGGGATGATGTGTATTTACAAAGGAGGAGTTTGAGCTACTTTACAGTGTGAAGTGCCTTCTCCTGGAAGATTTTCATGGCATTACTTTGAACATGAGAGATTTAGCCCGGACCCTGTAATTTATGATATACAGTACAGTAATGATTTACTACTTTCAATGCTGAATCGGAAGAGCTCCTTGACAGTCTACTGAAAAATGTTTGTGGTCATATTTTTTTCTTTATGCTTCCACATCAAACAAATGAATTCAAATTAAATAAACCTAGTGAACTGATCAAATTTGTCAGGGGTTGTATGAACTGTCCTTAAGGCTCTGTCGAGGAGAAGAGAGGGAGGGGTAAGCAAGTGGCACAATCCTCACAAAAACTCGGCTAAAACCTATGATGTAATATATCAAAACATTTTTTGAGGGGTTGTTATTTATTTCTTTTTGGATGATTTTGAAGAAAATTGGGCTCCTGCAGAAAGGGCATGTTTCTCATCCAGAGCACAAGGGCATGCACTTGAGCACCACTAGGGGTCTACGTGTACATGTATTTAGAGCAGCTGTGGTACAGACGTGTCGTGGGTGTGGTGATCAAATAATGACCCCTTCACACGGTTTGTCTCTTTTTCAGTTGAATTGCTTGAATTTAGTTTTTGCTTTATTGCCAGGTTGGCATTGGAAAATGAGAATCTGTTCTCAGTTACCATACCTGGATGAATAAAGGTAACATACATGAATTCAATAAATTAAAAAGGCGATGGATAATGATTGTGTCAGAGTCAAATTTTAACCTGAGAACACTTGACATTTTATCAGGGGTTTGTTACCTTTCCATATCACTGCTCAAAGTGCTCACCTTGTTTTTTTTACTAATAATGTAGCGCATAAAATCAGTATAATATGGTGTGTGTGTCTAACTTGTGTTTTCCCCATCTTTTTTGATGTACAGGTATGGGAGCTCACTGCCAATAGAGTGATAATGGTCTCAGCAATTGGCAACGATGGACCTCTGTATGGGTATGATAGTCAATATATTGGAGAAATCATGCTTCAGTTCACACAACTGTTTTACGTGGAAAAAAAACAACATTGTTCTTTTGTAATCAGTGGCAAATTGGGTACAATGTCAGCAAAAGTATTCATTTTAGCTAAAATCCTAAGTGACAGACATAGCCCACAATACACCAAACAGTGATATACTGTATAATGGCACTGTGGCACTAATGAGCAATGTGTGCTGGTCAGTCCCGCCACATGACTTGCAAATAACATGGTCATCCTTTTGTCAGAACTCTCAACAACCCGGCAGACCAGATGGATGTCATTGGAGTGGGAGGCATAGACTTTGAAGACAACATTGCAAGGTTTTCTTCCAGAGGCATGACTACCTGGGTAAGTCTCTGCAGGCGTGCTGTTACTTCCCTAATACAAATCACATTCCAATGAAATGTGGACATTGTGTTAAACATAAATAAAAAGGGAATACAGTGATTTGCAAATACTGTTAAACGTGTATTGAATTGAATACACTACAAAGACAAGATATTTAATGTTCATGATAAACAATGATAAATGTACTTGTTTTTAGCAAATTTTATGCATTTGAAAAAAGCTGGGAGAGGGTCATATTTAGCACACTGTTACATCACAATATTCCAAAAACGTTTGGGAATTGAGGACACTAATTGTTGAAGCTTTATAGGTAGTATTCTTTCCCATTCTTGCTTTATGTATAGCTTCAGGTGTTGAACAGTTCAGGGTCGCCATTGTCATATTTTATGCTTTATAATGCACCGCACATTTTCAATGGGAGACAGGTCTTGACTGCAGGCAGGCCAGTCTTTTACCCGCACTCTTTTACTAAGAGGCCACGCGGTTGTGAAATGTGAAATGGGCCTCCATGAAAAAGACATTGCTTGGATGGCACAGAGCCTTCTCTGTTGCCGCCCCCACCCTCTGGAACGCTCTACCACAACACATCCGCAACTGTACTGACCTCCAATCCTTCAAATCATCTCTTAAAACTCACTTGTTCCACAATGCTTTTAACACCTTTTAATCTCTTTTACCCATTTTTTGCCATTTGTTCATCTAAATGTGTTTTTGTAAATTTTGTATGCTTGTTTTTAAATGCACATTTTTATCCTGTGTTTTAAGCTCATGTAAAGCGTCTTTGAGTATGATGAAAAGCGCTTTCAAATAAAATGTATTATTATTATTATTATTATTATATGTTTCTCCCAAACCTGTATATACCTTTCAGCATTAATGGTGACTTCACAGAAGTAATTTACCTGTGCCATTGGCACTAAGACCGCCTCTTACCATCATAGATGTAGGCTTTTGAACTTTGCATCCAGAAAAATGTGGATGTTTCTTTTCCTCTTTGACTCGAAGGATGCAATGTCCACAATTTCCGAAAACAATTTGAAGTATGGACTCGTCAGACCTTGTCCCCTGCAAATGGCTGGCAAACAGCCAATCGCCCTAAAACGGCTAGAATAGGCTTGAGCATGCCCGTGACCCTCGTGAGGAAAAGCGGCTCAGATAGTGGACTCGTTAGACCACAGAAGATTCATCAGTCAATTTTAGATCAGCTCGGGCCCAGAGAAGCCTGAAGTGTTTCTGGGTGTTGTTGATGAATGTCTTTTGCTTTGCATTGTAGTTTCAAGTGAATGAAGCGCCAAACTCAATATACTGACATTGGTTTTCTGAAGTGTTGTTTAGCCCAAGAAGTGACATAATTTATACATTGATGTCGGTTTTTGATGCAGTGCTACCTGAGGAATCGAAGGTCATGCACATTTAATGTTGTTTTTTGGCCTTGCTGCTTACATGCAATGATTTCTCAAGGTTCTCTGAACCTTTTGATGATATTATGCATCACAGATGATGAAATCCCTGCAGTCCTTGCGATTGTACGTTGAGGAGCATTGTCCTTAAACTGTTTGACTATTCTCTCGTGCAGTTGTTCATTAAGTGGCGAACCTTGCCCCATCTTTGCTTGTGATTGACTGAGCAATTCACAAAAGCTACTTTTATACCCAATCATGGCACCCACCTGTTGCCGGTTAGCCTGCTCACCCGTGAGATGTTCCCAATGTGTTTGATGAGCATTCCTCATCGTTCTGTCGTTTTTGCCATCTGTCCCAGTTTTTCCAGAACGTGTTGAAGCCATAAAATACCAATGATCATTATTTGCTAAAAGCAGTCAAGTTGATCAGTTTGAACATTAAATATCTTGGCTTTGTGTTGTACTCAATTAAATATAGGATGAACAGAATTTGTAAATCATTGTGTTTTGTTTTTATTTATGTTTAACACAACGACCCAACTTGGGCTCGGGTTTGTATATTGTCATTAATTTATCAGTAAGTTTAAAAGTGAAATTTAGTTTAAAAATGTTCACTTTGATTTGGAGTTGGTCAACCACTGTGTAAAAACTTTGTGATTCTTCATTCGCATCCCAGGCATTTGTACACAACTCGGTATCACTTCTCATCCAACTTGAATCAGTCAGCGGCCAAAGCAGACATCTTTCCTGAGATACAATTAAGATTTTGCACTCCAGACTCTTACACTCCCTCTGAAGCTGATGTTTGATTAAATGAGAAGGTCAGATTGAAAAGACTGCACTCAGCCACTCTCCGAATAGACTGCATCAGCTATACAATATTTTCAATTAATGTTCTTTTAAAGTATTTCCCTGCTCTTTCCATTTTCTTTTCTGTCTTGGGAGTGTAACTTTTCCTTGATATCCATCCACTCCCAGACAATATGTTGCAATAACCGACAATAAAAAAACAAAACAATAATAATAATTCCGAGCAGTGGGTTTTGCTGTCTTGTCTTGAATCTGACTCACATCTCTGTGCAGGAGCTGCCTGGGGGCTACGGCCGAGTGAAGCCCGATATTGTCACCTACGGTTCTGGTGTTCGGGGATCAGGGATGAAGGAAGGATGCCGATCTCTGTCTGGCACCAGTGTTGCCTCTCCCGTGGTGGCTGGAGCTGTTACACTTTTGGCTAGGTGAAGATCATAAACTGATCTCTGTCTGTTTTTTTGTGCTTCTTTTGATCTATGCTCATTTAGAAAGTGTGCATCATTGAGATGGCTGTTAGCATTCTTAGATTTGTCGCCCATCTTTTACAGGTATGGTTAAAAGGGAGGTTGTTCTAATGAAATGTATTGTTTGAATGTGCATTCTCAATGTTTGCACTCAACTAAAATCCAGTAGACCTCCTGGAGGAAAATGGCATCACTGATACAGCACCTATATATGTGAAGAAGTATGTCTCATCCAATATCTATTGTGAACAATGATTATGTTTGGGGGAGAGAAGGCTGAGCAGCTGATAGCTCTCAATGTCCTGGTAATCAGACAGGCAGGGGCTAGGAGAAGAATAGAATGAATATATGAAGAAGTCCTCGAAGAATGTGTGGGTCTGATGATGTGGAGGGGGTTGATGAGATACAGAAGGGCAAACCTTTGCATGTAAGGAGCAGGACATTACCAGCAAATAGGATTTGGAGTGTTGTGGGCGGCTAGTGAAATTGGTCTACGACAGACAGGTGTAATGTGATTTCTGTCAGGGGATCTTGTGGCACTGCCAGCAGCAGATTTTACATGCTACGAATTTGACACCAAATTAGTCATATTTACCTATCCTCTGTCCTCCAGCACTGTGCTGAATCGAGAGATAGTGAACCCAGCCTCCATGAAACAGGCTCTGATCGCCTCAGCCCGCAGGCTGCCAGGAGTCAACATGTTCGAACAAGGTCATGGAAAATTGGACCTGATCAGAGCTTACCAGATCCTCAACAGCTACAGACCTCAGGCCAGGTAACACCTGCCGCATCAAGTGAGCAACTGAAAGGCCTGAAAACAAGTTTCTGATTGATAAACGGGTTGTGCTTTTTGTTTTAATGTTTTCCTAACATAATGTATAATGCAAAAGAAAATTGTGCTCCAACTATTGCTTGTAAGAAATTTTTAAAGGGATAAATGTTTGAAGAGCAATCCATAAACAGCCTATTAACATGTTGGTCGTGGCTCAGAAAAGTCTGTCTCGGTACGTTTAGCTCATTGTGACCCCTGTAGGTAGGATGATTCACAGTGGGATGTAATGTGCCACAGTTCACCTTGCGAACGTCAAAGACTAAGCTCAGGAAACAGGTGAGCCGTTATTGGTTGTTACCTGGGCAACTGCGATGTCATTTTCAGTCTAAAGCAAGTGGCACAGTGGCGGTCCCCTGAGATGGATAAAAACAGGTGGATTTTGCTGCTTAATTCATATTCCACAAACACAATATTAATCAGAATAACATGTTTAGACGAGCGGGAGTGCATAGAACATAGAACATTTATAAAGACATTTTTGAGGCGACTCCTTCTTAACTTGGAGTCATTTTTATTTTATAAATATAAACTGTACTGTACATAAATGATCACAAATTATTGCGGTTGAAAGGGATACATGTTGTGTTCAAGTCATATCTTTCCTTAAGATGGTTTTTGATGACCTGATTTCTCTTTGTCCTCCATGCACCGCGGTGCATGACGTCAAAGGAAAACTGTCTAGAACTGAAACATTGAATTTTTAAATATTTTTCTCTGAAAAAATGAATTCAAAATCAATCCATCAAAAATAATGTGTCCTTTCTGATGTCAGTCTTTCTCCCAGCTACATTGACCTGACTGAGTGTCCATACATGTGGCCTTATTGCTCTCAGCCCATCTACTATGGAGGAATGCCCACCATTGTGAATGTCACTATTCTTAATGGGATGGGTGTCACTGGCAGGATTCTAGACAAGGTGAATAAAATTTTCAATCCAACTTCCATATAAATTGTTCATCTTTACGCCGAATTGCACAAAGCGCCTGTATACGTACCGTACCTGACCCGGTTTTGCTTCATGATGTGGCCTCTAAATTTGTCCGTCTCTCATTCAGCCTATTTGGCAGCCCTACCTTCCTCAGAATGGGGACCATATTGATGTGGCCGTCTCATACTCGCCAGTGTTGTGGCCATGGGCCGGCTACCTTGCTGTCTCCATATCTGTTGCCAAGAAAGCTGCATCCTGGGAAGGGATTGCCCAAGGCCATGTAATGGTGACAGTGGCATCCCCTGCAGAGAATGATGTGAGTAAATGGAGCCACAATTCTTCTTTTTGTCATTGCTATGACACGTCTTGTCATAATGGTCATTTGTAAAAATAGTGAAAGTGTGTCTCTGATGTGGTTGCACTAATATCTACCCATCACTTGTGTCAGTCGGAGGTGGAAGGGGAACTGACCTCCACAGTGAAACTGCCCATTAAGGTGAAGATCATCCCGACTCCTCCACGCAGTAAAAGGGTTTTGTGGGACCAGTACCACAACCTGCGGTACCCACCTGGCTACTTTCCTCGAGATAATCTCCGCATGAAAAATGACCCGCTTGACTGGTATGTGTGTATTTAACCAGAGTTTGACATTCCGTCAGAATTGATAAGGCTAGGTTTACACTGCAGGGCGTGATGCCCAATTCAGATTTTTAATATGGTCCAGAGTGTAAGGGCTTCTCTTTTTCTCATCATACATCGACAGAGGAGTTATATGCGGGAGGAGGTAGAAATATTTTCGGGAAATAATGCTTTTTGATCTCTTCACTTCACGGACACATCTACTAAAAATAGCCTCATGTCAAAGATGATGTCACATCCAAGTATTATGCAGGTTGGATTTGGGAAAAAAAAATCGGAATTGTACTGTTCGCAGTGCATGGAAAAAATCAGATGAGTGTCGCGTACGGGCAAAATAATCAGAAATGAACTGCAGCGTGAATATAGCCTATGATTACCGGTAATTCTCAGTAAAACACCGTAAAATGGTTTGTTTCCACTCAATCTTGTCCCTAGGAATGGTGACCACATCCACACGAACTTTCGTGACATGTACCAGCACCTGAGAAGCATGGGGTATTTTGTTGAAGTGTTGGGCGCCCCTATGACCTGCTTTGATGCCAGCCAATATGGTAGGAATACAGATGAACATACTTATAGTGGCTATAATGGTTTACTTACTCATGTTTAAATTTGAGTTTTTTGTGATTAAAAAAAGCGGGAGACCAAGGTAATTCTCAAAACTTCTTCCACCTTTATCCCTTTCAGGGACAACGGTTACTACAGTGGACAGCTTATCAGGATATCAGGTTACAGGTTATCCTTATTTATGCAGGAACGGGTTAATGTTACCCATGGTCTTACAACTCATTTGAGCTGAGTTGGGATGGCGGCTGCATATGGGATTTAGGATGGCGTATCTTGTATGTTTCGTAGCATTCCCTCGCATTGGTCAGATTTCGCGAGTTGCGATGCATCCTTAGAGCTTGGCATTTTAACAGAGTTGTGTAGACCCTGAAAACAAAGTTTGTTACTTAGTTTGTGTTTTCAAATCTCACTTACTGAAGGGACCAAATAGCCCCTGACCGGCTCTCCGTTTCCAAGGGTTAAAACTTCCCGTTTCCCTGTTCCATAGTAATGTGAACTTGAAAGGGGAAGAAAGTGTATTTGAGCCGGCATCGAAAAAGGATTCATCCAAGTTGATTCAATTCAACACTTTACCTTTCATTACTTCATTAGACATGGCACATCTATTACTTCATGTGTGCTCATTTTCACCCTACATGTCCTCCTTCTTGTGGCATGTCACATGACAGTGTTTAGCCACTTGTAGGTGGTTAGTTACCAGGTTTGCACACAAATCACTTGACTAGTTATCATGAAACCCTGTAAATATGTGACGCATGGGTCAATGAAGAGGAGCAGATCTTTTTTTAATTTCTGCCATTTTCAACTTAAGGTGACTATTGTCTATGAACAACATCCAGTACGTTGGCACTTTGAAATTAAGATCTCTGCCTTGGATCAGATCGGCCCTCCATTTTGTCTCATTCTCTGTGATGTTTTGCACCGTGGTAAATAAATTATATCATTAAAAGGTACTCACCTGAACAAAAACATGAATGCATGATAGACGAGGAAGATGAACCAACAATTACTGAAGTGGGGTTCATACTTACCGATCTTTAACATCTTTAACTGATATTTAAAATGTCTAAATCCACCTCTGAAAAACACTGTGTGGTTTACATGAAATGACTCACCCAGTATACCACCCAGTATATCGGCTATTTCCACCGATGATCACAGGCCAAGCCCTCTAAAGTTTAGAGTCTGAACCACTCTCTGTCGTAGTACCACAACTGGCCTGTGAGCGACAGCATGGTGCTATTAGGCACTAAGTCCCCAACCACAAGGCTGCTCCCTTCCCGGAGCGTTATTTGACTCCCACATCTGATCACCTTCGGAGGGGCAATATAGGTAGGGCTGGGCGATTACAAGATTGAGAATCATGATCTTACGTAACCAGCTGTGAGCTGTAAGCATATTTACTGCATCAGAGGTGGGGGAAATGTGCACGGGCGCAGCCAAACGGAGTCCAGCTTTTCTTTTCAACTTTGGTTGAAGCTGAAGACGTTAACTGAATCCGCCACTCAATGAAAGAAGACGTAGTAAACACAAAGTAATGGGAAAAAAGACCAAACGTGCAGCTAATTAATGGGTCGCCATGACCGAACGTAATCTTTTAAAGATTAAACTAGTCTGACAAGAGCACTTCATAAGAGAGCTGTCAGAGTTGACGCCATTAAGTCTTTGACAGTATACACTTACGCATGGACCAACCTAGCCGCGTAGTGTGATGTAGTTTAATTTAATATGTTAAATTGTTGAACATTGACAATATTAGTTGATTTGACAAAAAGGACAGCGACGAAGCACTTATTTTTAAATGATCTGAATGGGAAAGAAAATGTTATTCCTGTTGGTTGATGCAAGTTAATGTGCCGGGAGCATGAAAGAAAAAGCAAATCCCTAGAATAGAGAACAACACTAGTTTTGAATAATGTAATTGAATTTATAATTTGCTTGCGTATAGAAAAATGTAAGTGATGAGGAACTTGTTGATTTAAAAAAAATAAAAAATAAATTTAAAAAAAAAGAAGCCCAGCCCAACTTGCAAGACAAGTCATACAAATGCTCAACACCATTTTCAGCAAGTGCGTGAATTTCAGCCCCCTTCCTAATAATGATCCCATTACACATCACAGTCATGGAATCTGTGGATCGGCTGACTTTGGTGTTGACCACACACCTGGAAGGTTTTGACACAAATAGAAAAAGCAATATGGCCTCAAATATCTGCTAAAGCTGGAGACAATGAGGAGAGACAAACAATGCGTGGCTCATTGACTTTTTGCCCAGGCACATTGCTGATGGTGGACAGCGAGGAGGAGTATTTCCCTGAAGAGATCACCAAGCTGAAGAGGGACATTGACAATGGGCTTTCCCTTATCATTTTCAGCGACTGGTACAACACATCCGTCATGAGGAAGGTCAAATTCTATGACGAAAACACCAGGTACTTACTCTTTACTGCTGGCCACAACATGGTTGATATTACAGTGACGATACAGCAGCGCCTTTCACCGGTGTATTGTGACAGTTTGATTCCAAAACATTTGCCGAACAAGATTAGCTGTGCTTTGGACACTTTTGAATCAATGTACCACATTGTTAGATTCCAAAGACTTACGTCTTACGTCTCCTCGTTGCACCATTCATATTCCACCCCAAGCCTTTCTGGCATTGAACGAACGGATTACATACCGTTATAAATAGACCTCACAGCTTTGAAAGGATATGCTGAGCAAACCGGTTTTATGTGAATGGCATTGACTCATTCAAAGGCTGCTCATTTACCAATGGATTTTCTGGCTGTTTTAAACATCCTAGCTGTTCTTATTGTGAATTAGTTACATTGATTTTTTTTTCCTCATTATTAGGGAAAAAAACAGTAGTGTTGTTTTAATGTGGTGCAGTATTTCCTCAAAATGAACTCACATGGCTCTCGGTGAAAATACCTTACAGTGTCCGTTTTAACACTGAGTGAGTTGTTTTCAGATTTTGTCAAAATATGTACAACAGTAAGAGCTGCTACTCGGTACCGATTAATGTGTGAATTTTGATACGCACTTCTGAAATAACACATTTGCTGAAATTGCTGCTAATTATGTCAACAACACCAGGCAACACATTTTACAAAATGTTTTAATCAGAGATGCGAGTAAATTTTTCTAGATTATCTTTTAAATTTTGCCCTGATATTGAATCTGCCCTTATGTTTTCTGTAGCACATCATTTTTAATACTATTATAGTAATATAACATGGAATACAGCATAGTAATGTATTTAGTAGGGATGTCCAGATCACACTTTTTTGGCACGCCAATCAGTCTTTGGTTTCAAGGATCTGCCGATACTGATACCTCGGCAGAAAAGACAGCGTACATATAAGTGGTCTCAAATTAATTTTGAAATGTACAGACAAACATGTATGAATGATGCATACACATGTGGATACATTAGTATGTATGTTTACATTTATACTATAGTAACCACCAAGTCAATGCCAATTGCTTTTTTTGAGTCCCCCCTACCCTTTTTCCTTTTTTTTTTTTTTAGCATCTAAGTTTGATTATACACATTGAACAACTCAAAATGTGTTGGTGAACCTCAGGCATATTTTATTTTCCATCATTGTTTTTGTACTGCAGCTCTTTATAGGTTTATGGTTTAAAATTTGCCAATACATGAGCTGTAGCAATGACATTTATAGTAACATATCAGCGTGCAGGACACATTATAAAAATGCATTTTTATGTAATTGTAGAATGTGTTTTTGCATTTTACTTCCCTGGGACACAAATGTTTAGGAAATCAAAATTTACTGTCACCCGTAAACTATTTTCAGAACAGTCTTGCGAGCCACATCCTTCAGGGCTAACATGTGCCCTTGTGAAAGTGCTATAAAATAAAGATGTATTGTCCGTCAATTTCAATGTCTTGTCTTTTTTTTTTTTTTTTTACCTTCAGGCAATGGTGGATGCCAGACACAGGGGGTGCGAATGTGCCGGCGCTGAATAACCTGATTTCAGTATGGGGGATGGCTTTTAGTGATGGGCTGTATGAGGGCGACTTCACTCTGGCAGATCATGACAGTAATGAAACACACACACACACATTTCTGTGTCTAGCTCTACCCAGCTGTCATGCTATGCAGTTTTTTGGGGACGAGGGGGTTTAAAAAACTAAAAGAATCTTATTGTCTCTCTCTTGCTAGTGTACTATGCCTCGGGCTGCAGCATAGCTCGTTTCCCTGAAGATGGAATAGTAATTGCCAAGAACCTAAAGGACCAAGGTACATATTTGTGCTGCTGTCACATTTTAATGAGGCTGCCTATAAGTGAAGATCAAATTTGTACGTGTGTTTTATTTTCAAAGGTCTGGAGGTGTTAAAGCAGGAGACTGCAATGGTGGAAAAGGTTCCCATCCTCGGACTGTACCAAACACCATCTGATGGAGGAGGACGTATTGCTCTGTACGGCGATTCAAACTGTATAGATGACAGCCACAGACAAAAAGGTAACTTTGTCTTACGCCTTTTTATTTGCATGTATTTTTAACAACGCGCTTTCCTAATCTAACGCCGACTATTTTTGTGTGCGTCTCAGACTGTTTCTGGCTATTAGATGCTTTACTTCAGTACACATCCTACAGTATGACACCTCCCAGCCTAAGCCACTCCCACAGTCGGACGGCACCTCCCACAGGGACTGAGCGCCCATTGCCACAGAGATTAGAGGGTAAGCAGGGGAAATGCAACTAGTTCTGTACAGGAAAGACAAATGCTTCAACAAAAAATTAAATAAATACCACTGATTAATAAAGTCGTTCTTTCCCCTTTGACAGGAAATCATCTTTATCGCTATTCAAAAGTTCTGGAGGCTCATCTTGGAGACCCAAAGCCCCGCCCCCTACCAGCCTGTCCACATCTCTCCTGGGCTAAACCACAGCCCGTCAATGAGACAGCACCCAGGTGGGATTAACTCGACTCTAGTGACGTTCATGATTCAACAACAGTAAAGTCGGACAATTTAGTGATCCGCTAGTGTCTTTGTCATGGTAGATATTATATGACTGACAAGTCCAAGTAGGAACATATGGATATAATGGTCCACGTTCCGCTGGGTGCATGTCACCTACAAGTTCAGCAAATGTAAAGAATTCCTGAATGGACTGTCAGCATTTTGCACATTTGCTAACTTTTAAGTTTAGAGCTGGTTTGAGCTCAAATGTATGAGCGCTTCTCTTTGCTTTCAGTAACCTATGGAAGCACCAGAAGCTGCTTTCTGTGGATCTGGACAAAGTGGTGCTGCCAAATGTGAGGCCTTACCGTCCCCAGGTTCGACCTCTATCCCCTGGGGAGAGTGGGGCTTGGGACATCCCTGGAGGTGAGCACTGTTTGTTTTTTGGGTGGGGTTTTTTGCATTGCAGTTACCGTAGAAAACAAAATCATTCTGAACCTGCTGAGATTTTTAGTTCCGATGATGAGAGAGCAGACGTTTGAGGACAGAAAATCCCTAAAAAACAGACTCCAGAAATTATGAAAAATTTACATAGAATGTAGACATGAAAAACTATCCAGTGACGCTTTGACTAAATTAGTTGAATTAGCATCCTGATCACGATCTTAATTCAAAACACTTTTATCTCAAATCATCTTTCTTGACTGAAATGCCATTCCTACCTATCTAGCCTTTCTTTTGTCATGGCCACTGATGGGGGAGTATGATACAGTCAACATAGAGACAAAAAAAAAAAATTCACAACCGACTCAGTAATCTGCATTAATATTAGTCATATTCCTCACATCCTAGAGAATACATGCCCGTGAGTGTTATAACACCGCCACATAGATGCTATTGGTGAGCCCATTGACAGCATTTTGCGTTGCATGAGATAGCTTTAAACTAGTGGACATTCAAAGTATGTCGTCGTTGCAAGCAACATACAATTGCCTTTTTTTTTTTTTGACAATACATTTATAGTAAACAGGGAGCAGCAATAAACAGCTTGAAGCTTGTTTTTTTTTTTTTCTCTCCAGAATATTTAACTTTGTGCCAACTGCTGCTTGTTTTGCACTGAGCTAAGTTGAGTTGACTACCACCAAAGGAAAGTCTGGACACTCTTGAAATAACTGCACTGCTTCATTATTACCTGGCTTCTTCTTTCTGCCATGCTTATAGTATAGTTGACCTCCGCATATTTGCAGGTCGGCACCTGCGGAATCACATATTTGTGGATTTTTTTTTCTTTGACTTTTTTGCGAGAGGGACAAACTCTATATGTCTTTGTAGGTAATACTATATCGCACTAAACAACCTTTTTTTTTTCCACTGAATTCAAATTGCATGATGAAAAATGGGATGTTACTCTTGTCCCGGGGATGTTGTAGTAGTGGTATCTGAAAATGCTTCCTGTGACATTTGACCGTCCACAGGAATAATGCCTGGTCGTTACAATCAAGAAGTGGGCCAGACCATCCCGGTGTTTGCTTTCTTGGGGGCGATGGTCGTCCTGTCCTTTTTCGTGGTCCAGCTCACAAAGGCCAAGAGCAAACCCAAGCGCAGGAAACCCCGCATCAAACGCCCCACATACTTGCAGCAGACAACAAGTGGGAAAAACCCCACGGTTTGACCACATGGGACATGTGCTTGAACAACTGGGCGTGCCTCCGTTATATGCACATTGCTAAAGGAACAATAACCTTGGATGCGTGGAGCATAACAAGGAGTCCAGTTGTGTCTTGAGGAAGCCTCTACTATAATTTGCGTCTCACAAGTGTCTTGAATGTGCCAGTTGTCCTTTCAAGCTGTCTGTGTACATTTTGTGTTGTCATGAACTGCCTTGCAACACACATACAACTGGGTTCACTTCTGGACCGCCATTTGAACCTTTTCCTCTCTGCTCAAGATTATTTGACCAAATTTGTTTGACTTTTTATATTTATTAAGTTTGTTTATATCCGAACGTAGTCGTACACATGTACACAAACTGCCCCCCCCCAAAAAAAACGCATACACAAAAGAAACACTTCATGGATACATAATTGCCATATTGCAACCATTCAAAGGTTATGCTTTACATCTGTTCTTAAACCTGCTTTTTTCTGGTTTAAAATTTTGTACAATCATCTCTCTTTGGATATTCTATTGATCCCCTCAAAAAACAATAAGACTTGTTCAAATATCCTTTACCAATAAATGAAATGAAGCATCTTGAAACATTGTACTTTACTCCTGGTCATGTCACATTTTAACAGTGGCAGCGCCTGCTGTTGTCTGTTACTCAAGCTCTTGCAATGATTCAGTGTCATGTTTAATGTGCGCAAGAATTGTTGCCTTTGTGGGTACCTCGATTGCATAAATTGGTATTTGTATGAACAAGTTAGTATACAGCGTAAGAACTATGCCTGTTTCTTGACGCTCTCTCCATCTTGAATTTCAAGTGTGACCACATTCTCCATTGGGTGAGAAAACTGGATCATGCCTAAACCTCAATCTCCCGACAATCCCCCAGCGGCAAGTAAAAAGGGCTGTTCCCCTTTCTCTTTCGTGGGCCATTATCTTTCTGTACTTTGCAGTAGCGGCAGTTGATGCAAAATATGGGATTTTTATCTTGGTTATATTTCGTGTGTGTGTGTGTCTCTCTCTCTCTCCAAGGAATCATGTCATTTTCACAACGTAAAACAAGTTAGTTAGTTCTTATCTTATCTCTCTGCCATTTTTCTATTAAAACACACAAAAGGTAAAGAATTACAGTTCATTTAGTTTTTCTATCAGGTAAATTCTGAATAAGGCTTTTTATTTGATGTCATGACAAAAGGCTGCAACAAAGTGAGTGCCTTCTCAAGATTGCCCAATTAGTGACTTTTTGTGCCCCGTTTTGTGATGTTCAACCCCTCTGCCATTTAAAAAAAAATGTCTTCTGTTTTTTTTTTAGCAACAAATCTTGCAACTTTTTCTGTGGTCACTTGGCAAGACTCTGAAATGACGTCCAAATGAGATGTTAACCATTCTGTGTCACCTCTGGCTATTTTTGATGGGGGTTTTTTTTTTTATACCCAATGTAACAGAGTTGTGATAGCAGTATTCAACAAAATTCAGAACAGATCGTCCAGCCGCAGTTTGTTTCCCACGCAGCAAAGTGCGGAATAGGTCACAGTGGCTTTCTGTATAATCACAGTGGGTGAATGCAAGTTCCCCCACGCCCCCCCGCCCCCCCCCAAAAAACAACTGCATAATTATATCCGATTTTGGCAGACATTTCATCTGAATCTAAAGACTGAGAAGGGAAGTTGTGTCACCAATAACAGGAGAAAAGCCAACTGCAGCTTCTTGTTGCTAGCTTAGCTTGTAGCAGACGTGTATGCCGCATGATGATTTGGCATTCGACACTTTCATCAGGAAAGTGGTTAAGATTGCAATTGTCTGTGTCTAATGTGTTGTCTTGTATTGTTTTGTCAGACTTTTCTTTTGATGAGATGTTGAGGGAATCTGTGCTGTTGTGTCAGCTCATTTGACAATAAAGTTGTATTCCATTCCATTCCATATCTTCGATAATCCTAGAGTTTTACCAAAATATTTCCACAAATTGTTTCCATGGTATATGATGGAGAAGGAACATTTCCGTTTCTTGCCGCTGGCTGAGCATAGTCTAGATTGATGAATATAATTTCTCACTCAGGGATTTAGTATTGGTTATTAGATCAAATAAGTGATGCAGGTTGATTTCATCCGAGTTGATGTGCATCTGTGTGCAACAGGTCTGAGCCCTGACTGCTCTTTCGAGCCTAATAGGCCAGGTCAGCCTGTGAATTTGTCACTTGTCCACGGCGGAGAACTAATCTCCCCAGGAACCTTGGGAAAGTGGGAAATGACTCGGAGGCCAGCTAGCTCTTCTAACAAGATTTGGGAAAGCTGGTGGTGAGTGGAGGTCACATGCCCTTTTCGCTCCAAGGTTCCCAGATGTCAGAATGTTCCTGTCTGGCCAATCAGGGCAACCGCCGACAAACTGAACGGGCAATTGAAAGACACCACGGCGACATGTCGAAACTTTCTCCCCACCAGTCCCTCCAGTTCACTTCCTCCGTTATATGTCGCAGCAGCCAGTACAGCTGACACGAGTTTATGCCCACAAGAGGGCCGACCAAACATGCAGAGCGTAGCTGGCCCATGGAAGATTTGAAAAAAAAATGTGTCATGTGCTCAAGTAAAGATATTTAAATTGTGACCTTACTTAGATCTCGACTTTAATACCTGCGACCCGTGACCACTTAAGCCATTTAGAGACATCCTGCCCAAACCTTATGAGTGCAATCGCAGCATCTTAACCATTTTTCCTGAACCTTTGACTCAATCTGGAATCAGTCAACCAGTATGACTAGGCTTGCCATTGGGGGATAAAAAAAAAAAAAAAACATAAACCATGGCCATCAGTGGGCTTGGTCTGCTCGATTTTGTGGGTTTATTTCTATTTTTATAGCAAATTTTATGAGGCACAGATTCCTTTCGCGAGTTGAGAGAGCAAATGCTTCTGACAAATATTTAGCCAATTGAAATGTATGAGTCATTCCTCTACCCTTCTATTTATGCTACTGTATCGGTATCTATAAATCGGTGGGTCCTAATCTTTAAAGTGTAGATTTGGGTCAATTTCTTTGTGTGTGTGTGCGCGCGCATGACTTTGGCTGTTTTATGTTTTTACAGGTTCATCCTGTCCTGCTGAGCTCTTCTCAGCCACTGTAGCACTGGTAGAGCAAGTTGCTGTCTGCCCTGTAGAGCAACTTTGTATTCATGCAGCAATTAGTCATATATGGACACCAATGCAGTTGATTGTATTTCGAGAGTTATAACCAAATTATTGTTTTTTTTTAAAATTTAATTTAATTATTTTTTATCACGAAGATGATGAAGTCCACTATGTGACTATAATTGCTGCCAAACAGACAAGTCTTTCCAACTTTAACCAAATTGTTTGGAAACATGTTAGTCAGTACCTCATGGCATTTTGGGGGGAAAAAATGCCCAACGGAAAGTATGCATTGCAGCCATAACGCTAAATTTAAATGAATGTTTACTTTTTTTTTTTTTTTTACATTTTGCGATAATGTAGGCCAAATGCTTGAATATGGCTTAAAAAACTTTTTAAACTAAGTTTTTAGTATTTAGCCTACATGTTCAAACGTATTTGCAAATGAATTTAAACCCTTCTGCAAGTAGGGGCGGCATGGTCCACTGGTTAGCAAGTCGACCTCACAGTGTAGAGGTGCAGGATAAGATTCCGGCTCTGGCTATGTGTAGTTTACATGTTCTCCCCCGTGCCCGTGTGGGGTTTCTCTCGCTTTTGCCAAACAGAAAGGCTGTCAGGCTCACCATTGCCGACGCCCAGTCAGCCTTTATTGACTTAAATCCTGTCCGTACCATTTTGCATTCTTTCCAGGAAATAGGAATTGAAAACTGCATTTCATTTATCGTCTTCATATAATTGATGTCAATGGGTTTTTTTTTCCCCCCCCCCCAAACTTGCTTATAATTGTATTTTCTCTCAACTTTCACTTTTTGGCTTTCTGTGCGTCTGTCTTCGGGTGGGGCAAACATGGTTGAATACCTCCAGCATGCTGAGAGAAGGCTACCTTATGGTTCTTGGGCTTGGGGCAAAAGCGAAACGTGCCTCACAATCATTTGTGATATTGTCAGGTCAAGCACACTCTGGAAGTGCACTGCTCCGGGCACTTTAAGATATTTGATGTTGTTGACATTTTGACTCGACCCCAAGCAGTATGCATATTCATGGGAGTTTCTCCAAAAGGTTGTAGAGGGACCACAGTCGAAGCCGATTTTTCTAGGACAGCCTTACAAAACACTGTTTTGTAAAAATGTATTTCTGCATGTGTTTTTGTTGTTCAGTTTTTGATTAACCCCCCCCCCCAGACCCTACATTAGTGCCTCAAGACTGTTTGTGTTTTGTTTCAAATGTGCTGTTTTTGCTATACCAGTACAGTATTGCAAATGTTTTGAAAATTTCACTTTTTATTTGGCGGTTTGAATGTGAAAATAGATATTTTTGGTCAAAAGTTCTACATTTAAATTTAAAAATGATATATGTAGACACATACCTGTGTAAAGCCTGCATACTCATTTGAGGAAAGCATGTGTCATTTGAGATATTGCTTTTAAGAAAACCGAAGGATTAATTTGGAAAGCGGTATTCAAATTAGGATGATGGTTTGAAGTAAAAAAAATGTGGTGGGAGGTTCATTCTACCTAAATCTAAGTTCAATATACTTATTAAAAAATTTACATTATAATCAATATAGCATAACTTTAGTACAATGTTTTCTAGAATTATTTCACCACTAAACATTAATCTGTGTGTTTCATAATTTAGACATTAGGACCTGAATGATATAAAAATTTTTGAGGTGGATTCCTAATTTTTGTCAAAATAAAATGTTCATATCTGATTCAGGACTGACTTATTTAAAATAAATTATAATTTAAATGTGTTGGTTCCTTAACACTTATAAATAAAATATTAATTAAAAGCAGAACATTGGATTATTTTTTTATTTTTTTACAAAGGAGTAAGTATGCCTTTATTTTGTAACGTTAACATGCAAAAATAGTACATAAAATTGGCTGATTTTTGCTGATTTGAAAATGGCTAATTTTCAGGGCTTAGTAGAGATGAAAAAACGTATAAGTATAATTAATATCATAGACATTTTAAATAGATAGATAGATAGATTGACTGTCACTTGGCTGAAATTGACCTACAGTATTTGGGTTAGTCTTTTAAATCAGAGTTGGGTATGAAAAAAAAAAAAAAAAAAAAAAAGCATTATTTTGACCTAATTTCATGTACTGTAGTTATTTAACCGTGAAATTTGGGTCAAAATGGAATTACCCCATGTTTTGCATTGTTTTGACCCAATTTGTTCTATTCATTGAACCCCTAAATTGAACTGAATAACCCAATTTTTTTATCGGTCATTTTTTATTTTTTTTTAAAACACTATAATTGGGTCAAAAGTAACCCAAAAGGAGTTTTTTTTTTTGACCCAGCTGTTTTTAGAGTGTAGGGTCCACCCCTCCCACCTTTCATCCTTTCTGTTTGGGTGTCAGCGCACTTCACACACTTTACTCAGCTTGAGTGCTCACATGCTCCTCTCATTGATCAGGGTCGTGCCCCGGCCACTAGTTCATATGGCTTGAATGCATCAAGCCTTTGTCTGTCCCCACTGAGAGTTTCTCCTTGGATGAATATGGAGGAATTGGCCAGAGAGAGCATCACCCTGCTGGCTTCAGCATCAGCCAAACCCCGGGTGGACCTGGCTGGGCCACGGCTCGGCTCCCTGGGGGCCATCGTCATCATGCTCAAGTCCGCCCTGGGCGCCGGGCTACTCAATTTCCCGTGGGCTTTCGAGAGAGCCGGGGGCATCCACAACGCAATCGCCGTGGAGCTGGTTGGTATCATTCACCTTTATCTGTACATTGAATTGAAAGCCAGACAAGAGCTGTCGACTATTTTCTTGTTTGATGTCTTTATTGGTGTGTTGATAGACCGCAATTTCCCATGTCAGGATTTTTAACTCGCATAACAGGATTAATAGGTTTCAAGCTTTTCGACAAGTTTTAAAAAAAATATGATTCTGTATATTATATGTATTATTTGAATTTTTAAATGCGGGTGTCAAAGTACTGAGACGTCTGTTGTGCACCCACTTATATGCTGTCCACACAATGTGTGACCAGGAACTCTCATCCGGTCTTTTAGCATTTCCCTGAAGTGAACATAATATTTAACGTTCACATGCTAAATTAAAGCTCATTTTATGGAATTCTTGCCCTGGAATTCTTTTATCTCACGGTTACTCTCTCAGTTAGTGTGATTGTAAATAACACTATCAAAAAACAGCTGCCATTGGGCTTTAGGTTTTTTCCCCACACTACATTTTGACATCGGCGCAATTTTTATTTTTCCAATCAGGTCTCTCTCGTGTTCCTGGTAAGCGGGTTGATCATCCTGGGCTACTCGTCGTCAATCTGTGGCCAATGCACCTACCAGGCAGTGGTAAAGGAGGTGTGTGGCCCAGGCATCGGTCAGCTGTGTGAAATATGCTTCATTTTTAACCTGTTTATGATCTCCGTGGCCTTCCTTGTCATAGTGGATGACCAGCTGGAGAAATGTGAGTTTTGGCTTTTTATTTCCATTTCTGTCATTTAACTCAGGAGCATCTGCTCATTAACACGATGCATTTCGATCCAGGAGGATTAGGACATTATTTTGTCTTTATACACCACCACACGGTCATTTTATGCAAATGATACGGATGCTCATTTTCAGGGTCTTATAATTCAGAAAAGCCCGTGAAAATCATAAAATTATGACTTGCATTGCCACACCTTGATTGCAACCAACATCTGTGTGGTTTTGCAACTTGCTCTCTTGATGGTTGCCTTCAGTAAATGAAATCCGCCGTCTTCATTGTGGGTCAAGATCGGGTGACTGACTGACCATTGGACACACTCATGTGGAGTAACTAATTCACATTAGCTCTCAGCATTTGGCTGGATGTGACCATGAAGTACACACACCTCACGATTTATAATTGATCTCGTTACTTGTATGAAATTCAGACCTGTGAACATTAACGATTAACCACCACACTTGCCCACAACGTAATGTTTCCTCCACTATGTTTAACACATGATCTGTTACGCTGTGGGGCTTGAACTGTTTGTTCCTTTTCGTCTCCATAAAAAAGGGAGTTACTCTGCATAAACTGACTATAATTCCTAAATGGTGTTTTTGAAAAAAAAAAAAAATGAACCTCTCATAGTTTGATGGATTTTGAATCTATTGTGGAGCAGTGGCAGCTGGTGGAATTCCTGTCAAAATTGAGTAAATGTAATTTTATTTTTTTTCATAAATCTAGAACATTGGTGAGTCCACGTGTGTGTGCTATTTTTTATTTTTGTTTGTGATAAATTACTGAACAATCTCTAGAGTTGAAAATGGTGTTCTCTCTTTAACGATTCATTCATTCATCTTTTGATTTTTTTTTCTTTTTTGCACAGACTGCAACTAGAGAGAATGCAACTGCACCTCCTCTATGCTTTATTTCAATTACTGTATTGTATATCTTAATTTAACGAAAGCATTGTAATTAGTTATTTATGATTGCATAATTTTTTTTATCAATTACTGTCTTTTATCATTGATGTACAGCACTTTCTTATTATTGTAGTTGTTGTGCAGCACTCTAAAGTTGAGCTTTAACTTAATTATGACCTGACATTCAATTTGAGAAAGGCATTTGAATTTTTATTTTTTCAAGCAAAAAGTAAACGTAAAGATAGTCCAGCTGTGGCTTGAACTCAGGCCAGAAAATCCTTCACTCTTCACTGGGAAAACCGTTGCCACTAATCACTCCACCTAGAGCAGTGGTTCTTAACCTTGTTAGAGATACCGAACCCAACCAATTGAGATGCGCATTCGCCGAACCCTTTATTAGTGAAAAATAAAAGTGATTTTTTTTTTTTTTTACAAATTCAAGACAAAAAACGTATTTATTCGAAACAGAAAAAAAACGTAAATAAAATTTCAAGAAAGTATAACGTTTTTTTTGTTTGTTTGTTTTTAAATTGTGCACAAAATGAAACAGCCAGTGATGGCCAAGCGGGCGTGTCATAACTAATTGACTTATTGAGTCGGGTGTGTCTTAACCTCCATGTCAGAGTCGAACCTCTGAGACCGATTCACCGAATCCCTGCGGTTCGATTGATCCCAGGTTAAGAACCATTGACCTCGAGTCACATTCACAAGACTTGATCCAGATAAAGAGCTGGGCCAGCAAGAGCTAGCGCTCATAACTCTCTCCAAGTGCAGTCATCACTGTAGACCACCTGCAATATTGTTGAGTTTTTCTTTTGATTTCATCGATACCGATAACTTATGTCAATCCATTTTCTATTGCCACATCGTCACGTGACCGGATACACCACCTTCTGCGTTGATCTATAGGCAGATAATTATTCAAGTAAGCGATCTAAAACAGTTGAAAGTGATCCATGCAACCCACATTGTTATTTAGTAGGTAATATCAAAATTCGGAAGTAGCTATAGTATCAATACTACAGTAAAGATATCCCCATCCCTTCCCCCGCCTTTTAATTATGAATTTGAACCACTTGTTGCCACTTGTGGGTGGTTTGGTATCGCAATGCTTTTCCTCTGAGATGAAATCTGAATCTCATTCAGCCTTACATACCGACTTTAATTTGTTTGTTGCTCTTGCTCTTTCAGATGGTGCTGAAATGTTCTCGTTTGCTTCTTTATTTCCATTAGTGTGCGGGTCTCTATATGAGCTGCTAACCGGTTTGCCAGACTCAGAGAGGCCCTATTACTTCTACACCGACCAACGCTTTGCTCTGGTGCTTCTGTGTGTCTTCCTCATTCTACCTATTTCCACTCCCAAAGAGATCAGCATTCAAAAATACATCAGGTCAGTTTCGCTCTCTGCACAAAACACACACACACACATGCGCGCTGCCAAAGGAACGGAAGATGATTTCACATACAATAATATGTATTGTAATTTCTATCCAGTAGCATTTATCCAGACTTGGGGTGTCAAACCCAGTTAAACACAGGGGCCATGTGAAGCCTTTTCACATGAAGTGGGCTGAAGCAGTAAAAATAACATAAATATTTTTTTTCCCCACTAGGTTTTAATGTAAAGCAATAAAGTACATTGAGAAAAATAATCTTTTGCATGTATAATCTTGGCTCTGTTTCTTCCTCACATTGCTTTCCCCCCGGCCCCCCACCCCCTTGACCTTCTCATCAAATCACAAGTATGCACATAACTGCTGGGTCAATTTTTTTTTTTTTTTTTTTCACTTGTAAATTGATCCTGTGCACTAGATTTTGGCCAACGGACCATACGGTTGACACTCCTGATCTAGTATTAGTATTACAAACCGTCAAGATCAGGGGAGGATGTGAAAAAAAGTGGAATGATGACTAATAACATTAAAATTAACTATATTACCCCCCCCCCCCAAAAAAATCTTTATTCCAATAAGACTCATATTCCAAACAAGAGTTTAAATGACTTATCGATGACATCTGAGAAAGTACCTTGCAAACGAAAGACAGGAGAGAAAGAAATATTACGATTCACTGATTTGGGCATGTTTTTAAAGGCAGACATGTATGAGGTTCTGCAGTCTAGTTGATCTGAGGGGTGTAATGAAAATATATTCCTAGAGGGTTCACTGTTGCCCTTTCTCTTACAGAGTCACCCCCAAAAAACAACATACAGTACCTACGTTACATGAATAGAGCTGTTAGACGTGCTCATAAAAGAAGTTTGAAAGTTTTTAATTCCTGCGCCCAAGATTGTATTCCATGTGTGCAGTGCAATGTAGCATATTAAGAAAAACAATATTTTTGTTCAAATATGGATATACTGTACTGAATTTAATTGAACACATTAGAGCTCACCTGACACAAGTGTTTCCACTATGACTGTTGTATGAATGTCATAATGTAAATTGATAATAATAATACAAATCATCATCATCATCATCATCATCCTAACAAATAAATGGGTCCCCCTCGGCATTGGCGTTTCTCGACATTTTTACCTGGAGAGGCAAGGAGGTGGCAGGGGGCTCAGTTGGAAGGCCGGAGTTTTTAACCACTCTGTAAACCTGCCTATGTTTCATTTAATCTGCTCAGGACAATAAGTACTGGTAAGATAATGTGATCAATGTGTTGTACCGCGTTTGTATAGTTATAAACAAGCGATTCAGCATGATGAGAGTTGAACTAAATGAAAAAAAAAAAAGGATGTTTTTTTTTCTATTTTGCGTGGTTAAGTTAATATTCCTTTATTTGTATGTTCTGGTATCAGATATAGGCTACTTGGTCGTTGCTTTGGTATCGTCATACACATGGATAAAATAAGTGACAGGTTGACATGACCCATTTAAATGCCGTAACCCCGTTCTCCCACTCCAATCATCCGCATTTCAAATTTTTTGGCGCGATGTCTGAATTTGTGTCCCGACTCTGTCCACTTACAGTGTACTGGGAACTCTGTCTGGGACCTACCTGACAGTAGCCATCATCATCAAGTACCATATGATGCATTCTGTTCAAGTTCACATCATTCCACTCTACAGCAATGGGTATGTACGTGTATGTCTGGCTATGCGTGCATTTGTGTGTGTGTGTGTGTGTGTGTGTGTGTGTGTGTGTGTGTGTGTTTAAATAATAGTAGCAAGGCATTTGACTGACCTTCCTTGACAGCCAATGGTCAGCTAATCAACTGTTAGCTCATTCATGCATTTTCTTTACTGCTTAGCCTGACTCAGGTCTTGGGTGAGCGAAAGCCCACCTCAGCTGTTTTCTTAGATTTAAATGTCTTTCTTGCAGTGGTATTTTGGCTCAGTGACAGCCTCTTGCAGCACTCTGAAGTCCAAACCCCAATATCGTGAAGATGGACACGTTGTGTAAAATACAATGGCTTGCCAATCCTTTTCAACCTTTGCTCATTTGAATGCATGAAAATTTGTTGTAATTGATTAAAAAAAAAAAAAACCATTTCAAATATAACCTCATTTTGGTTTTAATGTCTGGAAGACATTCCAAACAAGCTGGGACAAGGACGTGTTTACCACTATGTTGTCCTGGAACATGTTCAAATTCAAAATCGAGAATATTTGCAAAAAACGTTTATTTCAATTTGACCATTAAATTGCATGTCTGTGGTTTATTCATTTTAATACAGGTTCAAAATCATTTGCTAATAATTGTAATTTGTTTTTGTTTTACACGATGTGCCGATTTCACTGGAATTGGGGGTTGCACAAATTGCAACAATTAAGAACATTTTGGCATTTTAATGCTCATTTCCTTGAATATCTCCACACAGCCTGTGCCGATTATAACATACACTTAATACACAAAATAACTCCTTTGCGATATTGACAAATTTTGACTGATGCACTGGACTGTATTGGGACTGAATCAATTGACTTCATTCATCATATTCCTTTGCTACTCTAGTAAATATTCCACATATTCTGTATACACATATCACAAATGAGCATGTACTCTGAATTCATTAATTTTATATAATGCTTTAGGCTGTTTTCTGTGCTCTCCACCACATAAAAAAAAATGTTCTATCAAATTTACATTATGTTAATATGTATCCTCTAAAAAGGAAATTTGGGTCTACTGGGACAGGCTTCTCGACTTGACAAGTCACAGCGAAGCAATTAAGTTGCTTCCCGAAAATATGGCTGCCGTGAGTCTTATCCATAAAACCTGCTTTGAATTAAGACCACTGGGATAGACAAAATACATCGCCATGCTACGCTCCCTCAGAACCACTTTCACTCTCCCGATTTGGCGGTTTTCAGCTACACTTAAAAGATGCACTCAATGGTGTCTCTTGATGCCAACATACTGTATTTGAAATGGTGTCTAACTTCTCTCTTTCTTTGTAGAATCAACTCTTGGGCATCCATGTTCAGCGTCATCCCAACCATCTGTTTTGGTTTCCAAGTAAGTATAACCATGGAGATGTATGTGAGATTGAGCATGTGTTTGCAACATAAACGTAATCAGCAGGTCACATGGGATTTTTTGGTTAGCACTTGATTCTGGCTTTCAATATCAACAGTGCTCAATTACGGAGGCAAAATCTCCAGTTATCTGAGTTTTACTCTTCTTAACTCAAGCCGGAGAGTGAGGTAGACATAAATGATTTATTATTTATTCATATTCATGTTGAATCGTATATGATTATAACAAATGTTAGCGTAATAGGGCGCCAATATTACTGTTGAGTCAGGTGGTTGTTCATTGCCTTGCTCATGGGCACCTCGGCAGTAGTAAGGAAGCAGTTGAGCATCTCTTCAGTAACTTGCTGATATTTGTTTTTGTCAATAGCCGGACTTAGACAAGACCCATACATAGGTCCAGAGGGACAGGGCTACTTTTGTCTCAGTTAATCCCTCCTCGATCCATACATCCACTTTGCGATCCTCTTTATCCTCAAGAGGAACAAACATCAACCTGTGATAGGTGTTAACGAATAATTTACAAAAAAATGCCAAAACAAGAAAAAGAACAACACATCAGAGTTAAGCAGAATTAAGTTGATAAAAGAGAAAGGTACTGCAATATCCATTATGAATACAAGAAAATTGACATAAGAGTACCAGGGTGTGCAAGTATAAAATCCCGATACAAACCAAAAGTAGTAAAAATATCACGGTCAAGGGTAAAAGCATGAGCTTTTATGGAGACTTCTTCTTTCTTTCTTTCTTTTCTGGTTGATATAAAAATAATCTATCTATATATAAACACATAACTTGGGGTAGGACTAGATATGTTTTTTACTTCTTCCTACTCCTTTGAACATAATAATTGTGTTGTATGATGACTGACTTCTCGTTCCTTTTACAATTTTACTTACCTTACTTTCTGTCAATTTATTACTGTGTATGTTTTTATGTTCAATAAACAAACAAACAAACAAGGGTAGGGGGGGCTGGGTGCTGGAGCCTATCCCAGCTGTCTTTGGGAAGTAGGCGGGGGACACCCTGAACTGGTTGCCAGCCAATTGCAGGGCACACAGAGACAAACAACCATCCACGCTCACAAACACACCTAATTTCCCCTAATGTATTCAATCAACCTACCGTGCATGCTTTTGGAACGTGGGATGTACTGGAGTACAAGGAGAAAACCCACGCAGGCCTGGGAAGAGCTTGCAAACTCCACACAGGAAGGCCACAGCCGGAATCGAACCCACGACCTCTGCGAGGTTGACGCGCTAAACACTGGACCACCAGGCCGCCCTTAATCGCTCTTAACAAAGAAAAGAAAATCATTGCAATCTTTCATTTGTTAAAAAAAGAAAAAGCGTATTGTAATTTTGCTTTCCTGTTTTTCCGTACAGTGAATGGTTTAAAGTAGACCAAAATCAAAGCCGTTTATTAAAGACTTTGCAATTTTTCAAAATGTGTTTTGCAGTTATGCCAAAAAGTGTGTGTTAATGTATGCAAATGTGTGAGAGATGGTGCCATCCGCTTACCTGTTCAGCAGCCGAGCTGCTTTGCACTGATTGAATTCCTTCAGAATTCTTGGGGGGGGGGGGAAACATATAAAAAATATCAGCACTTTTTGCCAAAGGTCAATCGGAAAATAGGAGTAGTAAGTTGAAATAATTCAGTTGACATGTTTGTAAAAGGATAAGCTGTGGGAATTTGACGAAGGGAATGCAAGGTCTGCGAACTCCAACCCTGAACTTTCTCATCGGTGTGTTCGGAGCGCAAAGGGCACCCCATTGGCACAGCCGCTGGCAGCTTAACCCATCAGAATGAGTTTTTCGTATTTACGGTAATAGGCAGGTCAAGTTGCGGAAAAAAAAAAAAAAAAGATCATCCTGTAATTTCAAATCAGTGCAGACTTGTGTGTGACTTCCCAAGTTGCCAAGGTAACCCCTGACAGATGCAGGCAGGATCTTCTATTGGAAAGGGAGCTCGCAAAAGAATTAGTGCATGTCCTCTCACACAAACGCACAGACTCACCCCCTCAGGGTGAGTGATTGCCGTGGAAAGGTCTAAATGGAGAGCAGATGAGATCCTGGCAAGGGTAGCTGACTGTGGCAGGGAAAGGGGAATGAGATTTAAACCAGGTAGATGGCACCGGGGATCAAGTGGGGACAAGAGGCCTCTATCTTGGCCCGTGTGATGGTTTAACAGGCTCACCGGTTGGGGCCCCAAATCCTTCATTTAACATCAAACTGCAGCTTGCCACAGTGGCAGAGAGATAAAAAATAATAGAATAGTAATACCCAGACTTTGCTTGGGAGCATTTGAGAGACAAGAAAAGTCATGTTTGGGGCTAAGACCAATTCCCACAAGACCTCTCTTTCGCCTCATGAATCTTGGCCGGGAAACAGCAATGGTTAAGAGTGTAAAGTAACCGGTGTGTGTGTGTGTGTGTGTGTGTGTGTGTGTGTGTGTGTGTGTGTGTGTGTGTGTGTGTGTGTGTGTGTGTTTTAATGGCCCAAGTTATATTCTGTGGATCTTTTCCCCAGCCCCCCCAAAAAATATCTGAATCAAGTACATCAGAAGGAAAATGTTTTCATAAAAATACACTGAAAGTAAATGCTTGACCAGAAGTTATGTTTCCCCAGTGCTCATCATGTTCGTATGTTGTGACCAGTCGAGACACAGGATGTGTTTGATGCACGCTTTGTTAGTCAATGGTGATGCTGCTCAAATTGCACGATACAAAAACACCATTACTCTTTTTATGACTCATTTGGCCGCGATCTGACTAAATTGCCAGCTAAAATCCATCGATCAACAACACAATATTAACATTACATGGAGGAGACCATGGACATCACGTCATCTTCGGTCAAAATAGTTTGTCGTAAGGGAATTGCAGACAGATTACTTCAATGATTATACAATTGATCTTTAGTGTGGGGAAAAAAAATTCTCATCATTTTCACTCATTTACTGTAAGAGCTAAACCACTGAGTTAGTTGCATCTTGATATTGTAGACCAGGGGTCCCCAACCTTTTTTGCTTCATCCACCGGTTTCATGTCAGACAATATTTTCAGGGATAAATACAACAAAATAATATGATATGACCAGCATGAAAACTGTGGTATTTTCGAAACATAATAATAAACACGAATCACGACACACGAGGAACGTCCTGTCTAGCCGCAACACTCTTCGGTTGTTATGGGAATGTTTACACGTGCCTTCAAAATAAGACAGACCGCAAATACAAAGTGCATGACAAATACGACTCATCATCTCTTTCCCCCTTCCCAAAGAAACTTTCCAAAGACCTTTGTTTTTTTTACTCATTTTTCTCGCTCCTGGGTTTCATTTTAGCGCTAACCTATCACGTGACTGAGAAGCGTGCCTTCAACTACGTCAAGAGTGACATATTGTAGACAGATGTAACGGAGGATCCGGTAATTTTTCAAAATAAAACATCTTTCAGCTTCCGAAATGAATAAAACGGAAGTAATGTAAGTGATGTATTCTTTCTGTGCGGCCCGGTACCAAATGACCCACGGACCGGTACCGGTCTGCGGCCCAGGGGTTGGGGACCTCTGTTGTAGACTACATAAGGATGCTTTAAACTCAAATGCACTCGGGCTGGGAGTCACAGGTGTTACTTCTCACTGGCTTAATCAATAAGTCAAATACTGTGCAACGCTGGCTTGAATTTGAATCATAATTAAGGATTTTTTTTTTTTCTCTCTCCTGCGTTACAGTGTCACGAGGCATCCATCGCCATTTACAGCAGCATGGAGAACCAGCGCCTCACTCACTGGGCCTTTATCTCTGTGGTTACTATGATTATCTGCCTCATCATTTATTCTCTTACAGGTCAGGTATCGGCCTGCTTGCCTTGTATGCTACCTCACTCGCAACACCTTTCAAGTCATAAATCAACACCAGACATGCAGGAGGTTGTATTAAGAAGAAACCAAGTGTGTTTTTAGCCTTTCCTGGGCTGTCAGAACTAACTGTGTTGTATTATACTCCAGATACGTGCTCTGGGTGGAGCAACCTTGAAATGTGTCTGTTATCAAATCTGACCTTCCGCAAATTCTCCCATCGGCTTTTTTTCCTGATACTTTTCAGTGGCTTTAGTGCGCTGGGAAGATAATGGGTTATACGTGTCAATCGGCTAGAACAAAAAAAAAAATCTTAAATGACTCATCTGTCTTACTGACAAAATTAGGTGCATCCAACTCTGTGCCTTTCAAAGTGCACCTCTCGTTCACAAAAAGAAAAAAAGTGAGCCCACAAGCTAGCAAAAATAGTCATAAAAATAGACTGCAAAACAGATAATAGTCCCTAAATGTAGCCAGTACACCCTGACAAACAAGCCTAAACCAGACTGCCCATCCACATTAGGTTACAGTGCGGAGCTTCGGCTGCATTGTGCTTGTAAGCGACGGTGTAGAAATGCTGTCTTTGTCTGTTGCAGGGGTTTATGGGTACCTGACATTTGGGAAGGATGTGAAGGCCGACATTTTGATGTCATACATGGGCAATGACATTCTGATGCTCATTGCCAGACTCCTCTTTGGAGTCTCTATTATCACCATCTACCCCATCATTCTGTTGTTGGGCAGGTTAGGGGCATTTCTCATTAGTGTCACCGGTCGAATTTATCACAATTTGAAAATCAACAAATGCAATATTATATCTCCTCGCTAATGTCAATGTTTTATGTTTCACTCTTCAAATTCCGTGTTTCTATGTCATTTTTTTTTTTTTTTTTGCACAAACGGTAAGATCAGTGATCCAGGACCCTCTGCTGAGTTGGTGGCGGAGGCGCGGCCGCGTGGTGACAGTCAAGTTTGAAAGTCGTAGTCGGTATACGCTGACTTTCCTGTGGATAACTGCGACACTTCTCATCGCTGCGTTTGTACCAGACATCAGTAAAGTCATCAGTGTCATTGGTGGGATCAGTGCCTTTTTCATCTTTATCTTCCCAGGTAATGCCCTTTGTTTTGCATCCACGTTTTCTTACATGTTAAACTATACCCACCAAAATCCTCTGTGTGTTTGATTAGGACTTTGTCTGATGTTTGCCATGCAGACCGAGCCAGTATCCTGTAAAACCAGGTGAGACGAGTATTTGTTGTATGTTTGGGTGGTTCTGTATCGTGTCACATCTGTACTGGAATTATCTTGTTCTAGCTATCTAAAGGCCCGGGGCTCCGTTTTTGTGATTGGCATAAATCCTCTAACTCTGCGGCTTAGATCCACTGCTTGTCATTTTTCAGCTAATTGTACGCCAGCAGATTTGCGAGAGGGAGGGTTGCACCGCTGTGGGAGTGGTCACAGCCGATTTCAGTCATAAAGGTTCGGATTGAGTTTCTGATATCAAATTGTCACTTGGCCAGGCGCATCTCCAAAATATCTCCTTCTGCTGGGCTGGTCTGCCAAATTGGCAAACATACACAAAGCGAGCCTTGCGCCAATATGAAAATCATGACCTGACTGCTTTTGTGCCACTGCACAGATGCGCTGCATCTTCAATAGACTTAATATGTTTGTGAATCGGACCTGCCAAATTGCGTGAATATGGCACCATATTCAAAAATGTTTCAGACAAAATATAAATGAATAACGTTTTACTTATGGACTAAGCATGCAAAGAAACATCTTTTCTGAATTTTTCTCCTTTTTAGAATTGTCCTCACACTTTGGGGAGTGGTCACACTGCTCTGTGGGGCCTTCATCTTTGGCCAGAGTACCACTATCGCTGTCATGCAGCTCCTCGGGAAGATCTGACGTTTAGGATGAGATTTGATCTTGCCAACCCAGAACACTGAAATTCTGCAATATTGAGAGGACTTAACTGTGCCTTTGATAGTCAGTTGCGAATCAATCTCGATGACAACAATCAGATCCAATGCCTTTCTTGGTTCCCCCTTTGTTACTATGACTTAGGTTAATTTTTCAAAAAGACACCCTGATGAATATCTCTGACTGATTTCCGATTGTGTTGAGAAGTTATGATGACAAAGACAAGACAAAGAGCTTAGGACCAGGGTGCGATCAATATGGACAGCTTTTCCAAATTCAGGGTCTGTAACTGTATTTCACCGTAATTCTAACGCAAGTCAATATGATCCCAATTTGAAACACACACTATTGTATAAAAAAAAAAAAAAAAGACTTGGACGCTTCATGCTGTCAAGATGGGTATTTTTGGAGGGTGGAATCTCCGTCTGCCTATATACCACAGGGTACAGACATTCAACAGTTGTAATTGGTGGCAACCTAATAACCTGACTTCAGTATTTTCCTCTCTGTGAAAGAAGGTGCATAAAATAAAATTTCTCGTGTGTGTGTTAAGTGTTGTGAGTGGTTGTATCTTGATGTTTCATAGACAAAAAGAATAAAGAATAGTGCCTGAAAAGGAGTGTGGTGAAGAAGAAAATCTTCCTGAATCCCACCTCCCTTTCTCATCCATGTCGTTGCAAGTTTCCGACAAGATCCTTGGATTTTTCTTACAGGATCAAGTTCGAAATTATGACCTCTATAATGCTCAGACAATCATAGAAAAATAATCCAGAGACTGAGATGTCCAAATCTTGTGTGATGGTCACTTGTAAAACTCGTACATCAACAAAATAGTAGAACGGGTAAGGAATGTAAAATCCCTTACTCAGTAGACAATGAACCATGAAGGCAAAACACACGCACAAAAAAGAACAAACCAAAAAAAACAAACACATTTAACATAAGCCAAACAAACAAACATGCCGTTTTGTCAAAAGGCAAAATCAGGAAAACTCACCATGCCCAAATATTGGTAGACCGAAACTAACTGTAATTCGTTCTATAGTCCACTTCTTGTTGTTCATGAATACAAACCCAGTTGACAAGCAAACGGTAGGCCCTCATCTGAAGTCAAGCCTTTTCGTTCCGCCCATTTTCTACACCACTTGTCCTCAGAGTTGCCAGTAACTGGAGTCTACGTCTATCCTGGTGGACTTTGGATATGAAATAAGTGTGTACTAGGTTCCAGTCCAACTGCAGGGAACTGGCAGATGCTCAGATTTAAACATATGAGCTATTCAGAGTCATGCCTGTTGATGGGAAGTGGGAAGAAACCGACTTTGAGAGAGATGCTAACCGCTAGACTACAGTGTGGCCATTTAAATATTGTGTGTAGTGCGCTTCATATTCAGTCAACGTCTGAAATTGGCATCTTGAAAAAGGAAAACATTTCATATCAAGGCGGCAAAGCGGTTTCATTTTTATAGCTTTATTGAATTTGCATCACTCTACATTTTCTAGAATATAATACTTGCATCCCTTCAATGTCTACGAGATTGGTTTTACAGAAACATACATGAAGAATTAATAGTTAAACAATCTCAGAAAATGGAATATTCATCTTTGTATGCCACTTTTCTAGTCATACATATGTATAGAATATATTTTAGTCTCTTTCGCCTTCATACTTTAGGACTCCTGGAAAAGAAACAAACGTAAGAAATGCACCAAACCCATAAAAGGAGTAGCATGGCCTAAATCTACGGCAAAGAAGTTACGCGACATTCAGTTGACATGCACTCAATTGAAGAATAGAAAAGAACACAATCACAGAAGGAAATAAACGTAGCCTTGGGAATGGCAAATTTGGCGAATTCCTGACTTGGAACCTGGAATCATGTACTAAGACTCGTTGAGGTAAACCCGGTGACATCGGCTCTCAGCATTTGGAGGAGTATCGCCTACGTGAGGCCAAGTCTCCACATTCCGGAACTGCGTGTCACGGTCAGTCCTTTAAGTCAGGAAACATTCAGTCAAGGCCTGCTTCACTACATTTCAAAGGCATCGCTATTACATTTGATGACGAAGCACAAGTCGTACTCAGGATATACAAAGGAGAGAATCGGAACAGGTGGCACAGTGAACGACAGTGGCGTGCAGTCAGGGGAGGCAGGTGAGGCTGTGCCTCCCCTGTCATCACAAGTATTAATATTTGTCCGCTGGACTATGATTTTGGTGTCGTTCTTCATCTATTTTGGACCATTTTATAGTAAAAATCGCCGTGCGATGCTACAAGCCGTCATTTCTCGCCGTGAAAATGGAGGATTTAATTTCAGTCGGTGCCTCCCCCAACCAACCCTCACTGCACGTCACTGGTGAACGACTATCTGGAATGTTTTCAACGGGGAACACTCTTGGCATTCATCAACCTAATTGGAGCGGGCACGTTGAACAGGAGCCGTTACATCGTTGGGCTGCAGTGACTTGAACGTTTCTGTGTACAAACTGTACATCGTGGTGTTATGACATGTAAACATTGAACTGTCCAACGAGCCTCTCCTCCAAATACTAGCAGCTTGCTCCACACAGATTGGACCCAGATCCGATTGGCACAGAAGCATCGATTATTATTGTAAAATGAATAAATGCCGCTCTGAAAGTGGAAATGACCTTTGTAAGGCAGACTATTCCATACGTTTGTGTTTGATTTCGTCATACTGTGAAAGGGGGTGGAAATGCTGTCCTAAGGCCAGCGAAACAGCCAATTTCTTGATCGAAATGTGATCCTCATGAAATCGTCGTGAAAGCGTACTCTCCACTGCTGGCAAACAAGTCAAGCACACTGGCTATCGTTCACAGAGGGAAAATTGATTAAGCAGTGAACTGGCTGGTTGATCTGCGACAAATCCGCAATAAGTAGTCATCTGCTATCAACTACAAAGTCACAAAATGATCAGCATGACCCTTTCAGGGACAGCGGTTACTACAGTGGACAGTTATCAGGTTACAGGTTATTATTTTTTGCATGAAAGGGTTAAATTGAGCCTTTTGAGACATGATTAACTTCTACTTGGGCACCAAGGTTCTTAAGGTATCAATTTTCCTACTTCTGACCTTAACCCAGAGCAGACCAAAGTTGATTAGAGAGCCAACCTCTGCAAGGTGTTAGTTAATTTTTCCTCCGCTTAAACCGTAACATCCCATATTTCATCAAATCGTGGCCATTGCTTTGTCAACTGCAAGTACCAAGCAATCATTTCTTTACTTCCTGCTACAATGGCAGTGAAATGTGTCACTAAAGTTGGTGTCCGCGTGTCCTTTTCTCTCAGTTCCTTTCAATAATGCAGTGCAGTTGGAGGTGAAGTAATTGTTCCCACTTTTATTTTTTTGAACGTTCCTACTTGAAGAAACCCACAAAGCGAGATAGTTTTACAAGCCCTGCAGTAAGACATGAACTGGACTGGCATCTTGATTCAAGTTTTAGTTGGCAGCACTCTCATGGTTATTTTGGTTGTCTTATGTGTTATTGAAGTGATTTGTTTACTTGCAAAGCGGTTTTCACATCTTGCTTTGTCGAAAGAATAGAGCCTGTTTTTATTTTGAAGATATATTTATCAAACAAGATCCGTGACTGAATATTTAAGGATGTTCGTGTTTCTTGTTAAGTCACAATTTATCATAAATCATAAACCGCATGCTAACTAACGACAGTTTTTCAAATATTACATAGTCGGTGTTTGAATCTAATTTAGCTGGCATGAATGTAACATTACTTTGCTTCCAGTGAGACAAAATGTGAAGAAACATTTTGAAAAAAAATCAAACTTTTCCATTGCAGGTCATGATTATTAAGGCTTTTACAGTCTACAAGCCACTGCCAGTTTCACTGAGAAAAGATTTGCACCAGAGCACTAAAATATTGAAATAATACAAATAATTCATATTTGAACAGTATTATTCACACATACAAGCTCGACCCAATTTACACAGCGAATACAAGCAATTGAGCATCATTGTAGACTAGTATGACACAAACAGCGCAATAAAACACACACAAAAAAAACAACAGGTTTTATAAACTCTCTTGTCTCTTCTGTTTCGGTAGCAGCACAGACTCTTAATCCAACAGTGACTACACAACTCACGTCTTTATTTATTTAACCCTGATGTTAAAGCTAACCGATTCAATTGTAAATTCCCCAAAAACGCCCCCCCTACCCCCCACCCTCCCACCAAACAAAAACTGAAGCTCTGAAGGAAACTTTCAAAGTCTACTTGATAATATTGACCATCCACAGCACACTGTTGGTTTGTCGTTCATGTTCCGGCTGCAAGTGAAATGACTAAACCTCCCCTGCAAATGACATTTCTTTTCAAAATGACATAGATGCAAAGGTCGTTGAATACTTTTCAGTGGACGTGCCTCATTGTGTTCTTGTGAAGACATGGCAGCGGGCTACACAGATATATTTCCTTCCTCGGGGCAAAAAAGGCTGATGCTCTCATAAGGTATTTCATTTCACTGATATCCTCCGCAGCAGACATTACAATGATGGTCCTCTGAGAGCCCATATTATTTATAAAAGTAGCATTATTCTCTTGTCCGGTCGATGGATGTGAACTGTCAGTCATTGAAATAAGTGTGTTGGAGGTCATACTTGGACATTTTCCCATAAGAAAGCGGAGTTCACCCCAGTATGTTACTTTACAAAAAAAACTCATCAAGCTCTCAAATTCCAGTGCAACATAGTTGGCCAAAATGGTATATTTATTGCATCTTTCAAAATATGCAATTGAAATTGGAATTTTTTTTTGGGGTGAATACGATGGTAATGTTTTTCTGAAGTCCAATTGCTTTTCTTAATTAGTTGATTGAAGGGTCATATTGCATTATATGGTGAGAGGAAGGGTTCAGCAATTCCAAAGTGATGGTCATGCTTTAAGTCGGAGGTGGATACTGAAGAATGGTCATTATTTTGTAGCGTCAGTAGTGGATTTTGAACTTAAAATTGATTCAGCCAAAACGCGTCGAAAATGTGCTACATTTCAAATTTGATGTCACACTCAAGTATTTATGTACTTAAAAAAATGTCAACTTAAGTGTTGTTTACCTTCCAGTCCCACAGACCTCAATGACATGTGTCCCATGTTGTTCTTATTTCAACAATCTCCACACTGCATGTGTGTGCGTGTCCTCATTTGAGTTTTTTTTTCTTTATTTGGCTGCGTGTCGACTTGTGCGCCGCCTGTGTGCGAACTGATGTTCTCAACTCCGATTGGCTGGCGCCAACGAGGGGCGGACTGGGCCCAGGTGGGTCAGCCGGAAACACTGAAATAGAAACAGTGTTGAACTGACGGATCTTCCCACTTCTTTATAATTGAAAAATATTTTCAGAATGAGCTAATTTAAGGAAGGATCAAGTTGAAGGTTTTAGGCCGACTACTGTATAAATGGATTTGATCTGCGCAAGATGATGAGAGGATGATGTCAAAGTGTGTGGCCATCTCCACACAATAACAACAACAAGAGAAAGAACTTCCATCATTTCCGGAATGCTCCCGTCTACTCCTTGACCAAATGTGAAATGAAGATCTTATATGGACTCACGTCTCCATGGATACACTTTCTTGAAGACATTTAGAGCGTGTTTCAAAATGGCCGCATTGCCAAAAGGGCTTTCCAGAGTCATTCGGGTTCCTGCTACATGAAATGTTTAACCCAAAGCTCGATGCTACATGACAAACTCCCAACCGGGCTAAAACCATAATTAATGAATTGACCATATCATAAATACTAAGAAGTAAACCACAATGTTTGGATGCAAAAGTACTTTTGGAAAATGCACTTTGTTCAATTGTCACTGCCACCATACATTTGCACTGTGTAAACATATTATTTCAAGAAGTTTGGAGGGATGTGAGGGAAGTGAGGAGGAGGGGAGAAATGCCAGGAGAAGGTCGAAAAGTTGGTGTCCAAGAGTCTTGGTGTCTCGTCGGATCCGTTCATGCTCAGGCCTTGTTCACGCTGCACCAGGCGGCTGCGGAGAAACAGGACGAAGCGGTTTGGACATACAGAAAGCGGAGAGAACTTCACAGTGCAGGAAAGAAGTGATGGTTTAAAAAAAAAACAAGTGCTTGAAACGTTGCCTCACAGAGGCAATGAATCCAATTCAACAAGGTGGCTTCCTTCCAAGTTTCAAGTACCCAAAGTACAAAGCTAAAACCTTCACTCAATAATACACACACAAACAAAATACTGAAGTCGTAGTACTAGACATATAATACAAATCTATAAGCTGTTCTGTTTGATTTGTGTTGGTATTGACATCATTTTGCGTTTTTAATTGTGCATTTACAATTGTGATACATTTGTTGGTATTGGACCAATGTATCACCCAAGTCATGCTGACATTTAGTCGTTTAATTTTATTAGTTTGGCAAGCTTATTGAAATTTATCAAGTGCGTCTTATCAACCGATTTTACTTTAATGGCAGCCTTCATTCTGTACTCTGAGAGCTAAATAGCATATTTCCTTAAAGAGTAATGACGGGTTGGTCAATGGGGAATTGCTACCTCAGTGTTCTGATGGAAATGGAATCTGTCACTGCCTCACATTAGCGGTTTCTATTTGCATTTTCTTTTATGGATGGTTCCTGGCAATAATGCAATGCAGTAAGATGTGGAATTAGCAAAGCGCCTGCTTAAATAGCCTGGGTGAAAAAGACGATCATGAGCAACTGAGTGGTGCACGATTGCAAGAACATGAGAATGAATACAGTATTTGTTACTTTTATATGCACCATATTTTCCGCATTACAGTGATCCCTCGCTATTTCGCGGTTTGTTTATCGCAGCTTCAGTGCATCGTGGATTTTTTCAAACATATTCATAAAAATTATAAATGTAGTACAGTACTGTATATGTTGCTCTATGTGACTCGCTGTTGTTTTGCTGACTTTCGCAGCTTCTCGCGGACCGTTTGCGGACTTTTTGCAGACTTAAAATTTTTTTCATAGACATGTAGTAAGTACTGTATATGTTGCTCTATGTGACTCGTTGTTTTGCTGACTTTCGCAGCTTCTCGCGGACCGTTTGCGGACTTAAATTTTTTGTAATTTTCTTTTAATGTTTACTGTATTGTGTTATTCATAAACTAACCTAACTTATACATGTTTAAATCTATTGGTATACAGCATTAAGTCATGTTAATTACTTCAAAATATACTTCTACATGCATGTATACCATTAAATTTGGCCTTATAAATATTATGTACGTGCACCTATCTGGAGGGAGGGGGGTCGCTACTTTGCGGATTTTCGTTTATCGTGGGTGGTTTTGGTCCCCATTAACCTCGATAAACGAGGGATTACTGTATAAGGCGTTTCAGAGTATATCGTGCAGCTTCAACGAATGGCCTATTTTAAAACTCTTTTCATATTTTGGGTGCATTGCATTATAAGGCGCAAATAATAGAAGTCAAAGGAGTGGCTGCAGTTGTCATTCATCCACTAGATGGAGCTACGCTAAAGAGAATACAATACAATTCAACACAGCTGCAGCTGTAACAAAGCGCTTTACAGAACATTTAAGATATTACGTCCAAGAAATCATAATATTGATCCACATATAAGGCGAATCGGATTGGAAGGCGCACTGTCGGCTTTTGTGAAAACTGAATGCTTTTAGGTGTGCCTTATCGTGCGGAAAATATGGTGTATTTATGTTGCGCACTGGAGTCTCAACATGGCGGAAGAACTTGGCAAAGGTTGGCCTGCCAAAATGGCGAACACACAGCAAGCCTTGCGCTGATATGAAAATCAGGGTTATTATTTGAATCAATGTAGAATGAAGCTAAGACTTGAAGTTGGAATGGTTTGACTCAGTTGAGAAAGGTGGAAGGATGAGGAAAATATATACTACATATTTTTCATGTGGAAATTTATTGTCATTAATGTGGAAAGGAATGATTGGAATGTAGAAAATACTGTAGTTCCCAACATTGTTATGAATGGGATGAGCAAGTTCAATTTGGAAAGGGAAAGATCGAGAACTTTTTTGACTTGGGTTTGGAAATGTGACATTTTTGACAGGGGGAATTTTTTGACATGTGGAAAGTATTTCCTCTCATGTCCTGAATTTTTGGAATCTTTGCAAGTTTTAATGTTTTGAATAATTTAAGTAATCGGGGTACGTTTCCCTATTCACACAATGAGTGTGAGATAACCCGATTATGAGTCATTTTTGTTTAACCCTAAATGAATTGTAACTGTAGAAAACCAGAAAGCTGTACGACCTAATTCCAGTCCTCATTTGTCATTGTGACGTACTAACCTGGCACGGCGACAGAGGAAATGGCCTCTGGCTGGCACAGCGTGTCCACTTTCACGTGCTGAAAGGCTTTGTTAGGGCCTGACTGAAGGTGCCTGGAAACATAGCATGTGGTTGAGTTTTCACATACGATACATCCAGACACTCACACACACAGTCCAAGTCCTTCAAAATATGGCCCTTAGCAATTCCTGTAGGAGTTAAAATATTAACGACGGTGAGTATCTGGTGCTGGATGTGAGCATCAAAGCGGAAACTCGAAGCGGCAGGCAGCTTCGACCTCAGCAGCTTTGCTGCGTCTCAACTTCCCACAGCCATTCATAAGAAAGCGGGATGACTAATTCATTATGAATGCAAGAGCATTTTTCACAAGTTAGAAGTACGTACAGTAAATGAAACAAAAGGAGCTGCAGTAATGTCAAAGCTGATTGAAATGTTAAACAGGCAAAATGAAAGAAATAATATGAAGGAGCGAGTCCTCTTAATTCTAATTTGCTCAGCATTATTTCCCCTCTACGCTCTAATGAAGTCAGCCGGCTCCTTTGAAACGGCTTATTTTGCCACAGAAAGTAACAAAATTCATTGAATTACTATTGTACCTTTTCCATTCATCCTCTCCATCCCAGAACTCATAGATGACAAAGGATAAGCCATCTGGCAGGCGCACTGCGGTCACACTGGAAAAGAGACAGACATCAGTAGCACAGCTCAGAAAAGGTCTTCCTATTGAGTAAGGACAGACTAGCTCTTTATGACAACTTTTTGTCTTGTGCAATTTCCACATTACTCTTTCTTCTCATAAGTCTCAGAGACTTTTCTCAACATGGTCCTGTAATTCTCTGTATTTCTTGGAACCTACTGGATCACAGAGCTTAAAAAGCGACCTGAGTTATTAGTGGGCAATGATTATGTTTTTCATAATCGTTGAGCCCTTCACAAGTGTAACTGTTAGGAGCTACACTATCTAAGAACATGTTTTCCTGGTTATTGTATGCGGATATAATTGAACAGAAAAGAATAGAATACTAGGAAAGCGGAACGTATATTGTAGATACAGTACATTATGGAATGAGTTACAGTGCAGTATTTCTTCTGGGTATCTTACGATCTATAGATTCAGGCAACTGAATCACTTATATGTTATAATAATAACATTAGAAAGTGCCGAGATATGGATAGGAAAAAGGTATCAGAAGGAGATAACCTGAACATCAAATGAAATGACAATGATAATATTGCATAATCTAAGCAGCACTGCCTAAATTATGTTCAATTTTCATTGGGGGGTAAAGAGCAGGGGGCGGGGGGTGTCTCAGTTACCTATCAGGATAAATAGGGGACAATGAAACCATATGAGTATGTCTCTGAATGAATGGATGCACAATAATCTTCCTGAAAGTTAGGAACGCAGAAGACAATGTCGAGGGGACTTACTGAAAGCAATCTCTCTGAGTGGAGACGTTCTTTAGGTACTGCTTCAGAGCCTCGCAATAGTCACCAAGCTTCTTCTGGGAAACCACCATTTCCTGACGGATCAGCAGTAGTGACTGCATCGAGAAAATCATGATTAAAAAGCATTGTCTTTAATGCATGCAGCGCAGACAGAGTTTATAGAGTGTATTAAATGTTGTTAGAGTCGCAGGATTTCAATTTTTTTGGAAACCAGCAATGGCGCTATTTGGCAGAAGCAAAATGTACGGCTACAGAAAAGGTCTGAGGGGTCAGCTTTGTCCACCCCTGCAAAAAATGTGAATGGTTTTCTATTATCTGCACCCCCTTACAAACGCCCTCGATAAAAGAGACGCAGGATGGAAATTTGGGGGAATGATTGGAAAATGCAGGTTACACTTTTCATCTACGCGGAGAGGAAAAGGACAAAGCTATTGTTGCACAATTTTTAAAGAAGAGAAGCAAGCAAAAGAGGCACATAGGCAGACAGCCTCATTCATAATGACAACAGCATGGTTTTGATTTGTTTATATTGAAATGTAGGCAAAAAGGCAACCTTTGAAATGATTTAACAATCTAATGTTTCACATAAAAGCAAGCATGCCGGAAAACAAAACCCAAATTTTGGGCTCCTTTAAGTTGTTGTTTTTTTTTTTCTTAATAGAGGTCATTTTTCAACCCTGAAGTAGCAGCAGTAAAGCAGGTGTACTCAGTTACGAGCATGAGGGCCAAAGAAAAGTGTTGGCTGCTGAAATGGGATGGAACTCCATCCCTTTCGTTCATCTGTGTTTCGCCGCTGTGGTTGAAGTCATTGGCCGAGAGGTGCGTTCCGTTGACGTTTGGAACTGAAGACAGTACCGACACACAACAAAGGTCAAGTGTGCAAAGCTCGCACGTATAGACGCTATTTCAATGTCCAATAAAGGTCGGTGATCTCAAAACTCAAATGGACACAGAAAAACACCCAAAAAAAGCTGTATGAGGGGAGAATCTGCAAAGTTGACTGAGTTCCTTAATCGTTTGACACGGGAACACAGAATGGAGAAGAAGACAATTGTTAGGAAGCAAACTAAAGACTGAAGTGACATTGTCTCTGCTATATTAAAAAACCCTGTTGCGTTATCCGAAATCTTTTTCTCTGCTCTTGCCTCAAGACGAGATTCACTACAACCAAGTCTAATCCAACAGCGACCTCAACTGCTTTGTTCGGAAACGGCAACAGCAACCACCACACTGGTTTACACATGCGCAGTAGTCCAGGAAGTATTTGTCATTGTTAGTTTCAGACGCAGTAAGAATTGCTAAATGGCTACAAAACAGACCTTTGGATATCAAGCAGCTAAGACAAGAAGAGCTCTGACGCTGGAAGAGAGGGTAAAAGAGCTCAAAATGAAAGATGGAGAAAGCAAAATAAAAGACATTTTCCAAGTAATTGATATCAGTGAATGCTGATCGTAAATTTCGCAATTTCTTTCCCTTTTTTTCTTTCTACACTGACTATATTAAGTGTCAAATAAGTGTATGGTCATACTTATGCATCATTGAAATAAAAATAAAGAGTACACATATGTTTGTGTGTGTGTGTGCACGTTTACATCTGAGATCAAACCCCTTGTTGTGAAAAATCTCTTGCTGCAAACATGATTTCGTTGTAGAGTTTCACTGTACTGTTTTATTATTTACAATGATACACGGAAAATGTTGATTATTATTATTATTATTATTTTTTTTTTTACAGAAAAGAATGTCATATTTAAGTAAGGCTTCAAAAGAGAGCTACTTTTATGGATTTTTTTTTCTACCCATAAAGAGGAGGCCTTATTCAAATTGGGGTTGTCCAATATATTGACTAAGTATTGTCGTTGTCATAATGGCACAGTCAGTCCAGAATGCAAGACGTACGTCTCTACATCCATGAGGCACACACATCCATACATTGTGTAACAGATTAGAATTATTTTTGACTGTCCATCCGATATAGTACACCTGCCTCAACATGGCAAACCTCCAGCCGAATCAATTAGAAACACTTCATTACCTGTCAGCCTTGTTTATGTAATTAGCTACAGTCAATTAAGCGTCCAACGACTCAGAAAAACAAGGAAGTTAAACACAACTATCGAAAGGGTAATATTCAGTCAAATAAGGTGTAAAAAAAATCATTTGGTCATTTAACCAATCGTCCTGATCCTCTTTCAAACGGAATAAATGGGCTTTCAGTGCCATTGCTTGTAACAGCACATGTACCTCAAATTATTTTCCAAAAGTTCAATCATGAAATTTAATGTTGGATGCTTTTGTACTGGCATTAATTAAATTGAGGCGCTGACAGTTGGGAGTGCGACCTGGTTTACGATTCGTTCGTGAACACAAACACAACCACGCAAAGTGTTCTCTGACCTGCAAGGAATGGCGAGCATAAGTACAGTACTCACATTAGCTTGTGCGACTGAATTAATGACAATGTATTAGCAAAGGTAGGACTGTGCCAAAATGCTGCTGAGTAACTGTTAATGTTCCCGATGGGAGGTTTTAACAGTGAAGCCAGGATCTGTAATGATCTAGCATTACGACCTTTCAGTTCATTTATTTGTTCCTGGGGAGGACGCATGTAGATGGAAACATTGAAACTCCGCAAAGAATGATGCAGATTCAGATTCAAATGGGAAAGCTCTTGCTGTGAGGCAAAATGCACACGGCGCTGCCTTCCAGAAGTGGCAAAATTATACACCATCTTCATTATGGTGCGCTGTACGACATTGGCTTCTTTATATACAGTATAGTATACATAATATCGAATACAGATTATACAGGGTGTCCCGTAAAGCTCCAAACATAGGAGAAATAATACATTCCATACTTATATTATTCTAACATTTATTTCTTTTTATTTCAGATAAGCCAGAGAATGCATTTGAATAAAAAGCAACAAATTGAAATCATGCTGGTGGCCGTTTCGGCAAGCAGTTGTATTGTGTATGTCAAGAAACGTTTAGTTTTCTATGTATGGAGATTTATGGGACACCCTGTAGATAATTAATTATTCATGTGTGATTGTTAATCCCCCATGTTGGATTACGGTACATTCAAAATGCTTAATTATGTTGAATTTGCATTCTGCACGCTGCATTTATAGCAGGCAGTACCAACACGCAAAAACGGCCTTGGGCCAAAAGTTCATCCATCCATCCATTATCTGATGTGCTTATCCTCACAAGGGTCGAGGGCGTGCTGGAGCCTATCCCAGCCGTCTTCGGGCAGTAGGCAGGGGACACCCTTAACTGGTTGTCAGCCAATCGCAGGGCACACAGAAACGAACAACCATTCGCACTCACACACCAATGGGCAATTTAGAGTGGGTTTTCTCTGGGTACTCCGGTTTCCTCCCACATTCCAAAAACATGCATGGCAGCCTGATTGAACACTCCAAATTGTCCCTAGGTGTGAGTATGAGCGCGAATGGTTGTTCGTTTCTGTGTGCCCTGCGATTGGCTGGCAAACCGGTTCAGGTGTCCCGCCGACTGCCCGAAGACAGCTGGGATAGGCTCCAGCACCCCCCGCGACCCTTGTGAGGATAACGCGGATGGGAAAATGATTGAATGAATAAATTTAAGTTTAGTGATTCAAATTCAAAACCAGATGATTCAGATTCAGTTTCTGGTGGCACACATTTCAGCCCATCGAGACTCGCCACTTGCGAATCGTTCACACGCTGCGAGTGTGAATAGTGCAGCGCAAGCTTGTACTATTCAGTTGATCCCGCTGCGCGCCTATTGCGATGGAAAAGCAGCGGAGGCTGTGCGCCGTGGTGCATAGTGGAGTGCTGGAGAGGTGTGGTGTGGGGCTATTTGGGGCGACTAGAAAAGTGGCGGTAATGTGCGCTTTACTGCCCTTTGCACATTGTATTTAGTATTGTTCACTGTGTACGGTTAGCATCCCTTTCTTTATTGCTATCATGCATTTAACACATGTACCGTATTCTCATCTGCACTGTATAATTTAGTTTTGTTTATTGTATTTTATACATAGTCTTGAAACACAAACCTCCACTTCAACCAGTTGCATTCTCTTCGCTCCATCAATGGCAATAAGGGCGTTCAATTCTATTCCATTCAACAGAGATCATTTGGCATCTTTACCACTATTGGTCTTTGATTTGCTTACCGCATGCAATTGTACTAAACTATATTTTCCACTGTTCTAATAATCAATGTGGTATGGCAAAGAGCAAGAAGTGAGCAACCCATGTCGGCTCTCACACGGTCGTCAATGTGTGTGTGTTCATGTACAATATGCACGATAGCAGTGGTTGTGCAGAAGAGAAGCAGAAGAATGCTACTTGAGCATGTGTCGTCGGAGATGGTAAGTCTAGTGTTACCATGGCAACTGAGACATACTCACACTGAAGTCTCATCTCTCATTTCATTTTGCTCTCCACACCTCCCACATGCTCCCCCATTTTGGTCTTGTCCTCAAGCCTTCTTTCCCCATTTCACTTGGTTGGCCCATTTCTCGCCCCCTTCAAGCTCGACAACGTTCCCACTCTTCTTGGAAATGCCTCCCTCTCCTTCCCTGCAGAGAGCCCCTATTTCTTTTCGCTCAACACCAATCTTCTTTCATGCATTTTTATTTTGACTTTTCCCTAATCGTTCTCATTTCTGTTTGCTGTCTCTCCTGTTCTCGCTTCTTGCTTTGAACTTAAACGGTGCCTCATTTATTCCAATTTAAAACACACACACACACACACCCACACACCCTTTATTAGTTCAGGAACAATTTGCATATTGCTCGTTGGACTGCAGTATTATTATGAGGAAAGCTGGTGTATGGTTGATTGTGTCCATACCGACTGCTGCAGTAGAACTAAATAACGTTACAATAGGAACCACAGTTCACATACAGCAGCGTGCTAATTTGGTGTCAGTTTGATTGACAACCAGTAGAATAGAGGAAATGTTGCTGAAGTCAAGGCAGCAATGCAACGATTCGAAGCATCAACACACAGTATTTGTAATTAAAAATAAGGGCTTCAAAAATTTTTTTTTTTTTTTTAAACTTAAGGATTATTGTGTTTTAATAACTGTGTTATTGTTCAGGAAACCTGGATAACCAAACTTAAGATGTCTATAATAGAAATGTAGCAGCATGGAGAAATCATGTGTGAGTACTAGCAATGCTAAAAAGTTGGGTACGGCAGCTACTTAGTTGCACTGACATTTTTGACCACATCTCATTGACAGAGCTCCCAGAAATGTACTTACTGAAAACAATTTATTTTAATTTTCTTAATTTTAAAAATTCTGTCAAGAACATTATAGCCGACTTAATTTTTTTCCCTCCGCGAAAGATTTAAACAAAACAAAGAGCAATTAGAGGCTGCACTTTTGCAAGACGGGAAATGAGTGTTGGAGTAGGTGGGTTCTCTGCGCAGAGAAGTCTTGAGTCCAGTTAATTATGTGTTTCATTGTGACAAATATAGTGCTGTAAAAAAGCTGTGTGGGAAGAGCAGAAAGAAAAAGGTCACCGTTATGATGTTAAAAACACCCAGGAGACTGGAAAAATAATGCCTATTTTTAAAAAAAAGAAACCACTCTGTGACCTCATCACTTTCTCATTCCGTCTATTCTATTACCTCCTTTCTGTTACACCATAATCACTTCGCTGCCCGCCTGAGCCAAGTTGCTTTGCCGTTTACAATATTCTGCCGGCTTATCTCCTTGCTTCTTCACTTTTCTTTGAGGCGCCTCCAGAGGATCAGAAGACCGAGCCCATACGGCAAATGGGCTTGGTCGACCGCACTTTAAATGACACGCATCATTAATAGTCTCATGTTCATCGCTCACAATGGCCTCCGACAGGCAAAACGCATCAACAGTAATCCATATTCTTACTGGTTTCAAAGTGTTTTTCATACACGTTATGTTGTTACCGGTATTATCGTCTCCTTCATGGTGGCACTGGCCGCCTCAGCAACTTCCACCCAGCAATCACAGGGCTGCTTAGATATGTGTCCCGTCTTGTGGCTTCTACTTCATGCTCAATCTCTCCAGTTAATGGGATTTCTCTTCCATATTTTGGTACTTTCTAAGAAGCCGCATTTGTGAAAAGCATCCCAGCAGAATCATTTCTCTTGCAGCCTTCCTTCTTTTCACCCAATATATTATATTTATAAATCTATATAAATTATATATAGTTCTATACCTATATATATATATACTGTATATCTATACATCTCTCTCTCTCTCTACACACACACACACACACACACACACACACACACACACACACACACACACACAAAACACCTTTTTAAAATTCTACACACAACACCACATAATGAAAATAAAGCTCCATTGAAGTACTAGTAGCTAATCTATTGAAAACAAACAAAAAATAACCAAAGAAATCAAATGGAGATAATTATCCACAGCCTTCCCTCAGTACTTTGTTGATGAACCGAGGGTTTGTAAATATGAGGGCACAACCTATCTTTGGGTAGTTTGACTATCCCTGTACAGCATCTCTTAAGCTCCCTACTTCAGGCGGTTGACAAACTCACAAATCCCTCAAATCAAATAGCACCAGAACTCCTCGCAACAGATAAATGCAACCAAATCAATCATAGGCAAGTCATCACAGTCTGAGTTCTGTTTAAAAAAAAAAAACTCAGTAAAGTAGAAAGTACTGGATAATTGGTATTATATATATTAAATATATAAGAAGAACTTACATATTTAACTCATGAACGACATAAGCGAAAATACCGCCAAGTGAAGACGACGAAAGACCAAGAGAGGGAGACGACAGCTGAGCATTGAAACTAGTCGAGGCAAATAAAAATATAACAATAAATAATAATATTAATACAAATAATAATAATTGTCTTTAACAAAAAAAAAAAAAAAAACTGAAATAAAACCTGATTCAACTACACTAAATAAGTCTTTGTATTTTGTTAGATCAAAATCATGGCAGGTTAGTGTATAGTTGCACGCCAGTATGTGGGTAGTCAGAAGCTGGTAGCTCAAATTTTGGATTGTTATACAAAAACAGGCAACGGCTCAACTCAAGTCAGAGAACCGCTGTATGAGTTTCCTTGTATGGTAATATGAAGGGCAACTCTACTAGTAGCAACTTACATTAGGAGGAAACGACTTCCTGAATTGCATTTCATAACCACATGTGCATGTGACTTTTTTTATAGCAGTCAACTGAAAGAGATAGCACCTTTCTACAGGCATGAACTTACTGGTGTGAAAAGGGGGTGAAACTAGGGCCAATTGGTTGGCAGCTATGCTCATAACTTGCTATTCATAAAAAAAAATAAAAATAAAAAAAAGCTCACACACTGCCCCGTGACTTTTCAAATGAATACTGTAAATAATTCGTTATTTCCTCAGTGGGTGTTCGATATTAAAACATGTGTGTGACTTGATTTGTTCTTCTACAGAACATCAATAAATGATTCACATGCAGACAATAGCAAAAATGAGAAAGCTTTATCCCGGGAAATCATTCAAAAGCTTCGCTCTTTTAAAAAGACACAAAAAAGGATATATATATATATATATATATATTTAGATATATATATAGGGCGGCCCGGTATAGCACGTCGGCTTAGTGCAGAGGTACCGGGTTATAGCTCCGGCCTCCCTGTGTGGATGCACGGTTTCCTCCCACATTCCAAAAAAAACATGCATGACAGGCTGATTGATCACTCTAAATTGTCCCTATATAGCGTGGATGGTTGTTCGTCTCTGTGTGCCCTGCGATTGGCTGGCAACCAATTCAGGGTGTCCCCCGCCTACTGCCCGAAGACTGCTGGGATAGGCTCCAGCACCCCCCGCGACCCTAGTGAGGATGAAGCGGTTCGGAAAATGAATGAATGAATGAATATATAAAAACATTGGTGCCACCCCTTCACTAAATTATATTACCAAGTCATGAAGGCCACTGATTCTGAGATACTAAAGACGCCAGTTGCGCCTCCATACTGGCTGATGCGACTCCTGAGGCTCTGCATTAAATTCAATACTCTTATTTGTTTTGCGCCGACTTACTGCGCTGGCGGTGCCATCTGTGTCTGTTAGCCTCTGGTGCAGATCAAACCAGACTGTCTGGAAGGGGAAGCACAAACACAACAGCACCAGGTCAGTTAGCAAAACTGGACAGCAACTAAGAAAGAGCTTGGAACATACATGGCCACTTAGAGTAGTGAATGGTAAACACAGAAGAGAGGAGGAGGTGGAGCTGTGTTTTTTTTTTTGTTTGTTTGTTTTTAATATTCAACTGTGGCTATTAGTGGGATCTAGAAGGAGATGGATGGTGTATGCCAATAAGAATCACACTGTGAAAGACAATAAGCTTTGAAAATTGTCTCCACTTTGCAGTGAACAGCAACTCCCACTCCAGGGGGAGACTTCATCCAACATTGAATGTGTCTCTTGGATTTCAGACCCTTTCTCCCATTACAAAACTTGAGGTCACTGTGGTTGGCCTTGAGCAAAATTCTGAACTCAAACTTAATTCCCACGTTGTGTCGTATTGTGTGAAAGATTTCTTCCATTATGAATGGGTGCAAACATTTCATAAAAGTTGTTGTCGCTGTTCACCAAACTGTTCCAAACGCTGCCGTTGCTCCAGTGTATTGTAAGAATTTCTTATTATTTACCACGTTTTAACCTGTTGCTGCTCAGTGTTACAAAGGGAAAGACCTCTCAGTATAATGAGGCGTGTCGCAGATTACAACCGCAATAATAAACTAACTGTAAAATGCAAACCTTTCTGACAGAATCAAAATGTATTATGATGACATAGCTCTGGAATATCCATGTGCGTGCACGTTCTAGCAAAGGAAGTATCCAGTGGCTTTACATTGGCGTGCATGAGGATAATGTCGCTCTTATATCTCCACTGGAGCACCATGATGACCATCCACTCAGACAATTTGGGAGTCACATAAATTTAGTGCCATGGGTCGGCAACCCAAAATGTTGAAAGAGCCATATAGGACAAAAAACAAAACAAATATGTCTGGAGCCACAAAAAAATAAAAGCCTTCTTTCTATAAAACTTACAATGAAGGAAACACATGCTGTATGTATGTAGGAGACGGGACTGTCTCAGAATTGTTTATGTTATTCATTCCTTTGTTGTGTGTTCACAAACGCCCCCATCGAATTTATTTAGTAATTTCCTCGCTTGATTTTTTTGTTTTGGTGCATTCTTTTCGCTTTTCTTAGTGTGAGTGAAGTGATCATTAATTTGCGTTTTTCTGAGGCTGTCTTTGAACGCCTCTCGAGTTGAACGAGAAGAGAGAAGGCACGGATTCGGACGCAGACGTGTCTGTGTTTGTCGAGACTGTTAAAAGGATAAATAAAGTGTACATTTTAAAAAACCAACACCACAGCTCTCCTTTTTCGGAGCTTGCAACATGTATCTATGTCTATTTGAGCTATATTAGCCTGCGATCAAAATCTTTTTCCATTTTCAAACATTTTTTATAAAGCTCCAGTGAACCACTAGATGTCGCTAAACAGCCACACACAGCTCTGGAGCCGCGTGTTGCCAATCCCCGGTATAGTCAGTCACATGAAGCGATGAAGGCGCCTTCCAATTGAGTGACTGTTAAATGTGATTGGTCCAGTGAATAAATTATGGCAGCACTCCTCACTTAAGTGCTAACAGCAGGGGATGCCTCTGAGGTTTGGCTAAGTGGGTATGTGTGTGTCTCTCTCGCACACACATGCAGAGCTGTTAATTGACTACAAGAAGGTGATATCACACTCGGATCAGACTTGGACTTGAATTCAAGACACTACGTCTCAACTTTTGTGTCGTGCATCGCTTCCTTTTCATTTAAGTCATCTCAAATTACAACCACCACATGCTTCCTAATGGAGCTGAAGCAACGAAGGTGAAGTTAGAACCTATTTTTTTCGACACGCATAATGTTCATCCCAGTGGGAGATATCTGCTGTATTGCGGTAACAAGGGGACTCCTGAGGCCTAATTACCTGTAAATTTACCGCAACACGTACTTGAGGTTAAGACTATTCAAATATGATGTAAAGCATGTAAGAGGCACAGTGAATATTTGCAGTCATTTTCCTTTGGATGTTAAATTAAACTGAGCAAGTAAGCTTTGGTAGTAACACAGTGAAAAGGATACATTTACTGGTATTGGATATCAATGGCTAATAACTGCCTGCAATGTGACCCAATACTAATCATTAGAATGCAGATTTGATTCGCTATTGAATTGGCGTCACAAGATACAGAACCTAGAGTACATAGCTTGTACGCTTAAATACTTTCTCTTGCAGGTGAAAGGTATTTTAGCTCAAAAAGGAAAGGGATTGAGTTTGAACAAAAGTCAGTTCAGTGAAATAAAGGCAACGGTTGTGTCTGAGGCACCACACATCATGTTGTGCTACCCTTGTATGGATTTTGTAAACATTTCATCATTTACCTCTTGTCTGCCTTGTGATGATATTCCTTTTGCAATCCTAATACGGCAATCCAAAGAGGTAATACCAGGCCAAACCCATATAAAAGGAATATTTAAACTCCTCGGAAAAGCTGCATTTTTTTTGTTTGCCATGACAAGAGCAGATATAATGTGAGGCCCTCTGAAAATTGCAATCCAACACAAAATATCAATGTAATTTCTTCTCGAGTATATTCATTGAACACCCCTCCTTCCTCTTCCCCATTCCCTGTCTTCCTTGGAATTACCAATTTAGAAGCACTTAGAATTCTGTTTGAGACGCTACAAAGACAATCCATCAACCTTGCAAGACCTCTAAAGTGAAAAACTATCAGAAGATACAATGCCCTCTTTTACAAAGGTTGATTTGAAGTACAGCAATTGTTTTATTCCAATTAAGAGATGATTTATAAATGGGCTATAAATTTCTCCTGCAATGTAATCATCTATCCATCCGTTTTCTACGCAGTCTGCTCATCCTATTGAGGGTCACAGGGAGCTCGAGAATATACCAGCTGATTTTGAGCCAAAGGCAAACGACGCCCTGGGCCAGTCGTCAAGTAAATCCCACAGCATTTATACAGTGTCCGAAATTATTAGGCATAAACCTAATTTCTTCCTTTTTTGTAAATACTGTACTGTACTCTATACAATTTACACTGCATGATTCTTTTAAAATAATCGACCATGATCCGACAATAGATTACAAAATAAGATTTTTTTTTTTTTTAATCAAAACTAGCCGTGAAAACTGTCGTCGTTTTAAAAAAATAATTTTGGAAATTATTCAAAGCATAATATCAAACATTATTATGCATTACCTACTCCCTGAGGTATCACCTTATCGTGATGGAGGCATTTGTGTGTCTCCCAAAGATCACATCAGCTCAGCGTTTCGCCCCTGGTAGTGTAAGCAGGGAAAACAGTTTTTGGGTGAGGGACCAGAGCAGCCACGTCGAATAAAATTATTGGACATCATATTCCTGATATATTCCAACCCCAAAACTATCTTTACTGGTCTAATGACACATTAACATTGTGGCCCGTTTTTTGACATCATCAGCTCAGCATTTTTTAGCATTTTAGCTTGGAACTCATTTGAGGACGGAAGAATTACCGTCCAGAGTTACTCTTGGGAGGTCCAGTCTTCTGTAGTGCACTCTTAGAAACCTTTAAAGAATGCCCTGCAGGTTTTCAATGAGTTTGACCTTGAGTTTTCCCCCCATCATACGCGGAGCAGATAAAACTTCAAAGTTTCATTGTGTTGTCTTGCATGATAATGGCCGAGAAAACCTTTTGAAGAATACAACGGTTTTGGGGACTCCAGTAACATGACTCCATGTATGCGTGGACCCCTTTCTTAGCACTGAAGGACACCGTGCAAGATATTACATTTAAGTGTACCTGTAGTGGTCGGAAGAAAAACTAAACGTGTTTGGTTACACAGTTGTTGTATTTAAGCAAGCTTATAATAGCTAGCGGGACATGCATGTGGAATGTGGGCAGGAAAGCGCGCAGCTATAGCTACTTCCCTGGGACCGATGGCGAAAAGGCGCCCTGGATCGCTATTGGCTGCCGCAGGCAGTACCTGCTCACACAGGATTCTGGTGTTTGAAAACGCTATCATGGAATGTGACGCATATAGATGTCTCTATAACAAGTTTAACCAAAAAGCTTTGGCCGTTACGTCGCCATGAGATTCACACATACACACATTTGCATGTGTATGTTAATATTTAAACGGTTCTCGAGCGTTAAATTCAACTGTTAAGCAGTCAATGAAACCGAGCACTTTATCAACACTTTTGTCTTTATCCATTGCTTGCCTCATGCTGTCAAAGCGGCAATGAAGGAAATTTGGCCACTTGAACGCCGGAGAGGACACCAATTTACACCGTGACCTTTGTGCTAGATAGCAGCTTGCATGACAAGCGAGTGCATTTAAAATTACAGTCATCCATAATGAAAAGGCAAAAACTTTTCCAAGAAAAAAAAGCATGCTTATTTAACCAAAATACAAATACAAAAATAACCAATCAAACACATTCCCAATGCCACTTACTGGGAGCTGAACCTCCACTTCCTCCATGGAGGTCAGGTAAGTGAACCACTCCACTGGCAGTGACATACAATATAATCAGTATATATTGCGATTTACAGGAACGTGTACATATCCCGGTTGTCTTTCCGAAAGCAGAAAAACAGAAAACACACACACAAAAAAACAAGGAAAAAAACCCTACACTTGTGAAAAGTGCAAGCGTCACACGGATCTATTGTGCACTACCCTACATCCAATTTTCTAAAGGCCATAATCATGATTATAGCCTTTTGTTAAAATGTGACATTGAAGGCTGACTGTTTCAGCTGCATATATGCTCATGACATCGAGTAGACCTCCAATGCAAATAGAAACCTGTACTGTATATGACTAAGCATTAACGTATGTTTCATCAAATAATAACCGGTAATAAGTATTGTAATGGGGCGAAATGTCAAACTTCAATGGCGTGTCATCAATAACCTTTTTTTGGAAGGTAAATCTGCATCCAAACCTTGCTGCAGGAATGTGTGATGTAAAATGACAAAACTGTGTTACTTACAAATATTGCATGTCGCAATAAAATAGGCTTAAATAACAATAACAGATATCCTTAAGTTCAGATTTGGCCAAAACTGAATTTGAAATGTAAGGTAACAAAGTATTTTTACTCTGATTAGTCTCTTGCATGGACATGCAGAGTCCTGGCATAAGCTTCAATTTCCTGCAGCTCTCAGTCACTGCAGTGGGACATTAAATATTCAACAGATATTCACCACGAGGCATAACATAATGAATTTAACACTAATATGCTAAGTAAAGGTGTAACGGCTCTTCCGTGGCCAGTGTCTTTACATATGCCGGAAAAAAGATGTGAGCCATTAGGTTCACACCGCATCCCGTCCATGAATTATGCTACTTTATCTTTCCTTTAGCCAGCAAATGGATGTTTACTGTATGCTGTCGCGATAACACAATTGACAAACACTGCTGCTTCATCAAATCTTCTTTGTGCGTGTGTTGGAGAAGTGCACCTAACTGCACAGCTTTGGATGACTGTCACAGACACATTTCACCAAGTGAACTCACGTTTCACTCATGATATAGCGTTTTCATTTCTGCTAATAAGACTACAAGCTGAGAAGTCATTGATCTTCTGGTGAGGCGCTGTTTTTAGAGCAGCACATGCATCAGCAAATGTTGGATAATACATAATGTTTCCAAGGACAATTATTCAAAATCCCTTTGACGGGGATAAAAACCGCGGTGCAACCTTATAGTTATGAAACACTTTCAAATTTGAGAAAGAATCAAACAAATCACAAAGGCCAAATGCACGTTGAGTTTTTGTGTGATTCAATTTCATGACCGACACGTGTAAAAAATATAAACCGGGGAAAACAACGCTTTGGGATATAACTGAATAAAAGCAGAACAAAAAAGTCTGTCTTGTTACTATGCATGTACAAATAAAGTGACACCCCAGACGAAGCAGATAGAACAGTCCTCACCTGCAGTACGTACTCTGAATCAAAGTAGTTAGTACATGGAATTCCTTCCACTTCCACTCCAAACAAACTTGTCTCAGAATGTCTAAAATCAGACAACGGAGACCCCAGACTGTTGAACAGCTTGTACATCAAGCAAGAATGAGAGCATATTCCATCTACAAAGTTTCCACAATCAGTATCCTCAGTTTCCAAACGTTTATTGAATGTCCTTAAAAGAAAAGGTGATGTAACCCAGTGGTAAACATGACCCTGTCCCAGCGCACGCCGCAGGTGTCACCGAATTCTTGCAGTTTGCAATTTCAGAGAAAGTCAACTAAGAACTCAGGGCTAGAACAGCAGTGTGTGAAACCTGCTTTCATGAATGGCCCCAGGGTGGCAGAGTGCCATCAAATCTGTTTGTGTTGCTCAAACAGCCTTATGGCTATGACTGCCCTATGCCAATTTATTCATTGACCTTTGGGGCAGTTATGATAGAGTCTTGACAATGCTGACACATTTATTCATTGACCTTTGTTGGGCAGTTATGTCAGGCTTCCGCAGAGCTTCTCTGACATCATGCAAAAAAACACTTCTTCTGACACATTACAGCATATATAGGGCGGCTCGGTGGACGACTGGCCTCACAGTGCAGAGGTGTAGGGTTCCAGGTACTCCGGTTTCCTCCCACATTCTAAAAACATGTGTGGCAGGCTGATTGAACACCCATAATTGCCCCTATAATTATTGGTATATGTCTGCCCTGCGATTGGCTGGCGACCGGTTCAGGGTGTACCCTGCCTACTGCCCGAAGACGGCTGGGATAGGCTCCAGCGTTCCCAAAACTCTTGTGAGGATAAGTGTATCAGAATATGGATGAATAAATAAATAAATAAGGGTTTTAAGGGTTCTTGGATTCTCCAGGGTTAAATCCCAAAGGGTCAAATTTGGCCCTAATCCTAAATTAGGATTAAAACATTGAATATTTGAAAAAACATGTATTTTGGTGTTCAGTGAACATATAGCAGTCATTTAATATATAATTCATCATTTTCCAAAGAAGAAAAGGGTTCCTGGGTTCTCCATGGTTAAAGTGTGAACCAGACCGGAAGAAACCACAATATAATTTTGCTATGCACATCTGTGGTAGGTATGCAGTAAATAGTAGCAGGATGTTGTCCAAATTAAAAAAATGTCTGATTGACAGACCAACAATGTTCTTTCAGAGTTCAACATTTGTTGAATGTTACCAATTAGGTAGGTACTACAGAGCAGTACAGGCGCTCTGGGGCCTTCAAAGTTGGGGGTGATTAGCTGGTCAAGGCTTAAAGTTTACAAAGAAAGCGCGATCACGGTTCAACAAGTGGGGCATCAAACCAATGGAATGGGAACATGGACAGCGCAATCCTGGACATCAGTAGTTCACAACCTTTTTTGTCATACAATGAGCACCCTCTTATTCATTTGTGTTGATGATTCTACAAAAGTAGAACGGAACACAGTAGTAGCAGGAAAATAATGTTATTCAGGTTCCTTAATTTTAACATTCAATTATTTTTAACCCAAATTAAACAAAATAAATATGGTATGTTTTCTTTGAAAACAATTTGAATGTACATTTTTAAAAGGACACAAGCAAAATAAATGATGAACCTGCCTTTGTTTATATAAAATGTTTTCCTTACAAAACTGGAGCTCCTTTGAATTAGTCCCATTTAAACGGGCATTTCAACTTTAACGATCAGGAACAAAAAAATGGTCTTGGAAGGAAAACAAACAACATTTAGCGCATACCATTATACACACATACCATTTTATGGATTGCTTCATGAAATATTTACTTACCTTGGAAACAAAATATTAATTGTTTCCCAGTAAAGTGCTCATGTACCCCTCGGGGTACACGTAACCCCGGTTGGGAAACACTGCTTATTACAACACTTTTGAGTGATTTGTCTCTTTTTGTCACTTGCCTCCAGAAGTGCACATTGCCTTTCGTTATTCATAGCTCCTTCTGGTGTTGTGGTTCACCCATTCAGAAACAGCTGAGTCTGCTGGGGATCCATTAGGATTAACATGTTCTCTACTGGACCAAATAGCCCTCCTCCTCCTCCTTTTGAGATCAAACCTGCTTCTACCCTCCTCAAAGCAAAACGTTTTTTTTTTTTTTAACTCTTCTTGCATCCAACAACCATACATTGATTCAGCTTCAATGAGTCGCAGGAAGATGGAAAATAATGGCTAAAAAAAGATAACATCAGATTTCATGTGACTGCAAGGGCATATCAGTTTGTGGACACTTGAGAGAGAGTGAAGCAGAGGAGAATGAGAAGTATCAATTCAAGGGTGACGGCAGACACACAGCCATGGACAGTATGGGCATGTTTGGATGGCCGCTTACTTTATTCTCCAGTCGTCCGATGAGTTCGGACAGGCGATTGATTTGAGCCTCGAGACCCTCTTTCCTAAGCTCCACAGCGCCTGCAGAACATACACGCACGCATGAATTAAAAAATACATATATATATATAATAATATAATAATACAGTCAAAACTCTGTTTTCGAACATCTCGGTTCTCGACCAATTCGGTTTTCGACCAAACTGAGCGCACCTGAATGCACCATTTGACCCCTCTCACCTTCCTTACATGAGGAAGTGACGCTTCCTCGTTTAGCGTTCCATGGTGAACAGACGTGTTCAAATAAGATTTTTTTTTTTTTTTTTAAAGAGCGTGGTTTCGGTTTTCGGACAAATCGGTTTTTGAACAGCCTTCTGGAACGGATTATGGATGAAAACCGAGGTTTGACTGTATATATACAGTATATTACTTTGCACTTGTGACAACTGTAATGACAGCAAAGTTGAATCTGATCCAATCTAAACCGAAGGCTAATTTTCAGTTTTTCATGAATAGCGGGCGCTCACAAAACATGATTAATCATCGCACCCCTTTGGAGTAAGTTCCCCCACTTCTGACTGTAGTGTGCTTCTTTTTCCTTTGCACTCATCATCCGCTTCCACCCCCACCACACGCTCTCTGCTGAGCATCTTTCCACTTTCTTCCCCCTGATGGCTCCCGCACAGCTAATTGGAGCGCTGACTGCCCACTCTTCATTAAAAGCTTTAACAGTCAGTCAATTAGCAGCTACCTTCCTCCACACCAACGCATACACACACAGAAACTCATCAATTAAACCAGAGCTTGTAACCATGGAGGCACTTGGACATTAAGCCCAATGGTCATTTTGATGGACTTTGAAAATAAGTTCCCCGGGCAATTATAAAAACGAATCAGGAATTACAGATGTCAAGATGAGCAGATGACTGAGAGATCACTGCACCTATTGACTTTCTCCTCAATTAAAACATACCTTCAGTTACTCCAGATTCACCCCAGTAGCTTGATGTTTACATCAGTTATATGCAGTCAGAGTTTGCTGGCTCACCAGTGCAACTGTGCACCCTCTATTTTATATATTAGGCAGGTCTGGAAATGAGTTTACAAGGGCTGTATGCAAGATGGTAAAGCTTTTGAGAACTGTATGAATCAAGCATTCTAATAAATATGATTTGTAGGCATTTCAAAATGTATGTACATTTTGAGAGCCTGCGAGTAGCTCATCTCCCACATTTAACAGTCAGGGCTCTATTTTCACAGACAGACACACATGCATTCAGCTTGAAAATTGGCACATTGTTATTTTCGTGCCAGGTAAGTGCAAGTCGAGTTTAGATACAGTTTGGGAATTTGGCAAACTGAGGTACGCTCTGCTAGGCGCTCCAATGGGGGTTTACCTCACATTTTATTGACAGAAAGTAGACAAGATCTGAGACCAACAAAAAGCAGGGCTAAGTTGTGGTGCATGTGATTTTAGCGGATTTGATCAAATAACAGGCAGCCATGGCTGACGTGTGGCTGATGTCACTGGATTTAATTCATGAATATGACTACAGTGTGCATCACTGAATCATTTTTGGAATCTATTAATTGTATATACAGTCAAACCTCGGTTTTCGTCCATAATCCGTTCCAGAAGGCTGTTCAAAAACTGAAATTGTTCGAAAACCGAAACCACGCTCTTTTTAAAACAAAAATGTTTACTGAACACGTCTGCTCACAATGGAAAGCAACACGAGGAAGCCCGAGGAAGCGTCACTTCCTTGTGTAAGGAAGGTGAGAGGAGTCAAATGGTGCATTCAAGTGCGCTCAGTTTGTTCGAGAACCGAAATTTGTTCGTCATCCGAGGCATAAAAAACTCTAAATTTTTGGTGGAAAACCGAATTGGTCGAGAAGCGAGACGTTCGAAAACCGAGGTTTGACTGTATTCTTATTCTTATTATTATCTTCACAATCGTCATGTAGTTTATGTTTGTTTATGGGCGTGTGGTCGGGGCCTTTTTCACACAGACGCACGGTAGAAGGCGATCCCCAACTGCCCAACTTTACATCATCTGCAAGTGGATATCTTCTTGCAATTCCTTTGAAACATACTTTGTGCGCGCCGACACACACACACACACACACACACACACACACACACACACACACGCATACAACAGGCACAAACAGGATTTGTGCCCCCATGTGCTGGGAAAACCCTGAACAATTAAATGCAGCTGATTTACAAAAAGTACAAGGGAGAGATGCAGTAAGCCACTGCACAGAAATACAATACAGCAAGTGGCTGCCCAGCCTGTCGTTAGCGCAAGATATTTTTAGCTCTTCGGTTCTCTTTCCCCCACTTTCGTTCTCATCTTTGATCCTTTGCCAATTCATCCCCACTCCACTGCAATTCCACTGCCTTGCATGTTTATCTTTCTCCTGATCAAGTTACACATCTCGCACTGTACAGTAGCTATATCACAAGCACAATAGGATGACTTTCGGTGCTTTCTATAGTTACAAGTAACAAGACGAGTGGAGAACACTAACACATTGAGGGAATGTATCTTAAGCTCATACTGAAATTCAGAAAGCGTGTACTGAGGCAAAAAAGGAATTGCGAATTATTTATCCATCCTCTGCTTATCCTCGTTTAAATGTTAAAATATTGTCAATGTACGTTCTTTTATTAATTTTGAGGAGTTATTTTATTTTTCTCTGCTTTGCTTCTGAATGTTGTCAGCTCTTGCTTGTGAATGCTTCTAGGTGCTGTGTCTTTGCTTGTATGAAGCTCATTGAGTTGCCTTGTGTATGAAATGTGCAATACAAAGAAAGCTGCCCTGCCTTGCCAAGGTGCCTTGATGACTATTCTGATCGATTCCTAAATGTCATTCAATCATTATGGCACATATGGTACAGGCCAGTATTAGGCTTGTGCCATATCATACTGTGATCATACTGTGTATGCGATGACAGAAGATTCTCATCTCGAATAACATGCATTGTGATCAGTGTGAAGGAGCATTTTGGTTGAAATAAAAACAAAAATAGCAAAAGATTCAAACCATGTTGCAGTAGTTTAGCTCAACATTAAGAAAATGTATCATCTGAGAATGATTACTGTACAGTCAAACCTCGGTTTTCGAACGTCTCGGTTCTCGTACAATTCGGTTTTCGAACAAAAATTTTGAGTTTTTTATTCCTCGGATGACGTACAAATTTCGGTTCTCGAACTAACTGAGCGCACTTGAATGTGTCACTTCACTCCTCTCGGCTTCGCTACCTCGTGTAGCGACGCTCCCTCATGTAGCGAAGCTACACAGGAAGCCTCCATTGTCAGCAGACATTTTTGTATTGTTCAATAGATTTTTTTAAAAAGCAGACGTGTTTGGTGAAACGCGTCCTCGTGTAGCGTCCATTGTGAGCAGACGTTTTTGTATTGTTCAATAGATTTTTTTTAAAAAGCAGACGTGTTTGGTGAGACGCTTCTGCTAGGGGGAGTGAAATCCCCCTCTTTTCAGAATGGTTTGCCCCAACAGCACGGGAGAAGTGCGTGCGTTTGTTTACGGCCGGCAGTTTTCAATGCAGCGGCACATAATGAACACTCTGGTGTGTCTCATTATTATGCAATAATCATACAGAAACAGCTTCCTCGTGTAGCGCCCATTGTGAGCAGACGAGGTTGTATTGTTCAATGAAGATTAAAGAAAAAAAAAAAGCAGACGTGTTTGGTGAGACGCTTCTGTTCGGGGGAGTGAAATCCCCCTCTTTTCAGAATGGTTTGCCCCAGCAGCACGGGAGAAGTGCGTGCGTTTGTTTACAATACAGCGGCACATAATGAACACTCTGGTGTCAGGTGTCTCATTATTATACAATAATCATACAGAAACAGCTTCCTCGTGTCGCGTCCATTGTGAGCAGGCGAGTTTGTATTGTTCAATAAAGATTTTTTTTTTTTTAAAAAGCAGACGTGTTTGGTGAGAACTATGTAATATCGGATTGTTATTTTTGCATCGTGTATCAGCCCCTAATCATGGCACCAAAGAAAGCAAGTGGAAGTGGTAAACCTGGTGAAGAAAAGAGGAAAATAGTGCGCAAAACTATAGAATTTAAGAAAGATTTGATCGCGGAATATGAGTCAGGTGTGTCTGTGTTGGCGAAGGAGTTCGGGATGCCGAAATGCCCCGCCTACTGCCTGATGACAGCTGGTATAGGCGCACGCCCCACGACAGATAGCGAGAGAGAGAGAGAGAGAGAGAGAGAGAGAGAGAGAGAGAGAGAGAGAGAGATATGTTCCTTCAATTTTTATGTTACTATGTCAATGTTAAAATTGGTGAAAATAAAACATATTATAGTTTGTTTGTACAGTATTTTACATATTACCTGCTCTCCTATTACATCTGTACAGTTCATGGTGTGAAATTGTAAAAAAAGTGGTTTAAAAAAGTTTGTTTTTTACTTGGAACGGATTAAACATTTTTACATTGATTCCAATGGGAAACATGGTTTCGGTTTTCGAACAATTCGGTTTTCGAACAGTCTTCTGGAACGGATTAAGTACGAAAACCGAGGTTTCACTGTACTTGGTAATGGCGCTAGACATCCTCGTTTAAATAATCAGGCTGCCTTAAAAATGTTGCAGTCAAGCTGTGTTTTCTGAAACTATTATCGGGATAACTGAAGGTGAAAAGCCATTCATGTGGTGAAAGGCGAAATGAAACCTCATTACATCACCTGCAGCTGCCAACGGTTTTGTACAACTGAAATAGTGTAGCAGACAAGTGTGAAGTCATCAATGATGAGCATGAAATGCGTTAAAAAAATATATTTTCACAGGCAGAGCTCTTGAGAGAAATAGATGCTAGCTGACCTGACTTTCTCAGATATCAAATAAAGTGATTGGTAACACTTTATAACGACAACAATAATTGTAATGCATTAGTGAAAGATGAAGAAGAATCTGTGCTTGATTGTTGCGCCTTCTTGGCAGCACATGTGTACCAGCACTGATTTTGATAGGGGGAATGTCTACGCTATTTGACTGTCGCCGCTCAACAGCCCCCGGACACTTATGTTTTTTGAGCCTGTAATGAGCAGCATTTTTCGCTGCCCCGGTTTGTTCACCGGAGGTGTTGGCACTGTTGGAGAGTCTGCGTTGGTGCAGCTAGATGGATGGCTGCTGGAGCTGAAGATGAGGAGTGAGGAGCGTTGGCATGGAGCGCGGATGTGTATTTGGACCTGAGAGTCGGTGCTTGGAATTGAAGCGGATTTACATGGGATAGGAGACGTGAATCAATCTCTTATTTTCATCAGTGGACATTACAGCTTCTTGTTTACTTTCAAATTTAGCTGATAGCAAACATGTGGGATATCATGCATGCTATAAGCGTGATGTCACTGTTAAAAGGACACTTTGATTTTCTGCTCTTTCATCTATAACTGCTTCAAACAACAAGGCGTGTACAGGAATAGTGGTTTACGATTGCCTGCCTGTCCTTGTTTTATGGGATGTGTTGTGTTATATTATTTTGTTTCATGTATTACTGTATTTCATCGGTTGTACTGTGAGGTTACTGGGTCGAGAACTACTCCTGGAACTGTAATTTTTCGACCACAGTGGCTGTAGTCTGTATTTGTGATCAAAAACGGTACATGATACGATAACTGGATGTTGAATAACTCCTACACCAATCAACCAAACATGTTCAAGTTTGGTGTGGCAAATCATGGAAACTTCTTGCAACCTGCTCACATCCTCATCATTATTCACCTCATAAATTAATTCATTGAAATTAACTAACCGCATTTACCCTAATTGACTCTACCACAATAAATCATGTTCAGTCAAGTAGACAAGAAGATAATCTGGGTTGACTGTTGCCACTGTGAGGGGCACCGAGGTTCACCCTGGCCAGATGGCACTGTGCAAAGAGACTTGCTTCAAAAGGAAAAAAAAAAACAGGAGGTAGATGTGGGTCTTTCTATTTGTTCTATTTACAGTATGTTGTGGGCATCATAAATGTGTTATCACAGAGCAAAAAATAACGGACACTAAGCCTACACAATTTTGTTACACAGTAAATATTGACACAGCAAACAAAATATTGGAGTTATGGTTGTCCTTATATTAATGATGATGTAATGTCATCTGACATAACCCATGACACAAAACCATGTGTGCATCCAAGTTAAGTGAATGATAAACTGCTGAGTGTCAGTTGAGCATCCTCTGCCTCATGATTGTGGGTGTGAAGGTAATCATACAAAACGATGATGGATGGGTCCGGCCAGAAAATATAAGGATGTGCTGCAATCTGTGTGTGTGTGTGTGTGTGTGTGGCACCTGAGGCAGTGTTGATGGTCCTGACAGCCTCCTTTGTACTGATTCTGTTGTTCGGAGGATAATCAGGAACGTTGTCATGGCGCCTGTCTGACATCCGGGGACTCGTCTTAGCTGGAATATGACTGAAATGGAATGGAATACATTATTGAAAATTATTCATCTTGGCCAATTCAGAAAGCCAATTTTCAGGGCCCAGAATCACCATTTCCATGCAGAACAAAATCAAAACCACAACGGACATGTTTGTCTTTCAAATGACATGATAATGAGAAAGATTATTCATTCACTTTCAACTGCTATTTCAGCTCGCTTTGGGCAAACGTATACCCATGACTACCTGCCTGTCAATCACAAGGCACATACAGTATGCAAAGACATTCACATAAGCATCAACTACTAACACGCATGTTTCTGGAATGAGCGAGGCGCCAAACACACACACACACACACACACACACACACACACACACACACACACACACACACACACACACACACACACACACACACACACGCACACTCAACAAGAAAGACCTGAGCCAGATTCAAAACCCAGAATGTTTCAAATACGAGGCAGACATGATAACAAACGCTCAACTCTTATCCCAGAGAGACGATATTCAGCATTCACTGTCAGTGTGTATAAGAATCACTATTGTGTTTAGTGAAGAAAACACATTTCAGAGCTGGAGTCACAAGACACGTATCAAATCCACGACAAGTTATTCCCTTTCAGGTACCGGGTAATCGTTTTGGCGTCTTACACACTTTCACAGCCTTCTCTGCCACATTCTAATGCACTGCTGGATAGATTGTTCTCGGAGACTCCACACTTCTGTCATCATGGGCAAAACACGTCTCCTTGATGACCCGCTTGAGCTTGGAAAAAAGAAATAATATTCCACAGAGCCATGTGGGGAGAGTGGGGAGGTTTCTCCAGCATAGCGGTTTCTCTCGACCAGGAACTGTTAGATGCTCAGTCATATCTTGTCATGGTGAAGCAGCTACGAGTTGTCCTGCCACAACTTCTTTTTGTGCACTGAGCAAAGTAGGATCTCTTTGTTAACACGCTACTTGATTGTCTGGCCCACAAGAATAGATAAAAAACTTCGGTTAGATTTGAAATATATTTTTTGTGACAAACAGTCCTGGAAGTTTTCTGACACACCTCATATACAAGTTATTGTTATTGTTTAAAACAGAACTTTTGAACAACATGCGCTAATATATTCTGTACATATATTTGTGAAATCACACCACAGACTCACCCCGACTGGCTGTGTTGTTCATCAATGGCATCCACAGCACTCTCCACAGAATTCAAGAGAGACTGGATTTGATTGGCTGATTCTTTCAGGAGGAAACGGGTCACAAACTGCTCCACATTTGTTCCTCTCTCATAGACCTGTTCAGAGAATAGTAGTTATTTAGGAAAATAAACTGTATTTCATTTGTTTGGATGTTACGTTTTTCACCACCCGTTCTGTTATCATTCTCTTTCAAGTTTCTTCCTTTCAGAAGACTTTGAAGCACGCGTCTACCTGATATTATTTCATGCAAAGGCTTATGAGGTGTAGGAATTAGGTGGATGAAATTAGAAAGTAGCATTTCATTAGCTGATGTTTTTTTTAATTAACCACCGCTTGAAATGTAGTCATGGGTTGTTTTGGGGATATCTGCAATCATTGAAAGTTTGGGATTTAATGTAACAACAACAAAAAAAGAGAAAGGTTTTACAGTTCAAAACAAATTTCCGATGGCAATCAAAACTTTGATGTGGCCTGGGATTAAAATTAGTGATTCATTATACTTAAATGTCAAGGCTTTAAATGAACCGGATACAAAAAGTAAAAAAAAGAATTCAACACCCATGTTAAAAAGCCTGTTGGAACCACTCATGTAAATGTCATAATTGACTGCATTTGCACTCCAGAGGGCAGAGTCAACCAGTCATGTCAGCTTAACTGTCAGAAGTCACAGTTCAATGATTCAGGGAGACAATTAAAGTTCTAGTGCAGTCAGCCATTCTCTGCTGCTCTCTAATCAAAAGACAAACACTCCCAGGTGACGCGCGTTCACGTAGGCTGCATTGACTTCTCTTATCTCAGTTGATGGCTTTCATAAAAAGGTACACACAGAGGTCCGCCCATCATTAAACTTCCACTCAAAAAAAGACACCTACAAACACAATCATGCAAAAGCCCTTGTCGCTTCATGTAACGATGTTCTCTGCAGTGTTTGCCAACCTTTATTGAGCTAAGGCACACATCCATCCATCCATTTTCTTCTGCTTATCTGGGGTTGAGTTGCATTGGCAGTAGCTTTAGCGGGGAAATCCAGACATCCTTCTCTTCAGTCACTTTGTCCAACTCTTGCGTGGCGGTTAGCAAATTTTTCACAGGCTAGTGGAGAGACATAGCTTCTCCAGCGAGTCCCCGAAGAGAACCCTTCCTGCATGACGGAGCTTCTCACCCTATCTCTAAGGGACGGCCCATAAATCCTGTGAAGGAAACTCATTTAGGCTACTTGTATCCACAATCTTGTTTTTTCAGTCACGACCCACAGCTCATGACCATAGCTGAGGGGAGAATCGTAGATCAGACAGCAAAACAAGAGCTTCGTTTTTCAGCTCAGCTTTTCAGCTCCATTCTTACTTCACTTGTGAACAAGACCCCTAGATACTAGAATTGCCTCCATTCGAGGCAGGATCTGGTCCTCGAGTGGAAGGGAGCACTCCACCCTTTTCAGACTGAGGACCATGGTGTCAGATTTGGAGGTGCTGATTCTCAACCGAACCGCTTCACATTCTGTGAACCGCTCCAATGATCCAATGAGACTTCAAGATCACGGCTTGATGAAGCCAAAGGAACTGTAGTGGGATGTAATACCCTAGAAAACCCACACAAGTACTTGAAGAACATACAAACTCCACAGAGGAGGGCCAGAGCTGAGTCAAGACTATTACCTCTTGGCTGTGAGACATGACAACCACTACCTCAATTCAAGTTTATTTATAGAGCACTTCAATAAACAGCCACCGATGACACAAAACTGCGAAAATTAAGTAGTGCTAAAAAATTTTGAGAGCATTTCTTTGGTGAACATCTTAAGTGGAAACAAGTGAGTCTCATGACTGGTTATGAAAGGAGCATCCCCAAAAGGCTCAGTTTTTCAGCAGCAAGAATGGGGCAATGTTCACCACTTTGTGATTAAAGGAGTGAGTAAACAGTCCCAACACCTAAAGAATATTGTTTCTCAATGCATAATTGCCAGGAATAAATTGATTTTATCAGCCATGGTCCCAAAAAAATTCTGGAAACATTTCTGCACAAAATAGCAAGGCCAAAGCACCCCAAACAATTGAATCCTGTGATGTTCAATCGGTAGCAGTTAAGCACAGCTTCATTGTATCAAGAAAATTGTCATGTGAGCTCAGGAACACTTCTGGAAATGATTGTCACTTAAAACCGTTCATCGCTATTTGTACAAATGCAAGTGGAAACTCTAGCACGCAAAGAGAAAACCATCTATAAACAATTCTGGTGGCTTCTCTGGGGCCAACCTCATCTGAGATGGACTGATGGTCAGTGTAAAAGTCGACTGTCATCTGACGAGTCCACATTTCAAATTGTTTTGGGAAATCATAAACTTTGTGTCCTCTTTGCTAAAAATGAAAGGTAATATCCAGATTGTTATGAGTGCAAAGTTCAAAAGGAAGCATCTGAGATGCTATGGGGTTCTTTTAGTGCCCATGGCATGGGCAACTTGCCCATCTGTGAAAGCAACATTCACACAGAAAGGTACATACAGGTTTCGAAGCAACATATGCTGACACAAATATAATACCTGTAAAATGATTCAGAGGGTTTGAGGCATGCTGTTCACATTCAAGACGACATGTCTTTCTGTCACCAAATTTTCACCCGCCAGGTGCATCTTCAAGACATTCCTCCAGGGTCAGCCTGCCCATCTGCCAAATAGGCAAATACCCGCAGCGACCCTTTTGCACTGATACCAATATCGGCATTCGAGCCAAGTCACAGATGCGCTGTCTCTGACATTATAGCATTATTCCCCTATTTGCGGAATTAAAAAAAAAAATTCAATGTACACTCCAACTTAGCATTGATATAACTGCATTCATGCAACACTTTGATACTGCTTCTTCCCATATTGAATTTAGCACACATCTCTCACGCTCTCCCCATCCAGCTATAAAACCTGACATAGAAACACTGTGATCTATAATTCACACGGATCACTGACCCAAGAGAATGTATACTTGGCCCCTTAACATCGCCCCCGGTAAATTAGATACTGTGCACACCATTATTAGCATCTGTGTGTGTGTCGTCCTGCACACTTAGTTGTATGAAGTTCAAAGTTTAAAGGCTGAATGACAGTCTACAGGAGTTACGTCTTGTGATTGGTGAAGGACCACGCCACGTCTCATCACATCTCAGAGCCTCAGTTGCTTCATTGAAATTATTCATTTGAAGTCTTGCATATCCAGCCTCAATATGGCCCTCATTGACACAAACTTTCACATTGCTTATTACAAAATGAACGTAACAAGATGAAATCGGGTAAATTTAATCTGGTAGGAGAATTGACTGAGCCAGCAGGGGCACAGAAGTAGTGTGTGAACATCTTTGTCTGTGTGTGTGTGCATGTGTGCGCGTTATGTGTATTATCCACCCACACATTTACTGACTTAATGGCATACACCACCACCTCTCCCTGAGCCACAGCATGCTCACACTCAGACAGTTTATGAAATAGATAATCAAAGAGTTTTAAGGTAGAAATCCTTTTGGACTCAGGTGTTATCCCATCATACTCTCCTCGGACAGATGCCAAAAATGGGTCTGATCATTGGATAGCTACCTTCTGAAACAACTGAATCAAGTAACTAAAATTCCTAAAGGTATTTAAAAATAGGTAAGTAAAATGAAATAAACACAATCCTTACTTGGGTTTCTTTGAAAAATAGATGGGGGGGGGGGAGCACATGAGACTCCAATATATCCATCCATCCATTTTCGAATTCGCTTTATTCTCATTAGGGTCATGGCGTGCTGGAGCCTATCCCAGCTGTCTTCGGGCAGTATACGGAGGACACCCTGAACTGGTGGCCAGCCAATCGCAGGGCATACGTAGACAAACAACCAACTACGGTACATGACGTCATAGCTCCTACAGATTTTGTATTATGGCAAGCTGTATTCATTCTCAATTTTCATAAACCTTTACATATGCAGGTGGTTATGCATACTTTACGAAAGATCATTTTCTCATGAAAAAAAAACATGGATAAAGAATGTGGGTAAACTACAATACATCACACACAATTAATTACATACTTAGCATACACACACACACACACACAGACACACATTTTTATCCTTTACTGTACTGCCACTATACCACACTGTCCATTGCAGGGCATGAGACTGACGATGTTGAGAGACAAGTGAATCCAAATTCTCCTGAGGAAAGCTGTTGCTTAGGCTTTCATACTGCTGTTAAGGCATTTTCTTTATTGTGCTTTCCAAATAGCTTCAGGCAGTACAATACCACATCTCAGACTGCTGAGGTGTTCTCCCTAAAGGATACTGGAGCTGTCGAATGTTTGAAATGCTTATTTCTTCACATTGATGTGTTCTGTCTAAGCCATGACAATCAATAAAGTTAATGTTGCAGAGAGTCTTATCTCATCAAAGTAGTTGCGTTGGTGTTTTTGGATCTGATTGAAATTGTTATTAAAAGTGTGCAAGACAATGGAGGGGCAGCCCGCCAAAGCAGAGGTACCAAACAAAAAACAAACAAAAAATCTGATAAAATCAAAACTGACAAAGTGGCAAAACATTCAAAAAGAGTTGCAATCTTATTTATGCATCGGATGAACACAAATATCATAATATTTCAAAATAGCAAGAAAGCATTACTTATCGTTGAAGACAAGAAACTTGATAGACAGAAAAAAAAAGACTCCAAGTTTCGCCTCGATGACCAAGCTTCTCTGAATTTATCCATCCATGCATGATCTAATCCGCTTTATCGTCACAAGAGTCGCGGGGCGTGCTGGAGCCCATCCTAGCTGTCTTCGGGCAGTAGTCGGGGCACACCCCGATCTGATTGCCAGCCAATCACAGGGCACGCATAGACAAACAACAACCATTCACACTCACACTTATGGACAATACAAAGTTCAATTAACCTGCAATGTATGTTTTTGGAATGTACGAGGAAACCAGAATATCGGTAGAAAACCCACGCAGGTACAGGAATAGCATGCAAACACCACACAGGAAGGCCGCAGAACTGGATTTGAATCGTTGACCTCTGTACTGTGAGGAGGATGTGGTAAGAAGTTGGTCACTTTGCCACGCTGTGTTGAATTTACTCGATTTTATTTCATCAAGTGGTTGCATAAAATAAAAACATCTGGATTGAATAGTGTGAAAGTCGTCAAACAGCTACCAGCAGGTTAGAGTTATTCCAATCAGACGTCAAGCCCATAAACTGACAACCTGACACTGTTACAGATACTGCGCCAGCCTTATTGGCTTTCAGAAAGACATGCCACATCAGTGGGTAGTGATGGAAGTGACGGCAGAGATGAAAAACAGTTACCGAAGATGCTCAAAGGAATAGATGTGAAGACAGGAAAGAACAAAGCGGAGGAAAGAGAGGAAGAATCGTGAGGATAAAGAGAAAGATGGACTGCCATTGCATTAAATGCTTAAGTGTCGGTCCTCCATCTGTTCTTTTTTCACACTGTTCTTTTTACTGAGCTACATCTCTCTCTTCTTCACCCCAAAGTATGCTGCATTATTTATGCTTGGGTGTAACCTCATCAGTCAACTCACCCAGCTGACAAAAACTCTGCCAGTCAGCTCCCTTGCCACACTAAAACATTATTCACGTCCGCATTAACACCAAAAAAAGGAAAAAAAAAAAGAAAAAAGAAGATGATGCTCACATTGTCAGATATGTGCTGGCTTTTAACCTCAAATCTGATGTGTTTAAAATCGTCCTTTAAACGATTAAACAGAAGGTAGACCTAAAGAGCTGCAGCACTGGCTGCTCCTCGACCGAGTTGCTGCTCCGCAACTCAGAGAGCAACTTACTGGAGGGCAATGTGGGAATGACAGCAAAGTTATTTGATTCCGCCTTACATACATTTTCTGTAAACACCACACCGGTCAGGGTCAAGGAAAACTGAGGTCTAGCGCAGCTGACCAAGGGTGAGAAGATCCAACCTGGAAGCTTCCTGCGAGCAGAAGCAGGGCGAACCAGTGCACCGGTGTACTGCAGACAAATCGATGTCATTTTACAGTACCGTGCCCATAAAAAACAAAACAAAATACAATTGTGTCAGAAATTTGGCCTCAGAACATAGTTGCACCAACTTTCCAAACAGTGATACTTTTTCCATCACTGCATCTGCAGAAAGTAGAAGAACAGATGGCGACAATCATGTTATGAAAACTATTGTTGGTGCATATATAATGTCTGTCTTTTTAAGTTTTTGGCACTTGATTAGGGAAGCACATTGCTTTGTTGTCAGTGTGATTTAACATTAAAGTCCACAGATGGCGGAAATGTCTTTTTCTTGATTTGTTTTGACAGTTGGCAACATTTGAACCATCACCTAGAGCACTTATGTGGAACACAACGATACATAACGGGGCCTCAGGCTATTTATATTTTTTCTTTTTACTCTGATTCCAGTCACTCTAACTTATATACAGTCAAACCTCGGTTTTCGGACGTCTCGGTTCTCGATCAATTCGGTTTTCGACCAAAAATTTCGAGTTTTTACGGAAAGTATATTGAAATATATTCTTGTTGTATTCGATCCCACTCCCCAAATTTTGTTCAATTTACACATCCAACATAATGACCATATAATTTCGTGCCTCGGTTTCCAATGAACATTATCCCAAGTTCCAAGAGTGCGCTTGCTGTCCTTCAGTAATACAATTTGTGTGAGCATACTATCAGGACCGGGGGTCGGTAACACGAAGCTCCAGAGCCGCATGCGGCTCTTTAGCGACATCTAGTGGCTCCCTGGAGCTTTATAAAAAAATTTGAAAATGGAAAAAGATTTTGAGAGTAGGCTAATATAGATCAAATAGATATAGATACATGTTGCAGCTCAGAAAAAGGAGAGCTGTGGTGTTTTTTTTAAACGTACACTTTATTTATACTTTTAACAGTCTCGACAAACACAGACACGTCTGCGTCCGACTCCGTGCCTTCTCTCTTCTCGTTCAACTCGAGAGGCGTTCAAAGACAGCCTCAGAAAAACAGAAATTCATGATGACTTCACTGACACTAAGAAAAGCGAAAATAATGCGCCAAAACAAAAGATCAAGCGAGGAAATTACAAAATAAATTCGATGGGGGCGTTTGTGAACACACAACAAAGGAATGAATAACAAACAATTCTGAGACAGTCCAGTCTCCTACATACATACAGCATGTGTTTCCTTCATTGTATGTTTTATAGAAGGCTTTTAATTTTTTGCGGCTCCAGACATATTTGTTTTTTTTTGTCCTATATGGCTCTTTCAACATTTTGGGTTGCTGACCCAAACTGATTAAAGTGAAGGCAAAAACAAGCATACTTGACATATACACTTTTAGCACAGATGGGCATTACGTCCCTGGAATGGAGCATTCAGTCTGTCCGGGACCCATTTTGGGGAAGTAGGACAAGAAGTTTTTCAAAACGGATGGACTAAGCAATTACTGAAGTGGGTTTTCGTCCATCCCTGTAATCGTCCCTAACTGGGTCAAGTACCTACAGACACCCATTTCACTCACGACTGACAGAAACACGCCCAGCCTGTCTTGCGTGTGTAATCCACCAATAAACTACTTCAGACCAAATGTGAAATATCACGACGCACCGCATGTCTCGTGCGTGATGACCGTGTTTGTATGCGCGAGGGAGTGACTTCACTTCGGGAGGGAGTAACTTCACTTTGCTTCAAGCAGACAAGAAGTGGAGCACTCGTCCTCCGTCAAAAAAAGTTTACACATCGCCGGTCAGTCTGGTGGTTGTGTTGGCAGCTAAATGCTATCTTGGTTGACACTTAAACAATTGTAAACAAGTCAATCCAGCCAGTTGAGAAAGCTGTTGTATGCCACTCGGTCCCGTCTGTTGAGGAATTTAGCCTTACTATGAGTACAATTGGTACCAGTCTCCTATTTAAACTCTTAAAACCAAGGATGTAGTGTGAAGTTTGTATCTTTTTTTCCATTGAGTGATTAACAGTCCCCAAGTGTCTTCTTTTGCATCCCCCACCTCTGGCGAGACCCTGAAGGCCGTCAAGTCCCCCTGAGGAGGAACTCTTATCTCAAGATTTATGCACAGCAGGAGAGATCTGAACTTTCCCATCATGCCAAGATCGAATTGCATCAACCTTCCTTTGTTTCAGACTTTTACATAAGGAGCAGAACTACCTGCCTCTCATTCACATATTAAGCCTATATAAACGTGAGACTGTATTTTTCCTTTCTTTCCTGACGAAATCTGAAACTCTCAGGAACCCGAATTGATTCATAAACTGCAGAAAAGAAGAGAAAACATTCGAAGGTACTGTTCATCGTCTCCAGCCTGTATTTGGATAACCAGCATCCTCATCATTCGAAATTAACGAACACGCGGAGGAAGAGAAAGGCCGTATCTTCCCCCAACACGTCCCACACCGTATGTCGGTCCCTTTAAAAAGGGGACACTTGTGCGCACGGATTTCTAAAAGTAAACTTATTATGATTATTATATTTTATCATGGCAGCTATTTTTGTGTTGTGAAATACTCATGTTCGGTTGCTTATCACTAAGACATTAAAAATATAAAGAAACACTGATGACAGTGTTGTTTGATTGATGACCAGTCTTACCTGCAACAGCCAATCACAGTTCGGTACACAAGCATCTGCGGGATGAATACGTCAACGTTTGCATGTGAGAGTCCTGCACAATTTTCAAAGTGTGCCGTTTTGAAGAGGAAAACACCCTAAAATTTCTAATACTTGAGCAATCATTGAAATATTTTTTTAGAGGTTGATGTAGGCAGAAGTAAAGATGTCAACAGAAACTTTCTTGACCGTTGAATGCGTTTTGCCCACATTAGGCAACGTTTAGATTCTTACTTTACGGGTTTAGCCTGTCATGGTGCATCACCGTACAGCAAGAGAGGGGGGACATATTACATTATTGTTGGCAACTGAAGAGATATTTGAACAGATTTATACAAGATTCCATTGGAGCCACAAACCTAAAATGAAGATACATATTATTTTCCTTCAGGACAGAAGCATTTAAGGACTGCCCGGCAAAATCGGGTAAAGTGCCCATCCCTGCTTTTAGGCATACGCAACTGTCAAGACCGTGCATGCATTCAATTGAATGAGGACATTGGCTGACTTGTATTACTGTCGTTAGGATACCAACAGCCCTGAGGAGTAGTTTGACTTACTTGCCAATGATCAGTATTCAGCACTGATAAGATCATGGAACATTGTAGGGTTATGTTTAATTTCTATGAAGGATTTAGAAACATACCCACACTTTTTTTCTAACACTTGAACTATAAATATATAGAATAAATCAGGAATTGCAGTAAGGAAAGTACATTTTGCAAGAACTAAGACACACAATAAGTGTGAACTGCGTAGGCAGAGGCATTTATTTTCTTTTTGCCCTGTTTGAGTACATTGTATGTCTATATATATCTGTATAATGTAACATTTTACATCGGTCTCCATGAACTAAAAATTACCCAGCTGAATATCGGCATATAAAATCAAACAACTTTTTGAGGTTTGAGTCCTATAGAAACAACGTTCCCGTCCCAGAATTTTTAAAGGTAATGTTATTTATAAGCACCTTTCAGAACACTCAAGGACACTTTACAATCAAAAGCAATAAAACCACAGATAAAATGATAAATAATAAATACTAAAAGAGGAGATGAGTCTAAACAGAGTATGCAATTTTAAATAGGTGGGTTTTGACATGTAAAGTCTAATTGAATCATTTACATTGCAGAATTATTTATTGGTGCATTTAGAAGAAAATGGTGAATGTATGGAGATTTTTATAAGGAGACTTTACAGTCATTCTCAAGTAACAGGTAATGCAAAATCTTGCCCATAACTTCATTAAATGCTTTTGAATTTGGGATGACTGCAACAGAAACCATCCCACCAATGACTATGTCTTAGCTTTCGACCGAGTTGTTTAACACACACTGTGTTACTCGTTTTGCTTTCCATTCTGTACTTCTATTTTTGCCACTAATCAACCTCTGCCCGCTTTCCTCCTTCCTCCATTGATTGTCCTCTGCTCATCCTGTGGTTTGTATAGGGAAAGCCTCCCTCACCGTGCTCGATTTCACCGTAATCCTCGGGCTAGCGTGAAGTGCATGGGATGGAGGTGCTGGCAGACAATGGAGTAGAGATGAAAGAGGAGAAGATGATAAAAAGGAAATGAGAAGGAAGAAGATGTGAAGGAGAACGGTTTACAATTTCTGGGACAGATTTAGAAAAAAAAAAAAAGAAAAGCTCAACAAGATGACAGGGTGGGAGAATGTCAGAATGTGTGGTGTGTACGTGTGAGTGTTCGTGTGTGTGTTCATGTGTAGGTGTGTGTGTGTATACATGTTGAAGCTCAGGAAAAAAGAAGGAAAATACACTATTAATGAGAATGTCTCATTAAAGGAAACGTTTATACAAGACAAATTTAATGAATTCTTGCGCACACACACACACACACGCGCACACACACACACACGCACACACGCACACACACACAAGAGGACTTATACTTAAATCCACTTCTACAGCGCCAATTAAAATTGTTTTCCAGAACAACCTCTGACATAAATAGTTTCATAAAAAGAAAGGGATGAAGGCCCGAAAGAGTTTGACGCTCTTGCTCTATCGTGGTAGAAAATGTGTTTGTTCGTGAGTTTGATGTCTGAGGGTTGAAAAAGTCCCGCCATTAAGTGGAAATTTTGTGGCAAATGTTTTCAAAATGTTTATCGAACAAATACATTCATTGTCAAAGGACGGTCCACACTCATATCTTAAGCAGTCATTATTTAGACAATAGTTGTTCTCCACATTGCAAATGAGCGTTCTCAGAGATCCAAATACTGTAGATTCAAACGACTAAAGTGGCGTAAAGTGCTTCGAACAATAAGTGACAATCTGTCACGCCAAAGAGGAAATGCCTTCAAGATGACATCCGACTGAAAGTAATGCCAATAAATCATGTTATTATCAGCTGTGTTGAAGAAATCATGTTGCTGCGTCCCCTCAAACCGCTAAGTGACAGCAGAGTATAAAACAACAAAGCAAAGTGTCCCTTATGCTCTACAAAAACAAACAAACAAACAAACAAAAAAACCCATTGATTTTGGTGTTTTCTTTATTTTGTTTCCAGTCATCCTATTTCGTGTTCTACCCCTACTTGGACCGACAAAACCAAGGCTTGGGAAAAACAAAAACAAAACAAAAAAACAAAACAAAACAAACAAAACAAAACAAACAAAAAAAACGTTCATTCGGTTGTTTAGTTATGTTGGGAAAAAAAAAGCACATCACAGACATGATACAAAACGAAAGGCATTTCAAATACAAACGTTCTGGCTTTAAGAAAAAATTGTCAACAGCAATAATTTTGTAAACACTTGTTTGTTTGTTTTTATTCTGGAATCAAGTGTGAGGGATACAAATATGAAACCACGGGGTAAATTTCCATTCTCAAAATTAATACTTGTTTCAAATAAGATATTGCACATATATAGACTCACCAAATTTGACTCCTTTTTACCCATTACAGTACTGAGCCCCCTTTAAACAGGATTTAACTGCACAGTGAATTCCTTCCAGTTCCACTCTTTTTTTTCTCTCATATATCCATATGTATTCCCCTAATCAAAACTCATTGGACGGCTAAGCGGCTCAGGCACAGTCTGGAGACTTTACACGACTAATAACACTCTCCATCTTTTTAACACCACCATCCCGTCACACATCTGTATCAATTTGGAGGTTTTTTTCCCAGTGTTTCATGGATTTTGTCACAATAATGAACGGTACAGAATGTAAACAAAACTCATGAAAACAGTCACCTCTCCTCTGAGTTGTTTCATTAAACTGAGCAGCATGTCAATTCTCCTAACTCAGGGGTCAGCAACCCAAAATGTTGAAAGAAAAAACAAATCCGCAAAAAAATAAAAGCCTTCTATAAACCTTATAATGAAGGAAACACATGCTGTATGTATGTAGGAGCCTGGACTGTCTCAGAATTGTTTATGTTATTCATTCCTTTGTTGTGTGTTCACAAACGCCCCCATAGAATTTATTTTGTAATTTCCTCGCTTGATTTTTTTGTTTTGGTGCATTCTTTTCGCTTTTCTTAGTGTCAGTGAAGTGATCATTAATTTCCGTTTTTCTGAGGCTGTCTTGGAACATGAATCTATATCTATTTGATCTATATTAGCCTACAATAAAAATATTTTTCCACTTTCAAACATTTTTTTATAAAGCTCCAGGGAGCCACTAGATGTCGCTAAAGAGCCGCATGCGGCTCTGGAGCCGCGTGTTGCCGACCCCCGTCCTAACTGGTGAACCATTGATGCAGTCAGCGGAAGCGAAACAAAGAATAAAAGAGATATGTTTGCAATTGGAAAATCTAAAACTCAATAAGTCCGCGATACTTGGGCTTCCTCGCATCATTGTATTTATGGTACATTTTGTACTGCTTGTGCCTATGTGTATGGATGCATGATGTGGTGTAGCCTCGAGCTCAAAGATTAAGACGGAGCTGGTAGCTGGAGATATGGAGACATAAGAGCAGACCCGAGACAATGGACACTGCCTCTCCCACATGCACACGCCAAAGGACAGGCAACGACTATAACGTCTGCTGGATATGGGAGGCTGCTGTGGCACTGCTGCTATATATAGCTCATGGGAAAAACGAGGATAGCTGATTGCCATGCACAAACACACTCTACACAAAACGCAATACGCGCGCACACACACACACACACACACACACACACACACACACACACACACACACACACACACACACACGCACGCACACTCAAAAGACAAAATGTATATTAGATATTTTCCAGTAGTAAGCAATGCGAGTTTATGTCATTACTGACTGCGCAGCGTGAGAAGCGTGTGGTAAATACAGTTTGGGTATGAAAAGGGATTTTGCTTTTTTTTTTTTCCAGTCTTTGCACCCTACAGAGGCAGTGAGAAGAGCAAGCGTGACTACACTTTCCCTGTGCTGTGCAATGAATTGTTTTTTTCTATTTTCGGGCCATTCGAGGTGTGAAACACAAGGCTGAGAGGATGTTCCCAGAGGAGGAGCAGGGCATGCTGTTGTCCCGAAAAGGGAGTCCCGAGAAGGTGGAGTGATGACTTGAAACCTTGTCAGGGGGTTTTGAACAGTTTGTAAGGAGTACAATTTTTCCTTTGTGCACTCGAACACTTATCAAATCTCTGGTGGTCATGTGGGGTATAAGAGCATTCATTATACAGTGGGCCGTTTGGGTGTTTCGCTTTGTGTTTTATGTTTTCACAGGTCTAGGCCATAGACAGGAAAACGAAGACAATCGAATTAAAAGAAGTGATTAAACACAAACAAACAATCATGCTATGCATCCTGAAAGCATCAGACATTTGGATTACCTTTTTGGTAAAGTCCATGGCTTTGAGGATGGAAAGGTTGAGTGTCTCCAGTGAGGCCAGAACTCCCTCGTAGTCCCCCATGTGCTTGGCAAAGTAGTCTGAACACAAAAAGATATGCGGACAAAATTATTCGTACCATTCAAGACTGCATTACTGCACTGATAGGAGCAAAGCAATGCCTGATTAGTTGATTTTAAGCAAACCTTTATTCATTATTACGTTTGCTACTTTTAAGTCATTTCTCTGACCAAACCCTTTACCATGCCTGTTCCTTGAATGAAAGAGAAACCAACGATTTTGTCGATGTGTGTACAGTGATCCCTTGCTCTAACGCGGTTCACTTTCCGCGGCTTCACTGTTTCATGGGCTTTTTTGGTGCAGTTTTTTCATGCTTTTAACCCTTTAAATCAGAACGCGTCGGCGGGGCTGTGTGTTAACAGTACAGTATTTACAAAAACTATTATTACGTTTGTTTTTTTGTAATTGGGCAAGAAAACAGGGTTTGGTATTTGATTTCATTGTATATATAGTTAAGTATTGTGTAATAACTGTAAAAAAATAAAGTTCACTACTTCACGGATTTCACTTATCACTGGTTCTTTTTGGAACGCAACCCCCGCGATAAATGAGGGATTACTGTATTTGGCAATTGGCAACATGTTTTAAGTATAATTTAGGAAGAGGAGAAGACCTTGAAGAAGAGTAGTGTCATAATAACCACTTAACTACCAATGACACTTGAAAATAAGTCTTGAGGACATCTGCTTGTTTAATACGCAATGCGACCATTTTATTCCCCAAGTCAGACAACATTAGTACTGTCAAACCTCGGTATTCGAACGTCTCGGTTCTCGAACAATTCGGTTTTCGACCAAAAATTTTGATTTTTTTATGCCTCGGATGACAAACAAATTTCGGTTCTCGAACAAACTAAGCGCACTTGAATGCACCATTTGACTCCTCTCGCCTTCCTTACACGAGGAATTGACGCCTCCTCGAGTAGACGAGGAAGTGACGCTTCCTCGTGTTGCTTTCCATTGTGAGCAGACGTGTTCAGTAAACATTTTTATTTTAAAAAGAGAGTGGTTTCGGTTTTTGAACAATTTCAGTTTTCGAACAGCCTTCTGGAACGGATTATGGACGAAAACCGAGGTTTGACTGTACTGTACCTTCTGACCATTCTGTCCACACATCGAAGGTAACATGGTTTTCTTGGGCAGAGTTGTAGCTTTCCAACACACACTGATGACGTTTAGGTTTACTGGCCACTCATCTGCCGTGAACTACGCCAACAGCAAAACATGTATCTCTTTTTAATGGACTGTGGTAATTTGCTCACTGTACACTATTTATGTCCTAGAGAAGTTGTTTGAACTGAAGAATCGGAACAACACATTTTATGACTTACCATAAAGCTTTAAGTGACCCAAAGGCCATCGCATCTGCTGCTCTTACTACTGCGACTCTATGTGACAAAATCTAACTACCGGTACGTAAAAACTATTTTAAATATAGTCAGCTTGGTACACTTTGCAATATTTGTTTTAGCATGTGAAGATGTGGTTATGCTACTGATGAGTATGGCTAGTTGCCAGTGCAATGGCTCTATTCTATTAGGATTCACGCAACCAAAACCAATACAGATAATATTTGTCAAAACAATATAGACTTGCTTTGCTTACCTTTACGTCCGCTGATGGAATGGTTTTAGTGCGTTTGTTGAACTAAATGTGAAGAGTGTCAAAGTGACCCCCAACGATTTTTCTGTATGCAGTCCTGTGTGGAATAGTTGTGGACACCCCTGATCGAAGTGAAGCAAGCATTTGTGTGTGTGTGTGTGTGTGTGTGTGTGTGTGTGTGTGTGTGTGTGTGTGTGTGTGTGTGTGTGTGTGTGTGTGTGTGTGTGCGTGTGTGTGCGTATATAAAGTATTATGCTTACCACAAAGTTCCTTAGTGTCAACATTACTATCGCATCACAGGACACCGTGGGAAAAGTAGGGAGGAAAGAGGGAAGGAAGGACAAGAGTAGGCTTAGAAAAGAACAGGCTTTTGCATTCAATATCAAATACAAACACACACTTGGCAAGAGTCAGGTCTGATTGGTCGTGTGTCTGGTGGAGCAGGGAAGAAAGTGATCAACAGGATGAGGCATGGATGAAAAGATAAAAAAACTAAAAAAGAATTCAAGCAGAGCCAAAGACTGCGAAATTGTTGCTGATAATGAGGCAGAGGAGGAGACAGAAAGAAAGACACCATCTGCTCAGTGCCTGAATGATGGTTGGTCAATAATACAAATGCCGTGAACGCTCCAAAAATAAAATTACTTTTTCATTGCTAATTTAGAGGGGAATGAAGCCACTTGGAGAAGTAAATATTGTAATTATAGTATTGTAATTTGATCCAGACCTTGAGTGGCTGTGGAGCACCAAGAACGCATGGCATTTACCTCAGGTTATAGTCGCAACATCCAAGATCATTAGCACAAAATGTGATCAGAGTTGTATTTGACACCATTGAGTTTGTGACTTGTTAGGATGGTTGGATTAAAAAAAAAAAAAAGAAAACACAAGAAACTGCAATCCATTTCCACAGTGTGTGTGGAGTGCAAGAGGAAGACCCGATGTTGGTAGAAAGCTGAATAAAATTGCTAACGATTCTTTTTTTCCTTCTGAGTCAAATTAAAACCACTTCGATGGTGGTAGTATGCAAAGAGCAAAGTTTTGCCGCTTCATCATTCTTAATGAACCATATTCACTGTATTGACCAAAAACCCAAATTATGTTGCACCATAATTTTGCCACTTGAGTAGTGACAAAGAAATTTTCCTCCCACACCAAAAATTTCCATATCGTAATGATTATTGCACAGTCGCTTTTGTCATTTGAGTGAAATACAAGAAATGTGATAATTTCTTAATGACTGTAACAAATCATCAAATACAGTCAAACCTCGGTTTTCGTCCATAATCCGTTCCAGAAGGCTGTTCGAAAGCTGAAATTGTTTGAAAACCGAAACCACGCTCTTTTTATCATAAAAATGTTGACTGAACACGTCTGCTCACAATGAAAAGCAACATGAGGAGGCGTCACTTCCTCGTGTAAGGAAGGCGAGAGGAGTCAAATGGTGCATTCAAGTGCGCTCAGTTTGTTCGAGAACCGAAATTTGTTCGTCATCCGAGGCATAAAAAAATCAACATTTTTGGTCGAAAACCGAATTGGACGAGAACCGAGACGTCAGAAAACCGAGGTTTGACTGTATATATGTTGTGTTAACCCCTCTATTGCAATTGGTAACGATTGGAAGAAAGACTGGCATTGACAAATGGATGAAGGCTGAGAGGTGGCAAGTTGTTCCATACGCTCATCCCTCTTTATGAAACCATTTTAAGGCTCCTGCTGTATCTGGAAATGCCGACACTGTTATTTCAGGTTTTACTTGAGCAAGTGAATACTTTTATAGCGTTTACATGGGAACCTGTGTGTGATGTCATGCTCGGTTAAATTACGTGTGTAGCATCATTCATGTCTGCAGCGACCGCAAAGGAGTAGATTAATAATCCACCTGCTCCAAACAGGGAAATGTGTTAATGGCAATGTCATGAGTCTGCATTGTCATTTATCACGCTGACAAATATGACGTGTCGTCACGATTAGTACTGTTGCACGCATAATATTTTTCTAAACTTAAACAACAAAAGCGATAAGGTTCTGGTCTGCTGAGCTTCGTTTATGAATTTTCGACACTTAAAGGTATGGCTGCTGTGGAAATGTTCAAGGCCAATGCTGATAAGAGGCACTCATAATCACTTCTCCTGATTGCAGAATAGATGGGCTTGATTAGCTCGCCATTGCTGGTCCATACATTGATTTAATGAGATCCAATCAAGGAGGTCTACAAGGAGCAACTGCAAATGACTGAATAATGACTGACTCAATTATAACAGTGGAAAAACAAGGGGAAAAGTGTGAAAACGAATCAATGTTTCACTTTGTAGCAAGTGTAACCAAAACATAAGGGACAACAGTTTGCTTGCATTGACACAGATACAGATACTTCATGATGATACTGATTAAAATAAATAATAATAATCATGCCACGGCAGTGCCTTCACTCAACCTGCATTGTGCTGCCACCTTAAAATCCTATTTATGCAGCCGTATTAATAAATGCCACCTACTTACTAAAAACAGTTTTAAAAAGCAACAATGTCTGATTTTAATTTTCAAACACAAGACGCCAAAGACACATTCAGATCATGTATGTCAGCACTTGTGTGTTTGAAACTGAAACTGAGCCTGAAGGCCAACTGAATACTGTATTTCGACAATACGATTACTGTGCTTCAAAGTAGGACAAAACAACTGGACAAAGGGCGAAGGCACTCAAAAAGGCATGCGGTAATTTGTTCTCACCTGGTGTTATCAGAGTCGATGGTATGAAACAACTTCTCCAGCTCTTCCTCGTTCAGCGTGCCGTCAGAGAAGAACGCCTGGAACTCATCTAGAGAGAGTTTACCATCATCTGAAGGAGACACACACACACACACACACACACACACACACACACACACACACACACACACACACACACACACAAAATGATGTGAGGTGGCCAAAGTATCAGTGACATATTTAGTTTAAGAATTGCTTTTGCAAGCCTCTCTGTTAGAGGCTCAAAATAACTTTTTGTCTTTAAGGAGCAATTTTACTCATCATTGAGTTCAATTGGGGAGCAAATGCCGAATTTTACTGGAGCTTTTTTTTTTTTTTGCAGGTTAATCCCACCCTTGCGTAAAAGTAGCATATATGAAGTATACATTATAAAGTATATGAAGTGTACTTTTTCCTACTAAATTGGAACACATTTTGAAAGTATACTCGAAGCATCTGTCTGTATACTTATATATGTCTGTATATTCATAAAAACATATTTTCTAAAAAGTACACTTAAAGTACACTGCCTCCAATTTCGTGTAAAACAAAGTTTACTCATAGTATATTTGAATTAGCTAAGGTCAGGGACCTGCAGCAAGGGACAATATAATAGGGTGGTTGAATATAGGGCTAGTAAATATTTTAGTATTCAAGTATCCTACTGAAAATTTCATATAATAACTGTATTCTGATAAATGATAGTTTTTTTACTTAATACGTCTAATTTTATAAGGAGCAACCAATTTGTTTCGTTTTTTATAATCAGCAGTATTTCTTTTTTTTTTCTTCTTAAATTCACACTGTGCATAGCAGCAAACTGTATGTTGTCTAGGAATATTTTCAGTGGGGCGATTTCAAACAAATATAAATGGAAATAAACCCATTATTTCCTGTATCAAAACATAAGGCATTGAATACAAAAAGGCTTGAAGAGCTTTTGTGTTACGTCATTTGAGCTGCTAGCATTTTAGCATGCGTCATAATCCAGTCCTGTAGGTTCATGGGTCTGCGTTTATGATCTTAGAACAGCAAACTAGGAATAAGACAAACATTCTTTATACTAGTACAAGTTATGGAAGTGTGAAAGGCCCTAAAATGAAGGCACCCTCAAGAGGAAACAGTTGAAAAATTCAACCATATTAAATCGTTGGTTAATGCTCCCTTTAATTTCAGATAAAGTGTTTTGATTATTTCACTTGTTTGATAATATTCCTCAAGCAGTGTAATGACTTTTGCTCACGCAAATTATTCATTTATTTGTGTTTTTGTTGGTGAAAAAAAAGTTATACATCATTTGTGTTAAATATTCATCACTTAAGCTGTCAGATAATTGTAACTGATTTCAAAGTGGTCTCAATTGCACAACTCACTGGCCTCTGCTCTGCGCTGAGCTGGTTTTACATGAAAAAAAAAATATCTTGATGTTTTATGGGCGTAACGTTAGCGTTCACTCTGTGATTTCTGTAACATTTGGCAGCTCTGGGTTTTGCCACATAAACGCCGGCCCTGAAGCAATTCTGCTTTGCTGTAATGCGCAAAATGCTAATTTTCACTTGCCAAAGGTGATGCAAAATTGCTTATATAGAACCTCGCTGTTTTTTCTTTGTTTCTCTTCCACTGACTGCAGCATTGGTTCAGGAAAACTGACATCTTGTTCGGTTTATGTGTGAACTATATGACCTTTTTAATGTTGTTCATACTGCTGGCAATAGAATCTAAGAATGGTTGTCTATGCTTATTATAAGATAAAGCTACAGTGTAGTTTGTCAGTAGAGCTGAGAGGCAAGGCTGGTATTATTATTATTATTTTTTTTATACAAATAAATGAGAGAAATGTGTCACCAGTCTACAGAATTGAAAGACCCAATCATCAAGATAAAACTGCGACTTTTCTTTTTGTTTGGTCTTCACAGTTTAGAGGAAACATGGTTTGTCTCAATTTGCATGTTGTAAGAATTGTGTCTGACTGCCTTCCAGCTGATAATCACGTAAATGTTCTCAATGAGGTGGGCAGAGCCAAAAGGAATCGTTTTTAATATACATACACATTCCCTGTGAATCATTAGGAGCATGAGGCATTCTCGCGATGGGCTACATTAAATATTGACAGAAACTACAATGTGTGCATGCGGATTACTCGAGCGTTTGCAAGGTTCTCTGTGTGCTTGTGTGAGAAGTCATCACCGACTCCTCACACAGAACAAAGCCAGGGAGGAAGGGTCAAAACACATTAGAATTCCTTTACACCCTTTTTAAATTATTTTCAAATAAATGTATTTCTAAAGCTAATTCTAAACCCGCAGCAGGCGGGTGACACCCTGAACCGATTGCCAAACATTCGCAGGGCACACACAGACGAACAACCATCCGCGCTCACACTCACACCGAGGGACAATTTAGAGTGTTCCATGAACCTGCCGTGCATGTTTTTGAAAGGTGGGAGGAAACCGGAGTACCCAGGCACTGTGAAGCTAACGTGCTAACCAGTCGCCCACCGTGCCGCCCTCGTGGTGTTCTATCGAAGCCTCAATGCGTGAACTCATCAAGCCTTCCCAAGAGACGAAACGTCAATTAGAACAGTCGAGTTGCAATCGATTAAACGCCCTGAGAATAAAATGACCTGGATGAATGAGAGTATTCACAGGTATCCTACCTAGTAGCTACCAAATACTTATACAAATACACAGCACGGCTGGTTTCTTCAATCCTTTTTCAAGCGACCGTGAAATCAATCCAGCATGGCTTTCAGTCAAGTACAAACCAGCCAAACTCCTGCTGCCTCTCTGAGTCAGTATATCGGCAGGAACACAATGTTGATTATGTTTCAAAACCTTGAGGCTCTTTGGAAAGCACTTTAAAAGTTCACAAAACGGTATTGGATTTGTCCTCGTTTTCTGAAACCCAACGTTATCTGAGGTGCGTGTGTGTGTGTGTGTGTGTGTGTGTGTGTGTGTGTGTGTGTGTGTGTGTGTGTGTGTGTGTGTGCTGCTGTGTAACTTGGATAATGTTTACAAGCTTTGACAATCTTGCTCAAGCTCGTTGGTTTTGATTCACCGTCGCAAAATTTAATGGTTTAGTGGCGTACACTAATATTGTTGCATTGCTTCACATGCAGCATAACAAGAGATGTGTTGGTTTACAAAACAGAAAAGCACAAACTGGAGTAATGTCTTTCCTAGGATTTCAATCTATAACATAATTACAGATTTTCACAGAATAGTTTTCTCCTTAGTCGACCTGGTGGTCGACTGGTTAGCGCGTTGGCCTCACATTGCCGAGGTACCAGGTTCGATTCCAGCTCCGGCCTTCCAGTGTGGAGTTTGCATGTTCTCCCCGTGCCTGTGTGGGTTTTCTCTGGGTACTCCGGTTTTCTCCCATATTCCAAAAACATGCATGGCAGGTTAGTGGAACATACGACATTGTCCCTAGGTGTGAGTGTGGGTGTGGATGGTTGTTCGTCTGTGTGTGCCCTGCGAATGGCTGGCAACCGGTTCAGGGTGTAACCCGCCTACTGCCCGAAGACGGCAGGGATGGGCTCCAGCATCCCCAGCGACCCTTGTAAGCGGATCAGAAACTGGATGGAAGGTTGGATGGGTTTTCTCCTTCCAAACTAATTTCCCATGCCCCTAATATTTACATATAGGAAGCCTCCTCCAATCAATGCACCTCCATTTTTAGAACACTAACAAGAATAGAATAAGTCAGTGCAACACACTCCCAAAAAGCAGGGAGAGGGGCCATATAAGTTAAGGAATACCCATTGTTTTCTGTCTTTATTTCTGATGTACACCACATCCCCACTTCATTGGAATTGCGCTTTGTATATTGGATGTCGCCATTGTGTCTCAAGTGTCCAAATGCAACCCCCCCCCCTCACTGCTTCGACACCATTTTATTGAAAACCTCAACTGTCACAAATGCGCGAAGAGGGGACCAAAGAATCAAGGCTTAAACCAATAACACATCTCCGGTATGTAAGTAATATTGCTTTATCGATCAGAAAGCTGCTGTGGGAAAATGTCACAGCAGCTGTTAGAACTCAACAACTGAGATGATTCATCCGTGAAAAACGTCATATTTAATTGACGTGTCCATGAACTGACGCCACCGAGGAAAGAACATAGCCTCCCTCCAATCATTTCTCCTTTGCTTGCTCTTTGCATCCTTGATAAAATCCCGGATGGGAGGAGCTAACATATTAAATTTTCCCATGATCAGACTAAAAATGTCTTTCGATCGTTGTCTCTGCCTTAAAGTTTGCATCATATTTGACCAGTGCTGTGAACAAAACAAAAAGTGTTTTCATTGAACAGTACCGGTAATGTTATTACCCTCAGCTGGAAACGGTTCTGAAAAATTTAAATTGTAATGCTTTTTTTTTTTTTTTTTTTTAATCACAGGCTGCTGTAGGTAAATGTTAAATTGTTTCATCACGAATTAAAAAATAAGGTTAATATTTGCTCTTTGTGATTGTTCCTTTAAATCGGGGGTCGGCAACACGCGGCTCCAGAGCCGCATGCGGCTCTTTAGCGACATCTAGTGGCTCCCTAGAGCTTTAGAAAAAATGTTTGAAAATGGAAAAAGATTTTGATAGTAGGCTAATATAGCAAGAAATAGATAGAGATACATGTTGCAGCTCCGAAAAAGGAGAGCTGTGGTGTTGATTTTTTAAAACGTACACTTTATTTATGCTTTTAACAGTCTCGACAAACACAGACACGTCTGCGTCCGACTGCGTGCCTTCTCTCTTCTCGTTCGACTCGAGAGGCGTTCAAAGACAGCCTCAGAAAAACAGAAATTAATGATCACTTCACTGACACTAAGAAAAGCGAAAATAATGCACCAAAACAAAAAATCAAGCGAGGAAATTACCAAATAAATTACATGAGGGCGTTTGTGAACACACAACAAAAGAATGAATAACAAACAATTCTGAGACAGTCCAGTCCCCTACATACATACAGCAGGTGTTTCCTTCATTATAAGTCTTAAAGAAGGCTTTTATTTTTTTGCGGCTCCAGACATATTTGTTTTTTGTTTTTTTTTTGTCCTATATGGCTCTTTCAACATTTTGGGTTGCTGACCCCTGCTTTAAATGTTCATGAAAAGTGCATCTGCTTTTTCTTATTTCATCGCCATCCATTAGGAGAATTTCACTGCTTGGATGGACTGCAGCAAGGGAGGGGTTTTTCCTGGATTCACCGCTCATAGGACTGATTGTCTCACCACATGATGCAGAGCCTGATATCAAATATTCATTTCCCTGCCCTCAAAGTGTGCTCGTCCTTGAGTGTGCTTGGCTGGATGCAGCAGGTTGAGCTGTGGGGCCACTGCAGCACAGTCAAAATCCACAGGGACTGCAGCCTCGCAAAGGGTCCAACTCAAATGCGGTCCTGTAAGAAGTAGGCAATATCTTCCTCCTCCTTGTGTTTCATGGCTGCACGAGAAGTATTTTTCAGGATCGCTAAGCTGTCCTCTCAGAACATGTTTGATAGTCATTGTTTGGCGGGACGAGCGTTACAAGTTACTCGGGCTCTGAAGTTATGCTTGATGAGTGCCAAGGGAGGCAGTATTTTCTGGAGAGGCAGGGGGCAGTGTAAAAAAAGTTAAAGGTGAACACTCAAGAGTGCAAGTACGATGTTATCTGTTTGCCAGATGAAATATGAATCAGGTATGTATTGGGTCAGTAAACTGCTTTCAGACCAAGAATGCAAAAACGGCAAAGTGTGTTAGTTTACTAATGTTTTTTTGAGGTAAAAAAAAAACAACAACAACAATCTAATAGTTTTCCGCTTTCAAATATAAACCTTATTTTGCATAGTAATAACACGGTTATTGTATGTTTCTGCTTTCCCTTCAGTTAAATGAAAAAAAAAGAAGATATTGATGGTGAACGTCCTGACAACCAAAACAAAATACAGTCATACCAAAACAGAGGGCTGTTCGAAAACCGATTTGTTTGAAAACCGAAACCACACTCTTTTAAAAAAAAATCTTTATTGGACACATCTGCTCACAATGGAACGCTACACTAGGAAGCGTCACTTCCTCGTCTACCCGAGAAAGCATCACTTCCCCGTGTAAGAAAGGCGAGAGGAGTTAAATGGTGATTTCAAGTGCGCTCAGTTTGGTCGAGAACCGATTTTCTGTCGTAATCCGAGGCATAAAAATGTTTTGGTCGAGAACAGAGACGTTCGAAAACCGAGGTTTGACTGTATCATATAATAAGTAATCAAAATTATTTGAGCAGAAGTTTATGTTTTGCTCCATGTGACAAAAGCAACACTGAAATATCAAACTAAGGACAACAGTTTCAGTCAGTGACCCAGACTATGCGAATTATCCTTTTAAATTGTAATTGTTAAGTTGTCTTGGTAAAATGTAATCATCAATTTAATAACATTCTTTGTTATGTTCTTTTGGCCTGCATGGTATCTCAAAATGACCTCTTTTATTTGATTTGTACTAAAACCGATATTTTTTATGTATTCTGGTTTAAAAAGGTCTCTCGATGTTCTCCTGAGTCATTTCAAACAGTCTGTCTTTATTATCCACCAATACAGGATGGGGGCAGTCTGGCTCATGTGCGTCACAGAGGAAGGCAACAAGATGGACTTTGCAACATGCTTCAAGTTTGTTTACAAAACAGACGTGAAAACTGTCACCTCCAGGAAGTCAATTAATGGCTTTTTTTTTTTTGGAGTGGGCTCATTTCTGCAGTTCTCTTTCTTTCATAATATTCCTTCTTCGACTGATCCTTAGGAGAAAACATATGGAGGCTGGCATTTGGAGGGTGTGCTAAAGTGCACAGAACGATCCGCTGTACTGCTTTCATGCAGTGGCAGGGCATTATTTTGGTGACTCTTGGCATAACCTCTGCTGAACAGAATGGATATTCTGCTGTTCCGCCTCAGCTCAGATATTTATTCAGACTTGCCGGCCATAACTATTTCTAACCTAGCCCTCTCCGGCACAGCTGTGAAGCAGCCCTGAGAATCAAGGCACTGGTGTTTAATTCAGCAGTGACCCAGTTTCCTGTTAGCATCCAGGAAGCCCAGTTAAACCTACTTAGGTATTCACCAGTAAAACGGCAGAAGCAGAGCAGCAGATATTTTTCCACACAAGGAAGGGCAGAGAACCCGTTTATCATATTTGCACTCACAAATTACACACTGCGAACAGATCGACGGTATCTGTTATCCCTCTGCGTCGGGGTCACTCACTGAAACTGTTGTCTTTGATTGAATTTTTCAATGTTGCTTTTGCACCTGGAATAAAACATAACCCTAATTTTGATGACTTATTCGATGATATTTTATTTTAGTTGGTAGGACATTCCTTATTTGTTTTTAGAAGGAAAGACTGAAACATACAATAAAAGTGTCATTATTGTGAGATTTTTTGTTTTTGAGCGAAAAATCACATTGGAAAATTACAAGCGATGCTATATCGTATTGGCCCGAATATAAGACTGCCTTTTTTTGCATTGAAATAAGACTGAAAAAGTGGAGGTCGCCTTATATTCGGGGTCTAGACGTCATACCCATTCACGACGCTAGATGGCGCCAGATAGCATTGAAGTGAATGCTGAACTTGACTCCCCAGGCCAAAGTGAACCCCTGCCACGAAGAATAAAAATAAAAATAGCGGTAGCATGAATTAGAAAAAGAAAAAATAGCGGTAAGAAGGAAAAGAGAAGAAAATAATAGAAGAGATAACAGAAAATGGAGAAATGTAGAGACAATCTGGAGAAAAGTGGGTCGAAGATCGACCAGGTTAACTGGCAGCTGAGGAGAAGTTATGATGTAATTTACATTTAAAAAACCAGAAGCCATTCATTTACGAATGTGATTGCACTTTAGATTTGAATGAGGCAAAATAACATGCTTTTTCCCTCAAATATATTGTTATAATTATTTGTTTCAGATATAATTAAATTATCCACTACATGGCTGATCATACCAACAATATTTTATCTAGCAATCAGTTAACGTAATCGAGAAGCAGTTTGTTTCTCTACCTGATTGTTCGTCATTCAGTAATCAGAAGCTTTTGTGTCACTTATATGGCGGTTGCTCTGCATGTCATTTCAAACCAAATTAAATCCCCTACAGCACAAAAAAAAAACAATACCATGAGCACAATCAAACTGATACAAAACAACAATTTAGTTTTAAAAAAAAGTCACATCGCAGTAGCCACACTTTGAAATTACGTTTTTGTCTGTGAGAGTGTGAGTTATGATAATGGGATGTTCCCACCATGGTTTGACATCAATTAGAGGAGAATCAGACTGCTGCTATGGTTCGGTCCCTTTGTCTAATTGTCTGTGGGTGTATACTTTTCATCCATTCTGGGCTTCGGGTGTAGAAGCTAACCTTACTCAACATTACAAAGCACAAAACGAAACACGGCACGCAACAGGAGCCAAAATATGATTTGTATATTGCTGTTTAGTTGGGTACTCCTAGGGCTGGGCAATAATTACAAATCAATATTTATCGCGATCGACATGTGATCAATATCAATAGAAAATACATGTGATTAAAAAAAAATTTGAATCTAAAAAAACTCTGGAACAAAACCCACAAATTCTTCATGCTGGAAGTAGAAGCTACGGTATAACGTTCGATTTGTGCCACAGTTACACACATGTAAGCAAAAAAAAAAAAAAAAAAAGGAGCACAAGAGTATCTTTTAAGTGCATAACAACCGTTGTGGTGAGCCTCCGGCAATGGCTGCTCGCATGCTGAGCCGAAGAAGAACCCACCAACGAAAAGTGTTATCGACGCACCGAATTAAAGTCTACCTTAACTTCTTTTTAAAAAAAATGACTCATCGACTTATATTGTGCACACCGTTTCACACTTTCAGGTCTGTACCGGTAAAGGTGTTACCTGCTATTGACGTGCTAGCTCCAGCGTGCTAGCACTAACCGAGAGCACTGCACTGACCTCACAATCAGGCAGGTAAAACACTCAATGTACCTTTGCAATAATAAGCCTGGTACACGTTCAAGTAGACCCAAGACGGTTGGTCATCCATAATGAATGCACTCCAAGAGAGTATAAGTTTGCTAAACTGACATTATAAGGACATTGAATGAAGGATAATGTGACTGTATCAACAATACAGTTTCGGGGTAGTGTCTTCCACAAAGCATTTATGGCACAGCTAAAGGAGCATGGATGGGCACAATGTTGTACATTGCCTTTCATCAAATATGTGCCTTATTTGAAATGTTTTACTTGTCTTACCAGTGGAAGGTATGTGACCTCAGTTAAAAGTGTAACATGAAAAAAACAACCACTCCACTTTACCATTTTCTAACAAAGCAACACTGGCAAGGTTAAGCCTTCATACCTGTCAACCTCGGCTAATAGCTGCCCTTATAAATGATTACGATTCCCCTTACAACGCAACAAAAACCCGTACAATGGTTTCCCACGCATGCGCACATCATGCTTTATCAATCCGACTGTACGCAGCGATGAAAAAAACAAAACGATTTGAGCATTACTTTTGCTGGTTTACCGTGATAATAGTAGCGATCGACGACGGCATTGTCGTTGACTGCCAGCAGGTGAGACGATCTGGATTTGAGCGAAAATGGTTTTTGTGAGATCGGTTCACCACTGTTTGTTTTGTTTTTTTCCCCCCGTAGAAAAGTTGTAATACGCCGTACATGATTTGAAATGATACCAAAAAAAGGTATAAAATACGGGGAAACGTACAAGTTGACAGGTATGAGCTTTACGCCATTGCATGTGAACAATGAATACGACCTTTCCTTTTTCTTCTCTTCATACCCCTCGCTGAGTCTATAGCGGGTGTCACAAAAAAACATTTGAAAAAAAAAACATGTTCAGGGGAGTGTTTTTGTAGACACGCTGAGGCCTTTTGTGACCTCATGAAGACGTTATGTTGAACTAAACTTTGGAGGCATTTTATCCCAAAGATTTGGACGATTTCCGGGGAATTCCATTCCAAAGTTTCCACTGTCGTACCTCAATGAACACGGCAAAGTATTTTGACATGCTAATTTTTGCTCTGATTCCCATGCGTCTTGAGAAAGAAATGTTATCAATTCTTCTCTGTTATCTTTCAGCTGGAGATGGCCTAATCGGTGGTCTCGAAGGATGCCAGCATTTTAGTTGTGCGAGCTGCGTCAGGGCTTTGAAGCCATGCTTGAGGAGCACCAAGGGAGCCGGTGTCTTTTGGAGAGACAAGGCAGTGTGAAAGAGTTAAGGGTGAACACTCAAGAGTGGAGAGCATCCACATGCGTGTGTGTGTATGCGAGAGAGAGAGAGAGAGAGAGAGAGAGAGAGAGAGAGAGAGAGAGAGAGAGAGAGAGAGAGAGAGAGAGAGAGAGAGAGAGAGAAAAAGAGATGGTCTATATGTCTTGTGAGGTAATGGTTGAATTCTTGTCATAAAATCTTGAAAGCATTGCTTTTTTATTATTATTATTATTATTATTTTGTATATTGTTGGTCTTGACTATCCCCCACCCCCCAATGTCTTCTCTCTTCCCCTCACGCTGTTTAAGCTTTCGATTTGGGGCTCTGCATGATGGGTTGTCATAGCAACAGGAAGAATGGGGAACTGACCCTGCTTTCAGAACGAGGGCACAACCATATTTTTCTTGCTGTACCAGTGCAACACAGGCAAGCACACACGACACACACACACACACACACACACACACACACACACACACACACACACACACACACACACACACACACACACACACACACACACGCACGGACACGTACAAATAGTTCTACTACCTCATCTTCTTGTCTGTCTTCCTTCCACCAACTCTTAATCCAATTTAAATCCCACTTTTCTCTACCGCTGCCTTATTATCAGATGTCTTGTCTGGCACATTGTTCGTGTGTATGCATGGATGATAAATGAGGGACAAAACTTCATGTCACTGATCTGTCAGCTTCTTTCTTTTCTCCCAATTACTCACCACATCCCACCAGGAACAAACACACCGCCAACAAATGAGTTTGCATCTCATTCAACACCTGCTCAAGCATTGTTTTAATGAACTAAGGGGATTGTTTCACTTCTCCGTATTTAGAGTGACAGACTGCTGTTTGGTATCAAGACACCAACACGCACCATAGGGTACAATCTTGTTCAGGCTTCAAATCTTGAACACATTCTCGTCTTACAAGTTCATGACAGTTGCACAGTCGTTAAAGTTGAACCTCCAGTGTGAAGTTGTTCAACAATTTGGAAGTGGCCCAAACATTTGTGTTGAATCTTTTCGAGAGCAATCTCAGAAACTGAAAAGATGAGAAGTCAGGGCAATTTATATTTAGTACATGTGGTCTTCTTCACATCTTTGGGCTGTGGGGTAGAGTGGCAAGGCAAGGATGTATTATCTTAAAATGAAAAAAATAAAAATGGAAAACTCCCAAACACATTTGGGAAAAATGTTCTGTTTCAAATAAACTGTGGTAAAAGTTTTTAGCCATCAATTTTGTGTGGATAGGACAGAATAAACAACTTAGGTAACGTAAAATGTGGAAAAAGTGAAGTGCGATCAATGCTGTCCAGAATCACTGTATTTAGAATTGTTCTCAACATGAACTGAATTCACTTTTAAGACCAAAAACACAGTTACCGAAAAGGAAGCAGAACATATGATTCCAATACAGCACGGATTATACACATTATACCAAATGTGCAAGGGGCGGGGCCAGAGAGAGTTTGGGTAATTTTGCTGATTGACGCACCTTGGCGCAGGTAGATGGAGGGTGCCTGCACCATTTGGGCATCAACACAGCCGACTCCAATGGTATCCAATCAATCCACCGGCTTCTTTCCACCCCCGTTAAATGTGGTCCATCTGACTTGCGGTTCAGTGATGACAGACGACGGGCTAAGGATAAACTCCAGGCAGAGCAGCGGGTAGTAAGTGTGTGTGTGTGTGTGTGTGTGTGTGTGTGTGTGTGCATGCGCGTTGGCTTCTACCTCCTCCCTCAGACCCCTTGGGGACCTCATCTTTCCTGTTTTCTAATTTTATTTCTGTCCGTGAAAAATAGAGAAACACACACTCAGCTGTGCTGCGGCCAGTGGTATGGTTAAAAAAAAAATATATATATATATATATATATATATATATATATATATAAAGACAATGATACAGAAAGATTGTCCCACACTGCTGCCATATTTATGAATGAAATCTGATGATATGGGGCAAACCTTTTCCCTGCACTTCGAGCACATCCACCACAACTTAGATTTGTGCCCAGCGCAAGTCTAGTGCAAAGTGCAGTCCAAATGTACGTATGAGCATGGGGATTTTATTTGGTATTTTCCTACACCCGCGCAGGTTTGCAAGATTGTACGTCGTGGTGGGGAGGAAAGGCAGCCAACCTTTTTGTCATCCAGTTTAGGTGACTCCCCTCATTAGCTTGAAACTCAGTGCACAGAGGCACAACACGGTCTGCATGGCATGTGGGTGGATGCAGGAGATTGGCGTAGCATGATCTGCCAAAATCACAAATGATGCACAGCCCAATCCATTCTGTCACCAAATTTTCAGGTTTGTCAGGGGAGCGACATCTCTCTGCCAAATTCTCAAACACGATAACCTAGCCCTTTAATGCCTGACCCATCAAGGAATAGCCAGAAAAATCAGATTGTTGGGAACTGAGATGTTCATTAACCCTTATAACCAAATCCACAAAAATATTTTTCCCATATTATTTTGTTTTAGATATTTGTTGTATCACATTTATAAGCATTATGGAGATTACATTAAAAACTGAAAATTTGCGGAAAATCATATTTTAACCTGCAGTATCAAATTTGATACAGATGATTTAATGTACTATAAAGAATGAGTTACATCATGAAAATGCATGTATCAAATATGATACGAATGGCATTATGGGGCTAGACTTTCCCCACATGAAAAATTTACTTGTGCCTCTTTTTACACCAGGCACATGCGCGCCAGTCCATTATTATACATCTCTAATCTTAAATGAAGTCAAGTTTTAAAATTTCAACACTCTGTCAGAATAAAACATCATAATCAATGTCCTGAAGGTCATCTGTGACATCTGCTTGTCATGATGACCTAGAACTGATTCACTGTCTGAAGATTAGAACATTCATGTCAGAACATAGTCATAGAAATGTCAGATCAAGTCTTGGACTGACATTTTAACCGCACCTGTCCAGCAGCATCACCACTGACAAAGATCGACTGAATCAAACAATTAAATTCGATCCTGGAGTGAGGGAATCTGCACAACTTTTTATTGTCGGCATTTTGTTTGAATCTGCATTTTCTACTGAACACAGAGCAGTGAAATACTATTAATGTGTACGACAAACTGCATCGTGAAAAATGTGTTTTCGTATGTCGAGCTCTTCAAACCTTTCTTCTGCCAAAGTAGCAGGGCTAAACCTCGTTGTACAAAAATACCAACGCAATTGAGTTTGACCATCAGTAAACTAACTAAAACTAAAACAATTTACAAAACAAAGTTCAACTGCAACCGGAATACAATTATCCGTTGTGATTATGTCTCATCACCTCAGTGAAAGATAATTTCCTGTGTGTAAACAACGCGCGTCAGTCTGTCTCTCGAGATAAAGAGATGAGATGCGGTGGATGATCATCTTTCACTTCACTCTTATCTATTTTGTGGCACGGCGCAGAGTAGCATACAGTAGTATGCAATTATCATCAATGTGCTAGCTGAACATTATCGTGTCATTGGAGGAGTGTGGCAGCACACGTTGCACGGCAGATTTAATGGGAGTAGACGGCGTGCTTCATTCGCGGGCTCATGAAGAACATTTTGGATGCGTGTTTCGGGGTTTGCGATGTGGTTTTATCTTGATGATGGGTCGTCCTCCGTGATGGTGGATAATTGCTGTATTTTAGTACGGTCTGAAAGAGGATATATTTCAATGCCTGCTTTCACCGCACATCCAACTATCTGAAACCCACTGGCAGCCTCTCCTGCTCCCTTAAGGGAGGTCTCATTTGCACAAATGGTTTTATGGTTCCTGTTAACAGCCAGATATACTACTTCATCCGCCAATAATTGACTGCCATTGCCCACAGTGGTGCTTTTTAATGCAGCGTGATGGTGTTTAATGGCAGATAATAGAATGCTAGTACTGTATGTGAAACCAGGTCAGCTTAGCATGTCATATCCACGTTGTTGTTGTTAGCATGGTGCCGTGGCGGCACTGCAGATGAATGAATTTGCAGTGGAGGATGCCCATTTTGAGCAACAAGACAGCCTGATGTCATGTGTCGCAATTAACTACGTTATGTGCCCTACGTATCATTTCCCAGTGGATGACTGAAGACCGATTTACATCAAGCACTCTGGAGTGCTTCAGAAGACAAGACATTTTTCACATTTCAGTTCTAAAGGGTCCCAAATTATCACACCCATCCAACTTTTCAACACTCCTTGCTTCGAATTTCGTCAGAACGTGACGATAAGAATGTGTAGTGTGGAGCTTGACAGACATATTGGTGTCGACTCATTGGTCACAAGAGAACGTCACATCTGTCTTACAAATGGAATAAAAAGAACAAAAGGAAGAAAATAAAAAGTGCCATTTGAAAACTACAGTGTACAGAGGAATTAAAGTCTACACATTTAGTCTGGCAATAATACATCATCGCCTGTGAGCTCGGATTTGAGGTGCAGCTCCGTGAGGAAAATGTGTGTTCATATAAAATTAGAATGCCGATAAGATGAAAAAGCTTGACCAAAACAGACTGGTTGTTTAGCGCCCGAGCCACACGGTTGTCTGCGCAGACATGGCTCAGATATGCTCTGTAGACTCCCAATGAACCAATTAGTACTGTACAGTCAAACCTCGGTTTTCGAACGTCTCGGTTCTCGACCAATTCGGTTTTCGACCAAAAATTTCGAGTTTTTAATGCCTCGGATGACAAACAAATTTTAGTTCTCAAACAAACTGAGCGCACTTGAATGCATCATTTGACTCCTCTCGCCTTCCTTACACGAGGAAGTGACGCTTCCTCGGGTAGACGAGGAAGTGTCACTTCCTCGTGTTGCTTTCCATTGTGAGCAAACGTGTTCAGTAAACATTTTTATTTTAAAAAGAGCGTGGTTTCGGTTTTCGAACAATTTCGGTTTTCAAACAGCCTTCTGGAACGGATTATGGACGAAACCCGATGTTTGACTGTACTTCCAACAAGGTTTCCATTTGTTTTTTGTTTGTTTTATACAAAAATGAGCATACAATACTCTTTACTTTTTGGTATTTTGAAGAAAGAAATGGGGACCTGAAGCTGTACAATTTGGGGCTGATACAAATGCGAGTGTGTGTGTGTGTGTGGGTATACATTTTTCAGGGGTGATGAATTTTAGCACTGACAAGATTTTTACATGCAGACATATTACCAATTATTAAAGTGCTCAGCCCAATCAAATGTTCCTTTAATATGTAAAATTTGATTTAAAATTAGCTCTATTCCTTAATAAAATGAGCTCTATCCAAGTTATAAATCAACAGTTTCCAAACACATTTTTTTGTCCAATCACAAATTGAGCCCGATGTTGACCTGATAAAAGTGGAACACTCTGACCCAGAACTAATTCCTTGGGTCAAGCAGAGGTTATATTTGTTGCTATGGAAACAGTAGGTCAGAATGACACTCGGGGCGGGGGAGGTGGTTTGGAGAACAAGTACATTTTGTAACCAGGGGCAACAGAGTCGTGTTTGGTGTTGTGGGTTAATGAACGCTGATCTGAAGAGAAGTACAAAGTAAATGGGGCTCAACATAAAAAGCAAATACATTATGAGGTTGGTATTAGCTTGGACTTTACACATTCTATGTTGACCTCCTTCACTCCTTATTGTCCTGACTGAAATTTAGAGATATTTAGTCAAAACAACGAAACAAATAAAGATGTCACTCTGGGTGTGAGAGATTGAATTATTTATTCCATGCACATCACACACAAAAATTCAGACACACCCAGCAAAGCCACGTAGCTAATGATGGCATGTAAATGTCATGTCTTAAGTCCCCCTGGTGCTTTCATCTGATAACAGAAGACCCCCACACTTCTAAAAATATACTCTGCGGGTGTGCAGAGCTTCTAAGCAGAGCACACCCATTCTCTGCTGAGTGGAAGTTCCCAACCGTTAACTCATTAGGAAAGAAGAGGTGTGGAATCGACAGCTGCAGCCAGATTCTGTTCTGAGATGGAGAAAAAAAAACACGGAGCGGGTCTCTGATCATCAAGGACTGTCAATCAACCACTGGAGCTTTGCTCACCATGGCAACCCTGCTGGTGGTGACACTGACACGCCTCACTTTTCAAGCACTGAAGTAGGTACTTCCTCAGACACTTCCTCTGTTTCAATGAATACGATTTTTTGAACCACAAGGACACTTCTAGCCGCCTGGCTAAACTAAACGATCAGGGAAGCCGTCTCCTTCCATAGTCAGGGAGGTGACCAGGATTCCAATGGTTATTCTGACATGGCTTTGTGGAAAGAGGAGAACCTTCCTGTAAGAAAACCATCTCTGTAGCCATCCACCAAACAGTGGCCAGACAGAAGTCACTCCCGAGTAAAATGCAATTGGTCGGAGTTTACCGAAAGGCACGTGAGAAGCTCCCACAAAAGTCTATGGGCCAAAGAGGCAAGGATCATTATTTTTAGCCTCTTTAGAGTAAATGCCAGGCACTGCTCATCTTTGGCCATTGTCACAGTGAAGTCGCATCATTCATTCATTTATTGTTTTTCTGAACCCCTTTATCCTCACTTGGTCCCGGGGGTGCTAGAGCCTATCCCAGCTGTCTTCGGGCAGTAGGCGGGGGGACACCCTGAACCGGTTGCCAGCAGGACACACAGACACGAACAAACATCCATGCCCACACTCACACTTAGGGACAATTTAGATTGTTCAATCAGCCTGCCATGCATGTTTTTGGAATGTGGGAGGAAACCGGAGTACCCGGAGAAAACCCGCGCAGTCCCGGGGGGGAACATGCAAACTCCACACAGGGAGGCCAGAGCTAGAATCGAAACCAGTACCTCTGCAGTGTGAAGTTGACGTGCTAACCACTGGACTACCGGGCCGCCCAAGCCACATCATGTTTTTTTGTTTTGGGTTTTTTTTTTTTTTTTTTAGGGGCAGGAATGGTAAATCTCCCAATACGGATGGAAGGCCAGCAGAATTCAACAATGTACAGACATATGCTAAATTAAAACCTAGTCCGCACAATTATGTGTGGTACTGTTGCCTTCTTCAAGCCGGGATCTTCAACTCTCATTTTACTGGTTCGCAGCTGAGTGTGAAACGGCTGGGTTGAAATCGCCACCTCCAAATCTGAGACAAAGGCCCTCTATCGTAAAATGGTGGAGTGCCCTCTCCAGGTCGGAAATGAGATTCTGCCCCAAGTTGAGGAGTTCAACTATCTTGGTCTCTTGTTCGCGAGGGTGGGGAGGATGGAGCCGGAGATCAACAAGCGGATCAGAACAGCAATCTGCTGTGATGCGGGCTCTGTATCGTTCCGTCGTGGTGTAGAAGGAGTTGAGCCAAAACGGTCGATCTATGTTCGCACGTTTGATTACGAGCTGTGGGTCGTGACTGAAAGAATAAGATCCCGGATACAAGCCACTGAAATTTTTTTTTCAACAGAGGATTTCTGGGCTCTCCCTTTGAGATAAGGTGAGAAGCTCTTTCATCAGGGAGGGGCTCAGAGTCAAACCACAGCTCCTTCACATTGAGAGTAGACAGATACGGTGGCTTGGGCATCTAGTCAGGATGCCACCTGGACGCCTCCCTGGGGAGATGTTCTGGGCATGTCCCACTTGGAGGAGGCCTGAGGATGACCCACGACACGCTAGGCAGACTATGTCTCCCAGCTGGCTTGAGAACGCCTTGGAATCCGCCAAGAGGAGCTGGACGATGAGGCCGAAGTGAGGAAATCTAGGTTTCCTTGGTAAAGCTGTTTCCCCCGCAACTCGACATCGGAAGAAAATGCAAATTAATGAATACAATATATTTGCATTTAATCTTTAGGAACGTTTTATTCTTAAACTTTGATGGTAGTCTATTTTTTTATTAACTTTACGTAACTTTTCATTTTAATTGAATAATTATCCAAGTAATTTTTTTCTGTATTTTTATTTTTAAATTTTTAAACCTACTTTTAGGTATAAAAACCTCTATATTTTTATTGATACTAAACTACTGTTTTTTTAATGTTGATAGTCACAATGCCGAGCTGAGCATTATTTCAGTTGTACTTGAGGTGAAAAGTTTGTTTTAGTTAATATGACAAAGTATAATGTTGAGTAGAAGTTAATTTTTTGTTTTTTGAGTGCATTGCATGTATCAATAATAACAACTATCAAACTAATCGTGATAACATCACTTCAGTGCATGCAGATCTTTGTATTAATTAGGTACAACACTCACGCTTGTGTGACTGCCACACTAGGAAGCAGCTCCACACTGTCAACTAGAATGCTGTGTTTCTGTCCAATCTTGAAAGCAAAGATAAACAAGCCTCCCAAAAACCCTTCTGCTCACTGTCATTACGCCAAACATAATTACGATGATTAGCAGACGGTGGATGAGTCACGGGACACAGGAGGGCAAGGAATTAAAAAGCCATTCGCTGATTGAAAGTCTGAACTTAATCAATTTGATTGTATACGAAGTCAAACTGTATCAGAAGGTCACGGTCTGTCACTCAAATAAAACTCCATGCAACACGCAGCTGAAAAACGCTCTGCATTTTGTTTTGTACCGTATATGTCCCCAAATTACTTGGTAATTACCAAACATGAGGTCAACTTGGATTGTATTGACCTTCATTTTAGTAGGAATTATAATATTATTGTCAGAATTATGCTTGTTTACAATGTTTTAAAGGCAGGTGGTCAGATTTCATAATGAATTTAAATTGCCCCCAAAAATTCAGTGATGTACAAGTATCTCTAATATATCAAGGGTATATCACAGAAGAGGAGGGACATAATAATAACTGCCGTAAATACATCCTATATACATGCATCTTATCCTGTACAAAAATGTCCCACGTATACATTAGCAGTTCAGTCGCTAATAACTAGCCAGCAGCCACCGGATGAAAGCAGCAATCAATCGGGTCATCTTTTGATCAGTCACATTTGCAAGTAGCAATGAGGCTAACGCTGTTTGTAGGATCATAACCTAAAAATGACGATGTTTACAATATACGGTGTACAATCAAACCTCGGTTTTTGTCTATAATCCGTTCCAGAAGGCTGTTCGAAAACCGAAATTGTTCGAAAATCGAAACCACGCTCTTTTTAAAATAAAAATGTTTACTGAACACGTCTGCTCTCAATGTAAAGCAACACGAGGAAGCGTCACTTCCTCGTCGAAGGAAGGCGAGAGGAGTCAAATGGTGCATTCAAGTACACTCATTTTGTTCGAGAACCGAAATGTGTTCGTCATCCGAGGCATAAAAAACTCGAATTTTTGGTCGAAAACCGAATTGGTCGAGAACCGAGACGTTCGAAAACCGAGGTTTGACTGTATTTATTATTCCTGATTGTTCCATTTCTTAGTAGTTCGCTGTATTATTTTAGATTATCCGACATTTGTTGTACTGTTGAATAAAAGTGAAATGAATGGGAAAAAATGTGATGTTAATAAAATGTTAGTCTCAAATTATCGTTGTTGTCAGTAGCCGTGCTTTAAAACTGGCAATTTAAAAGAAATGGGGAAAAAAATGGTTGTCACTGTAAACGTAACCCAGTCAATCATGGGGTACGTTGACAGACAGTGAGTAGGAACCAAACCCACACCGTCAGCAAGGATAGGCTCCCTATGACCCTGAACAGGATACTTGAGGTATGGATGGATGTATTGTGATGACTTTCAGTCAGCAGCCATTGAAAAATTGATGTCAATATAACGAACTATTTAAGCATTGTATGGAATTCCCCTTTAGTTATTTTTTGTTTGTTTGGTTTTTTTGTTTCTTGAGTTTGTTTCTTCAAGTCGAAACACTAAACTAGGTGCGGGGCTGCCAACTTAATATTTCATAGTTCAGGGCTACTGCAACACTCCACGGAGCATAACAATGCCTTTAAAGTCAGATTACTACAGACACAAGGTACACGTGCACTCACACACTCCATATACAGAGTCACGCAAACCACCTTGAATATACTGATGCATTACGCTTCAATTACAGACGAGCACAAATAAAAATGCCTACTGAGGCATGTTGTGTGCATTCAATGAAAACAGGGATGCATAATATAGACACTCATTGTACAATGAGCCTGTGGTTCTAAGACGGAATGTACAGCCATTCTGTCATTTCCTTGGATTCTCTTGCTCACTTTCTTTGTTGCTGTTGTTGTCACTTCCTTGCTTCCACACATATCCCTTTGTCTCGCTCTCTAAAATATGCACCTTTCTCTCTTTCCATGTCCCTCTCATTAAAACGGTTCCCCCGGTCTTCTCCCAAGACAGGCAAGATAAAATTAGCTTCTCTTCAACTTACACTTGCTGGTTCCTTTCCCTTCCTTTCCAGTCCGCTTTCCATACATCAAAGTTTCCTTATAATGACCATCTTTCCTCTCAGTGCCAACCAAATTCCGACTCTTGTGACGCAGTTTTTTCTGCACTAATAGTCGAAAGACTCAAGATGTCTAGGGAGGAACCAATCAAACCACAGCAGGGTTGGAAGGGTGCTCCAGCTTTAGAACAGCTGCTCCAGAGAAGATAAGAGCAGTGGCAAATCTGCATCAGGTGCAAGTATATCAGATGCATCATTTTCTTTCTGTCCATCCAATATATATTTTCATGATTCTTTTGACCATTTCATCCAAATGTGCTCTATGATTGACAGGTGTCCTGTCCAGCGCGTAGTACCGTATTTTCCGGACTATAGGTCGCAGTTTTTTTCATCGTTGGCCGGGGGTGCGACTTACACTCTGGAGAGACTTCAGTGTGAAATGATTAACACATTCAATCAATTCACGTTATTTTCACATTTAAACGGCAAGAGGTTGCTCGAAGCCTGTGTTGATACTTTCCACATTGGCAGTCAGTGATAAAAACAACTGACGATGACTCTGCGACATAGAAGAGGAAGCGCCGCATCTTCTACCTCCGGAATTTGCGGAGTTTTTTAAAAGTGACACAGAGGATGAAGATTTCATTGTATTTAGTGATTTGGAATGACACTGATGTTTTGGTAAACTTGTGAGCACGTTCTTTATGCTATAGTTACCTGAATAACTCTTAACATGTTGCGTGAACATACCAGGTACGTTCTCAGTTTGATGTTGATCCGTCCTGTAACGTTCCCATATTTGTATTTTTATTTGTCTTTCAAGATAACATATCTGTTCTTGGTGTTGATTGTTATCAAATAAATTTCCCCCAAAAATGCGACTTATACTCCAGTGCGACTTATATATGTTTTTTTTCCCCCTTTATGATGCATTTTATAGCTGGTGCGACTTATACTCAGGACCGACTTATAGTCCGGAAAATACGGCATGTGTTTTCCCCAAGATCAGCTGGGATATGATGCATAAGCGTGTTCGAAAATGGATTGATAGGTTTGGATTTACTTGGTTGAGTGTCTGTATGACTTCCTAGTCCTGTTGGCTCTCTCTCTCCAGGGTCCCCAGTTTGTCATTCAACAGCCCAGGCATGACTGACAAACAGCATAGCAGCTTTTTCACTGGCCCATGAGGCAGTTAGGATTGCGCCCTATGAACTCTGAGGGTCATGACCAGGAAAATGAATCATGGCATTTTTCTGTTCCTAATCCGAAAATCAAAGTTTGTGCTGTTGAGTTTTAAAGAGAATCAACCGTTTTTTTGTGTGTTTTTTTGGTTGTGGCATAATTTAGCATTGGCATTTGAAGAAATATTAGAATTAAGAAGAAAAAACATGAGAAAGTAAGAGTGTCAAGTTTAAATTTCACTTATGAAGTACTGGTTCACTCGTCTAACTTCCGGGCAGGCAGCGTGGGTGTTCAGTTCTTACTCAGTCACGATGCGTATGTGAGTGTTCAGTGACCTGTGATTGACTGGAGACCAGTCCAGGTGTGATTTGCTTTTTGTCCAACGTCAGCTTCGATAGCCTTCATCCTTCTGCAACCCTGAATCAGGATAAGTGTTGTAGATAATGGAAGGATAGTGTTTTTTTCTTTTTACATATGCATCACTAGATAAGAGTGAAGTGCAAAATGTGAATCATTTGAACAGGCACAGTGTGAGGACAGGTGAGTAAGTGGTTTTAGCATTTTAAATGCTGATACTACTTTCTGTCGTCAAGAAAAAAAAAATTATCCCTCAGAAAGCCAAACAAGCACAGGATGTTAAGAGTTCATTTATGTGAAGTAGAGTTGAAAAACAATACGGTATTAGCTTGTTTGTGGTTTGCGTAGTAGGTACGTGAACTGGACAAAATGTACACATGTCTTTCAAGGCGCTTAAACAACAGTCATTTAGAAAGAGAAAAAGAAATTGAAAATACTTAATATAAAATAACGTACTGTAGAATACATGTCTAGCGATCTCTTTTAGATGATCAGCAAATAAATGTAGCAGCCTTGGCGTCCTGACGCGCACGTGAGTGGAGGACAGAGACGTTAGAGAGGGAGGAGTGAAGACAACATACTCCACCGTTACAATATTATATGTTTGGAATGTTGTGCAGGTCTTGATTAATTTCTCTTGAATCTCATCAACATCCTCCATGTTCTCTTCGATGAAATATGATTCGTCCATCATCTTTGTGATTTGTTCACAAGATTGAGGGGTCTGACTGTTTTAAGCACAATTATCCTCCCTGAAAATTTGGAACCTCTTTATTAGAGTGTACACGCATCAATTCCAGTTAATTTCAATGGAACACTTGAAACTTTGAAAATTACACACAAAAACTGAGCGTATTTGTCACCACTGCCATCCAGGTGATAGTGAACACACAGCCACAGGCAGATAACAGCACTGTCTACTCTAGGCACGAAACGCAGGGATTCCCAAATGGTAGCTCAAACCAAAAAGTAGGTTGTGGTACCATTTTAAGTGGGTCGCGTGAACAGGTAGTAAAAATTACACAGGCTCTCAGTTTACTTTTAGAGTTAGGCCTCATACATTAATAATTGACGAGTGGAAATTGAGCTTTTTTTTCTATTAAAATGTGACCTTCCACTTGCTGGCTCGGCATGTTCTCCGATCTATTTCCAACCTTGCACTGTTAAAACCAGGTAAGGCCAAGCTTGGTCCACATACTCACATTATATATATATATATATATAAACCGAAAAAATAATTAGATATAGATAGATAGATAGATATGTTCAAAGTGTAATATTGATATTTGTTGCACAATTAATTATTTTGCATTTTTCCATTTTCTTTGAGGTCTTAAGGAGAATCATGAAGAAGGAAATCAAATATCACACCTCCCAATTCAGAGACCCTGTCACCTTTCCCATGGAATTACAATAGGACTAAACATCCATCTATTACTGTACAGTAATGTGCGATAATCCCCAACCTCCTTCAGCCTTAAGGCATTTAATTATCACTGTCATTATTATTCATGTATATTCATGTATCACTTTGTTTTGTTGTTTCCTGTGACACATTTGTGTTTACTTTCATTTCTATGTAATGTTTCCCCTCAAAGTACGGAGACAAACGATAAATTCGACTCTAAATATAAAACGCTGCTAGTAATTTCAACATCTACTCACCATCTTTATCAGCTCTTCTGAAGATCTGTGGACAGAAAATGAAAATGAGTCTGTATCGATGAAATCTGTTGTCATAGTTAATTCTACAACAATATTATCCATGTATTCTCCGAAACATTTATCTTCACATAAATCGCAGGCATGCTTTGGGCAGAAGGCACGGTACACCATAAACCGGTTGCCAGGAAAATACGGAGAAAGAGACCTTTCTGGAAAAGCATGCATTGCAAGCATAATTTCAAGTATGGCACCACTGTTTTTTTGCTTTTGTGACATCTCAAACGTCTAAATAAGACGTTCCTTCTACAAAATAACCGAAACAACACCACAAAGGGGCGTTTGATCGCAAAAATATGTATTTGCACTTTATTGCACGGATGATAAACTATAAAGAGAAGTGAAACAATAAATTCGGTTGTAGAGGCTTTTCTTGATGTATTTGTACGTCACGGGGAATAAAAGAGTGAAGCATAAGCAGCTCATATTATGGATGGATGGCTAAACTTCTTTTATTGTGTATATGCCCGACTAGTTCACAAATTCCCCTCGTAGTTCAGAGGTCATGACTTTATATCCGGACTTTTTTCTGTGCGGAGTTTTATGTATGTTCTCACTGAGGCTTTTGTCCAATTACGACGGAATCTTCTCACATTCCAAAAACATGCCTGTTATGTTAACTGAATCTTCTAAATTGTCCTGAATGTGAGTGTGAACAGTTGCTTGTCTTTGTTTATCTTTACCAGTGGTGTCAAACCTACGGCCTTGCGGGCTGCAACCGGCCCCCGAGGAGGTTTGATCAGGCCACTTGGGTCACGAGGCTTTGCTCATCATCGACTCTGTAGATGTTGGATGCAGGAGATCTTTACAGAACTCGATCAACTGGTCGGTCAGCTTGGTAGGTCTGCTATTCACAACCCCATGCACTCACATTCAAACACATCCAATCAACAGCCATCCATCCATCCATGGATGGATGGATGGATGGATGGATGAATGAAATAATCTATTCAAATTTCCGAAAGTAAAAGATACAAACTTTGTGTAAGTAAGACGCTTTAAATTGTGAAAATTAACAAATTAATATTATATACTCGTCTCTGTGTGCCCTGCGATTGGCTGGCGACCGATTCATTGTGTCCCGGCCTACTGCCCAAAGACAGCTGGGATAGGCTCCAGCACCCCCCGCGACCCTAATGAGGAATGAATGAATGAATGAAACCAAAGACGAAAACTTTTTTTCAGGAAGGCCCAATTATTTAAAAAAAAAATACAGATAGAAGCATTTTCTTCCAAACAACTTAGAGTTTTTAGAACTACTGTATAGAACATTTCTTTGACATTGTGGGTTTTGTGATGGAGAAAATTTGGCAAGCTGTACAGCGATGAGGCGCAGTGACTGTTGACATTAGTTTACAGTCCCTTCGCCAATCAGGATGCAGAACACAATGCATTGTAAAAAAATGTTTAAACTGCACGAAAAAAATCAATGCAACAGCGAAGCCATGTCAGATGAACCGTGCTATTGCAATGATGCTTGACTTGTTTATATGGGTTGATAGTCATAACGTACTCTTCCTCCAAGGGAAATGGTAACCACAATGTGGCCCGCGACAAAAATGAGTTTGACACCCCTTTTATACAGAACGATTGACAACGTAATTCAATAACGACTGATATAGAATAATCAAACACGTTCCAACGAGTATGTAAAACATAAGAGCTTGATTAAGTTACTGTTACAACACTATAAACCATTACTTTTCTGACAAAACCAAAATGACATCTTGTTCAACTGCAGAGTCCATCTAGAGAGAAGGCGACAACAGACACTTCCCACCATGCTGCAGAAGAAACTAAGAAGCGCAACTCATTGACAAGCGCATCAAATTCAGCAACTGTCTGGTGCATGCATTTACATCTTCAATCGTGAAGCATTGTCACTGTGGGATGAGGTCATCTACGCTCCATTTTCTATTGTGAGGCTGCCTTTTCTTTGTATTGTAATCATTAATTTTTTTGTGTTGAGTGAAGTCTAGAAAGACTTTTTTTTTTTAAATAAAACCAAGTACACTATATACAGTATGTGTGAAATCCAGACTCCTTTTTATATAAAGCAATTATGTTAAGTCAAAAAAACGCTGCCTTGATTTGATTTTTTAATACTCTTAATACTGTTTACATTACTGTTAAATATACACTTCCCATAAGGTCTTATTTTAAGTGGGGTTGTGAGCATCTCATGAATTAAAAAAAGTAACATGTAAACTGTTATTTCTTTTAAGGAAGTAATCAGTAAAGTAACCAAGTTACTTTTTCAAGCTCACTCTGGCATCACCATATCCACTATCTCCAGTCAATTCATGCACTTTTAACGACTCTGTGTATATGAACACTCTCCCTCAAACACACAAACACACGACATCGATTAATTTCCGTCGACATGAGCAAGCGATTCGGAAGAACTTTTTTCTTCTCTCTCAAACAACCATACGCTCCATATCTATCCACATAATTGTGGCAATGAATTCACAGTCAGTGTTTGGGTCTCTCTGGTATTGAGAGTCCAAGCCTTCCTCTTTCATTAGTATTTGAGAGCGCTGCATTTTCATCTGCCAGCAAAAACTGCATTTTAAAAGGACAAAAACACACAGAAAATGCATTTGGGGGAACCAGTAGGGGAAGTGAAGAGAGATGAATCAATGTAGATTATTATGCACTGTGATAAGTTAGTGTGTGAAAAATTCATCTCGTGCTTCCTGAATATCAACTGAGTGTTATGTAAATTAAATTTACAAAAATATTTGTTTGTTTGTTTTTTTTCTTTTAATAGATTGTGCCAACATGCCCAGTCAATGAGCATACAACTCCAAAAAGTATCTGGAAAATAACAGCTTCAAAGATTTTGAATTAGGTCATCACAATGCTTTTAAAATACAAGTGGTAGTCAAAAAATAATGAGCCTTGTTCAACTTATCCAACTTACACTCTGTTGAAATGTAAAATGTAAAATTGTAGCTAAAGAAATTGTTTCATTCAAAAAAAATGTTTGAACGTATCCACTTTCTGTCTGCCTTTTTGGAAATGATGTGTATCATCTCTTTTCGTCTGGACGCTACAACTTCATGTCACATTTTCAGCATGACTCATGATGTAGAGTGCTTTCCATTATGAGGTGTTCTTCTTCTTCTCCAAACAAATCTCTTCCCATTATTGCAATACAGGTTGACACAGGTTTTTATCCAAAGAATTTCATTACAGTGCAAGGAAGCCTCCGTGGTTTGAGGCTACTTTTACAGTGAAACTCCTCTACAATGAAATCATGTTTGCAGCAATACATTTTTCACAAAAGGTTTTTTTTTACTGTAGCAAATTTGATCTCAGATGTAAACACACACACACACACACACACAAACATGTGTACTCTTTATTTTGATTCCAATAGTGCATAAGTATGAGCATATAATTATTTTACACTTCATATTGTCAGTGTAGAAAGGAAAAAAGGGAAAGAAATTGCGAAATTTATGATCAGCATTCACTTTCACTTACATCAATTTCTTGGATAATGTCTTTTATTTTGCTTCCTCCGTCTTTCATTTTGATCACTTTTACCCTCTCTTCCAGCATCAGAGCTCTTCTTGTCTTAGCTGCTTGACATCCAAAGGTCGGTTTTGTAGCCATTTTAGCAATGCAACGTTCTTGTTGCGCCTGAAACTAACAATAACAAATACTTCCTGGACTACTGCGCATGTGTAAATCAGTGTGGTGGTTGCTGTTGCCGTTTCCAAATGAAAGCAGTAGAGGTCGCTGTTGGATTAGACTTCGTTGTAGTGAATCTCGTCGCGAGGCAAGAGCAGAGAAAATGATTTCGTATAACGCAACAGGGTTTTTTTTATTGTATGGGGGGCAGGAGAATGGGAATGGTGTTAATGTATGAAGATTTTTTTTTTCACACTAGGGGGTATTTTAGCCCATGTATGTTTCGTTGTAGAGGAGTTTCACCGTATAAAGAATCGAGGAATGTTTGTTTACCACTTACTGAAGACAAAACTGGATTCAGAAACAAGCAGGAACTGGAGGTGAATAGCATGGGATCTCCAGAGAGAACATTTTAAATATGGTGCTGTTTCAGGGCTCCAGACTTGAGGATAGCTATTACATCAACTATATATTAAAATGTCCAAATATTGATGAGCCCATTGGTCCATTTTCTATCACTTAATCCTGTCCAGGCAGTACTGGACAACATGCTTCCTGCTAGCCTTGTAGACAGTGTAAACAATGATGCCATTCAGAGGTGCTGCCTGAGAGAGAAGCCGCCGTTGACATTCAAGAAAGCCTCAGAGCTTTCCCTGGCCATGGATATGGTCACTAAAATGCTGAGGCATTACGAGAGGAAATGGAGGATCGAATGCTGCGGCTGTGCGCCATGTCAGAAGAGAGACTGGCAAAGAGGCCGGTATGTGTTAAGGAGTACACTATGTAAATTACTGGAAAATTTAGAGTGTGTGCCATCCTGTTGTGTGTAACCAAAAAAAAGGACACTTAGTGATGAAGTGCGAGAGCTTGAAAAGTAAAGATAAACCTTGGCAAGGAAAAGCTCTGCAACTACAGGTAGGCACACATCACCTACAATCTGCAGCATTCTAATAAGGGACCTTTCTCGGGCTGAGAAACAAAAGTCCACCGACTCAGCTAAACTGTGTCGACCACAAAAACTAGTCAACACAAAATTGTATGTTTCGATACTATTAATAATTTCATAAACTAATTCCCTGTTTCCACTGGGTCATTGTTGCTGCGGATGGCTGGACACTCATCACACACTTCAAGCAGTTGAGTGGATTTTGCCCAGAATTGTGGGTTGTTGGGGGGGTATATTTTTAATTCTAAAAATATACAGAATTAAAATTTCATGTCATTACTGCAAAACCTCACTTTTAGAAATCCATGCCTCAAATGGCCACTAACATTTTGGTGGGCGGGTACCGAGAGACATAAAACACAGCCAGCTTTCTTAACTGGCTGGATTCATCGTTCATGAAATGGATTTCCGTAGGTACTTTGTTCTGTTCTCTCACTGTACACTAGGTGAAAGTGTTGCTATAAAAATACTGTAGAGATGAAAAACGTGCTGATAAGAAAGTACAGTGTTTAGCTACACTCTGGCCTTGTTATTTTGCCTCCCGACGCATACTTAACCCGGTTAGAGATGATTTAGAACCCTGGAGAACCCACGGGGTCAAATTTGTCCCCTATAAATTCTGCCACTCAAATGCTACACTTAAATTCCAAAGGGTCAAATTTGACCCTAATCCGAAACTAGGATTAAAGCATTGAATATTTGAAAAAACATATATTTTGGTGTTTAGTGAACATATCGCATTCATTTAATGTATCATTCATTATTTTCGAAAAGGGTTCTTGGGTTCTTAAGGGTTAAAGTGACGGACGAAAACCCACTTCCGTCCTTGATTAGTTCATCCCTATAAAAAAAACATCTCGTCCTGCGTCCCTAAAATAGGTGTCCGTCCAGGACGAACGGACGGACGGACCGTTCGTCCAAACACTTTATACAGACGTCCAAAAAAAGTTGATCTATTTTACTTCATCATTGACATCCAGTTTAAGATCCATTTACTAGTATGCTGCTTGTCCCTAGTAGGCCAACTATCGGTGCTTAATTTGCTTACTAGTGAGGACAAAGAGCATACTTGTATTCTACATGAAGCTTCAAAGCTTCGTATAAAAAATTAATAAATACTCGCTGAGCTTTACATACCTTCAACGATTTGTATTTATTTATTTGGGATAGTGCACATTAATCAACACAACAGTGTAATTGCGCCGGACTGAGCATACATGCTAGTTTTCAGCCGTAGTCCCAAGGCAGGTTTCTTAACATAAACATAACATAAACAGTTAACATCCATCCATTTTCGGAACCGCTTTATCCTCACAAGGGCCACGGGGCGTGCTGCAGCCTATCCAAGCTGTGTTCAGGCAGTTAGCGGGGACCCCCCGAACCGGTTGCCAGCCAATCGCAGGGCTCAGAGAGACATACAACCATCCACACTCAACACTCTCAGCTAGGGACAATTTGGAGTGTTCAATCAGCCTGCCATGCATGTTTTTGGAATGTGGGAGAAAAGAGTACCCGGAGAAAACCCACGAAGGCACTGGGAGAGCATGCAAATTCCACACAGGGAGGCTAGAGCTGGAATGGAACTCGGTACCACTGTACTTTGAGGTCGACGCGCTAATCATTGGATCACCGGGCCGCCCAACAGTTAACATAAAATAACAAAATAATATAACACAACACAACATAAAATAAAATACGAACAGTCATGCAATCTTAGCCACTTTTCCTGCATACGCTTTGTTGTTTACGACTACAACAACTTTGTCATACTACAGTAGTAGGTTAACAACATGCTACTAATAAAATGATGCACTTCCAGGCACAACATTCTACTAGCTAACACGTTTGAAAGTCGTACTAGTGGTGCGCATATGTCAAATAGTGCACGGGTTTGTTTTCACCCAACCACCAGTAGTTGTCCTACCGGGAGCCTGTGTAGAAATGTCATACAGTAGAGCAGTAGTGGAAGGCACTCCATGTAGTTGGGCGTGGGGAAACATGAAGATATGTTTTACGAGTGCCCTACCCATTCTATTGGGAGGATTAATTGTCTGAGTAGTGAGGAGAAATAGCGTACTGGTACATGGACCTGAAGCTTTGCATCACGGATATGTTAAATGCTCAAAACGTCAAAAGTCTTTCCACATTCTACACTTTGCCTCAGATCACTGAAACCATATTTTATCATTTGTTTTTATTCCTACGAATGAATAGTATGAAGTAAAACGTAAAGGCGCTGATAAATTCCAGTGCACCGGTAAATGGAGCTTCTTCGGCGTGCGCCAGTGCGCACTGCCCACTGGTTACCTTGAACCAGCTCTGTGTACCGGTTCGGTTCGAAGTACAGTACTGTACTCACATCCAGAATAACGGAGATGCCTCTCCGCGGTTCCGGGGCGAAGAATTGCTCTTGAGCCACTGCCACCTCCTCCTTGCTGGAGGCGTACTCCCGGCTGGAGATGTTCTTGTTGTCGCTCATTTTGGTGACGATCCAGCGGACGAGCCCGTCAATTCCACCGGGCTGGGCGCCGCTGTTTCCGGACTGAGCTGCCGTTTCGGACTCGCTGTCCTGACCGGCTACGGGCTTGGTCTGTTCGCGGCTTTCCTGGGCTCGAAGTTTGGCTTGTTCTTTGTTCAGCAGTTTGTGGACTCCGTCCCTACAGTAGCGCGCTGCCTGCTCGCACATCCTTTTGCTCGGGAGCGCTCATGCTGCGTTCGATGGGGGAGAGGCGACCCCCTCCCCGAGCCGCCCTTCCCGGTTACATCACAACCCCACCCTAAAACACGCTGAACGGTAGTCACTTTTGCACGTCGACAACAGAAGAGTTGAACTACTTTACGTTTACTGCCATGTATATTGTTCGACAAGACACTGGTCATCTCTCGACCCATGATGCGTTTAAATGTCTTTCCGTAACTTTTAGACTAGAGTAACTGCCTGCACTTAATCACATACAAAACACACTAGAGTCGCTGTAAATTATACTTTGGCGTTAAAACAATTCAATTCAAAGTATTTATAAATAACGCTGTTATACAGCTTCCTGTTTAATAATTTGTTTATAAAGGCGCCATTGCTAGTGCTCAGGCCCAGCACGACATTCTCTAATCGCTGCTGAAATTTGACTTTAGCTCGAATACTGACGACATGTAAAGGTTGCACTTGATTTACAAACCAAATTTTCATATTTCTTTCTTGATTTTAGTCTCCTCTCCATTCGTAGCAGGGATGGCGCTACACCGAGGCTAGGGGTCGCTATAGCGTGGTCAAAACTCGTGTGTGGCCTCAGGGAAACCCCTCGAGCATTTCAGTTTATAAAATAGATTTTTATTTTCTCAGCCACCAACTATGTACCGGTCGAGGTCTCTTAAGCCCTTGGAGAGAAAAAAAAACATCCTCGGGCCGTAGTCTCTGATTTGTAGCCTTTTTCTTTGCTGCCTTCTCGTATTTATTGATACATTATATTTATCTACCGGTACAGTATTTTATTTATATACATATTTCTATTTACTCGCATGTTAATTGAGAATGAGTAGTGCTGGCACATTTAACTTCAGCTATATTAGCAATGAGATCATATAGATTTCAAGATTTGCTATGCTTTTGTCCTGTTATTACATTTTATTCAGAATTGCTGCAGAAGATAATCACATGATGCAGCTGTTATAATACACTTTTGTATATCATTGATGGTTTCCATATGATGGTGGGATTAAGAGGCTGCTTCAATCAGGTCTCCACAAAGGCTCACGAACGAAAGGCACATGAAGTTCCAGCTTGAGTGAAACAACACACAATGATGACATCAAGGGTCTAAGTGGCCATACCCTTACTTATTTCTTATTGAAACCAGTGGAACTGTAATCAACTTGGTTTTTCCATCTTCTTCAAAACATATGTGAATGTAACAATGCAACACAACTTTGGCCATAAAGAGATTATGGGACTTTGGTCACAGACAGGAGTGAATGGACAAAACACGAGTGCCCTCGTGTGGTCATTGGTCATTACAGCGAGTGCCGATGCGGGTTGCTGCTTGATGGACTGTTTCTCAAATGCAGCTTCTCTTCTTCGGTCTCATCATTTAACCCATTAACCTTTCCGAAGAAGTGGTTTTTGATCGTTTGTTTTTGTTTGCTAGCTTCTGGGGTCCCTCTTTACTTCTGTATCACATGCCTGAGTAAAGAGTAGCTTGACGTGGATCAAATTGCAAATTTTTGACAAATATATTTCGTACCCTCATAGATCAATTAAATACATTTGGTGTTCAGTGTTTCTGTGCGGGCAAGTACCAAATGGACTGGTACAAGTACACTGCTTGGTGGTCAGGGATCGCTGCTATACTGTACAGTAATGTTGGATTTTTGGATTTTTTTTGGAGGACATGGGCTTGTTTATCATTTATTTATACATGTGACAGGAAATCACAACATTTTGAACAAGTATTATTTGTGGTTTTGCTAACTCCATCTATGTTGGGACTAGGATGACTCCAGCAGGTTTCCTCTCAAGTAATAAATCCATGAGCAGATACTTTGTGCCTCTGTGGCCTGGTTGGTGATGGTCAATTTGCCAATACATGGCCCTGGCGAGCCTCCTTCGGGGGCCACAAAGTACACCTGGATGGGTTGCGTTTTTTTAGAGAGGAAGGTGTCTGCTGCTTTGACTGTAAAACAGTTGTTGTCCACCTGTGAAACAAACCGCTGTTTAGTTACATAACTGTATATTTGACAACAATGACCATATTTTAGAAGCTGGAGTTACTCGACAGTGATGTCATATACAATACCTGAAAAGAAAATACTGTGGTCTGCAGGAACACATTTTTGAAGGGGATAGAGATGCTACGGCCATTCCGAATGTTGAACGGGCCTTGTGTTTTGGAAGGGAGGCCGACTCCATGTAATAGAAAGACGTATTCACCCCCGATTCCAGAAGAGAGGTGAAGCTGGCCTTTCACTTCTCCAAGCTGATAAGGCTCAAAACAAACCTCCACACTGACTTGAGATCCTGTCTGGTTACCTGGCAATGCAGCCACAGTCTTGTTCACAAGGAACGCTGGGCAGTCAGTCTGCAAATGAGCAAGGGGAAAATGGGACAGAGAAACAAAATATGCTGTCGATAAAATTCCTTAAAGGGGACATGTTAAGCATTTTTGAAAACAATTCTTATGTGTGTCTCAACATGACTGTAACATGTGTAACTGTTGGCCATCCAATGCTGTCTAGTCCTGGAACGCAGGTGCACTATACAACCGGAGTAAAGTACGTAGGGAAGATTTTCAAGGCCCGAGGAGTGAGAGTCACTCATCTACTATGGCACTGTCCATTTATCAGGTGTCACAAAGATCAAGAATTATGGTATTCTTCCCACAATGTAGCCCATTTTGAGGCAGTGGTCCTCTCACATGAAGTGAGGGATTATTTATGCTGTTGAGTCAATGGAGGGAAGTGTTAAAAGGATCACCTGAGGCACAGCTGGGAACTATTGTAACTAGGTGAGTGGCTTCTCTTTGGGGAGTGATCGAAAAGACTGTTAAAACATGTTCACTTACAAAGGCAGCACTTCAGGTCCTAGACTTCATTCAAGAGTCAATTCGTGTACTGATCTGTGCATGTGGCACAAACGCATCATCACACATATACAGTACACACCTCCTTCCCCGCATTGACAACTTCAGGGACCAATCAAGTATGTACTCTTTAGCAGAAGCTAATGCGGTTAACTTGTACAAATCTGTGCAAAATTCTGTCCAATTTTGCTTATCTTTTGCCTTTGACGTGATCGTGTATAAAACAGTGTAGTCTGGCTGTCGCCTGAAAGGGGCAGATCTTCATCCACCCTTGTGGCCGAGTTATGGACATTTTTGTGGGGACATTATATTGTGGAAATAAGATGATTTGTAACCAAATGTTCTCAATTCCGAAATAGGCATTCAGAAGTCTTGATTGTTTAATGTCACATTGATGGCTAAGCAGGCAGTCAGGAGAGACACAAAGATACAAAAAATGAAAATGTCACACCCTTTTAGAACATGTCGGGCTCCCCTTTAAATTTCAACACCACACTGGCATTCCTACCTTGCAAGCATATTCTGTTTTGAAGTGGGAGAAGTTGAGGAACTTAACAGCAACACTGTGGCTGCTCCCCAGAGACGCGCTAAATTGAATCGTCTTCTCTGGTGGTTGAGGCAGTGCTCGGAGAAGAAGACCGTAGTGAAAGTAACCAAGATCACTACAAAACAGAGACAGCCGGGAGGTCGTCTCGCCGACACGGAGGGGCTGGTAGTCGAAGGTGAGAGCACCCTAATGAGAGAGAGAACACATAAACAGTGCTTGTGGCTTCAAACCAAAGCACGTTGGGTATGTCCTGTGTAATGTTTTACCTTTGACATTCCTGGAACAGTGTGCAGACTTGGCGCACTGATGTCAGGGCATTTACAGTCAACTGTGAGGCAGATAGGTGTGGTCAGGGGGTTCTCCACTTCTATGGTGGCTGAAGTCTTCTCGCGGACATTTGACACCAATTCTACTACAGACAAATCTACCGGGCTGGTAACCTTGAAGTTAATGATGTAGAACAAGTACTCTCCCGATGCCTCATTCAGAAATGTCACCTATGGAGAGAGGCTTGTGTGACTTACAAAAATAGCTCAATCAGAACTCAAATGTGTGTTTGTGTTCAAACCTTGGCATTGTACTGGCCCTCTCTGAATGTGTAAAAATGAATCTTGTAGTCCTTCTTGGACAAAGCCGGGACATCAATGTACTCACGACCCTTCAGAGACACCGTAGTATCTGGATTTTCAGGACTTAGAAACTCTATTATGACAAGGAACCTGGGCACACATAAACATTTATGACGGGACTCTGCATGGACACGTTTGATTCCACAGAATTTGATATGTATAATTTTCAGATATCCAGGCTATTATAACAACAAAATAATTTATTTTACCCACAATGTACACTTCTGGTTTTTATTTTCTGTCAAAATGTGACTGCAGGGTAAATTCACTGATGTAAAGAAGCTTGATTTGTCCAAGATATGTGGTTGATATGCAACCATACCTGTCAACTTTTCGGAGCGCCAACCTGTATAAACTACCAAAAAAAATCCTTATAAAGAGCAAAAAATCCTTAGAACATACCAAAGCATTTTATATGTCAAAATAACGGCAGAAAAACACCTACGAAATTTTCAATGATATTTATTGTCTGGTTAATGTCTAATCATTATTCTACTTAGTGGCATTACTGTGTTCAGAGTTGTATTCCTGCGTTACTTTTTTCACCAACTCCAAATGCTGACCCATCGGCAAAAAAAAAAAAAAAAATTCAGAATCCGTATGATTTGTGCGATACGGCCATATACGTCAGATTCACCACAACATCCGTATAAACTATGGCTAAACCGTATGAGTTGACAGGTATGATGCAACGTTCCCTTTATGCTGCGCACGTGAGCAATTGCGCACTTCTTTCACCCTCTCCGCGCACACCGCGACAGCTGGCGCGCACCGTGCACAAGCAACATTTCGACGCTCCTTCCTTCATTTCCGCCGCACTATTGCCGCTTCCATTCCAGTTTCAGTAGTGCGAGCGAGGTTGCACACTCAGTTGATCTACGGTAGTTTCATGTGTACATTGACACACATTCACTCCCACCCAACCACAGGCGAGAGGCTGCAGGCGACTCGCTATGGACAATCAGGAAGTCCAAATATGGACATATTTGACGAGCCCCAATAATGAGGCTCTTTCGCGCTTTTCCAAGGTCAGCTGACTAGGATTTTTTGTGTGTGTTTTATTAAACGACGTGTTTTTCATTATTTCTGAGTGGACAATGTGTGACCGTAGTTATAGAGATTCATTAATTGTGCTTAAAATGACGTGTGTGGTAAAATAAAAGGACAGTAACTAACTTGGGCTGATTTTATTCCTGTCTTAAATCTCTATTCAATGATGTGTTCTATTTTTAGATAAAGGTGATTAGAATTTTTTCATTACATACCACATCAAGCAGCTTGTTATGACCGCAAGTTTAGGACTGGTGTGATATGGGTTTGGCCACCGTGTGCAAGTCTGATGTTGCTCACCGTGGTCCAAGGGATGCTCAGAGAGTTGATCTGAATGCTCAGATGGATGGAAAATTTCGAGGGAACATTGTTGATATGTTTCCTGTCATATGCCATTTTTTTAGGGGACACTCACTCCAGCGCTACCAAATAGTGTATGTGGCAAACCTTTCTGGGTATAGCTGTAATTTTGTGTTGAGTGAACCAATCAATAAAAAAAATGAAATAAAATGTAAAAAAAACGAAATAATTAACAACCTGAGATTTAAAAGAATTAGGTGTGAATAAAGCGGTAAATATACTATACATGCTTTACCGTTTCTGCTTTGAGAGCCAGTTGGTCACAGGGAGTATCTGTGTGTGATGTGTCTTGGCAGGTAGTTCATGTACAATCGAGCTTTCTGCTTTAGGAGGTTCAGCAGTTCCTTGTAGCGAATACAGCATGCCAGCTCCGTTGGGGAAGGAGAAAAAAACGGACCCCTGAAAATAAAGGAGAAATCGACAGCTCGTATTAGAGATGGCAATGTGAAGTTATATTTATGAGTAATTTTCTAAACATATCTATTTGTTCGGGCTTCTCTGTGATCACTCTCACATGAAAAGTCATTAACTTTGTTGTTGCTGATTGCAACTGCTCCTTTGAAAAAAATGTAAAAGGTTGCTGAGTTTATATCTTTTTTTGCATTCAAAGTAACTTTTGTTGCAATCTTTTGGGGGGCTGTGTATCTGTACTTTTATTTTTTGGGGGAATTCACCTGGTCAAGTTTGGGCCCAAATGCAGGAAGGCAAGGAATTAGGGTTAAAAAAATAATAATTTACTTAATTTACTTTCAAAAGAACAACAAGGGGTTGTCCAGTGGTTAGTGCGTTGACCTCACAGTGCAGAGGTACCGGGTTCAATTCCAGCTCCGGCCTCCCTGTGTGGAGTTTGGATTGTCTCCCCAGGCCTGCGTGGGTTTTCTCCGGGTACTCCGGTTTCATCCCACATTCCAAAAACATGCATGGCAGTCTGATTGAACACTCAAGATTGTCCCTAGGTGTGAGTGTGAGCGATTGGCTGGCAACCGGTTCAGGATGTCCCCCGCATACTGCCCGAAGACGGCGGGGATAGGCTCCAGCACCCCCCATGACCCTTGTGAGGATACGCGGATCGAAAAATGGATGGATGGATGGATGGAAGAACGAAAAGGGCTGCCCGGTGGTGGACTGGATAGCGCATCAGCCTCACAGTATTGGGGTGCAGAGTTCGATTCCGGCTCCAGCCTTCCTGTGTGGTGTTTCCATGTTGTCCCCCCGTGCCTGCAGAGGTTTTCTCCAAGAACTCCGGTTTCTTCCCACATTTCAAAAACATGTGTGGCAGGTTAATCGAACACTCTTAATTGTCCCGTGGTGTGAGTGTGAGCACGGATGGTTGTTTGTCTTTGTGTGCCATGGCCAATCGCATAGACGAACAATCATTCAGACTCACAATCACAGTTAAGGACATTCAATTGATTAACCTACCATTCATGTTTTTTGGAACGTGTAAGGAAACCGGAGCACCCGGAGAATACCCACGCAGGCACGTGGAGAACATGCAAACCCCACACAGAAAGACCAGGACCCAAAATCGAACCCCGCACCACTGCACCGTGAAGCCGACATACTAACCAGACGTGTCAGTTGGTGGATAATTTGATAGAACATTAACTATAATTAGATGCACATCAACAATTAAACAGATGGAAATGATATTGTCAAAGCAAGCGTTCCTTTACCAAATGTTTCTTTCCATCAACAGTCATGGTCAGCGGTCTGTAGGTGACCACATAGGAGTTGCTTTGGAGAGGCTCGAGAACCACAGAAGGCGCAGCTCTCCAGTGCTTGCCATTGATGACAGGTCGTATGCTGCAACGCTGGTTTGTTGGGTTGACCACAGACAGCGTCTGGGTGTGTGAACCACGCACTGCGCAAGAAAAATTGATGACCTGGAAGTCAATAAAAGAAAAGCATAACCATTTGGAACAGAACAAGAAAAATAATAAACAATTCCCAACTAATACTCATTGATATGCGTGAAGAATAAATGAATATATCGGAGCTAGGTGAGTCTCATCTTGCTTACTTCTGAGTACATTTACATCAATCCACAAATGTCTTTCACTGAAAATTATTTTTGTCAAACATTGCGCAGATGAGCATAAGCAGTAAAAATACTGTGCAAATGAACCAAACCTCTTTGTTCGAGGCGGCTGCAATGCAGGAGCCCGTCACAGTGAGATTGATGGGTGTAGCGGAGCCTTCGATGCAGCAAGTTAAGTTTTCGTATCTTGAGTCATTATTCAAGCGAACGGGGGCAAATGTAAATTCTAAAGGAACCTCCGTTCCTGGCTGGATCGAGCCTTTACTTGGATGGACGGACAACTCTGGAGGAAAGTCTTCAGTTTTCCACTGAAACCTTTTTATTTGTTCAAAAAGCAGAAGGGGATGGGGTTAAAAGTGCATTTGTAAAAGCAAACGGTTCAGAAAAAAATCTCTGTCCATTTTGTCTTTGCGATTTTTCAAATGAGAATTTCAGAAGTCATTCTTACCGGGCACAAAGTTCTCCTGTGTTGATGATGACAACTTTCTTTTTGCCCTGGCAATGCTGGACAACTGCTCCAAATCCGAGGTGGTCCTGTTCGAGACGCACCTCTACACCCTGAAAGTATGAATCACAAATGCATGATCCTACCCCACAATCAGCAACGAACCGTAACACGATTGTCTCTTAAATTTGTGATTTGATTCATTTCTTATTTTAGTGTATTCATTTGATCTTACGATAAACTAATCATGACAATTTGAAATACAAGCACAGAAAGGATTTGGGTATCAAATGTTACAGGGCTTGCCTTGCACATTTGAACCGTACCTGGCAGCATCCCTGGATGGTCAGCAGGGGATGCAAATAGCTGTCAATCTCAGCATTCAGCTCAGCAGTAAAGGGAGCAATACGCTGATGGGGTGTGAACAAAATCTCGACATTACATGAACCTTGAAGACATTTGAGGTACAGCTCGGCTTCTGGGCTGAATGATAAATCCTGGAGGCGAATAAACAAAATCAGATGGAATGTACAACTGTTTTGCTGACCACTTCTAATGATTTAATTCATGCTTCCATACCTTGGTTTCGAGATGTGGCTTTTTTGTGTCTAGCTGCAAGGTGAAGGAAATGTCCAAAATACTTCGGTTGACTAGCTGCACGCGTTTTACAACTTTCTGACCCGGTGTCAGATTTCCAAGTTTCACCTTCTGGTGCTTAGGAGCCAATACTCCCAACTGGGAAAAGATGACCACAAAAAAAACTGTGGGTGAAGCTTGAATCTTACATTTTAGTCAAACGTTAAAAAGTTTGATAAGGTGTTGAAATTGGGAAAATGGAGCAAAAATTGCTTCTGAATGCAACAGAGAATGTGCTCACCTTCAATTCAATTCCTTGTCCCCAAATGTCCACCTGTTCTTGGATGCAGCTGTTTATTAAGAAGAGGACGCTTTCGTGGTAACGTCGTGGCTCACGGGGGTAAAAGGTGATAGGAACCTCCACCACTGCGCCAGGGCACAAAACATCTGGTTTGAATCCAATTTCCAGGAACGAGCACTTTTTCGATTGACACTTGACGCTGAGGAACAGAATCACATGTATTAATGACCACGTTCCTTGATGTATTTTTCATCTTGACGTAACAAGGACACATGCTGGAAGAGCTACTAACCTCATGTCCCTGTTACCTTTATTTTTTAACAAAAGAGTGTGGGACGCTGGCACCATGCCAGGACAATACACAAAGTTCTTGCCAAAGTTGTACTTTGTGAAAGAGAAATCAAGTTCGGGTGACACGCCTCTGCCTTCAATAGCGATGGTGAACAATGGGCCTTTATTCACCTGAAGAAAAAGAAGCAGGAGAACTTAACCTAAAGAGTTCACAGCGCCTCATTTGATGTTTACTCCCTTCAATAGCGATGGTCATCCCTCATTTATCGCGGGGGAATTCCAAAAAAGAAAGTGGGAAATCCGTGAAGTAGTAGGCTTTATTCTGTATTATACCTGAAATATCTATACAAGAAAAAGAAGACCTATTTTCAGCCAAAGCACAAAAAAAACCAAAGAAATACTTTTGGGAAATACTGTACTGTAAAATAATATTGCTTGAGCGCGTCAGATGCCTTTGCCGGTGCAGAAAGTTTCATCGACATTTGTGTATGCATGTACAAAGACGCGGTGCGGAGACTGTTCACGTTGGTCAGTGCCTTAGCCAATCAGGATGTAGAACGCAATTCACTGTTTAAAGGCATTCAAAAAAAACTGCGCTAAAAAAGTCCGGGAAACAGCAAAGGTGAACCGCATTTGAGCGAGGGATCACTGTATACTGAAGTACAGCAAAAATAAAGCCCACAAACAGTGTCAACCGCAGTCTTTGAATCAGCGCTAGGGTAATATATATCACTGTATACTGAATTCACAAGTATATACTCTTTTTTCCGTATTCAATTGCATCTTACCTTGATAATCAGTCTGATATCTGCGAGGGTACAACTGCTCCGGGGAGAAAAGAAGATTGCAGACTGCAGCTTCTGCCCAATAGCGATGCTGGATTTTTTGGGTTTTGTTAGTAGATGTTGAAGCAGTTCACTTGGCCCTTCCAGTTCAAAGTTCACATCCATGTTGTGTCTCCCTGTATTGGTCACCAGGATATTGAAGGTGGCTTGCTCTGAAATCCCCACCTATAGGATATGCATGTGTCACATGATGTACAACTCACTTTTTTTAAGTGTTGTGGTTCCAACATCATAGTCGTGAAAAGTAATTCTTACCTTTCCAAAGTCTAAAGTATCTAAAATGTCAGGACTCAGCTCTCTGAGGCCCCCATCTGGATTTTCCACTTGAACAGAGGCAGTCATTTTAAAACAATGTGCCTTGCAAGTGAGGATGAGTAACTTGGACTTTCTCTTCACCCTCAGGGTTATTTTGAAGCTGACGTATCCCTGTCGGCAAGGACTGAAGGACACCGACAAGGGCAACCTGCATCATATGTCACAGGTCGAACCTCATCATGTTCAAGTTATTTCTTTGTCATAAAATCCACTCTATTATTCTGTTACATTGAACTGGATCCTTGAATGTCATTCACCTGTCTTTGGCCGGCACCGTGCCAGACATTGGCTGCAAAATGAGGTTGGACTCCTGGTCGTCACAGAGTAATGATGGCTGCAAAACAGTGAAGTGAAACGATTCCTTTTCTCTATTCACTAGATTCACTGTTTGTGACACTTTATTACCTGAAGGAAAAAACAAAATACTCAATGCATTTACTGCTTCATGGTCGAGAATTATTCTACAAAAGATGAATTGCATGCTCAGTGGTACAATTGTTCACATTGACGGTGAGATTTCATTTGATTTGACTTGATTTGACCTTTATTTATCTCAAACATAAAAAGAGAATAACAAATAAAGACTCAATGCAAATGAGTAAAAGAATAAGGCCTGATTTAATAAGTCCTGATTTGACAAATAAAAAGACTATACTTTAATATGTGATGTCACTGGATGCCAATGGACGAGACATACCAATAAGTTGTTCGCCAAAGTCGATGTGAGGTATTTCAAAGTAGATGAGAGGTTCTCTCATGGAGCCCACACAAAGAAAGGGCATGGACAGAGACAGCACCTCAATCACAAAGCTCCAGAATGACTCCACGTCATTAACCCGCTCGGCTACATATTTAAAGCTCATCTATTTAAAAACAGAAAAAAATATTTTGAAGGTTAGGTAAAATCACGATTCTTCAAGAGAGCCAAACAGACACATGGGGAGATTGCAGGGGGGGAGATATGTCATATTTCATAATGTTGCTGCTGTAAATTGGGAATTTCTCCATTGTGAGACAAATAAAGGACTTTTTATCTTAAATGGTGACACAAAAAAGCAGCTTCATAGTGTTAAGCAGTCCTCGCCTAACATGAAAAAAAAAGTTCAGAACGAATGAAAAAGGATGCTACTAGGTAAAAGTAGGAAGCACGGTCGTGTAGTGGGTAAGCACATCTAACTGGACTGTCAAGAGGTTCTGGGTTCAAATCTTGGCATAGGTCGTCCTGTGTTGGCTATTCAAGCAACTTCTTTATTTATTGTACACTCGAGCCCCGCTATTCACACAGGCCACTGGGACCGGCCCGGCCCACAAATCGTCAACATTTGCATATACAGTAATCGAGACCCAGTGAAATGTATTGGGGAAAAAAATTCAAATTAAACCTGAAAAATTCTCGCCAAAATGCGGTCGAATATTAAACACACAAAATCTGTGGGTGAGGGATAGGCTTGATTGGAAAATATTGGAAAAAATGAGTAGAGAAAATCTGACCGTATATGCGAAGACTTCTTAGTTTATGAACAAAGCATAAAATGTCCTTTGAGTGAACGAGATTCTCTTTAGTGTGATGTCTTATATTGCAGATTCGATCAATGATGTCATTGATTGCTCGTCAAATTATGACGTTAAAACCTATGACCGATTTTGCATGAAATAAAGTATCTGCAGATCCAATCCGGCCTTTCAGGTCTGTGTAAAGTCAATTTCTCCCCGTGCTTGTGTCATGTCTGGGTACCCCATCCTTTCTTTCCCATGTTGCAGAAACACACTTGTAAGAGCATTTCAAGAATCTCATTTGCCCTTAAGTGTGAGTCTAAATGTCTAGTTGTGCAGTGACTGATTGGCAACCAGGAAAAGGAGGGATAGGCCGTGACCCAATGACGGAAAGCGGTAAAGAAAATGAATGGTGATAGGTATCTGTCGTTAGGTACATCTGGAAGGGGACATCTTATCAAGGGATTAAATGTATTACTGTCACTGGGAACAGAGCTACATCAATCATGCTAAAATAGCAATCGCTCTGCTCCTTACCTCTGACTTCTCTCCAGGCAGAATGCAGCCATATGGTGTGAGGCAGCTAAATGGACTGGTACCGGTGTCTTCACACTTCCATTGGAATGAGTATGCTACATTGGTTGGGTTCAACACAGTAAAAGATCTGCACAAAGAACGGACAGCACTGCAGAAAGAACTAAAACGGATTTCGGGCGGCCCGGTAGCCCAGTGGTTAGCACGTCGGCTTCACAGTGCAGAGGTACCGGGTTCGATCCCAGCTCCGGCCTCCCTTTATGAGCACACATGCATGGCAGGCTCGTTGGGCACTCTTGCCATATGGTTGTTCGTCTCTGTGTGCCATGAGGGTGTCCCCCGCCTACTAAACTGCTGGGATAGGCTCCAGCACCCCCCGCGACCCTAGTGAGGATGAAGCGGTTCGGAAAATGAATGAATGAATGAATGAATGAGTATTTCCTTAACCTTTTTGCTGGGGTGAAGAGGCCAAGAGTTTGACATTCTATCACTCTGATGTTAGGTTCCAAATAAGTCCTGAACTCAGGATTGCGTCGGCTCCCGCTGATATAGTCAGAGTCTTCAAGGTCAAAGTGGCAATGGGGCAATATGCTGCGCCCAGAAAACGAGATTGTTGGCCCCTGAGCCCCAGCACGTAAATTAGGGATACTGGAAAAAAATAGTTGCATGAACAGGGAGAAACCATCAAGCAATAATGTTGATATCCCGTTGAAAACACAGATTTGGTTTTATTCTAGGCTCAAATTACAAAGACAAACAACAATATTTCATGCCCCATTTTAATTACCAACAGAACTACCTGCAGAATGACCTGCATTGAGTACATGTTTTAACATATACACAAGTTGAACTGATTGTCAGACTTCAAAATACCTGCAGTGCAATCTCCCTTGGAACTGGCCTGCTTCCAAAGGTGAAAAGCAAACACAGAAAATTTGGACAGTACCGGGCAAAACGGCCCCGATACTTGGCTCCACAGTAAAATAATGCATATGGGGGCTTCCCATCAGAAGAGACCTCTCAGTGGTCAGAGTGCTGGGAGGCTGTTCCTCAGTCAAGGTCCTTGATGACATGCCACCTGAACATGTATGAGGGAGGGTACCATGTTAACATGAGACCACTTGCGCAGAAAAAAATAATGATATCCGATACAAGAGTAGTGTCATGAAATTTGGCTTTGAAAAGGAAATCATGCCTAGCTACATTTGACGCTGTCTGAAGGCCTTTTCACACTGCACTTGGTTTTCTGAGTGTTTGTCGAGAGGCAGTGTGCAAGGACGAAAGCGCCCTGCAATCTTGCCCACATTTAGAAGTCTTTGAATAGCAGCCAACCCGGAAATTAATACTGTACAAGGCTTTGACCCACTGTGCTGTTAGAGTTTTAACATGACATTGCCAGCCCCTCACCTATTGAATTGCCACCTTCTGAAGTCGTCACAGTGGCACTCTCGAAATGAACTTTTTATCAATTTGAGGGCATGGAGCACGCCTGTCCTGCTCGTGCCAATACAGAATTCCGTATTTGAACACTTGTTGCATTTGCCCAGTGGAATTCATTGACAGTACGCTGCGCAATGCAAAGTATGCTGCGCGTTGCTAAGTGCAGTATGAAAAGGCTGGTTAGTGTTGGTGTATAAGCTGCAGCCTTTTTAAATGAATAAACATCAAATTGTTTACCTTCTTGGCTCATTGGACAGCTGCTTGAATCTATCAATACTTGCCAAGAAAATGCCAGTCTCACAGTACCCTCATTAACTATCTGCACTCTGCACATGAAACAAAGAGACGGAATTACGTAAGAAATTTGAACCCGCAGGCAATTTACAGTATGAACGTAGAGGCTGATTCATTCGGAAGCAAAATCAATATGGGGCTGTTTTGTCAATGTCAACAAGCATTTATATACATTAGTAACACTTGAAATGTCTCAGGGAGGGATAACAGAACAACTTACTGGTGGGTGCTGCTTTGGTAAGCCAAGGTGTCTTTAAATCGGATATTTGTTGTGTTGCAGCTAAACTTCACAAAGTCACAAACTGCACTGACACGTAAATGCAAATCCCAATCTGAGCCTTTGACCACGGAGCAACCTGGCTCAGAATTTTGTTTCTGTGCATAAATAAACAGATGCAGTTCTGTGCATAGATGCAAAACATTTCCGCTGTCAAGAAATGTAATAGAATGCCAACCTTATTCTTTCCAGTCTGCTGTGGCTGTGTCCATGAACCCTGCATGGTCTTCTTTTGGTCATCCCAATCAGGAACCTGATCCAATGGCAGCTGGAATGTCACCTGACAAATCTTGCATGTAATTTGCTGTTTTGTTAGTGTCGCTCGTCCTTTGGCGCAGAAGATGACTGTCATTTCCTTAGAGCAGCCTGCATGGAGGTGACCAACCTTTAGGCATGAAATATAACAGAAACACAAACAGTATGATAACTGGTAGTTATTGAAGAACAGACAGGCTCCAGTTTAGCCGTGACCGTGGTTTGGATAAGTGGTACAGAAAATCCAGAATTAAAGCCAATGCTATCTCTGGACCAGTTTCAGTTGTCAATACACAAAATCAGCATAAATAAATAAAACAAATAAACAATCAATGCATTATATTCGACTTTGAGAGCAAACTTCTCGACAGTGTTTACCTGTGGTGAAAAGGTGAGATTTGAGTCCTCAGAGGGCCACTCAAATCTGACCACCTGGTTGCTGCTGCTGTGATTCATCAAAGTAAAAGTCTCTCTGACTGGACAAGCTACATGGCAGTGACCAAAACTGAGCAAATCGGAATAATCTGTTGACACACAAAACATTGTGTACATTCAAAATGTAATTGATGTATTGTTACAGTATAACTTCCTGGGCACAGAGTTTGTGTGTCTATGACTTGGCAGCTAGGCTGTCGAGCCGCTGTACTTCACTGGCCGAAACACTAATCCAAAAGGTAAAAAGAGGTACACTGAGTTAGCCTCTGATAAGATGCAAAAATTTGATTCTTCTGTGAGGTTGTTGGAAACCAATTGAAACTACTGCAATATGTTCTTTTAATTACGGTACAATCTAATAATTGTACTGCCCCCCCCCCCCCCCCAGTCTTAGGGGCAGTTGCTTCTGACAATACCTTTAACTCTTACCTTCCTCCTCATAGTTTGGATTCATTTCCCTTGGCGGCTTTCTGAGGTTGTCAATACTGACGAGTTGCTGGTAAGCCTCTCCAGTCACTTGTATCGTAGTATTGCTGTAAAGGCTACCCTTTACTTGCACTGAAATTTTGTCATCCACCCTCAGAGGTTTGTTAGAGGAGAAAGTGACCTCGAATTCAACCTCCTCATTTACCTCAAGTTTCAGGCAGGCTCTGTGGACTAACCGTAGCGCTGTTGAGAAGAACAGTTGAATGAAGACGGTTGCAAGCATCGGAAAGATGCCTTTGTTTGGTAAATAAAAGGATTAACAAGAAGTGAAGGTCATCATTTTGATGCAGACTGGTTGGATCATAGATTGAATACAGTTCACAGCAATAATTGAAAAAGTTAGAGCCTTGACATTCAAAGGCAAATGACCATTTCCACTAGTTTTGAATAATAATTATTATAATGATGATGATTATTATTACCAGAGTCAAGGGTGTCCTCAAATTGAGAGAAGTTGATAGTGCCACATTTGTTTTCCGGAACAGCTCTGAATGTTAACACATTGTGTTTATCTGTCATGTCAATCTGGACCTTTATAACACAAACATGATTGCAAACAAAGTTTTCTTTGTCTCATAAATGATCAAAAAAAAACGTGTTGGCACACAGTATACTGTATTGACAATCAAATGAAGTAATGACAGAAGGTGTATTCTCTCACCTGAGCTGGCACATTGCCATCATTTAACAGCACCAAGGGTAGCGTATTAGTACGTCCTACCAATGTCCGTCTGAACCGCAAGACTGGATTTGATTTACTGGCCGGACGTATCACAGACACAACCGGCAGACAGCCTTCACCAATTATGTCAAACTCCAGGACTTTGCTCTTTAGGTTTGTTGTTATTCTTCAACAAAGAGAGGAGGAAAAAAATGCCTCTTAGAAATGATTCAAAGGATTAAAAAAAAATCATAATAATCCGGAATTCTACCTGCTGCTTTTATCAAACGTAGCCTCAAACACAGCATTGTAGATATGCATCGTATGTGGCGTGAAGCTCAAAGATGTGAATGCTTGAGATTGGCCGGGAACGAATAGTGTAGGAGAAGACAATTCAAAAACATCGACGTTGCCGGACATCTGGAAAAAAAAAAATAATGGTCATTTTATGCATTCTTCAATTAGGATTGATCATTCCACACAGAGTCGACAGATGTTTACCTTAATGCCAACATATCTGATGCTCAAGTTGAGCGAGTATGGCACCTTGCTGTTGTTGGTGAGTTTTAAGCGAGCCTGAGAAGTTCGCCCCACAAGAATTTTGTTGAAAATGAGCTTGTTGTCTTCCAGGACAAAAACTTGTTCAGCACTGAATAATTGTTCCGATGTTAATTGACTGATGCTTTGACATAAATGGTGCTCCTCAAAGATCGAGGCCATGTCCAACACGATGCCTTCATTACAAAAAAAAAAAAAAAGTGTCAATTAATAAAGAGAAAACAAAGAGGGGACAGAATACGCTTTATCAATGCACCTCCTGCTTGAGCCTCTACGATACATGGCCATCAGTACAGGTACTCAAGTTTGTTGGTTGCTTGCCCCAAAAGTCGGACAATGTGCAGCTCAACCAGCATCAGTAGATTTCCGATTTCTCAAAGTAAAGGATTAAATCCACCACTGAAGGGTAATTGATGGAAACGATCGAAAATACAATGATGACTTTTGAACTTGACGTGGAACTTATTGTGGGCAGCCCAAGTCCTGATAATGCTGAGTATTTAAAAATGTTGATACAGCCTACTTGTGTGAGGTGGATAGATTCTAATGGTAATGGAGGAGTGTCTACTAATACTGCTTGACAGATTTGACAATATTTGATATATAAATACCCTTTTTTTTGTCCATAAAGTAGAAAAAGGCTTAAAGCTTTGGGGTCAGGTCATGAAAAATGAGAGCAAAAACAAGTGTTACAGTTATCTTTTTGTTCAGTGTATGCTGGTGACAGTTTCAGCCTGGAACCAATTAATTCACTTCTCATAGATTTCCCAGGGAAATTGCTCAACCAGAGTTTGAATAAAAAAATGTTCCGCTTAAGAGGGCTTACTGGAGGGCAGGCAGAAAAATTAAAAGGGTAGTTCTTTGCACAGGATATATAGTTGTGACCCTTCCATTAAAACCCTGGAGAACCCACAGGGTCGAATTCTGCTAGTCAAATGCTACCCTTAAATCCCAAAGGGTCAAATTTGGCCCTAATCCAAAATTGGGATTAAAGCACTGAATATTTGAAAAAACATATTTTGGTGTTCAGTGAACGTATAGCAGTCATTTAATGTATAATTCATAATTTTCTAAAGAAGAAAATGGTTCTTGGGTTCTCCAGAGTTAAGATCTGGTGTGAAGCCACAAAACGCCTCGATAGTTTAGCGGCCTACAATTTAAAGAGGTAAAAGTGACTCAAAGCAGTTCCCACCTGGCCTACAAATTTCAGCTATCAATTTGTATGGTATGCCTTCAGGGTGGTCTGAGGGGTCACGGCCACTGATGTCGATAAGCAAATTCTGGCTCCAGCTGCCAAGCTGTTCAGCGATACATTCAACTGTCACCGCCTGCCGGGTCCTTGGTTGCATTGTTCCCGTGCAAGGGAACACCGCAAATACCCCTGTGCTGAGTCGATTCTGGATTGTAGAAAAAGTAAAAGTTTAGTATTTAAAATGTGCGCAACTCACTTACTGTCTTGTACTGGGTAGCCTATGTGTGTACAACATCCAAGATTAATTAATTTACATGAGACGAGCATTATCAGACAGATCTTTTCAATATGTTTATGTTATGTTAATTTAGGACTCTTTAAAACGAGTGAATATGCATCAATTTATAGCCAATGTCTTCATGCACAAAAGGTAAAACTATCTAATTCGACCATTGGAAGGATGTCATCTACCTTCATTCATAAATCTGGAAACAACATGCATCAAACCCCCTGAATCAGAGCAGAAGACAATTCATTTTTAAAATCATCCTACTGGCTCTGGTGTAGCTATGAAGAGCAGTTTCTTATCGACCTTCTTTGCTTGGTTTGACCTCCTGCATGGACTCCTCAGTTTCTCATGTCAAAAACTGTGCACCTCTTAGATGCCGTTTTAAAACAGAATTGGAAGAGCTTTTTCTATTGGCAGTGAATAAAGTCACTTACTATATGTAAATGTATATTACGTATATATGTATACGCCTAATATGGTACAAAATGCATGTTCTAAATTACGCCCCAAGCTATATGGTGCTGCGAAAATAGCAAAACAAAGTTGAGCCCTCGCCTGCACACATTTATACTCCGCTTCTGACCAGATATGCACTGGTCCCGAAAATAGAGTCGAATGTATCTAGCTTATGATAACCAAAACATACTGGGACACATGAGGTAGCAAACGTTAGCTATCATCATTAGGTTCCAATAACCGAACGCAGCAGTTTTGACATTTTGAGAGCTGTAATAAAGCTAACTGAAAAACTGATGTTTGTTTTTCAAAGGGGGTGTCCTCTTTGATGTTCATGTCATTTATGTGCAAACATGGAGGACACAATAAATTGATAGAATAACTAAAAGCATAAAAGTATGCATCAAACATTGCCCATGTACTTATTTCCACTAGTTGTCTCTCACCTGTGAGACGTTTGAGTCTTTCTGGAAGGACTCACTCTTCATTTTGGTCCCCGGCGTATGAGACTTCTCTGAAGTGCTTTCTCGAGTGGCTTTCTTACCACTGTGACCGGTACAAAATGATACAAGATACAACTTAGTCTTATCCAGTATCTCCTCTGATAAAGCACAGGTTATGCAAAGACAAAGTGAAATACAATCATGCAAACTGCACAGAAATGTTTGTGTTCATCTGCTGTCACACGCTGTGGCGCTGCCCTACCCCTGCCTTGCTCGAGGGCAAATGCCGATGCCCACACAGGAGATGGTGTAATGGGTCTCAAATATTCCATTGTTCTCAATAATGAAGGTCTGACTTTTCTTGGAGCCATAAACAAGTGGCCCAAAATTGATGTCGCATGAAGGTGAGATTGTATACCTATACCAAATAAAAAAAAAACAATTAAATGGTGTAATCATTCCATTACCAAAATTAATTTTCTGCCAGATGTAAAACACAAGGATTTTATCTATGTTTGCACTCATTGCTATTACAAAGTTATTTCTAACAAAATGTTCAGTGCAGCATTAGCAACATATATATATTGTACCAAAAAAATTAAAAATGTAAATTAAACCTGGAAAAGACGGACTGGACTGTAACATTGATGGGCAAAATGGCTACGATATGTCCTCCATCCCCAATGCTTGGTTCAATCACCTGCAGTAGACAAGGGCAGTTACTTACATAACTACTTCCTGTATTTTTCTTATTAAATCAGTGACTACAGTTGAACAACATAGGTAAAAAAATGTACAATATGCTTTGTCATCATGAATCGCTGTCTGCTTTCTGCAGTGAGCTCATTTCTACCCATATTTTGCCAGTATGTCCACTGCACAACTACACAAAAGACCTGTTGTGTGTAAACATAATTGCATCTAACGCGATACCTGCATCCCCCACTTGGATGACCAGACCACAATCGAGTTGTTGCTCACACCTCAATATGTTCAAAGGCTCGCTGTGATAACCAGGGTCATTCAGAGCTGGAATCGGGAAGCCTGGAGGTCTGCTTTTTTTTAATTTATTTTGCTTTTGAACCGGCTCCATAATGATGCTAATGCCAGCATTGTAAGCCACTGCCAACGCTACTCAGTCTTTACATCCATCCATCCATCCATTTTCCGCTCCGCTTTATCCTCACAAGGGTCGCGGGGGCTGCTGGAGCCTATCCCAGCTGTCCTCGGGCAGTAGGCAGGAGACACCCTGAACCAGTTGCCAGCCAATCGCAGGGCACACAAAGACGAACAAACATCCACGCTCACACTCACACTTGGGGACAATTTAGAGCGTTCAATCAGCCTGCCATGGATGTTTTTGGAATGTGGGAGGAAACTGGTGTACCCGCGCAAACTCCATAAAGGAAGGCCGGATCAAATCGACGACCTCTGCACCGTGAGGTTGATGCACTAACCACTTGACTAACAGGCCGCCGGTCTTTACATTCCCAATGCAAGATCTCCAGTACATAAAACGGATGTTGGAATTACAACTGGATGTAAATCGCTGTGTTCATGATTAAAGTCTCTCGCTTGAGTTGAGCTCATTCACATATAATTATAATTAGGGAGAGAGAAATAATACAAGTAAGTCAGTTCTTGTACTGGATTCTTTACTTTTGTGTCTTTCTGCCATAATACAGGCTTGAGGAACGAATTTACCATTCAAGTCTAATTTTTTTAACCACATTAATGAAATTGATGGACTTTCCTCTCGATATTCAAATTTTATCGGCACCCACTTGTGTGGTTGTGTGTGTGTGTGTGTGCGTGCATGTGTGTTTTGGTGGATGCCTGCAGTAGTGCTACCTGACAGGAGAGGACAGGCTTGTCTGTGACGGAGACTTCCTTCTTGGGTTTGCAGACAATCTGAATCGATGTGTACTTTTTTCGAGGAATTAAGGTACCAGTTGCAGGGGTCATCGTGAAGGCTGAGATTAGGTTGGGGTTTTTGTCCCCAACTAAAATCCTTGTTTAGAAAAAAAAAAATGCTCTCCATGAAGGAGTCTCAACAGTAATGCAGTATTACAAAAGTACACATTAAAAACCTATTAGTCGCCTAAACTCACTTGTATACAAATTCATATTTTCCTTGGTTTTTCAGTTTGATGGTACGTTCTACCTCTTCAAAGACTTTTATCGTTCCAAAATCCAGACAGCCATCTGCCACAGAGTATCAGATTAATTAATAACCTGGCAAAACTAAGCCATATCAATATCTAAAAGAAATATTTTTCATATTGTGTATTTTAAGCGCTTTTGATTTGTACCTGGCGTGATATCCATGGCTATATCAAAGCCCTCTGCAGAGACCTGTATTTTGTCAGTGTATAGGACGCCCAAAATATTTTCTGCATCCGAAACCTGGGGGAGAAAAAAAAAAGACAGCAGATACGCATCACGGGGGAAACTGCCCAGATAAATAGCACTCCCCACAATGTCATGTACCAATGCATAATTGTAATTTACCTCAAGGCGTAATTGCTTTTTAATATTCAATGGCTTTTTGGCCAAAAAGTGCATTGTCAAGAGAAGGGAAGTGTTGGGTAAAACGACACTATGGTCCTGAGATACACTGAACTCATCGCCTAGTTCCTCTAAGCCATGAAGCCTCCAAGATATTGGCAGAGGAGTCCTGTTGTGGAGCTTCACACTTCGACTCTCCTGCCTTTAGTGCAGAAAGCATACAGTTTCATTTCAATATTATGATGGATAAAGCCTCTGACGCATGGGAATTGTTGGAAAAGCGACTCTACCTGTGAAGTAAAACCCTGTTGAAATGCATACGCTTGCTTTCGAGCTCCAGCTCTGGTCTCACTCCGAAGCAGGAGATAGCGATGGTGAAAACCTCTGGATTATCCTTGATACAGCACACAATGTTGTCCTTGATTTCTCCCGGAGTTGTTGGGTAAGCCCAGAGCGTCAACTCCTGACAAGGTAGAATAATAATCCAAATATAGAATCAAACCTCGGTTTTCGAACGTCTCGGTTCTCGACCAATTTGGTTTTCGACCAAAGATTTCGACTTTTTTATGCCTCGGATGATGAACAAAATTCGGTTCTCGAACAAACGGAGCGCACTTGAATGCACCATTTGACTCCTCTCGCTTTCCTTACACGAGGAAGTGACGCTACCTCGGGTAGACCAGGAAGTGACGCTTCCTCGTGTTGCTTTCCATTGTGAGCAGACGTGTTCAATAAAGATTTTTATTTTAAAAAGTGCGTGGTTTCGGTTTTCGAACAGCCTTCTGGAACGGATTATGGACGAACACCGAGGTTTGACTGTAATATGAAAACAGTCATCTCTATAAGTACAGTAATAGAGTTTTTCATATTACGTTGATACCTTCCTTTTATTCAAACAATAAATTGCATTGAACATCTATTCTCTGTTTCAGATGAAGTGTGTGTCCGCAAAGACGATATTGATACCCGTTAAGAGTTCTAGGCACCATGAAAAGCAGAAAGATGTTGAGGCGTGAGAAACAAGCAATTGGCAAGCTAAGAGAACATGGAAAACCAACCAGAACCATGGCACAAACTCTGGGCATAGACAATATAACCATGACCATGAAAAAAAATAAACCACTGGTGCACTAAACTACAGATGGCCAATAGCTAGCCCAAGTAAAAAAAACAAAAACAAATGGTGACTAATTATTTTCCTGAAGCTGTTGTGATAGACTAAACACGTGGCAAGTGGAAACAGTCAACTCTATGGAGCAATTTGAAGTGACAGTAAACATGTTACCTGCTCCTGGTCAGGTTGTAGCGTCACGCTGGGAGGATCTAACATATATGTGATGGCCTGTGTGTCATTTTGGAAATGGAACTGAATCTCGGCCTCGAGTCCAGAATTATTTTTGATCACCATTCTCTCTGTGTTTTCTGGATACCGATTGTCCTTGTACCTGCAGACAGATATATCAAAGTCATGTATAGCTGGGGGGGGAAGAAAAGAAAAAAAACAGTTCCTGCCTCATTGTTCTTCTCACCTGTCTCTGGTCTTACTGCAGAGTAACGGTCCAAACTCATAGAATCCAGGATTCACAACATATGTCCTCTTGATGCCCTGGATGAATTTTGGCACATCTCGACAATAGGGAAAAAGAACCCTGTGGAAAAATAAAAAGAATGAATTGTAAACATTTCCTCATTAACTCATTCAGTACCAGCCAATTCTGGACCAAGTCTGAAAAGACGTTTAAAAACGTCTTTGGGAGTGAATGAGTTTATATACAAAGTATAGTATAGCGCAATCCGTAAATGGAAGCCATTTCTTTTACAAATTCCAACAAGGATTTTAGAGAAAGTGCCAACATCTTGCAGTGAAAAACAAAAATCGAATCATTCCAGTTCAATAAGTAGAATATAATACTCGACATCTTTATTTCTAAGTGACTGACTTGTAGTCTTTGCAGAAGGAGGGAAAGGTGCAAATTCCTTTGCAGAGGAGCTGATAGACTTTGTGAGTCCCGAGTAGCTCAAAGTTGAAGGTCTGTTCAAATTTCCCAGGGGAGCCAGAGTAAAACCATATCTTCAACACCACTTGTCCATTCGCTGGTACAACCCAGCGAAATGTTGTGAGGCTGCACACAAAGACACAAACCCATGGGGCCTGATTGACTCAGATGACAAATATCATGCGCTAAATTGCTTGTTCACTCCTACACATGCTGATACACAATTCAGATGATGGTTGCGAAATGAAGTTTGAGGAGATGGACTTGGAAGTGTTAGGGGAAGAGGGAAACAAGCAGATTACATTATATTTAAATTAAAATACAGAAAATTTAAAATATTGATTGTTCCAAAAAATTTTGGGAAGCCAGCAATGCTTTGTTTGATTTAACTGAAGCAAGTGTTTGGCAATTCGATGTCGGGTATGTGCCTATCCTCTGTTACACTACATTTAAATTTAGCCAACTGCGAAAATCTGACATACAGTAAAACCAAAAGGCTGTTCGAAAACCTATTTGTTCGAAAACCGAAACCACGATCTTAAAAAAAAAAAAAATCTTTATTGAACATGTCTGCTCACAATGGAACGCTACATGAGGAAGCAAGGTGAGAGGAGTCAAGTGGCGCATTCAAGTGTGCTCATTTTGGTCGAGAACCGATTTTCCGTCGTAATCCGAGGCATAAAATTCCAAATTTTTCGTCGAGAACCGATTTAGTCGAGAACAGAGACGTTCGAAAACCGAGGTTTGACTGTATTTAGATAGAAATGTTCATTACTACACACAGTAGCCTTTCGAATACAATAAATACAGTAAATAAATACAACAAATATTTATATTCAGTAAATTTGCGGCACAGTGATCAACTGATTAGCATGTTCGCCTAACAGTGCGCAGGTCCAGGGTTCGATTCTGGACCTGGCCTTCCTGTGTCAAGTTGACACGTTCTCCCCTTGCCCATGTAGGTTTTTTCCAGGTACTCCAGTTTCCTCCTGCATTCAAAAACATGCATGGCAAGCTCATGGAACATTCTAGATTGTCCCTTGGTGTGATTGTGAGCATGAATGGTTGTTTGTCTCAGTGTGCACTGAGATTGGTGAGCAACCAATTCAAGGTGGGTTGAAGTTGCCACTGTAGCACATTACTCAACAATTTGTAATCCACAGTAAAGTGTATTATCAACATTCACAGCCACATTTAAATAAAATAATGCAAATATAATATACAATTGAAAAACGTGTATGTGTATACATTAAGAAATCAGAAAATTGAGCCTTTGGAAGCTTTAAAAGAAGACAATGAAAGATGAAATCTCATGTAAAATGGTATTGCTTGTTGTTGTTTTACCACTGGTTGCGTTTCTGCTCCACACTTGCATGGTGGGGATCTTGTTCCGTGAGATCAGTTGTGGAAGACACAAGTGCCGAAGTTAAAGTTTGTTCCAAACCTTTGGCTTTTGGAAGGGCAGCAGGCCTTTTTACACTCTTCTGACTCTCTCTGCCCTTCTTATCTTTTTCCTTCATCAGCTTTGCACTTGCTCTGCGACCTTTTGGTGTCTGTAAGACACAAAAACATACATGAATAAAGAAATGTTTTTTATTTTATTTATTTACTTTTTTTAACATCATACAACACAGAGGAGATCATAAACATGGTGACCTCAATGTTTTGTAAATTCAGTTTCATGTCTTTTGAGAAATTCCGCTGGCCTTAAAAATGCTGAATTTGCATTTGTCAGAGTTTACCTTGATCGATTGTACATCTTCATCATCTTCCTCTTTTCTCTCATCTCGTTCATCTCCGGCAGAACGACTCAGAAAGGTAAAACAGTTACAGTTCAGTTGTCTTTTATTTCGCTCCCTATTTTTGAGTAGATGGACCACTGAGAAGATAATAGGTGGAGGGATAGAAAGTGTGCCCGTTCCCAAACCAAGCTCATCAAGTACCTATGGAAGTTGAAGAGGGAAACCCAAAGATAAGAACAGGAACTATCCTGGCATGATGAATGATAAATCCAGGAAACAAAATGGTATTTGTTGGCTCTACCTCATGTAGCGGAGGCAGGTCTTTTCTTCGGAGCAATTCCAATACATCTGGATAGCCTTTGCCTGCGAGTTTAAGAACAATGTGAGGGATAATGATTGGTTTCTCTGCTGCCTTTTCTGCTTTGGCTTGCTCCGTTTGATTGCTTGGGGACGGGATCTTGCTGGTGGATTTTTTGCTCTTCCTTGCTATAGGGCCCTGTGAAAAAGGACCATTGAATTATGAAGATGAATTTTGTTGGAAGAGTGAAAAGTTTCAGATCATGGAATTTGTCAAATCCAGAGAATATCAGTTCATCTGTTTACGGATGTGTATATATATTAGATCTAAAATAAAACAGCAAAACAAGTACCTGCTTCTCTGCTGGGGGCTCCTCTTGGGATGGCGTAGTCTCCTGACCAGGTAGTGGGACCCGCAACAAGCCCTTCTCACGGTCCCAGTGATGGAGAATGTGGTCCACTTGGGTCTGGCACTTTTCATATGCAGTGAACATACCGTGCAGCTTATCTATCGTAGCCTTGGCAAAAAGATGACACAAATAACAGAAATGAAGTCTCAGTAAGTTATTTGAAAATTCTACAATCCATGGATCCATCGACTACAATATGTACAGTAATCCCTCGTTTATCTAATGGGGACCAAAACCAACCGCGATAAACGAAAATCCGCAAAGTAGCGACCAATAAACATTTACAGGTTAAAAATAAAATACAAATTTAAGTCCGCAAAAAGTCCGCAAACGGTCCGCGAGAAGCTGCAAAACAACAGCGAGTCACATAGAGCAACATATACAGTACTGTACTCCATGTACAGTCAAACTTCGTTTTTCGTCCGTAATCCGTTCCAGAAGGCTGTTCGAAAACCGAAATTGTTCGAAAACTGAAACCATGCTCTTTTTAAAATAAAAATGTTACTGAACACGTCTGCTCACAATGGAAAGCAACATAAGGAAGCGTCACTTCCTCGTCTACCCTCGTGTAAGGAAGGCCAGAGGAGTCAAATGGTGCATTCAAGTGCGCTCAGTTTGTTCGAGAACCGAAATTTGTTCATCATTTTTGGTCGAAAACCGAATTGGTCGAGAACCGAGACGTTCGAAAAACCGAGATTTGACTGTATTTGGAAAAAAAAAATATATATATATATAATACATTTTTTTTAATGAATATGTTTGAAAAAATCTGCGATGCACCGAAGCCGCGATGAACGAACCGCGAAATAGCGAGGGATCACTGTATCCTCATTTGGGTGCTGAAGCCAATCTCAACTGACTTGGGGCCCGAGAGGTGGGCTACAACCTAGGCTGGTCACAGCCAACCTACCATTTCTGCTGCTGGATCAGACTGCATGTCTCTCATGGTGTCTTCTTTACTCTTTTCTTCTTTGCCTTGCTTTGCTGCATCAATAAAGAGAAGTCACAAGACAATACAACATAGACATAATCAAATTTTGCTAATACACAAATTAATATAATTCTGCAGGTATTCTGTAAATGTGTTGGCACCGTCATTTGAAGGTTGATCTTTCTTGTCCGCTAGGGATTCTTTTGAGGATGGCATTCGAGGAGCGGCCATTGCACTAGATGGCTAAAGGGACAAAACCATTTGAAATTGTTACCATTAACTTGGAGAACCCCTTCTTTGATCAGTTGCCAAATTTGTGCCAAAAATATCCCCAAGTAAGCTCATCCAGGCCGACGTTCCTGCCGACCACTGTATTTGAATTTAGCAGTGACCATCTCCGAAGTTAACAGAACTATTTCGACGGGCTGTCGATTCACAGGCACACATAACTACCGTACAACAATCGCCACTATTCTCTGCCAGACACAAAATCACAGTAAATAGTGCATAATAGTTCAGCACAATGCAAAACAAATACGACATAGCATGGAAGGATGGAGAAGTAAAATTAAAGGAGAAAGTTAGGCAAGCTGTTGGAACAGGCTGCCATCTCACAGGCGCCTCTTTTCCTTTCCTTTTAAACGCACTGCACAACAATGCATGATTACAAATTCAAGAATTAGCTGTTTTATCAAATAATCTAACTGGACACACGCCTGCTGATTGGAATACTTTCGAGTGTATTTTAGTCCCCCTCTTGGAAGGCTGAATGTTTGTTTTTGAAAGAAAATCGGTTCTTGAATCATCAATTCACAGACCTGCTTACTCTCCACGGAACCCTTCTTCCTTGACGCTTGTTTGCTTTCCTTAACTGCACCCTTTTTACTCTTCTTCTTTAACTCATCGAGTCGGAGTTTCTTCATTTCATCCTGTAGCTTTTTTTCCTTCTGCATTTTCCTGATTCGCTCAAGAACTCTGACAGACAGAAACACGTAGTGTTTCATGTTCATGTCAGATCATTAATTCATGAAGGCATTATGTTGTGAAATTGGGAGAAGGGGGCGTTTACTCCCTCATTACTTCAGTTTCTTTAGTTTCTGTTGTTCAATAATACGCTCCTTCTCTTCCTCTGGCAGAGCTTCGTATTCCTCCTCATCCATGTTCTGCAGCCACTCCTCCTCCAGTTGTGCTTTTTCCTTCAGCATGGCATCTGACCGTGACACACACACACACACACACACACACACACACACACACACACACACACACACACACACACACACACACATAATAATTTGATAATTACTATGAATGATCATCGCATCAGTTCCGTTGACAACTATCATAAGTATTGTAAACTATTACTCCTTGCTTATCCTGAAAATGATTAGACCTCATGAGCGAATAAGTAGTTGTGCATGCTAATTTACCTTCAGCTTTTTTTTGTGCCCTTTTCCGAGCTTTTAGGGCACTGTAGGTGTCAGCTAAGTTGATCACGTAAATGTGTTTACGGTTCTTAAGGGCCCTGAGAACAACTTCAAGAGAGTATGTCACAGACTTGGTGTAGACTGAATCAAGACCATGAATTATGATGCCACAATAACAGTCATCGAACTGCATGACAGGAGGAGACATAAAATAAAAAATAAGCAGTGATTAATATATGAGTTCTGTGGTCAAAGTACAGTCAAACTAATTCGGTTTTCAACCAAAAATTTTGATTTTTTTTATGCCTCAGATGACGAACACATTTTGGTTCTCGAACAAACTGAGCACACTTCAATGCACCATTTGACTCCTCTCGCCTTCCTTACACGAGGAAGTGACGCTTCCTTGGGTAGACGAGGAAGTGACGCTTTCTCGTGTTGCTTTCCATTGTGAGCAGACGTGTTCAGCAAACATTTTTATTTTAAAAAGAGCGTGGCTTCGGTTTTCGAACAATTTCGGTTTTCCAACAGCCTTCTGGAACGGATTATGGACGAAAACCGAGGTTTGACTGTACAATACAAACAGTTGTGTAATCACAAGCGTCGTCCTACCTGAAACCTCTCTATTAGGATTTCAACCAGGAGCTGTTCAGGCAAGAGATTGCTGAGTGTGGCCTTATCTATTCCCTGAAACAGAAAACAGTAAAGAGATGGAGCGAGAACACTGCCGTTTTTGACACTGAAAATTTGTGTTGGTAATGTAGAAACACTTAAAAGTGAACACTGAAAAAATGATTGGCACTGAAAAAAAGATTCCAATGAAAATAAAATACAGCCCGTTTTCGGAAAGTTGCTTTTCTCCGCCAACTAGTTCAAAGTTCAGTTCAGTTTTTGTTCATGAACTTGTTCAGTTTATAGTGCATACTGTACTGTTTATCAAACAAATTGAACTAAGTTTATCGTTCCAAATATGAACAAGTTCATAGTTGTTTTTTTTTAACAATACGCTACTGCGAGCCATTACCCTGAAAATATTGAAATTTCTCAATTGTTGTGGTGGTTGTATATGAACAGCAAATGGCAAAATCTTCCTTCCTTTCCACCACCGCTCATCAACAAAAATGTCTACTGTGCATCCGTATTAAAGAAGGAGGGATCCAGTCAAGCAGACAGCCGCTATATATTGACAGTAAATTTCAAAATCTTCCACCAGACACCAACCCATTGACACAATTTTAGGGGGCATCAAATAACATCAGGCTGCTACTTCTTTCAAGATCAAAAATTTGGTGTGAGTAGTATTGCTCTAAATACTGCATTATATGTTTACTTCAGCTTTCTTTGTCTAATATCAACATTTGTTTGATTATCTTAAACATTTAAGTGGGGGGTTGAAAAGAGGTCAGGTTTTAGAACGAAGAAATAAATATTTCCGAAGGCAAACCAACAAATTAAATACATTCTTTGAGGACTTGAGAAAATGTACCTGGTTGCTGGATGTGCTCCCTTTTTCTTTTGGAGCTTTCACGTCACTGCTGCTACTTTCAGCTTGTTTTGAATGAGTTTCAGTTGGAACTGAGTTTGGATCTGTGTTTTCAACGGGGGAATCCGGCCTTGAGCCGATGTTTGCAGATATATGAGCTGAAAGAGACAACACATATTGACTCCAATCCCTAATTATTCGAGAATTCTATACCCCTTAAAAATAATAAAAGCTGCTACACTTAATGTGATGCAATCAGACACACATCAGATCCCCTCGTCAAACTGAACCAAGAATGTTGCACTACACATCCCGATTCTTAATCTAACAACACACACCAAAAAAACAAATATACCGTATGTTTCGATGCGTTGCTGAACATAACATTCAGACAAGGTGTAGGGAAGAAAAAGTAAGTGAACCTCTGATTTATTTTAATTAGATTAAAATCTAGATCAATTAATTACAGATCATGATTAATTAATCTCACAATTGTTTTAATCACTTGACAGCACTAATGTACTGTATATATATATATATATATATATATATATATATATATATATATACGTAAAATGCGTATGAGAAGAATTTGCAAATTCTTCTCATACGTTTTCCTGCAACTGTATATTTGTAAATGAGATTTCCTCGGTTGTTTTAATTTTCACACTTGATGGCCGCCATTCTGGAAAAACAATTTGAATCAAAGACAATATAGAGGCAAATTATTATGTTCTCTTTCAATGATTCCATAGTCTAAAAAGTTTGCAAAGAATACTGTGCATACCAGCCTCTTCCATCCTCTGAGCGTGCTCCTCAGCAGCACGGTTAAACAGCTGTCTTCCAGCCAAGCTAACGAGGGAAGTCCCATGCATCAGTGAGTCCGCGAGCATCGCATCCATACTAAGACAAGCCCCTCCATAGTGATTGGCCAGAGCAGTCGCTTTGCTGCTTTGATCTGAATGAATGGAAGAGCAGAAAAAACACATTGATAGGATTGCATCTCAATTCTGAACCCATGCTATTCATGTATAGTACATTCCAGAGATACATCATAACAGTTATAACACCAGTACAGTCACATAAAACCTCAGAGGTCATAGTGTCATGCTTGATGTCTGTCGTTGAAAAAGAGTCAGTGTGTATGAGATCGAGCAACATAGCAAATATGTATTTCATGAACAGATGGAGAAAAGATCAAAGAAAATTCCCATTAATTCGATGCACTTTTAAGGAAAATTATTTTGGGTGTGCTCCGCCTACTGCCCGAAGACAGCTGGGATAGGCTCCAAAGCGCCCGTGACCCTTTTGAGGATAAAGCGGATCAAAAAATGGATGGATGTATTCAATATCTTGACTTTGTTTAACTGCAGGTCGAAAGTGATTTGCAAGTCATTGTATTCTGTTTTTATTTGTGTTACACAATGTCCCGACTTGACTGGAATTGGGGTTTGTTTGTACAACACATCAAGTGTTTTTGTTTTGTTTCCTTTTGGGGCTGCAGAAAGACTCAATTCACCATTGTTTGGTTGGTTACCTGTTAACGGGGCTCCATATATAATGATAGCAATGCCTCTGCAGTTCAGAGCAGCTAGACCTTCCGGTGACAGGTCAACACCCATGTAGCGGGCAACTGCACTGGATAAAGGGTTTATCTCAAGTGTTCCGAGACTCCCAGTAGTTTCTGCTTTCATTATATCTGAAATGACTTAAGTACACATATGCAGAAGAGCATTAAATGATAATAAAAAAATGATAGTAAATAATGTCCGAAAACCCGGACACCCCAAGAATGTAACAATTTAAACTATGACAAAAATGAACACAGGTGCTTTTAACAGGACAGCGAGGATTTGCAAAGTTTGAGCAGTCACACTCACTGAGTTCAGTTCTACGTCTTTCACCCCTTTTGCCACCTCTTCGTTTTTGCAGACTCATTCCAGTTACGTTTTTATCTGGAGTATCAAGGTAGATTAGGTCATTAAATTTGCAGTAAACAGCCTCTGAATGAAATCATTTCTGACAAATACACATAGGCACCAATGCTTGACACTACCATCACCTTTTAGCCGAGAGCAGTGATCCTTGTAGAAGTCCATAAGTTCGACGGGAAGACTCTCTCCGGCATATCTTGGAGGCAACAACAGTACATCGTTTGCGTCATGGCCATCCAGTAGAGTCAGGATCTTGATAGAGTGATGTAAGAAAGTAAAGAAGGGACACATATAGAATAAATACTGTACAGAGAGGGTATGTGAGCACGAGAGAGAGATCAGGAAAATGCTGTATTGCAGTCCATTATTCCTTGTAATGATACCAATGACATGCCTCCTATATGGAGAACCAAAGTACTTCAGAGGACGTGGAGCAGTATAAAAGTGGAGAGTATAAAATAGAAAACTGAGGTTTAAAAAAAAAAAGAAGGCAAAATGGATTTTATTTTAGGGGTAGCATGGTATAATACTGGTGAGCGTTTCTCCCTCACAGTCAAAAACTCTGACTTATTTGTTCTCTCTGTGCTTATCAACTCATTAGTAAGCTCGGCAAGAGCCTGATAATGATTCGGATAATTTGAATCAGGTGTGTTGGAGGAGGGAAAAATCTAAAACATGCTGGAAAGTGGCCCTCGAGAAAATTGCTCTAAACCCTCGAACAAATTGTTCGAAAATGAGTATAGGTGTGGATACAATTGGTTGTAGTAGTTCTTGTTTGTGCCTTGTGATTAACTGGTGTGCAGTCAAAGATGTACTCTCAGAAGGCCTCTAACTCAAGTGGTGCAGAAAATGGATGGATCAAATTTCAGTTTAAGAGAGTCATATTGGATAATGCATGACCATTACTCAGGTAGAATTTTCATGTACTCGGCAGATGTGCCTTTTGCTACAGGGCACCCTAACACAGCATGACACCATTCAAACTATGATTTCACAATAAGATCACACATCTAATATTGAAAGGTGCAAACGTTTGGGATACTAAATAATCCATAGGCGTGAAGAGTTGTCTACATGTACCCTCTGATTGACTGTTGACAAGTCCGCCCCCCCCAACCCCCATCATCGCAATAGCAGCCAATCACAGCCAAAACAATAGCTTTTACATGTGCATGATAAAATACCCAATAGCAAAATATATGTTATCAAATATGGAATTATATGATTAAAAATAGTTTGCAAAAAGAACTCTACCTTTTCTTCCTTCAAGTACTGTGTGTCAAACTCGAGAGAGTAGAACTCAATGGGGTAAGAGCAAGGGTTTTTAACGATGACCTCTGCTTCAATCTCCATACTGAATGGCAGACAAGGCCCCATGGTCAACTCTGGTGGACAAAAGACCAGTTCTGGGTCTTCACCCTGCCCAAGGGCTGTGATGATCACCGGCTGCGTGGCCTCATTTACAGTTATTATTAATTGCCTCTTGTAAAGACACTGCAAAGAAATCAACATATTGTGAGTCAATGTGCTTGTCCTCATTTTGCACTATCATTATGTTCCCATTATTCGCATATTTCTGTGCAATTTCGACAAGATGAATGTGCTTACCCCTTCAGTGGGACTGAACTTGACCTGCACATTGACCCGTTCGCCAGGGGTAAGAATACCGGAAGAAGGAGTCATCTCAAACATCACAGGTGGTGGCGGGTGCTGCTGCAGATATTTGCTGCGCTGATGGAGGGGCAGGAATTTATCAACCTGAGCGAAAAGTAGAAAAAATGTTGGTCTCAAGTTAATGCAGTGACATGTATTAACCTGTAATTAGGAGCGGACGATAGCTTGTATTGTTGAGTACCTTAACAGGCTTCACATCCTCCACTATGCTCCATTGGCAGGGCACGGATTCATGATTAAATAGCTGCATTGTTTGAATCTGATGGAATATAAATACATACGCTACACATGGTATTCTTATGTCACTCCATGCAAATAATGACATATGACGTAAAGGTGAAAATACATTTTGTTGAAAATCATGTTGCCAAACAGCATGTTTATTTATCACATTGTATTACCTTACACAATCCACACCGCACAATGTCAAACTGCAGTGTGTCTGAGGAAACAGAGATTGATGGCACAGTCACCACTGCGCAAAGACGCACCTGCACTGATGGACCACCTATGACCTGTAATCCAAAATAAAATAACCTGTAAATTGACTAAACATCCCATTTATACTTGGCGTTGTGAAGGATGAGATTTTACAATTAAAACACACTGTACATTGGATTAAAGGAGACATATTCTCTCTTTTTTAGAATTTAAAACAGTTGCTTAATAAAACCATCTGACAATCAACGTAGACCAAGAAAATTAATTACTGTACACTTCATTGTATTGTCTCACTGAGAATAGCTCTTGTTGAAGAGGCAGCCCTGTGTCAGGTAATTTTGATCAATGCCCTAATTATATAACATATTTCAACATTTTTGTTACCTCCTCAACAAAGTTATGTGAGCGCTGCCCGCTAATAGTATAAGACTGCTGCAAGCAACAAGACTAAGAACGAGATGCCTCCGACAAACTCCTTCCAAAGATGGCAGAACTAGAGATGAAGTGCACTGCCTTTAGGTGTACCGTATTCCCCACACTAAAAGGCGCACTGGATTATGAGGCGCACCTTCAATGAATGGCCTATTTTGTCTTTTTTTTTCATATATTGGATGCACCGTGTTATAAGACGCAATCTACAATGCATTCACTAGATGGAGCTACGCTCAAGGAAATGCCAACAGAACGATCAGATGTCAGTAAAACTTATATTAATAAAGCAGCGACACAGTTCACTTAACCAACAGCAAGTTATAACACTGACTCGTTAACGTTGAACTCTCTTGTCGCTGCTCTATTTCCGTGTTCAACTGCATAACCCGATTACCTTCAGTTTGAACTCTGCGTTGTAAGCATGTCTCTAGCAAGGAGCAATTTTGACATATTACCGTAATAATCATTCACAAGGCGCATCGGATTAAGGCGCGCTGTGAGCTTTTCAGAATAATAGAAGGCTTTTACGTGCGCCTTTTAATGGGGAAAATACGGTATGTGGACGTAAATGGACAGTCCGGAGTGAAACCTCTTAACTGATGTCCCAAAAACACTGGACAGGAGAAGGCTAACCCACAGCGAGTTAGCTTCACACAGAAGCCTTTTTTTAGCCTGTGGAAGTGGCACTATGTGATCCAGTAGCTTTCACTGCAATTTGCCGAGAGCAAAGCTGAACAGCATGAGATGGCTGACAAGAGGCAGAACCAAGCATTAACAAATTAATGAGGAATCTGGTTTGCCTTAACGAAATGCCTTTTCAATTCCATGGAGACACTCAAAACGGACATCCAACTCAAAAAAACAAAACAGAATGGCTCGACTTCTACAAGACGCTTACTTCCTAAAGGAAGGCTCATCTTTCAGCACCAGTGAAAGGTATAGAACCAAAACTTTCCAGTAAAAGATGAAGCCAACTATAAGGGCCAGGTATATTTCCATAACATGTACTTTAAATGAAAATGACTCTCATGAAGTGACGAGTACCTGAATTGGAATGAGAGCACTTCTAATCCCCAATGACAGGCTGCCCTTTTTGGGTTCAAATTCAACGGTGAAAGTCTCTTTCTCACCACAGGAAAGGTTCCTTACGCTACCAAATTCAACTTTGAAACCTGGAAGGACCAAGCACATAATCACATCATTTTAATAGCATATGGCACCAATTAGGAAAGACAACAAAGCAGTAAAGCATGTTTTGACTCTATATGGCAGAACATAGTAATCATGCTGTGTTAAAAATCCAATCATAAGGGATCCTTTTTGATAACGTAACATTTAGAAGTATCAAATCTTAAAGTACTGAAAAGGGCACGTTTTGTCAACGTTTGTATTAAACATTTGTATTAAACATGCAAATGCATTTTACCTGCGGTGACTTTGGAGTTGGCATGGAAGGACACAGGTAATGGCCCATTATTGGTAATCTTAACAGTTTGTTTGAGGACTTGGCTTGGAACAACATAACCAAAATCCAGAACATACTCTGGGAGGAGGTACCTTGGGGGGGACGAGAAGGAGATAGAAATGTTTCATATTCTCTGAGGTGAGGAACACTATGCCACACTTTCAACACTCCTAATCTAAATGTCCAGGGGCGGAGGGAGGGGGGAAATCAGTTCATATTTAAATTGATTTGTTGAAGCATGGATTTCACAAAGTGTAGCTGTACGTCTGCACGCTAATACATACTTGCTGAGTTTGTTCCATTTTTTGCTGGAACCTTGTGAGTTCCCCAACTCCAGAAGGCTTTTGCTGACAGCCAAAGCATTTTCTGTGACCAGCATTTTCTCAATTTCCAAAAGAAGCAACTGTTCATACTAAAAAAAGACAGATGAGCTCAAAGTCAATGTGTACATGCAGGATAATAGTTGCTGTTTCCAGGACACATAACACTCATATTCAGTAGCAATTAAGATACTCAATCCATCTGTTCCAATCCCTTTAAAATAACTTAATTAAATTAATTAAAACACATCAAAAATGACCTCTTAGAAGAACAGAAGATTTGAAAGCCTAACATCTGAAACATTTAATTTGAGGACTAATTTGAGGACTTACATCAAAGGCACTGGTACCTTCCATTTTGACTGTTTTTCTGGCCTGGTCAAGCACATCACTGTGGCACTCCTTATCTGCAAAGAAATAATAGATTTGGGGGGAAAAAGGTCTACAGTTCCATTTATGTACTGTATTCCAATCAATGATCTCAATGCATTAGATATAGGTTCATGTCTGTGTCTTGCATTGGTCTACATTTACCCAGGCTTCGGGGCAAATTTAGGGAGATCTTCGGGAACACTCCCTCGCCTGTGAGTGTGATGATCTGTGGTGGTAAGTGAGCCACATCCAGTTGAAACTGCTTTTCAAACTTCTCAGGGATGCCAGGAAGGTAGAGCACACGCAAACGATAATCCGAGCCAGCTTCAATGTAACCCTGCCACACAAAACGCTCGGTTGGAAAAAAAAAAAATCGACTCTGTATATTAAATGATTGACGTTCCTGGTCTCAACTTTAGCTCACCGTAGCTGGAATGACCTTTGGTTGACCAGGTCGGCTTTCCTCGTTCTGCTCATCCTCAACTTCCAGCATGGTATCTTGCTTCTCCTGTTCCACTGTGGTCTTGTTCTTTTGAGGCTTTTCAGTACTGAATTTAAAGCCCACCTTTCCGGTATTCCTCAGAATTACACGTGACTCGCCAATTTGATCAAAACGCTGGAGTAAAAACATTTTTAAAAAAAGTTAAAATCCTTCTGAAATGATCAATTTTTATTTTGCAAGTATCACTAAGTACATTATATAGAAAATAACGACCTCGTATAACTTATGTTAATAAGCAAATATGAGCGATAACAGCACTTTTGCATTCAAATGAATGTTACTTGGAAATGAGTGCATCCTTCATTGAGCAAACTTATGTCAGCATCGAAGCGTCAATTTTGAGGCTTAGATAGCAGCTTCAGGCCAGCCCTGCAGACTGGGATATTAAAGGAAGTCAAACCTGCAGGCCAAAGTCAACGGTAGTTGAATCCAGACTGAAGCTGATCTCTGATGCTTCCCCTCTGAGTTCAATATTATATATCGGTCCATGTTCGACTTGGCACTGTGCGACCACCTGTCGGGTAACAAAGTCCTGGCCATGGAAGATGAACGTGACCAACTGCTGCTCGCCGGGTTTCAGATGTCCATGCATTGGCAAGACATCAAAAATCTACAGAAAGAATCTCAACATCAGTTCAATCCACCCTACTATTGTCACATTATACATTTTTCGGCACCACGGTTCAAAATAATTCGTACTCCCATTGCGGTTCTGGGTTTTAATATTGGGTCACACAATTCTGTATGCAGTTTGCATGTTCTTCCTGTGTATGTGTGGGTTTCTCCTGGTACACTCGTGTGGCTTCTTCCCACTTTCCAAAAATATGTGCATTAGGTAAAAGTCTTTAAATTTTCATCAGGTGTAAATATGTGTTTGAATGGTTGTCTATCTGTGCCCCCATCCACCTTGCCCAAAGACAGCTGGGACAGACTCGAACTCAGCCCTGAAACATGAAAATGGATGAAGAATACTGTATTACAATCCATAACATATAATGAGGCATGGGTGGCACGACTGGTTAGTGCGTCCACCTCACAGCGCAGACGTTGTCAGTTTAAATCCGGACCTCTCTACATGAAGTTTGCATGTTCCCCCCATGCCTGCGTGGGTTTTCTTCAGGTTCCTCACACATTTCAAAAACATGCCTGGTAGAAAAAATGAGGCCTCTAAACTGTCCTGAGGTGTGATTTGTGAGTGCGAATGATTCTTTGTCTCTGAGTGCCCTCTGATTGGTTGGCAATCAGTTCAGGGTGTCCCGAGTCAGCTATGATAGGCTCCAGCACACCCACAGGCCTCATGAAGATGAGCGGTTCAGATGATGGAGATGGATGGATGGATGGATGGATGGATGGATGGATCATAATTCATACTCTTCCCAAAGAGCTTTTCATAATGACTCTTGTTTGCTTGCATGTTGAAGCGTACCTCTTGCACACACACAGAGCATTCTGAGACGTCCGGGTCTGGGTTAATACCTTCGTCGCTGAGAGCAGGTACAGTGGGGTCAGAAGACCTTTTGAGGAAGAAATTGAAATTATTTTATATACTAATAATAGGAGTAAACTAAACAAATAATTATACTAGCCATATTAAAATGGACAAATACAGTTCCACAAGGTAGCAAATACAAGAATATGCAGAAATATTTGGAAAAGTGACTGAGCTGTGACTTTGTCTGTCATTTTCCGAACCGCTTCATCCTCACTAGGGTCGCGGGGGGTGCTGGAGCCTATCCCAGCAGTCTTCGGGCAGTAGGCGGGGGCAAATTCGCAGGGCACACAGAGACGAACAACCATCCACGCTCACACTCACATAGGGACAGTGCCCAACGAATGCATGTTTTTGGAATGTGTTCCACACAGGGAGGCCGGAAAACCCGGTACCTCTGCACTGAGCTGCTAACCACTGGGACTTTGTCTGCATATGTAAATGAAATTAAACAGTTAACATGATTGAGGTCTACTTGGAGCTTTAATTTATGAGGATTCACAAAAATACTATCATGAATTAATGACAGAGTTCAAGCATGACTATGACTATCGTCGACCGCGCTCAATGGCTCAAATGTATTTGGAGAAATCCATTTTTTCCAGGCCATTTCATGAATTTTTATTTATTTAATTTTTTTTATAATTTGGTTGAAACACAATTCATAAGCGATGTCGACCGTCAATGTCTTGTGTTGATATACCTGACAACACAATGTGTATGATCCACCAAACAGGCCCAGTGGTAAAATACCGGTAGTGGGGAACAGTTTGTCATGGTGACTTCCTGGTGATTTTCTGTGGAGTTGAGGACGCTGCCAAAATCCACTGTGGTGGAAGAAAAATGGAGGTTGGGATAGTGGACTTCAGCATGCATTTCCACCTTGTCCTGTTGTGGGTGTCCTTTGTAGCAAATAATGAGGGTCTGGAAAACATGTCCAATGTATGAATACATATGTGTGTATGTATATATATATATATATATATATATATATATATATATATATATATATGTGTGTAATTTCTTTTTCATATTTCGGTCAAGTTTGAAAGATTAAAACATGCATCTAATGATTTCATTTTACATGATGGTTACTAACATTGGGGTTATCAAAACTTAAACATAGCTGCCTGCCAAGATACCTGTTAATGTTCCCCATGATACAAGATGTGTCAAAAATGTGTGCCGATTATGAAACCATTTATTGCATTATAATGTGCTATGCAAAAGATACTTTTCCCATTTAAAAAAAAAAAAAAAAGCACCATGTTACCTGATCCACCACTTGTGACAGCTGACCATGGAAGCAAGTTGGATCAAAACATATCCACAAGCGAGTTTCTTCCCCTTGAACTAATGTCATACTCTGAAAGAAAGGATTCTTCAGCAATCTCATAGTTGATACAATGAAAAGATCATCATCAACCGTCTTCATTTTTACAATGCTCTTTTTGGACATAGTTCTACACTCCTGCAGCCTTTAATTATAGTCACAAACATTTGAACAAAGCCCACATAGTTTTGGATTGCTTTATGGTAGTGGAGCCATTGGGCAGGGAAATAAAAATACAACAAATGCTTGTATGAAAGCAGCAGATAACTGAATAAAATATTGAGATAAAATGTTTTCTTTTGTTTCCTTTTCATTTGCTGCACTCCTCAACATTGTTGAGTCCTGCCAAAACACTTTGCACAAATATAGCCAATACACCTCAGATGTCCTGCAATGAAAAGATTTTATTATGCCATTAGGGTGACACAATGTTTGCAACCTCTCTAAGCGCGATGGGATGAATGCATTTAAGCACCCCGTTCCATTCAAGTATGTGAAGCAGTGCATGTGCAATGCAAAGCAATTTTCCTCGGTAGATGGGCACGTCGGCTTCACATGCACCGGGTTTCCCAGCTCCGGCCTCCCTGTGTGGAGCACCCCGTTCATGGCAGGCTCGTTGGGCACTCTAAAAGGTATGTGATGATTGTTCGTCTCTGTGTGCCCTGCGATTGGTTGCAACCAATTCAGGGTGTCCCCCGCCTACTGCCCAACTGCAAGCACCCCCCGCGACCCTAGTGAGGATGAAGCGGTTCGGAAAATGGATGGATGGATGGAAGGCGTGATCAATACAAGGCAATCCCATCCAGTCAACTATCTTGTTTTGTCGCTCCAAGATATCACAATGAAAACATGGGTGGCAATCAAACAGAAAAAAAGAAACGTAGAAGAGGTGACGACATACTTTAATGTTAGCAGTACTGTGGACTCCTCGGGCCTCGCACAGGGAGAAAGGAGTAGCAAGTGAGAGCTCCATGGATAGAGACAGAGATGAGATGTTCTTTAAAACCAGCTCCTCATAGAGTTGGGTAAGATCTTCCCCCGGGAGCTGATGGACACATATGTGGGCAAATGGTTAGGCAATGGTGACATAAAGTTACGAGGTGAAAAACAAATATGATGATCACAATTCTTTGACCAACCTTTTCTATGTAGAATTTCAGTTTCTGGGAGGACATGCTGAGTATGGGGGTCACAAAATGGCATGTCACTTCCACCGAAAATATATGCTCCTTAATCCCTTGATGACCGATAATGCCACAGCAGACGAGAGACTCTCTCACAACCTGAGGGGGCAAGTAAAGGTTATTTGAATAAAGGCAATTCAATGAGGCACGCATGCTCTGATATAGTATTCAGTATCTGTACTTGTTTAATGAGACACATTCCAAAACAATACTGTTGGACTACTGTGTTAGTCATGTGATTATAAGTGTAACTTTGAGTTTAAATAACATTTATGATTAAAAATACCTGTTGTATACCTAAATAGTGGCCATACTTTAGAAAAAAAAGATCACTGTCAATCATGGGAGTGACCAGGGGTCTCATTTACCAAAGTGTGTGTGTGTGTGTGTGTACAAAAATAAATACATCTGTATTCATCAAACGTGTGAACATCTGTCACGCACACCAGTAATGTGTGTTGATAAATCGCTCATGTTCCTCAAAACTGCCAAGCTCGCGCTCCTTATTTGCCTTGAGAATCGCCTCCGATTGACTTTATAAGAAATCCAAAATGTTGGCAAAGACGGGAGCGACAAACTCAGAGACCGAAATTGAAGTTCTTGTCTGAGAAGTGTAAACAGCAGCACATGTTACCAATAAAAGCAAAACAAAAACAAAAAACAGCTTGACATGAACTCATTGACTCACCCTCCCAAAAAACAAAGTCAAAACAAGTCAATGCCCACTGAGAGAAAATTATCTCTGAAGGAGGGCGAGCAAGTTATTTGGATCCCCGTTTGGTAAGAATGGATCAATTTTGCGTTCACTGCTCCAGTCAATACATCATAGACTGCGGATGAATTGAATTACACAATTTCCTGTTCATGTAACTGTACTTGTCTGTTTCATTAAAATGTTGTTGCGATTACTCTATGGCTCCAACAATGTTTGGGAAATCTGTGTTTCATTTTGGCTTGTTTGTGATTTCTGTCTAGTGTTTCTATCTGAAGGTTCAATGTTTTACCATTAAGTTTTGTGTATAATCATTGGTCAGAGCTATGTCTATGTACCAGAGGCGATTGCTCCAAGACTGCAAGGGAAGCTCAGCTTCCCCTAAAATGTCAAAAAGTAAGTGATCAAATATATGTGTGTACGTACAATTGTGTGTACATGTCATTGACTAAATACACGCTACAACGCGCTCAACTTTTGTTCCGAATCAGCTTCTTATTACTGGTTACGACGCGACTCTCTTCTCATACATCTCATCCCGCAGCTTCACTGTGCTTTAAACTGTGTGGACGCTGAACGTCGACCACGCGGACGCTAGGTGTCTATAGAGTTCAGTGTACGTTGTCCCAATGCATTTAAACGAGACGAGTCATTGGATAAATGCTGGTTTTGTCCCGCCCATTGGACGCTCGGCGTCTCTGGGAGTCTATGGACAGTGGGCGTGCAGAAGCTCAGCTTTTCTTCATGATGATTGGATGATCTCTTTTTGATTGACAGCGAAATGAGCCAATCACCGATCTTATGGTGGAGGCATCCTTTTCATTTTTTTTGAAAAGGAACGGAGAGTAGAATTCACGTGTAAATAAACGGACACATTTTATGATGTAGGCCGAAATTGATCTTCTCCCTCCTTGACAGACCAGCATCCGCCACTGAAATGTACATATATGCTCACACAAATCCAAATTGATTAATCCCATACTCTGTGTGGGAATGTCTGTCAGCACGCTTGACACACACTTCTGTTCATACCCACGCCTGATAAATGAGAGCCCAGGTCTTTGAGGTCTTGAGGCCGCTTACACGGGTCGACAGAATTGACAGCGTACACTTGAAAATGGAACAGCCACTGGCAACAGCCACCGGCTCATTACACATAAAATACTAAGCAACAGAAACACAAGCCGCTACTGAATAGTATTCAAATGGAAAAAGTGGCTCTTCGTCCTGTTCTGCGGTCTCACCTTGGGGTAGTCTAAAGATCCCTTCAGTGCCATGTCAACCGAGCCACCCGGGAAAAGTTCCATACGCGTCGGGCTGATGCTGAATACTGGTCTGTCTTCAGTTGGGGATGCCCATGACCCAGTGGTAACGGAATCCCTCTTTTTTACAGCTGAGATGGAGGGCAGGAAAGACCGACCAGATGAGCACTCGATCTTCCAATAAAGTCGGTGTACTCGTTGGCCATAATTGGTCACCTTGAAATAGAAGTCGCACGATCCATGGCTAAGGACACACATTAAAAAAAAAAAAGTATTGACAAGATGCTATATGATTTCAAGTGATTTTTTTTCTTAGTTTAATCAATTCGTACTACCTGAAGTGTGTGCCAAGGTCGAGATTTGGAAATAAGGGTTTGTCACTGACAATTGTGGTGCCTGTGCCCGTTGCAGACAGGGCAACGGTGAGGGTGTGACTACCTTGGATGGAAATCTCAAGTTTGTCTTGAAACAAAAGTGTATCTTTGAGATTCGCCACAACCATGAGCTCCAGTTGGCCTTGTGGGGGCACTTCTCCTTCGCTGGGTTCAACATGCCACGGGGACTTTCCTTGGCTCTATAGAAAAAGAAACAATAATTCTGAATGGTATATTTTGCTCTCTTTTTTTCTATCTGATGTCAACGGCATTTATTTCGAGGCTCATCTAATTTGAGTATTTGTACCATGCGCGCTGTGAACCATGCTGGAATAGGTGACTGGTTGGACAGGGGAATAGTTTTAGTAACGTCTGTCAGAACAGGTATTTTGCCAAACTCTAAATGCTGATTCTGACACTGAAGGTGAACTATTGGACCACGCCCAGTGCATGACAAGACCACCTCCTGAAGGGGCACAGGAGACAAAGGGACAAGAAAACAAACAATAAATGAAGAAAAACGATGGCTAGTCGAAGGAAACGTAATGTGAGCACACATTTACCAGTGGTGGGTGAATGCCGCCAAACAGAGCAACGTAAAGAGTGTGATGCTGCTTTCCAACAATCTTCACCAGTAGGAAAACGGGAAGATCTGCTGAGCTGTGAGGAGGAATCACTCCCCTGGATGAAGTACTCCCAAATATTACCGAAGGGCTCTCCTCATATTCCTAAACATGGGGAAATTATGAATACAATTATTCTGTATCGTGTACATGTAGCTTATGTGTACCTGTCCTGTATGTGCATATACCATCACACTGACTGCTGTCGTGTCATTATCAAATACGAGAAATTCGTAATTGTAGATGAGTTCAATGTATCCCATCAAACTCCCTTTCTTGTTCTATCCCATAAACAAGTTTATGAAATGGCAATTTAGATTGTTTCTCGAGCACTTGTTAAATATGAAAAGTTTATCAGTCTCTTGACTCTTGACAAAAAAACATCTATTTCAGGGGTCGGGAACCTGTGGCTCGCGAGCCAAGTGTGGCTCTTTTGATGATTGCATCTGGCTCGCCGATAAAACAAAATATTTTCACTTGTTTAATCCATCCATCGATTTTTCACCGCTCATGTCCTGTTCAGGGCTGCAGTGGGCGGCAGGAGCAATTTTAATTGGAAGATACTGGCCTACGTTGGCCATTGCTAGGTAACAGGTAACCGCCCCCTTTTAAATAAACCCGCTCGGTCATTAGCTCAAAGCTAATCCTTTGATGGATACGATGGCGAAAAGAATAAAAAGATGACGAGTATGGTACCCTTCATGACGAATGGACCGAAGGATTCGTCTTTGTGGAGAGAACAGATTCTGCGGCGTGCCCAATTTACAATGACAAAATACCATAGATGAAACGGTCGAATGTAAAGCGGCACTTTGACACGTGCCATGCTACGTTCGCATCAAAATACCCAGCGGGAGACAACAGAAAGGAAGCGTGCAAGCTACTGAGCAGTCTGCAAGCTAGCCTGCAGCAACTCCGCATATGGACCTGGCAAGATGACTATAATTCCGCTATCTTTGCTGGATCTTGAGCAATCGTGAGGAACGGAAAACTATTCTCACACACACACACACACACACACACACACACACACACACACATCTATGTGGCTATGAAGAAACTTTAAAGGTTTCCAATGGAACATGAAAACCAGTAATTCCATTCTATCATCCCCACTCATCCTGTGACATTTTAATTTTAATTTTTTTTTTAGCAACAGTAGACTGCTTTACCTGTTCCAGCATGCCATAGCAGACAGGCAGAGCACTTTGGTTCGTTAGGCGTACTTTCTTTTCATACGGATGATTGAGGAAGCACTTCTGAAAGTCCACCACTGGGGTCTCCACCATGATCTCTGGAACAATACACCTTTCCAAACAGCAGAGGGGGAATGGAGAAAACGTTTTTTGAGCCTCACTTGCTGATCACAACAATAATAACAATAATAAATTTTATTTATAAGCGCCTTTCAAGACACCCAAGGACACTTTACAATCAGGAACAAACCAACAAACCAGGGACAAACTGTATTATGGAACACTGACTTTTTCATTGCTTGGACAGTGGTTCCTTGAGATACAAGTGCCTTGACTTAAGAGTTGTTCGAGGTACTGTACTTCACTTGACAAATATAATATCTTGAGGTATGAGAAAAATTGGAGCTGCAAGTGTGCTTGAGAACCCCACCACTAGATGGCGGCGGCATGCCTCACAACATCCAGTGGTTTCCATGCAGTGAAAGGACATTATCAAGCAGATGTTTTAGCCACAAGCTCTCCAATGCTCATTACGACAATTTGCTTTGCTTTGCTACCAGCTTGTATTCTAAATGTGTGACTAGATGTTATGTGACCCTCCCTCATTATCCATTATCCATCATCTGCATATTGCGAATTGCGTATTTACCGCACTTTACTTTGTGTCCATATTAATATTGTCTTTACCGCTCAGATTGTACGTCCTTTATACAGTGTTGCTATCTTCTCATTAATTGTTTGCATCTACGGAGGAGTGAGAGAAAGTTCAGTCACTTGTATTTGACAATAAGATGTGACCTTGTCTTACCTTGCGATAATGGGCAGAGCCATGATCTCTTTTCCGACACCCTCAACATCTATTACCAGAGCCACCCTGTAATATTTGACTGTGTTGGAGCACAATGACACCTGTTGAGACAATGTACAAACATGCACTATAAAGAAACCGTGATGGATCGATGGGTCGATAAATAGAGAGATAGATCTGGCTTTAATCACATCACACACACACAAAAAAAAAGAATAAAAATATGCCATCACAAACAACTTATTTTAACTGCTTACTTCAAGAAAAATGGTTGAATTAAAGATATTCAAAAGGACCGTTTCATGAGTTTATTTTTACAAATAATTCTGTTAAAACGCAAATGAAAAGCAATGTCTGATTTTCATTGGATAATTTTCATCACATTTTTATTGTCACATTTATGAAATACATTTCTGTGACAACTGTGGGGTTTACTTTGGTTAATAGAAGGGTAGCAACAGTCTTGTACATCTGTGTAAAAGGTATAATTACTTAATTTCTCCTTTCAGATAATGACATAACTTACTCATGTTAAATTACTACAAAATGGGGTAAAGAGCAATAAATCAACTAGAAGTTAAGGTATCAAACATCTCCCACTATAAAGACCTTTAAAAAACGGAATATGTATTCATTACAAATTTCCATTTAAATAAATCATATTTTGTTTTTGATCATTATTATGGAGTCTGTCAAAATGTGGAAACTTATATCTTGCCAAATGAGGCATCAGTGAGTAGAACACAAGTGAGAGGAGTTCATTGTCTGAAAATGGAAAAGTGGGCAGGACAAACTTAATACAACCTGGAATTTAATTGTCCACTGTACCTTGATGCTGACATCTGCCATGGCCCGCACAAAACCCACAGCAGGACTGACGGTGAACTCAACAGGCAGAGTACTGCCATCATGAGCAGTACTGCCCTGCCAGTTGTTCCGACACAACTCACACACTTGCTGATCACTGGTCACACTGGGAGAGCCCATTCCGTCTCCCACAACGCGCAGGGAAAAGCTCATCGGAACAAAGGAAGTGTTAATGAGGGAACACATTTCTGTTTGTGAGAAACCTGCCAAAAAACATAAAAAAACATGAAAAGTTCAAACCAAAATATGTAACGCGAAGCATAATGAAGCTGCGAGTAATTGCATTTGTTTCGATAACCCGAGGGCTCATACAATTGCTAGAAAAAGACTGTACACGTGTAATTAAGCTACTGGTAAGCAATATATACGCACCACCCATAAAAAAGAGGTGTGAAAAAAATTATGTGCCAATAGGCAGTCCAAAAAATGGGGGGTTACAACCCCAGTGCCTCTCTCGTTCCTCTGTCTCTACTGTAAGGTGTCACATGTCGAGAATGTATTAAATTAAAAACATACTTTCAAGGGACCATATGATGGATTTTTTTTTTAATTGCTTGTATACAGATTGTTGCATGTCTGTGGAGTTCCAGCACACCTTTCACTGAAAATTAAATAAGTAAATCTTTGAAAAATGTGTCATCACTATTTGGCTGATTGACATAACCGCTTGACCACTTCAACTTCTCTGCCCAGAGTTGGCAGGGCTAGGATGAGCAGTGTGGCATTGAGGCTCTAACTAGCATTAGCTTCTGATAAGCGGCACATACTTGAATGCTCGGCGAAGTTGTCGAAATGCTAAGGGATTTTTCTGAATTAAAAAAAAAGTGTATGAGGCGCTGGTTCTACAAGTACATATTCTTTTAATTGTCTTTTTCAGGCACTTGCTTCTTTTCCACAGTCAGGGCTTCATCTGGAAGCCGTTTGCCTTGTTCACCCTCTTAGCTCCATCCCCAGTTGTCATGGTCATAAAAGCTTTAATCTGCAGTTAGAGGTCAATCCCATAAAAACAGTGAAGAGTTTTTCACAATAAATTGGGTGACGCCCTTCCACAGCCCCACGCAACCTGTACTTGCGTTGCACACACCGCTGCAAGAGGGTCAATTAATTGAAAATAGCACACAAGACAGCACCGCCCCCTCAAAACAGGCTGATTTCAGTAAGTCTCAAAACAGAACTTGAAAATTGCACCAAAATTCTTGATTCTTGATATATTTTGACAAGATCATGTCACAGATGTAACTTGATGTTATTATGACACTTGAAAAATGTTATGAGTGTCATTGTGGGGACAAAATGTTTCCTTCAACATGGAGTATCCTGTCAAGATAGACTAACCGTAGGCAACATCTCCAAAATTGAGTTCTGAAACACTGAAGTGAAACGTGGGCCCAATAACACAGCCTCTGAAACAGAAAACAAAAAATATAAACCATCAAATGATTTAAATATGTAAAAATAACAAAAAACAAAAAAAACTCATGTTTGAAAATCAGAGTTATTGTGCTGCAAAGGTGAAAAATCATACAAGGTACCTTAACTACAATATTGAAATCATTTTCATTATCAAAGTCATTGTGGCGTGTCACGGTGAGAGAGGTACCATATTGGCCCGAATATAAGACGGCCCTGATTATAAGACGACTCCCTCTTTTTCAAGAATCAAGTTTGAAAACACTTTTTGAACACCAAATTAATTTTTATACAGAAAATAATTAAAAAATCTTATACCAATATATTTGAGCGAAAAAGCATGTTATTTTGCCTCATTCAAATCTAAAGTGCAATCATATTCATAAATGAATGGCTTCTGGTTTTTGAAATTGGAATGTTTTTTTTGCTTCAATGATATCTGGCGCCATCTAGCATCGTGAATGGGTATAATGTCTAGACCCCGAATATAAGACGCCTACTTTTTCAGTCTTATTTCAATGCAAAAAACACCGTCTTATATTCGGGCCAATAAGGTATTACATTCTAACTTCACCTGAAGGTAAGAGTAAGTGGTTGAGGCTGCCCGGTGACAGTTAGCAGTAAGCCCTCAGAGAAAGTTCCCAAAATGTTACTGCGGAAGGTAATTTTAACCACATGAATAGCCCCGGAGCAAACAACGCCTTTTTTGGGAGTGAAGGAGAAAAATTGACCAAAAGTGGTTCTAGGGCTTGAGAGCTCAAAAGGGGCATCAATCAGCCCGTTGTTGGACAGCTGAACCTGCGGGAATCCAAAAAGGATAAGAACAATTACTTGCAATGTTTGCATTCACAAACTGGTTGATATTTTTCTTGTCGAGTCTTACCTCGTAAGAGACAGTGTGGCCTATGAATATGTTTTTCATTTCCATTAGGTTACAGTTGATCTGCATCGCAGGTCCCAAACCCTCACCCTTGACTATCAGAGGGATGCGAGATTTTTTGCCTAAAAGAACAGCGTAACAAGCATAAGGATGTTTATTCAGCACAAATGTCCCGAGGGAGTCGGAGTAAAACAAAGAATACGTGGGGTTTCTTTTTACAAAGATTCGTGTAAATGCTGGAGGATTTTCAATTATTTTTGTAGCTGCGTAAGAGTCGCTGCATATGTTTGCCAAATTGGCAAACCAGTATCCATCAAGCTGGGGAGCTCCCTGGGTACCACATATATGGGGTGGGGGTGGTGGTAGTGAGGGTTCATCTCCAAGTGCCAACTTCACGGCTCAGATGTGCTTCTGCCGTGTCGAGACTTTAGTGTACGACTAACGTGCCGCATTTAAAGGGAATGAAAGCACACCTTGATTGACCATGATTAAAGTCGGCTGTGATCACTCCCACAGTGGCGTAGCCCTACCTCTCGCAGTACCGCCAGCCTTGTGTTCGTCTATGAAATTACTGGCATTGTGTGGAACCCGCTTTCACTTATAAATACACGAAGTGCTGGGCAGGACTTAATGCCCGTCACAAAAAAATAGAGCCAGTTCAGTCAAATTAGAAAAGGTATCCTTATATGTATGGTTACTGTAAAGTATATACAGTCAAACCTCGGTTTTCGAACGTCTCGGTTCTCGACCAATTCGGTTTTCGACCAAATATTTCGAGTTTTTTTATGCCTCGGATGACGAACAAATTTCGGTTCTCGAACAAACTGAGCGCACTTGAATGCACCATTTGACTCCTCTCGCCTTCCTTACACGAGGAAGTGACGCTTCCTCGGGCAGACGAGGAAGTGACGCTTCGTCGTGGTGCTTTCCATTGTGAGCAGATGTGTTCAATAAACATTTTTATTTTAAAAAGAGAATGGTTTCAGTTTTGGAAAAATTTCGGTTTTCGAATAGCCTTCTGGAACGGATTATGGACGAAAACCGAGGTTTGACTGTATAATGTCTAATATGATTTTGCATACCCATGTGGAGCAGACCTGTATTCCATTCATTCATTCATTCATTTTCCGAACCGCTTCATCCTCACTAGGGTCGCGGGGGGTGCTGGAGCCTATCCCAGCAGTCTCCGGGCAGTAGGCGGGGGACACCCTGGTATCGCAGGGCACACAGAGACGAACAACCATCCACGCTCACACTCACACCTAGGGACAATTTAGAGTGCCCAACGAATGCATGGAATGTGGGAGGAAACCGGAGCACCCGGAGAAAACCCCGCAAGCCCGGGAGAACATGCAAACTCCACACAGGGAGGCCGGAGCTGGGATCGAACCCGGTACCTCTGCACTGTGAAACCGACGTGCTAACCACTGGGCTACCGGGCCGCCACCTGTATTCCAATCTCCCATAATTGTCAACATTCCACGTTAAACCAGTAGTCCGATAAAGATGAGCTGCGATTTAATCGGTAAGTTTGATTCAACTCAATAAATTGTGAATTCCAGGCAAGAACTTACCTGTGACATCACAATATATGGTTTCTTGGTATAGTTTGGCTTCATCGGGTTTGAAGACAACAGTGAAACGGGCCGTGGTATTCGGCCATATTTCTCCCAACTGTGCCATGTTAAAGAAATGGGAAAAGGGCATTTTAGAGTCAAGGCAAAACAGGCAGACACGGTGTGAAATTTCTTTCATGACGACTTAAGATACTGAAAAAGACCAAGGCTGAGGTTCCTTTCGAAGTAAACCCAAAAACAGCCACCTTGACATTCAGAAATCTGATTTACAAACAACAGCTATATCTTTTTGGATGCGATCATTTTCTTGTGCATTGATGGTTTTAAAAATTCATTTCCACATCATTAAAAAAATGCATCACAATGTATTTTCGAATCTCAGATTATCAAAAGCAATGGGTTCATAACAACAAAAATTAATTGTAGTAAGTGGATGTAGAAAAGGAAGTCACAAACACACTGCTGGTTCTACTGTTATGCATCCTCTTGAGAGAGTGAGGCGGCCCGGTCGATGATCGGCTGTAGGGTCGGACTGGCAAGGAACAAGCAAATGTGAAGCCACATTCTGCTGCAACTCGAGCACTGCGCAATCCCTAGAGTCAAAGGACAAGGAAAAGGCAATACAAAGAGTAACAACAGGCAACAGAGCGAGTGTTTGCCTGAAAAGTAACAGCCTTCTTGTAAACTAGCATAACTGTAAAGATATGCTTCCTGGATTCAACCACATTCGTTGTTGTGATTGCACATTTTATCTTTTTTTTCTTTGTTGTTGTTTTTTTGGGGGGGGGGGTTTAAATACAATTGCAGGAAAGGCAGACACAATATATACTCACTGGATCTCTTCTGATTGGCTTGACCATGTTGTCCAGCAGTATTTAAGAGTGGTATCACTATTATTGCTGAGTGACACCGTATGTGTGTTGGACAAAGATATGTAGGTCTTTTCCAAAGTAAGGTGTTCAGGGATAAGATTTAGTTTCAGCTCCACACAGGAACCATGGAGGCTGATATGTACATCTTCACCTGAGCAGAAGAAAAGGAGTGAGGGGGGGCTGTAAATTGTTTATTTAATTATGTATTCACTTTGCTATGTCTCCTTCTAAGTATCCCATATCACATATCCCAAAACAACCACCGAAAAATGAGGTAAACGCCAGAAGTGGCAACACAACAATTGACAATGACAACACACAAGTAAACAAACCTAACAAATTAAACTTTACGCATGGCTTTTTGGTCTCACTTTTGCCACCATAGGATAAAAAATATAAGTGCATAACCTTAACATTACTCTGCTGAGTTGTAATCATATTTTGAAGGCACATTACAGTTCAAATAAAGTATTTAGGCGAGTGAGATTTTCTTTTTCCCCACAAGCACATGGATGTGCAATATATGTCGACTTGAATTCACACAAAAAAAAAAAAAGCCAGAAAATCCTATCTAGCTTACATGATTAAATATGATTTATTGTACCAGTATCGCCCTGCGATTGGCTGGCAACCAATTCAGGGTGTCCCCCGCCTACTGCCCGAAGACTGCTGGGATAGGCTCCAGCACCCCCCGCGACCCTAGTGAGGATCAAGCGGTTCGGAAAATGGATGGATGGATGTACCAGTATCATAGTGTAGCAACAGATCCTGACGGTGGTCTCCTGTAGTCATCGGATTGAAAGCCACGGTGACTTGCATGCTCTCGCCAATATCAAGAGTTCCAGAGAAAGGAGTTACCGAAAAGGGACTGAAATAGAAATACCACACGGTCACAGAGTGGCTAAGTTTTGCATTACCTGACAACCTGTTGGCACTTCGACTTATCTAGAGGTGTGCATGGGCAGAAAGGTAAACCCACAGCAAAATTAGGGTTTCTCTCCGTAATTTCAGTTAACAAAATCATTTTTAGGCAAACCGTCAACGTACATCATGCCGTGTGAGCTCTGCAATGGGTGCAATTGGTGCAGTGATATAGAACCACAACTACGTTTAAATAATGTGAAAAAAGTACAAATGAATTTCAATATCCTATATTAATTTAGAAATAAATTGAAATATTTTTACGAAGAGGCACATTTTGCATCGTTCTCATAAAACATGCTTGCCCTTTACAATTTTCAGGGTCTTTTTAGGCTTGCTGAAATCAACCTGAAGGGGTGGTGCTATATCACATGGATGAGCCACTGCCTGCCTCCTATGGGATGTGCAATTCAAGTATAGCTCGGTATAATCATGACAGCTGGGGGAAGCTCCGGAATGGGATGAGATGAGTGGCTACTTAGCCAAAAAAGGGAAAGTGGCATCCTGCAGCCTGAAGAAAAATGCCATTGCAATTCCAATTCAGCTTCAGGCTGCTAAATTGAGTTTACAGCTATGAATAGAAATGCTTAAACTCTTTTTTTTTTTTTTTTTTTTTACACATCACATTTTAGGTGTGCATTTTACAATTTGATTTTCAATTCGGTAGTCACCTCTGTGTCTGTAATTTGAAGATGGCTATGCGGTCTCCAAGGTTGCGTACAAGCTGAGTCCTCTGTGTGGAGGCTTTCACAAGGCAGTCGGGCAAATGTAACTCATCGCGGAAGTTCAAACTGGCTCTTGGGCCAATGGCGCGGATCGGCACCTCAAAGTGCTCCCGCTCTGTCACAAAAAACAGAGTATGGTGGTAGTCCTGTCAAGAAAAGTGAAGCACCGGTTGTTAGAAACTAACAATGATGTGTCAGGTGAGGTTATTAGAAAAGAATCTGTCATGATTGTTTCTGCTTACTTTGCTCTACTTCCCAAATTTGCACTGGTCAAGTCAAACATTCACATAAGATGACATTTTATCTTCTTGACTTTGGCCACTTGATCATGGTAAAATGCACATACAGTACTGGCTGATTTCTGGTCTGCTACCAGTGCATATTATCATGTGAAATTATATTGGAATGACATGAGTCTGCTGAGGTCCACAAATTATTTGTTGATTATGAAGGTGAACAATATACAGTACAGGTATGTGTGATCAAAATGAGTGGTTCATTGAAAGAAATACAGTAATTGGAAATATAGTCATGTAACAGACAAATCCTTCACGTGGTGTATTTGAAGCAAAGTACAGGTACTGTATATTAACTGTATCTTCGTGAAAGTGAAGGTACCTTGTTCTCCTGTGGAGTAAAGCAGACTGTGAAGCCCACCGACAGTCCTGCCGCGACTTTAGTGTTTGCCTCCTTTGGACCTTCAACGTGGAAATAAGCGGACTCCTGATGCTCCAGCTTGACATGTCGTGATAGCTTGACGAGAAGCAAGCACAAATTGCCAAAAGCATGATGAAAATTCTCAAATCAACAGAGCATCAAACGCACAGTTGGAAACATTCAAGTATGTTTTATACTTTTTTTTTTCTTACATGCCAAAACAAACAAACACAGACAACTAGTATGTTTGCTTTTGTGGTGCTTTGGTCCGACGAAATGCTAAATCCACACCTTATCATTGTTGAACAGCTGCAGAGGTAGCTTGTAAGACTGTGCAGGAGTGAAGTTCTGGAAAACTAACACAGGAGGGTGGGGCTGAAAAAGTGACTGATCCACATCCACCAGGGGAATCTGCAAAAACACAAGTTTGTTTAAAAAAAAAAAAAAAAAATGGGATCACCCACACAATGACACACAATCTTTTTTTTTTTAAGTTGGTTCATTAACAAGCCATGAAGGTCAGAATAGTTCATTACAGTATTACATTTTGATGGGCCGTCGTGCTTGGGTCAAGTAGTTCCAGGAATCGAGGGGGGTGCATTTCATTGACCACTGTAGTAAGGCGCGGTTTTCGAGACTGCAACATCTTCTGCGTGTCAACATCAGGCGGCACCTGCAGTGGAAGCACATACAGTATTAAGATAATAGCAATGACACTGTGACTTATTTAGGTCAATGAAGAAAAAACAAACTTTTAAAGTATAAATATCACAATAACTTTTGCTATTGTTATATGTCTATCAAACTGCTTTAGTAAGGGGAATACAGGATGTTAAATGCCATCTTAACAAATATGCGTCCAGCCTCAATATTACTCTGAGTCGTTTCACAGAAACTGTCCCATATCCCGATGCAGTATAAAGTACGTGTTCTTTGGATTAAGTAACTCAAGAAGTCTCTCGTCACAGCCAAACAAACTACAGTGTTCATTGTGAAATAAAACAAGAAATTACACAAAGTTTAAGAAGAAGAAAGTAAAAGAATGCAATTCTCACCCAACTCGAAAATCCAGGCGAGGTGATCAGCGTTCGTCGGTTATGTTTTTGTTACCATGGCGACGGATCCGAAGCTCATTTTGAAGACGTCACGAAAACAGGCACGAATAAAAGAAGTCTCGTGATCAGTGTGAATGTTTCTGTTCATAAAGCGGCAACTTAATGATGTCATCTCGCTATAGCGACATTAAAAAAAAGGAATACCTCGCAAAGAACTCAGAAGAGAAGCATATATTGATGAATTGAAAAAGGTTGTAACAAAACACATTAACCTAATTTGGGTGATTTGATTGGCAGGGAAAGGCACTTTAGTTGTTACTGTTCGAAATTAATAATGTTCGGTGTTTTGTAGAAATAATGATCAACAATTTCAGTAGAGCTTAGCCCTGAAGTACATAATGCACTTTCTTCAGGGCATCCATGCCTCCGCATGTCACTTTCACATGAACGCACTTCAATCATGAACAAATGTTGTCCAAAAACACACATTAAGTGAGGCTCATCTTCTAACGTTGCAACTCCTGCTGCAGTGTGCATCGGTCACGTAATTTTTGTTAAATATCACGTAAAGCGTCGCGATGTTGTTTTAAAAACTGTAATGGCGAAATGTCAGAAAACCGGCCAGGATAGACTACCGATGCATGAACGAACTAGTAATGGCAATAAACGGAGCGGCAGTGTTTATGAGAAAAGCCAGCTGAAAAGTTCTGTCATTCCTCTTCCGGTTGAGTTAATTGCTGATTGTACACATTCGCGAGTACTATGAAATGTTTATGCCCGGATACATACAGATGTAAAAGGTATCACTGAAAAGCCCTAATGTCATTTTAGACCGTGTTGAAGACACAGTGTCGTCGAATTTACTGTGATTGTATGAAAGCGGAGATAAGCGATTTCAAAAATGGTGGATGGTTGATGGATGAAAGCCTCCACTAGGGGGCAACAATGCACCGTGAGTAGATAAGCGTTTAAAAGGGAAATCCCCGATCCATCCTCTCATCCTCCATTTTCTTTGTACACCCTAGACTCAAATCGCCAGGCACATATTGTACTGTACATTTCACACGCCCGTTCACAATGGCATTCAACCCATACATAAGTCTGTGTTAATTGTGGAATGTGTGAAGAAACTCCAGATTCAAACCCATTGACCAGAGGTCACAAAGTTATTCCGCCTTGCCCTCAATGTGCCAGCTACATGTAAAAAGATCATGCCATTAGAAAAGATTAGATTTTTCCATTAGATTAAATCAGATAGATGGATAGATAGATAGATAGATAGATAGATAGATAGATAGATAGATAGATAGATAGATAGATAGATAGATAGATAGATAGATAGATAGATAGATGGACAGAGAAGAAAAATAGACTTATTTTAAGATGTTACCTGCAATGGCAGTGAATATAAAATGCCATGTTAATGATTCAAATAAATCAGTATGCATTAAACATGCAGCAAACCTGTTAATAGAATTATGAATGCACAAAGATATTACACATTTGAATAATATTCATTGCACATGTGAAAAATGTATCTGCTATTGCAGTGTCCAGGTGGATCCCCTTCATACCCAGTGCATGCAATATAAATGAATGGCGAATGGTATCAAAGATGGTCTGAAGCGTTGTTTCCGGCACTGAAGCTGAATAAGTCTGTTTGAGAAAGAGCTCCTTTACTTGTCATAGGGAGAATTTCAATGATTATTCAAGAAGAGAAGTTTGCTCAATGATCTCTGGTCCCTCACTGACTCAAATGTGTCCCTCTTGAGTCCTACAGTGTCCCCAGCCTTCTTGATGAGTTTATTGATCAATTTTTCATCCCTGGCACTGATACTGCTCCCGCAGCAGACAACAGCAAGTAGATTGCACTTGCTGCCGCAAATTGGTTTAAAGTGTCTAACATCTTGCTGGTTGTAAACAGCATTCATGCATCAGCACCAGCATCCACTTGACCCCCACAGTGTCTCCACTCTCATCCAGATGTGAGTGAGGACGATGCATTAGGTAGGTGACAGCATCATCCACGCCAACATGGGGCTGGTTTCCAAATTGCACAGAGTCCAGAGCAGGTTTTACCTATGGTAGTAAATGGGCCACCATCAGTCTCTGAGACTGGGAGACTTGAAGTTCATAGAACAAGATGTACGTACATGAAAGTAACACACTTAGAGTAAAAGTAATAGAACAACAACAATAAAATCTCACCAAAAATGAAATCAGGCTATGGAATATTCATTCATTTTTCATCCATTTTCCGATCCAGTTAATCTTCACAAGGGTCGCAGGGGGTGCTGGAGCCTATCCCAGCCGTTTCGGGCAGTAGGCAGGGGTCACCCTGAACCGGTTCCCAGCTAATCGCAGGGCACACACAGACGAACAACCATCCACGCTCACACTCATACCTAGGGACAATTTGGAGTGTTCAATCAGCATGCCATGCATGTTTCTGGAATGTGGGAGGAAACCGAAGTACCCGGAGAAAACCCACATAGGCCCGGGCGGAACATGCAAACTCCACACAGGGAGGCCGGAGCCGGAATCAAACCCTGCACCTCTGCACTGTGAGGTGGACGTGCTAACCACTGGCCCACCGGGTCGCAGAAGGGGCAAGTCGTCATTCCAATTTTTGACAATGATTTTGTTAAGAGTAGTGGGAACCATCAAGTGTTGATGAAAAGTTCGAAGGGCATTGTGTCATAATGTGCATACATTGTATGTGTACTTGAAACATTCATAAATTTGGTACATGAGGTGCTTACAGCCTAAGATGAAAGAGTAGAGTTTGATGTAGAAGGCTCAAAAAGATGTCAATTTCAACATGGGTTGCCTTGTTAAATTCGCCATAAATCAAGAAGCCTTTGAATCAAAATTTGGATTTGTCATTTGTACCATTTGTTTGTGTGTCCAAACGTTTGACTATTACTATAATCATATAAAAAAATTGCAAACCACGAAGTCAAGTCAAATATGTATTTGCGTTTGTGTTTCCACTTTGGTGTTTATGAGGGTCAGCCGTTATGGTTCTTAGAATGTTCCTGCCATTCTGAATATATCGTCTCTCAGCTGAGACAGTTTATTCCTCAAATATCTTGGGCAGTGCATGTTCCTTGTGATTTTAGTGACCTTGGACAAAAGTGAAATCCCAAAATAAATGAATTCATTATGGATATTATCTGCAACTTTAGAAAATATTCTAAACCCAATCAGCTTCCCAATTGTAAGATATAGTCCAAAGTCTATGTGGCATGCCATCTGCATGAGCTCAGGAATACTACAACTCAGATTGAAGTAAGCAAACAAGATGCATTGCAAGATGCATTTAATGATCATCTGGAAACATTTAAATAAAATACACTGGAAATCATGACATGTGACAAAAGGTTAAACATTTCCCACTTTTAGAACGGTGTCAGGCACTGTCCTGTATGTTAGCTGCTGCAGGTTGTCAGAGAAAGTTCCCAAGATGTTTCTGTAGATTAGAAGGTGACTTTTACAGTCGGGCAGGCCCCAGAGGAAATAATGTCTTTCTTGAGAGTGAAGTGGAAAAGTCAACCAAAAGTGGTTGTTGCAAGGTCTGGATAGTCCGAAAAGGATAGAAATCAGCCTGAATTTGGACAGCCGTACCAGCAGCAAACCTGTTTGAAATCTATTTTCTTGCAGTGGTTGCATATAAGAACAACCTTACCTCTTAACAGGCTATAACAAGTACCGTAATTTCCGGACTATAAGCCGCGACTTTTGTCACACGCTTTCAACTCTGCGGCTTATTTAATGAAGCGGCCTATATAAAGACTTTTTTAACGGCCGCCTGTGTACCGTCTTTCTTTGTAAATATCTCATGTAACAATATGGGCACCTTATAGACTTATAGACAGGTGCGGCTTATGTGTGTGCAAAATGTTTTTATCCTTTAAAAATGTAGTGGTGCGGCTTATAATCAGGTGCAGTCTATAGTCCAGAAATTATGGTACATGTTTCCATATTTATCAGGTTACAGTACAGCTCCACCTCAAGAAGGTATTAATACAAATCAGGTGAGATAAATTCGGATTTTATAGGACACTTTCTCTTCCATGATTGGTGGGCAGAAATCAAAGCACGGTTCCTGTGCTTTGGATTTGGCTCCCACCAGCATTCCCAAAACCAAGCATATTCAATAGCCATGAGACAGAAAAGACCAGACAAATGTATAAAAATATGTATCATGTAATTGTTGTTGTTGTTTATTTGAATTTTTTTCAACATTTTGTTATTGGGGTACCGTATTTTCCGGATTATAAATCGCTCCTGAGTATAGGTCGCACAACCATAAAATGCATAATAAAGAAGAAAAAAACATATATAAATCGCACTGGAGTATAAATCGGATTTTGGGGGGGGGGGGGAATTTATTTGATAAAATCCAACACTGAGAACATACATGCCATCTTGAAAGGCAATTTAAAATAAAAATAAAATAGAAAACAACACGCTGAATAAGTGTATGATATGCTAATGTTACATTACGCATTAACGACGAACTGAGAATGTGCCTGGTATGTTCAAGTAACATATTAAGAGTTATTCAGATAACTATAGCATAAAGAACATGCTAAATGTTCATCAAACCATCAATATCCGTCCAAATCACTAAATCCAATGAAATCTTCATCCTCTGTGTCACTTTAAAACAACTCCACCAACTCCGGAGGTAGAAGATGCAACGCTTCCTCTTCTACGTCGCTTGCGTCAGACTCATCGTGGTTTTATCAATACAGGTCCGGAGGGGCCTCTTGGGGTTTAATGTGAAAATAACATGTGAAATGATACAATAATGTGTTAATAATTTCACCCATAAATCGCTCCAGAATATAAATCTCACCCCCAGCCAAACTATGAAAAAAATTGTGACTTGTAGTTCGGAAAATACGGTAGTTGTTAGCGGATGAAATGTATTCCCTCCTAAGCCTAGCGTTGTTTTACCATGAAGCAAGTGATGTGATAGGGGGATAGCAGTAGCTCGTAACCAGACATTTTGGAGACCGTTTGCAAGGTTTCTTATGCAGCCCAATGACAAACACTGGAGGACAAATGATGCTGAAGCATCATGTGTTCAACCATATTTCTTCCAATTAAGCCTTTAATACCCCCTAATACCAGAACGGGGGGGGGGTCCATATTCTTTGACTACTAAGCACTTCCCGCAAATGCCCTTGTAAGTTTAGAATGTGGGTGACACACACATGGTTCCTCTCCTCCCCGTTCCTTTCCTACCTGTTTAGTGTAGTTTGACTCCTGTCCCCCTTTGGACTGGAACCTGTCAGAAAAGCTGCTTGGGGAATTGAGGTTTCAGCCCAGGTTAGACTTCTTGACTGTCCTTGAGGAAAAATAATGGTCCTCTGGGGTCAACGTTTTGACGATGAGATACCTGGATTGTAAAATATAGTTAAATCTGAAAACAAGGATGATCATAAGCCTGTATACACCAGCAGGGAATAACGCATCTCAAGGGACAATTTTCATCCAGCACCCACTTTTGGTCTTGGCATAGAAAGTGAATGCCCGGTAGTAAAGCATATCGTCCTGTTTTCTGCGTTATGGATACAAGAATCAATTTAATACAGTTTTCTTTATCGTTGAGACTGAATGTTTTTAAGAGCTCTAGAAAAGCAGTTTGAGAATAACTGTAGACGAGGAAGTCACTGACAGGCTGGTTCCACTGTTTTGCATCGTTATGAGAGAAAACAGACTGTGGGGTCGGACTGTCAACGAACAAGCGAATGCTTATCCTCGTCAGTCTGCTGCTTGAGCACTGTCTCGTGAGGGAACGAGGGTGGGGAGGGGAAGACAAAACCTGGTGTGAAGACAGCGTGTTCGGAGGAAAATAGACATAAAAACAAAGCAGTGCCAATGGAATTACATGTGACATGTGCTTTTTATAGTAACACTGCAAAGATTTGATTCATGTACGGATCAACTGTGGATAAGGCTTTGTACCTATGAAGACCATTTTGAAATTGCGGAATCACACAGTATTTAGTGTACATACATCTATACTGGACGATTCACAACCACGGCTGTGAAAGTCTGGCATTTCAGAATGTTTGTTCCTCTTATAGAATGAAATGTCGTACGTCGTCCTTCGATGGGTTTTTCGGCATTGACCAATTAGGCCGAGAAACTGGACGTGGCGCTTACAATCGCAATGTGGTCTGCAGCATTGAAAAAGGGACTTGAACATAAAAGGTGAAATATTGAAAAAGTATACGTAGCATTTGAACTCATGCTACGTTTGCTAACTGCAAAGCTAGTAGCTGATTCGCAAATGAAATCCTTATACCACCATCTCCCCATGATCTAGAACTGGGTCTATAGTCCCTTTTTAAATTACTTTCCAAAATATTGATTAATTGATTTATTTATATATATATATATATATATATATATATATATATATATATATATATATATATATATATATATATATATACACATGCACATGCACATGCGCATGTTCTTTTGAGGGAGTCTGGTAAAAGACCAATAAAATAGTCAGGTCTAGGAGCGATAAAAATATGGAAAAAGAAAGCTTCTTCTGGTCTGCTTGGAGCATTCAGGCATGCTTCACTGTCGCATTTGTTTGATATGTATGTTATTCAGCTGTTTCAGTGATTGATGTGATATGACTGCTTCAAGTCAGATTCAAATCTATCAGCAGAGAAAGGTTTCATGTTTGGTCTTTCTGTTTTAAAGGCAGAATATTGGCGTGCCCAGTGCAAGTCTCACGCAAAGCACAGTCTACATATGTGCATGGGTGGAGTTTCATTTCTTTTGGTATCTCTGTAGATGCGCACAGGTACAATTGGGTGGTTTGCAACCTATTGAAGCGGATCTTCTCATTCCCTTTGACCACAGCACGTGAGAAGTAGACGGTCTTTGACATGGCTGATGCAGAAAAAGTCTCATTGGAGTCCATGCAAGAGATTGAAGAATGAAAAGAACTGCAAGCAAACTTCCACGGGAGGACGATGCAAAATTGACAGATCACAGATCACTGCTGTGAAGTGCGTATTTGGAGACCATGCACCTTTCAACCCGTGTGTTCATGTCCATGACCCCCCCCCCCCCATAGCTGTGTCGTGACCCTGCGAGAGGTGATTCATAATAAAAGATATAAATAAATGCATAACCCAGAGTGAAAACACTATTATCATTGATAGCGGCACGATTCCATTGAGTGGGGGAAGTTATTTGCGTTTGCCTGAGAAACAGACTACATTTGCTGGAAATACTGTATCCCCTCATTCCGAGGATGAGACAAAGGAAAACAAAGCAGACAGAGGACAACCGAAGGAAGGAAATGAAGGAGAAAGAGATTGAAAATGGCAGTGAGAAAAAGCAATTATCTCTCGGAATTCAGATGCTATGACAGCAGGTGACAGGCAGGAAAAGCTGCAGCTTATTTCTACGCTTTCATCATCACCCCCCCCCCCCCCCACACACACACACAACACATGGTCTGCAACCCTCTCCCATAATTTCTCAACTTCTCTAAGCCCTCCGCTACCTTTGATTACAACTCATACGGCAAAGTTTCAATATGAATGTGTGTCCTCTTGAGTGCAAGCACATACATTTGATTTTGAGTGGTAATGCTCGCTAATGTGCAGCAACGTTGAAATGGGGATTTTTGTTCCTTCAAAGAGGCCGCTGTAGTGCAGTCCTCACAGTGCTGTAACTCTGTCAGAGCCAATCCCTCGGCATTCCCTAAGAGCTGCCTGTCAGTGCATTAGGATCAACAGCATGAGAGTGAGAGTATAAGCAAAATGGAGATGTCCTGGTGCAGGAATGAGGGGAGTATCTGAACATTTTGGGAGGGGAAAGATGAAGGATCGAGGTCTCATGCTGAATTGGAAAACAAATTGTTATATTCCAACCACGCTCATTTTTAACTGAAAAGAGGAGAACAATGCTCAGCATGCACCTCTGCTACCTAAAATGTCAACAGCTGCACACTGAGGAGTCTAGACCTCTTCAGGCATACTGAACTGAAACATACATGAGACCGCTGGAGGCCGGGAAAGGTGTTAAATTAAAAATGATTGTGTCTTAACGGGTTGTAAGTGAAGGTGTGGACCACATCCGGCCTCCTCCTTATAAAAGCTTCATGATGTAGAAGTCTGAAAATGTCGCCTCTACTTCAGAAAACCTGTCCGCTAATAGCTACCGAGCACTTCTGTGCCTCTAAATCAAGGCAAATGCTAATCCGGTACACACAAACGCAATCGTTCAGCGGCACATTTGCATATATATTTGAATATTCCCGAAAATGTACTTATCTTTTAAATTCACAACGATCAAACAGTATCAAAATTTTTTCCACAAATTTTATTCTTCCACAAATAATAAAGTTGATAAATGGAATGAGCTAGCTAAAAAAAAACTTCCCTTTCCTCTGTAGTTACTGTAAAAGGTGATTTTGCTGCCATATAGTGTCAAAAATGATTGTCATGTCAGCATGGTAATGTATTCTCCTATTCTCTCTCTGCCTCTCTCTCTCTCACACACACACACACACACACACACACACACACACACACACACACACACACACACACACAAGCAGATTTTTCTTTCCCACATGGGGTGCTGATATGCTCTATTTGCTAAACACTGTGGGATTTTTGAACTCATTTGACTGTTCGGTGGTTGCCGGAACTGCTGAATTAGCTCATGAGAAGACTTTGATGTGGAGGGCTCGGATAGAAAGATTAAGGCTGATTTGATACTGATTGAACCTTTCCATCGATTTACTACCAGCTCATCATGTTTTCTTGGGTGAAAACTTAAAATCACCTGTCGCTTCAAGAGCATCCCTACCTCGATGTTGCTTCCAGCCGAGTTCATCCCCATGAATCCATTTACTGAGGAGAGCAGTGATCTGTTTACTATCTGATAAAGTGGGAATATATTTGGGAAGCCATTCCTTTACTCTTGCTTATCTTTATGGAAATACTTCAATTGCTCTTAATGTCAATGCCTTCAAAACAGTTGTTCTAAGTTTCTAAAACACTAAACATGAACCCACTGATTGAATCTCTCACTCTTTTCACAAAACCATAAGCACTTTTCACCTGTTCAAACTCAATTTGTCAACGCATTTTCATTGTGATGCACCTTTGCTGCGTAATGGTGAGCATTGCTGACAAAAGTCAAACACAACTACAGCACAAAAGTGTCACAGATTGAAAGCAACAACTCAAAGTTGATGAACGCTTGTGGCTTATGATTTTAGGCAACCAGGGTCGCCCCTGCCTGAATGAAGATCGGCACTGTGCGAAGGTGCCAATTGCCCGTGGGGGAAGCCATTTTGTGCGCAGGGATGTATTGGCAGCTTAGAACGCTCTGACAAGCACTTCCCGCAACGTCCAAAACTGTGCACACCATGTCAATCAAATATTTTTGTATTCACAATTTAGAGAAAAAGAGATCAGCTTATGAGAAATGTGGCCTGCTATCATCTGCGATGTGACCTCATGCTCGGCTTTATGCTCTCAGCATTTTTATGATCGCTCAGCAACTGAAAAAAATGATACTCCATCACCGATTTGATCACGCGATTGACCAATGTATCAATTCAAACAATTTGTATATTTACTCTATGGCCCACTCCCGCCACAGCAAAAACGCATTGGATAAATGAATAACTTCACCGTTTCAGGGACAGTGGTTACAACAGTGGACAGTTTACCATGTTACCAGGTTACAGGGTGCATGAAAGGGTTGAAACCCCCAAATTCTTCAAAAGAATTGCAGATAAAAATGAAATATAACATGTCATGTTTACATGTTCACAACATCTCCTTCTCTGACATAAAAAAAAAAAATCATGAACATCGGTGGCATTAAGGTTTTGCTAAATCTATTGCTGTTGTGGTTCAACAGTGGTAAACAAGTTTATAAATTTACCAGCGATGCCAAGTAGCCGACACCTGCTCCCTTGTGGTTAGTATTGAAAGCTGACTGTGTTGTACAAGTCCTGGTGCCCATAGACCGCAATGATTATTACAGGAAGCTCATGTAACTTGCACTGAGCGATTAAAGCTATTCTGAATGAAATATGTTTTTTAAAATATTAACATAATGGTTTTCTGACTTTTTACCAGTTAAAAAAAAACTACACAAATGAAATTTGTGATTGGATGGTTGAGGATGCATTTCATCCATCCATCCATTTTATATCCTCACAAGGGTCGCGGGCGTGCTTTGAGCCAATCCCACCCGTCTTCAGGGAGAAGGCGAGGTACACTCTGAACTGGTTGCCAACCAATCGCAGGGCACACATAGTTGAACAACCGTTTGCGCTCACACTCACACCTCGGAACAATGTAACATGTTCCATTAACCTGCCATATATGTTCTTGGAATGTGGGAGGAAACTGGACTAGCCGGAGAAAACCCACAAACACACAAGAGGAGGACATGCACACTCCACACAGAAGGGGTGGAGCCATATTGAACCTCGCACCTCTGCGGTGTAAAGCCGATGTGCTAACCAATCGATCACCGCCTTGATATTATAATCTTATAATTGACTTGAACTATGGATCAATTGTAACAATTCACTCCATGGATTTGAGATTAAGTCATGTATTTTCTGTTTGTGATGCTCGGGCATTTTCTATGTCATTTAATACCACACTTAAAGTTAGTTTGCGTCACATTTTTGAACACCATTTGTCAAAAGAGCTCAAAATTAGAGAAACAAATGTCAAAAATGTTACCTTTTGTCTGAGACCTCCCGACTGTTTTACTTTTACTTAAATAAAGGCGATGAATCATCACATCTTCTTGTATCATATTCAGTGCATTGCTTTGCACAATCTGTACTTATACTTAATGAGAACAGAGTGTGCGTTATTTTGCCACCCCTGCGCTTCAGTGAGCCGTCCAGTCCAGCAGAAAATTGGATCTCACCTTCGGCCCCGTGGGAGTGTTTTTCCCCGCCCCTTTCCCCGTGCCGATGGCGTCACAACGTCCACCGTCCGCCTTTTATTTACTCCGCTTAGAGGTCTGGAGGTGAAACTCGGCGTTACTGTTAAAAAAAAAACCGACCCAAACTGCATCTCGTCCAACTATTCGTCCCGCACAACAGGAGAATATGGCGTCGCCGTCGTCTTCCCTCTCCGTGTCGTGCAGGTAGGAGACGTGAGTTGCGTAAATAATTGTTAGGTGCACTTTAGTCAACCAATCAATTGATCACATCAACTTCTAATAACTGATTGCATCTCCAACACATGATGCAAATCTTGAGCTTTTCAGGTTCATGCTATTTTTATGCACGGCTAAAATTTTTCGTCAAGGCAACCATTCCGGAACAACAGGGCACCGACCTTGTCCCAACAGGCAGTAAAACAAAGCGAATTACTCGCAAATGATGTCGTTTCATGTATTTAAACAGGTTAAACTTGACTTTCCACTGATATCTTCATATATTGGCCGACCCGTGCCTCAGAGGCTGATCTGTGAAAGCCGGGATCACTGGCAGCACCACGGAGAGTTCCAGGGCCGCCCCCAGCTCTGACGTCACAACACTTCCGTTTGTTTGTTTTAAACTATGAAACACCTAAGGCGGTGTTTCCCTGTTTCTACAGTGGAAAATTGATGAAAGAGGATGTATGAAAATCATTATATTTATATAACAATAATACAATTTATGTTTTTTTCCCCAATCTGAGTAGCAGGGTTGCATTGATTTAAGATTAAGTGCCATTTCAACTGAACACATTGAAAATCCATCCATCCATTTTCCGATCCGCTTTATCCTCACAAGAGTCGCGGGGGGTGCTGGAGTCCATCCCAGCTGTCTTCGGGCAGTAGGCGGAGGACACCCTTAACCGGTTGCCAACCAATTTGCAGGGCACACAGAGACGAACAACCATCCGCTCTCACACCTAGGATCAATTTAGAGTGTTCAATCAGCCTGCCATGCATGTTTTTGGAATGTGGGAGGAAACTGGAGTACTCGGAGAAAACCCACGCAGGCCTGGGGAAAACATGCAAACTCCACACAGGGAGGCCCGAGATGGGATTGAACCCGGTACCTCTGCACTGTGAGGTCGACGCACTAACCACTGGCCCACCGGCCCACCGGTATGATTGAAAATCATAAATGAAAAAAAAAATTCTGATGGCATCATTTATGCTGTATCATGTATTTTTCCCCCTCTGGATAACCCTGTGTGAAGTCAGGGCTTGTTTAATTCAACACAAAGCTGATATACCTACAGGTATTGAAACACACTCTCACGCACACACACGTGCGTGCGCACGTGGCACACGCATGCACACGCACACACATTCCAATATCATTTCTGGACCAGCTTGATTAAATGTGATAATTTCACAGAAATAAATAACCAATGTGGTGTTCATCATCATGAATCGTGATGTATACTGTGTGATGTCTTGGAAATAAATAACTTTTGTTATAGTCCCATATAGCCTATGGGTGATGAGCCAAAAAGTTAAGGTAACCTTGGCCAACAAAATATTTCCTTGTCCTCTGAGAAAACAGTGCAGAAGAAGAATCTTGCATTTCAAGTGCTTTTTGACGTGTCTTGTTTTTGGTTACCCGAGTTGGCTCAGCTTCTGTTTGACTGTGTAACTGCTGATGAATAATTTCTAGAGCAAACGAGCAAAGCATCTCATGTCTAGGTGGCTCAAGGTTAATAATCTCTGTTTGATGAATGATTGACCCGCTGGCAAATTGACCACTACAAGAGAAATTACACACATGTAAGGACACACTGATGATGCAGTTTAGAATTTACAGCAAATGATGAGCATAGCTACTTACATTAGTTCCTGGAGTTTATGAATCACCGAAAGGAAATGCTGACATTTAAAATGAATGCAGCTGTCGTCATTCGATGTAGAAGAGTGTGTACAATGCCGCCATTAACACCTCGGTTAAATGTGAAGGGCAACCTTTGCAAACGACGGCCTCTTTTATCATTCCTATGGGTCGCAAAAGATACTTAAAATGAAATGGAAAATGTCTTCAAACCATCCAACTCTCTTTCTCAGGCAACGCAAAGGCCCTCTTGGAAACGCTGTTGTTATCAGCATTTTTCATGAATCACCTTTTTGTTAACTCATGTCCCCTTGTAATGTATGGATTTTAGGGGCCCCCATGGAAAAAAAAGAGCCCCCGAGAATTTCACAGATGGACATGAAACACAGTGGACGTGTCTGTCATGTGAAGGTGCAGAAAAAAAGTCTGAAGGATCCATCCCTGAAATTCAACAGGATGTCGGCCATTTTTGGGAATGCCCTGACTTGTACTTCCCCAACACTTGAATGGAAGCATTTATCCTAACCAGATAGTCCACACTAAAATACAAAATATTTTAGCCTGTACTCTATATTGTGTGTCAGGCTTTGCATATTTAAAGCTCATGTCCAGCATTTGCCATGAAACAGAGGGTCCAAGGTCATCCCGACTTGGTCATTGCGCCATCATTCTTACAGCTTTCTTTTGTCGGTTGTGATTGTCAGTGTGTATGGTTGTTCGTCCATATGCGATTGGCTAGCAACCAGTTCAGGGTGTGCCCCGCCTCCTTCCCGAAGACAGCTGGGATAGGCTCCAGCATGCCCGCGACTCTCGTGAGGAAAAGCGGATTCGAAAATGAATGGATGGATAGATATTGAGAATGTGGGTGTAAGATGACACAGAATCACTCCAGGTTAACGTGACATCCGATGCTAAGCTTTGAGATGATACTGGGCCTCAAACAATACTGTATGTCCTTTGATATTAATCAGTCCGATTTCCTTTGACTTTAAGATCCAGTTATGATGACTGCAAAGAGACGGCCGACTGGCTGCTGGCCCAGACCAAGCAGAGGCCCAGAGTGGCCATTATTTGTGGGTCAGGCCTGGGTGCTCTGGCTGACTTAATTGAAGACAAAATCGTTTTCCCTTATAAGGAAATCCCGGGTTTCCCAACTAGCACGGGTACCGTTTGTGTTTTTTTCATTGTACATTTTTGCAGAAATGTGCCAGAGGAAAATCAAGTGGGTGTTTGTTTGTGCACTGTTTAGTGGCAGGCCACGCTGGTCAACTGGTTTTCGGAAAACTGCAGGGCCGGGAATGTGTCTGCATGCAGGGTCGATTCCACTTCTACGAAGGTTACAGCCTGCGCACTGTAAGAACATACATTTTACAAACTGCTGTGTTTAGTTGGGGTTTCACCAGCACACATTCACTTCAAATTTGCTGTGTGTGCTGAATGATCAGCTGCATTTAAGTGGATGGTTCACATATGTGTCAGCATTGGATTGACCTTTGTCATATTGTCAAGATTGTATTACAGTTTTGTCTTTATACGAGCTGTGATGTGACTTTCCGCATAAAGTCAATGATATCATAAAACCCAGTTTTATGTATACAGTAAACGAAAGTCAAATGTATGATGATTACTTGTTGTATCCAGTTAGGACTTTAGACAGATTTTGATCTTTGTCCCATTCTTTGTGACAAGGGTAATCGTACATAGCCAACTAAGCATATTCTAATGAGAAACCATTAGCAACAACACATGACGAATATTTAACATCCAGTCAAGGGTTTTCCATCCACAAATGAACAATGAGGGGTAAAAGCAGTGGCGCATGAGTTCTGGCTTAACATTGACACACATTGATAATTGACATTAGTGAAGTTTTATCCTGATCTAAACCTAAGTGTTGAGTTTTTGTTGACCCGTGCACTATAACTGCACATAATGACGTGTAAATCAGTTACAAAGTTTCAATCCCGCATCGAGACACATAAGACAGAAACATAAACCTCGCAGGTGGAAATAACGATCCCCTTCGGTGTTACACAATGACGACAATATTGTAACTGGGGATTCCTCATTGAGGATTCCTCATCGTCCTCGAATATGCTTTTAAAAAGATATTGATTGTAGCCCTCTGTGTTCCCACGCACATCCATTTGTACAAGCCCCATGGCTCATCATCGCATGACATTAATCAAAGAATACAATGCAATTGAAAATACTGAATATATTGTAAGTAAAATAATACCTAAATTTATCATGCACAATATTTGTGGCTCTAGGTGACGTACCCCGTGCGAGTCTTCTTCCTGCTGGGTGTGGAAACTCTGATTGTCACGAATGCAGCAGGTGGACTCAATGGCAACTACAAAGTGGGGGATATTATGGTCATTAAGGATCATATCAACTTACCAGGGTTTGGTGGAGAGAGCCCTCTGGTTGGATGCAATGATGACAGGTAAGGCACGATTCCAATGCAAGATGCAGTTTGTAATATTTTTAAGGCCCGTACAGTCTAACTATTACTACGCAAGTGACACTTACTTAAAAACTCTCTTTGTAAAATTTTCTGAGAATTCCTGAGTGCAAAAAATACCGTATTGGCCGGAATATAAGACGGTGTTTTTTGCATTGAAATAAGAATGAAAATGTGGGGGTCGTCTTATATTCGGGGTCTAAACATTATACCCATTCGCAACGATAGATGGCGCCAGATACCATTGAAGCGAATGCTGAACTTGACTCCCCAGGCCAAAGTGAACCCCCGCCACGAAGAATAAAAATAAAAATAGCGGTAGCACGAAGAAGAAAAATAAAACATAGCGGTAACAAGGAAAAGAGAATAATAATAATAGAAGAGATAACAGAAAATGGAGAAACGTAGTGACAATCTGGAGAAAAGTGGGTCGAAGATCGGCCAGGTTAACTGGCAACTGAGGAGAAGTTATGATGTCATTTACATTTCAAAAACCAGAAGCCATTCATTTACGAATGTGATTGTACTTTAGATTTGAGTGAGGCAAAATAACATGCTTTTTCTCTCAAATAAATTGTTATAATCATTTGTTTCAGATGTACTGTAATTATTTTCTGTATAATAATTAATTTGGTGTTCAAAAAGTCTTTTTTCAAACTTGATTCTTGAAAAAGAGGGCTTCGTCTTATAATCAGGGCCGTCTCATATACAGGCCAATAGGTAGTTTTGTTTTTCCAATGAATAAAATTTTCGTTAAAGTTTGTTTCTGTGTAAAATTGACTCTGAATATGTTACTTTCAAATTTTACTCTGTTTAGTCTGGGACTAAATATGGTCTTTTTGGACTGTAAATTGTACTTGATGAAATTGAATGTGTCTCCTCTCATCCATATGCCTCAACTCAGGTTCGGAGTGCGCTTCCCTTGCATGTCAGATGCCTATGACCGGAACCTGCGGGCTTTGGCCATTCAGACAGCACGTGAGCAGAAATGTGGCAACTTCCTGCAGGAAGGGGTTTACTGTATGGTGGCTGGACCAAATTATGAGACCATCGCAGAATGCAACGTCCTACATAAATTTGGAGCGGACGCTGTTGGTGAGGAAAGGTTCTTCATGCCCTGCTCAAGAAAGAAATGTTACACTTTTCCAAACAAATGCAGGGCTCACTTACACCGCAGTATTTTTTTCATGCATTCTAAATGAAGTACGATTATTCCTCTTCTATTTGGTAAACAGAAAATGAGGATTTAGCTGCCATGTGGTGTTCCTTAAAATAATTTAGGTCACATAACTGCACACGGTGAATGGTTTTGTACAGAGAAAATACATTCTACATTTCAACAACACCCAAATTTAAGAGAACAATAATAGAATCACACATAGTAAAAGCTGTCTTTCAATCTGCCTCTTTACTGCTGTCTTTTAGGTATGAGCACAGTCCCAGAGGTAATGGTGGCACGTCATTGTGGCTTGCGTGTCTTGGGTCTCTCGCTGATCACCAACAAGGCCGTGACAGATTATGACAGTAATGAGAAAGTAAACCATGAGCAGGTGCTCATGACCACCAGCCTTCGAGCACAAGAACTCCAGAGGCTTGTCAGACATCTTGTCACAAAGCTCTAGCACCTTCAGTTCCAATCTGCTGGAAACAAAAAGGGGATCCGTCCTCCAACGATAGGGTTGAGATAATCATAGACATCCGAGTTGTTCAATTAGATGGGAAATCATCCATTTTGATCATCCATTAAGCTAGGACATAGAATATGGACAGCGTACCCCATAACAACGCAATACGGTATTTGGGCGGCAGCTGGTCAATAGTGTGTGAAAGGGCGCTGCACTAGCACCCAGATGAATCACATTGAAAGGGACAAAAATAAAATACCGGTAATGAAAATGAAAAGGAAAAATTCTGAAAAAATACCTTAAAATATACTGTATGTACGTTGAGATTGATAAATAGCATGAAGTCATTGATGTGTAAAATTGGTTTGTTTTTCGCAGGAGTCTCAAAAGATGACATATATTCAATTTAGGCACTCATATTGTCAATCAGATAAACTCCTCAAAAGTGTGACATGCACCGTAAGGTCCTTGTGCAATCCACACGGTTTGGGTGCCGTTGGGCACTGAACCGCCCCCAAACAATCATGTTTAAATGGAGCTTCCCTAAAAGTCGACTTCATCTCCTGTTTGGCCGTGAAGTGCTCCAATTTTGACATGTCAACGGGGTAGCCAGGCCCCAACAGAGTAAATGATCTTGTTCAGCACCCCCACAGCCATCTTCCCGCACAGTTTCAGCATGTCACAGGTGCGTGCTTCCTCTGTCCTGTTAAAAAAAAGAAAATAATTTGCAACTCTTTTTTTTTCAGTGTACCAATTTTCAGTAAGCCAGTGCACACAGTGCAACATTTGGTGATGATCAATTCTGTGTCAATAGTCATGCAGTTCACCAGGATTCATTTCATCATTGTGAAGTGTGTTTGTTGACCATTATCTCATTGTTTGTCCTTCTATTGGATATACTTGATGAGACAAAAGAACAAATTGAAGCTTTCGTTAAAAAGGTATCTCATTAGGTCACACGTTTTCAGTTTGCTTTTGATTCATGTCAAACTCATATTTTTGATTCGTAAAAGTTACATATGAGAGAGGATGTTCAATAAATGAGTTACTAATGGCACAGTGGTCATGCTTTTTTCTTGTGGTGGTTACTGCTGATTTTCAGTGACTGTATTTCTTAGCTATGAAGCAAAACAGTTCTATTTTTGCATGTTTACCTTTGAAATTGAATTGTTGATGACATTTTAAGGCAGAATGGTGACCGGGCAGCACATCCGCCTCAAAGTTTAGATGCCGCGGCTTCAAACCAGGTTGTGCGGGTCCTCCAGTTTCCTCCCACATTTCAAAAACATGCCCAAGTTATGACCATGGCAGAGCCTCATGAGAATAAATTATACAGAAAATGGATGTATATATAGTATTTATACAGTAGAACCTAGATTTAACAGACACTAAATTAACAGATTACACATTTAAACGGTGTCCATTTCACTCAAAATTCCACTTTGTCAAATTTAAGTCTTGAATGGGCCGTAATTTACTCGCACTGTGGCATCATTAAAACTCTGTTACACCTATTTCCAGGAATTGCCACTTCCTCACAGATGTACAATACAGACTACAGTATATTTGGCTAACAGACATGCCTGCGTGGCGGCCATGATGGCAGCAGCAACGTTCCTACAAAAGGCAATGGAAAGCACGAACATTATCTTAGCATCGCCTTAGGCACACAGCTTAACGGGGCTGAGTCATATCAATGGCTGTTATTTACTGGGGAGCTGTCCTGTGCATGTCTCTCTAAAGGTCAAGTGTGAAGTAAGCTTGGCCAACCATCTTTTGAGTAATACTTTGTACTAAATCTATTTCAAGCATACTTTTTATTTTTTAACCCTTGTGCTGCAGTCGATGTGAATAAGTTTAAATAACGCAACATACAATGAGTTTTGTTGTTTTTTTTTTTTTGTTGTTGTTTTTTTTTTTTTTTACTGTATTTGGTGTTTTTAGGCCACAAAAGTGATTGGTCTGTTATAGCCAGATTCCACTGTATATTGTGAATAAATCATGAATAGTTTGCTTGCTGTTATTTTATCACTTTATTTATTTGTGATTGTGAAGAAGAAGAAAAAACGACATTCGAAGGAAATAGCGGAGGTCAAACATATTCAAATAGCTGTATTGGACAAGGGTTTTTCTGCAGTAGATGCAATTTAGATCTTCCCACACCAAGAGACCATTAGTAAAATGTTGGGATGAGCTGTGAAACAAAGTCTTGCAGTTTTCAGTCACCTCTGATTTGGGAACTCCTGCCAGGTTCCTTTGACCTTTCCATTCATTAGAGCGGGAAAGGCTTGTGAAAACCTTTGTCAGCAGTTCATTGTTTAGATCATTTGTATTGTATTATGCTAATGACAGTCTTGAAGGGGAATGTCACAAATATGAATATATATATCGGTCCATCCCATCCATTTTGCGATCCGCTTTATCCTCACAAGGGTCGAGGGGATTATATTCCATCTTTTATTTCATATGAAATGCTGTATTCCTCACGTACACAGGATTTACATCAGGGGTGTCAAACTCATTTTTGTCGTGGGTCACATTTTAGTTAATGCTTCCCTTGGAGGGATCGTTATGACTGAAACCAAATTTTAAAAGTCAATAATGACGGTTTATTCAACTATTGTTTAATTAAGTTACTGTGCTGAGGTGCTTGGTTACAAGAACATGCGTGCAATATGGCCCTTATTTAATACATATGAGAATTTTAAATTTTGGTTGAGATTTTAGCAAGCATCATGGAAGTTGCCATGTTTGATTTGCTTTCACGGGCCACATAAAATGAGGTGATGGGCCAGATCTGGCCCCCGGGCCTTGCGTTTGACACCGGTGATTTACAGAATATAGTATGTTCAAGAAACTTGGCTTTGCTGATTTAAAGTGAGGAAAAACATTATGCATTTTCTCATCATTGAAAATAATCCTGAGACTGTGACATGCTTCAGTCAAAATACCCGAAGGATGATAAATTATGGTGGAGTTCACCCAGAAAGAAAATAAACGTAGTTTCAGTCATGGAGGCAGCACTTTATACACCTCACTTCATACACTTGTCAGTTGTTGTTCGGATTTGTACAGATATCAATAAACACAAATAACCCATTCCCCACCGCATCAACAGTTTAACACAGAAATTAAGTATGTGTCAATGATCTGAAACTCTTCTGTTAGCTAATGCTAATCTGTGCAGCCAACAAAATTAAATACAGCTCTGCTTACCTTTTGGCATTGGAATAATGTTTCATGTAGTGCAGGACAGCGACCAGGCACCTTCAATATTTTTAAAGACAAACACAATTTAAACACACCTTAAACATAAAGACAATGGGAGATTTACGGGAAGGGGAAATGACTGCTTTCTGTTACATTATTAATTTACACGCAGCCTGCAGAGGTGTATCCCATTGTGGAGCTGAAATATTAATACAAATAAGCCATGGTATGATACCTATATCTGATTAAATGGTTTCTACACACAGATCTGGCAACCGGTGTCATGTGTGTGCAATGTTCGTGGACCCACAAAGCAGGGAGGCAGGAGAAGCATCATGTGCTGAACAATATATATCAATAAAAGCACTTACAGAGGCACATTTGAAAAACGAAATCCAAAACACAAAGTCCCGAAAACCCCAATAATCCAAAATAACAAACAAACAAAAACCCATGACAGAAGCAAAACCATCCGACTCCAAGTGCTCCATGGGGGTAACTGAAAGAATTAATGACATGATGACCAGTAGGTGCGACGCTAGAGGAGACGCCTTCCGATGCCGTTTGTCACAAACAGAACGGAGCGTGACAACTGGCTTTACTCTAAAAAAATAACTTCATCTTAATTGTAGAAAGTGGAAGATAGGAAGCAGAAATACAGACAGAAAGCTGAGCCAAAGAGAATTTAAAAATTGTTAGCTTTGGAAATCTGCATAGTCTGCTCATTAGCCAACAGAGCACAAGGCCCTTGTATTGATTATTTGGGAGTGATGGTATGAGGAAATAGAGGGGGACACCTTTGCTGAGTGCACACTCCACATCACTGGGTAACACGGTGCACTTTGTGCACATGCACAGGCACAGTCATGTGCCTGTGGGCGTTCTGCGCGAGCATTCCCCCAAATTTGTGGAAGTGACTTTTCCAAGCTTAACTGAAAGTGACAGTTTGCACTTTGGAGCTGTAAAATTACAGCTTCGCCTTTGTGCAAAATCTAGTTCAGCAAACAATAATTTCTGAGCATGATAGTGCACTTTTTTTTTCTTTCTTTTTTTTTTTTTTTTTTGCTGATTCATTTTGACTGGCCAGTTTCCATTTGGTGATATCAGCAATCCTTTACAGCACTGAACACTATTTACCTCCGACATAGAGCATGAAACGATGTGATGGTTAAACATACCACTTTCTTTTGGGAAGCTCACTTGTGCACGAAAGAACATTTTCAGCTTCATTGGCTTTTAGCTTTAAAAACAAGCTTAGCATTTCTAAAAATTTACATTTTCGCTATTTTCCAAGGAGTCAAGCACAAGAAAATAGTCCAAATATTCTGACTAACTCAGTTTTTCATTGGCAAATGAGAACTACAACGGCAATGTATTGACTGACTAAACTGGTCGCTCACGAACGAGTCGAGAATGGCAGGGCTGTACATTCAGTATGGTCCCTCTCCCGCTCAAATGAACTTAGAAAAGAATGGTACACTTCATGAAGTAATCCGTTCAGTCATGTTTCTCACAAGATTTGTTCCACTGGACAAAACATTCATAAACGGCACAACACAATACCGCATACCTCTCCAAAAACATGTCCGGACTACAGTGCACCTTTACAAACCCACCATACCCATTCTTCATTTTTTCAGGGCAGAGGTGCACTTCATGTATTATCTTTTACTTCTGTGTGGTCACGAACACTCGTGCTTGTGGAGTTACATGTACTCACTGTAACTGTAGTTTCGGCATCTGTCCACTGAAGTTGTCATTTCATAGGTACATGTTTTGGACCGAAGAGCGACTTTTCGATCAACCAACCTCCCGCGATCAACCCGTTACCGCGCATTCGCATGCACATACACACACACACACACACACAACACGATGAGCAACAGCCTGACACGGAGGCATGCGACGCACTTTTGCAGCCTTTTAACTATCGTAGCTCACACGTACCGTTTTAAAGTGCTTCCCTCGGCCCTCTAGATTCCTATTTTTTCCCCGTGCCCTCAGTGAATTGTACACGAAAAAAACTCTGAAGGAGAATAATTCTAACGATAAAAGATATTGCGCAACAGCTCTGATCATAAGCTGCAATTGCAGACTGCTGAGCGCTAACAACTTCCGGTGACGCAGGTCACGTGTCACCGTAGGTTAAAGATTTACCTGCTTTATTATATTTTATTTTTTAAATACTTTTTGTGAAAATGAGACTGATAGGAAGATTAGTGTGCAGTGTACATTAACACAAAAAATATATTAGTAACATGCACAAAGACACACAAATGGGTGATTGTTTTTTTTTTTCTCCTCTACTCCCCTCGCGATCGACTTGGGACCAGTCCGCGATCTACCGGTCGATCGTGATCGACGTAATGGGCACCCCTGCTGTAATGGTTTACATGGCAGAGCCAGCTGGAGAGCTGCTCCGAGACTGTGAACCAAGACATGTTTTAGCACACTCTCTCTTGTAAAAAAGACAACCATGACTGCCTCCTGAGTCTTCCTGTTCCTGACGTATTCTTAGCGTGCGATTACCAGCAAAAACCTGACAGAATCCTTGTACTCCATCCATCCATCCATTTTCCGAACCGCTTGATCCTCACTAGGGTCGCGGGGGGTGCTGGAGCCTATCCCAGCAGTCTTCGGGCAGTAGCGGGGGACACCCTGAATTGGTTGCCAGCCAATCGCAGGGCACACAGAGACGAACAACCATCCACGCCCACACTCCCACTCACACCTAGGGACAATTTAGAGTGTCCAATCAGCCTGCCATGCATGTTTTTGGAATGTAGAACATGCAAACTCCACACAGGGAGTCCGGAGCTGGGATCGAACCCGGTACCTCTGCACTGTGAAGCCGACGTGCTAACCACTGGACTACCGGGCCGCCGAATCCTTGTACTGTATCTCCAAAATGATCACTTTTCAGGAGACCCCAAAAACGGCCCGACGCCAGTGCTCTATACAGTAAGTTGAAAATACAATGGAAAATAAAAACATCTTCAATTGTTCCTAAATTTGACAACAAGGTTTTGAAGTTATCGTTTAGTCATGTATAAATTGGTAGGGAAAATGTGGTTGTGGTTTAATGGGTTTGGAAATCATTGTTTTTACTCTTATACGTGCATGACTAGTGTCACGGTCAAAAGTGGTTAGTTACTGTAGCTTCCTCCACTATATTGTTACTGTGCTGTGTTTCTGAGACGTCCTGAAACTAAATGGGGTATAATCTTTTTTAGGAACATCTGTTTATCCAGATGTCAAGTGTAAAACAATAAATTAGTGGTATTGAATTGAATTGAATTGAATTGAATTGAATACAACTTTATTGTCAAATGTGCTGTACGTATGTATAACATACAGCACAGATGTATGTACAACATGTGAAACTATTAGATAGACAGATAGAGATACTGAATACAATAAATAGAGCCTCAAGACGCCTTTTCAACTGCAGTTTCACCCCTATAAAGTAATAATGCAATCCTAATGAAGGAACAGAGACAATGAGGCTCGCAGACCTCATTAATCTTTTTTGTCAACATGACAAATATGCGTGTTAATCATACTATATTCAAGAGAAGGCATGTCTTTCACAGGTTGTATCCAACACAAAGAAAATTTTCTTGAAACGGATGCACAAGCGGTACATTTTGTGAACTGAATATACATGACATTGCTTTCTTCATCCATTTCCCACATCGCTTTACCAGCCATACTGTACAGCGCACATAAATGAAAACGGATTTTTTTTCTTTTCTTCAGAATTTACATTTATTATGTGGGCTAATCACTGCTTGCCGGAGGCAATGTGGGAAATGTGATTAGTGTGTGAGCTGTAATTAATGTCTGTGAAGCCTTACGCACATTGGAGAAGCCCTGGCAGGCACTTCTTAGATGTGCACACGCGCACGCGAAAAAAACTGAAAGGCGCACAAAGACACACACATACAGATGCGCGACCACAGGAAAACACTGCGAGACGCGCTGAGCGCACGCTCGGAGAACGGATGAGATGAGATGGTGGAGGTGCGAAATGCGCCCCTAGCGGTCAGAATAGAGTTAAAAAGCAGCGAGCGAGCGAGGGTCGCGTCACTGTGAGTCTGACAAGAGCCACGGAAAAGTTAGCAGCGGACTTGAGACGTGTACCACCCGCGCACAGCATCATGGCAAACAAAGCACAGCCTCCTCACCTTCACCTGGCCGAAGTCACCGCGTCGCAGTTCCTCGACATCTGGAAGCACTTTGATGCCGATGGTGAGGCCGTTTTTGTCCTAGTTGTGTCCTTTTGTATTGGCGTCAATTGCTGACGATTGAAAGGGCAATTAACGATGCATTTAAAGGCGCGAAAAATGTAAATACATCATAACGTTACGGAACGAAAGAAGGGCGGGAGTATACAGTACTGTATAACTTGGAGGCTTCTCAATCAGTCGGCGTTGGAATTTGTTTAATGATTCACAATTGGTCAAAGCGTGTGTTCCGTGCGTTTTGTAATTTTTTTTTAATTTCAACACATATATATTCGGATAAGCTCATTAGAGTGAGTGTTGGGGGGGACTATTGGATAATGACGCATATGCCCGACACTTGACACGCAACTACTGCATAATAAAATTTCACAAAAAGCAGTATGGCTTTTCAACAACCATTTAAAATCCAATTAGGCTTGATTTGTACGCAATGTAGATTGCAAACGATCATGAATACCTTTGAGTGATTTTGATGCAATTGAGTTCCTTTTCTATTTATTATCATGCTTGTCGACGTTTTGTCAATAAGTGAAAGCTCGAGTGACATTTTTATGTAGTTAAAAAAAAACTACAATAGGTTTTATTGATCCAGTTTCTGTCAGCATGGAATTATCAATCTCGGAATGTATCCATATCGAACTTCAGCCCGTCTTCCGTGTGTGTTTGTGATCAATTGGACAACGGATATATTATCGCCTATACTGTGTGTGTGTGTGTGTGGGGGGGGGGGGGGGGGGGTGTGTGTTAAAATATGAACAAAAAATAACACGTATGGACCCTCAATCTTGATTCTTCAATTATCCTGACACACGTTATGAGCCAGCAGGCTGCATGACTACCTCCTATTTGAGTACTCCGGGTTGAAAGTTTTGCTTTTTGAATCCACACAAATGCTACCGTACACTTGTCAGCCCATTTCACCTGCTTTGCACGTCCAGTCCCCTGCGTATTGATCCTAAACAGTCTGTTTTGACGACGCCTGCTCATGTACGGGAAGTTATTCCACAGAGAAATGAAGGAGGAATGAGGAGATGTACAGCTTGCTTGGAGCTTACCAATCAGCATCACTGCTTGTTTGGTTGTGGAAATCTTTTATTTATTTATTTTTTTACATATTGTACTTTGCAACAAGCTATTTTGCTAATCAAATGTGTCCAGTGCATCGACACATTTGGCTGCAGTATGTGAGTTTGTACCCTCATTACTGAGAGCGTCTTCTTGCTCAGCAGAAAGACAGGAGCGCTAATTTGTTTGCTCAGATGGAGCAAACATCACAGAGTTTGTAGCTAAAAATACACAAGGAGGCGATGCATTCAGATATGATGAAACCACTTATATTCCCCTGTTGGCGCAGGATCAAATCTCTTCTGGATTGCGCCTGCGTCTTGCAGCTCCTCTGTGCTGCGTCCTTCTCATCTTTCTCTGCTGTCTCGGTCAGGCCTTTTTAATTCATTCCCTTCAAAGCTTTAAAAGAAAAAGCACCTGCATTTTCTCCTGCTAATTATAGAACATTTGCTGTCAACACTTTTTGGTTAAGCTGGCTATGAAATCTCGAATATTAATCAAACTCACCCACACTGAGAACACGCATTTGAAATTGCTGGACTGAAAGTTCCTTTGAATAGCAAATGCTCTTGACATAAACTTTAAATATACTGTATATTTATTTGTCACACTGTGCAGAGTTTTTTAGAAGAATAAACTCAAGCAAAAGTAAAGCAAAGTTAAAAGAAAAATTAAATTGCACAACACTGTAACCCTGCTCTCTAATACCAAAATTGATTCAAACCCTAATGTATAACTCAATATTGGCTTTTCAATTTCCCCCCCCACGATGTTGAAATGACTGCAGTAAAACAATAAAGTTAGTACTATTTCCCAGTGCTGTAAAAAAAAAAAAGTCTTTATTCAACATTTAATTAAATAATCTGAAAAAATATTTGAAGTCAACCATTAATGGATTATCTGACAGCTCCTTTCATCTGCAGAGATTATATAACTTCTTTGAGAAGTGTATGGAGTGAAAATCATTGAAAAGAGATCTCACTATAGTTTGCACCATCTGACCGTCTAATTAGCATGCAACATATGGTACAGTGCAGCTCTGAGATCAACCAGAAACTCTTTTAATGTACATCTTGGGAATGTCTATACGCAGACTTGAACACAAAACATACGCATATATGGCACAGTGAGAGATGGGTTTATTCTTTCTTTCAATTAATCACCCTGGAGAAATAACTTCAAGAAAATCTATTGACATCTTATGCCACTTCCCTTGTATCTAATCACAATGCACTTGGGCTAATTGTCTCTGAGGTCATTTCTCCCCAGAGAGCTAAATGTCAGTAAGACCTACAGGAGAGAAGCCTCATAGCAGGGAGGCTGTCCTACTTATGGAAGCAGCGGGAGCAAGCATTTATGAGTTGTGATAACATCACTAAGGAGCACATGCATGCCCCCACACTCACGCATGCACGCACACACCGAAAATGTCTGCGTATCGAACAAAGCCGCTAAATGTCAGTAGATTGGAAGAGAAGATGAGAGAGTGGAGATGATTAAGTTTAAGGAAGAAGAGAGGAAGTAGATGGCATAATAATCTTTGTTAATGTGGAATGTGTCAGCTCTGCCTTGCAGGGCTTTATAGAAGCAGTTTGGAGCCATCTGTCCAGTCATTCGACGGGCTAGATAAAAATATGTTCGCACACGTTCACATATACTTTGGTGAAAGGGGTACAATTATTTGCTCTCTGAATGACTGTTTTCCTGAGAGCAGCCCACGCAAAGTAAAAATAAGGCTCAACGAATGGTACGGCTGCTCAGTGATTGACTGATGACCATTCAGAGTGTTTTGGGGGCTCATGCCCAAATTCAACCGCAAGAGACAAACGGCTCCAATGACCCAACAGAATAACATGGTAGAGAACGGATTGATAAACTACAGCTACAGTGATGGACCACAGCGAAGGCATTAATTCCCTATGATTAGAAAAAGAGCAAATTATGAAGTCGTTTTGAGGTTTTCTAAACACCAAGACTGTTTTACCTAATACACCTCCCAGATATGAAAAGATAACTGTCACGTTGCAAGGTGGTGGTGGACCCCAAAAAACAGGCACAGGTATTGATAAAACACAGAAAACGAAATCCAAAACAAACAAAGTCCTAAAAACAAAAAGAATCCAAAGTATCAAACAAAACCCAGGCTGTAGCTAAAACTAACAGTCAACAAAACATGACCGAGAAAGTGACAGCTACAGCAAACAAACAGACATGATAGCAACAAAGAAACAGCAACAAACAATGACCCGACAATGAGTGGTCGGGAGGGAGTCCTTTTATACTACTAAACAATCAACAGGTGTGCAGCTGCAGGGGGAGCCCTGCAGTGCCACCTGTTGGTCACAAACAGAATCATGACAATAACAGGCTCCCCATGTTCTCTCCATTGTCTGATTCGCCACTCCACTCACTGATGACTTCTTCGATGCCTCTGGTAATAAGAGAGCCCCACCAATGGATCATTAAAATATTAGAAGCTGATTTTCCATAAATAGCCTCTCGATATGAGCAGCCACCACTTTTGCATTATGTGATTTAATTGGTAAATCTATTGAGCCAGAAGCGGAGGAAGAGTGCCACCGGTGAAAGGCTCGTCTTTGGATCGATACCAAGATGCACACATGAGACTTAATGGACACTCTTGGACAGATCTGTGCAGAAGATGAATTAGCATGAATGGAAAGCCGTTTTCATGGATTTGACATTAAAAAGTCAAGATATGACTCAAGAATGGACTTGAAATATGGCATTTGCAGATACCAATTTGGGTTATTAGACATTCTGTACGTAGGTAGACTACTTCAAGTATTGAGTAGTTAGACAAGAGATTGTGGTCCATGCCAATCTCTGAGTTATCTTCAATATGAAGCGAACCTTTAATGCTCAAGTGACCAAAGTGATGTAGTTGTGCCTTGCACACCTCAGACTATATAACCAAAATCAGCTTCTTCAGCTTGCCTCCATTTTCGTTTGTGTGATATCTAGAGCCAGTAAGTAAACTTTTTTTTCTAAAGTACACTGTGCATTTGAGTTTCATGTTACATTGGTCAATGACTGACTGTGTGTGTGTGTGTGTGTGTGTGTGTGTGTGTGTGTGTGTGTGTGTGTGTGTGTGTGTGTGTGATTTACCTTTTGTGTGTCTGTTTGCGTCTGACTTGGCTGGTGATATAAAGTAATGTGAAAACAGTCTCTCTCTCTCTCTCTCTCTCTCTCTCTCTCGCTCTCACACACACACACACAAACACAGTTACTCAATAACACACACATTTAGCAAGCAAACGGGGGAAAAAAACGATGCCAGCAACTTGGGCTCCATACAATTCTGACAATGGAAGTCAAAACAACCTTTAACAGATGTAAAATTTTCTTTGGTTTTCTTTTTATATGTTCTGTTTTGATGGCACGTGAAAATCGGCTGAGAAATTATGTACCGACGATATAATTTCGAAGCCTTTGATAGGAACGTTGCCCCTGCATGCTTTCATGACGTAAAACTCATGGATGTGGAAAATAAGTTCATATTTTAATCACAGAACTTATGTGGTATGAAATGGATGATAATACTTGAATGTAGATTGTTATTTATGTGTTTTTCCCTTAAAAGGCAATGGTTATATCGAAGGGAAGGAGTTGGAGAATTTTTTTCGGGAGCTGGAAAGCGCCTGCAGGGGAGCTGGCGTGGTGAGTCAAGTAGGCACTCATAACACATTGTACACATTCCCTCACATTTTATTTTGTCTTAATTATGAATGCTACGTTTGTAGGACCCTTCAAACCCAACATTCAGAGAAAAGATGAATGACTTCATGCAGAAGTTTGACAAGAACAAAGATGGAAGAATTGAGATGTCAGAGGTAAGACACGGGGTAGATGCTGGTTATTCTGCATAAAACTTTGCAGTGAAAAATTAAAATGGCATGTATAGATGAAACATTTATTCATTGCGATTTCACTATCGGTTAAAAGAACTGCGATCATATTTCTCCATCATCACCAGGCCCTCGTTTTGTATGTGTGTTACATATTTGTTCTGTGTCGTGCTGCCATTCTGTTTGCACTCTAAGTAAGGTTAGTATTCTGTTTAGTGACCACCTTGCTTGTTTGCATCATGTTTTTTGTGACCGTACTTGAGATGACACATCAGCAGAGGGTCAAGTTTCTCATACGAATGCTGATGTTTCACAGCTCATGCCCCTATTCAATTATTTAAAAAAAAAAAAAAAAGCATTTCAAGGAGCAAATTATTATTATGGTCGGGGGGGCGGTAGCCACATATTGCTTTCGTCATCCTACCAAATATGTGCAGCCACTCACACATTTCGCACATGCCAAAACCACTACTGCTTCTGACCCAAGTCAGCTCATATACAAGTGGTTCTCAGAAAGTACGGTACAAGAGTGCGACATGAGAACGCGCCCCAAAAACTTCAAAAACAGGTCAAAATGAAATCTGATTTCAATCAAACCCTCCTACACATTCACTTTGGAAGTGCTTTGAGCTGTCTTTGCTTGTGTGAAGCACAATGAGTTGACTTGTGTATGAAATATGCTCTAGAAATCAAGTTGCCTTGCTTTGCTTTTTCATCCTGGATTTGAACTTTGCCAGCGTCGTGGCCTGTCTCATATTTGCTGGGAGGCTGTTCCAGATTTTAGCAGCAGCAGGTCGTTACCGTAGTCTGACCTGCTGGAGACAAATGCTAGGATTCGTCTGGTTTAGACGCTATTTCTTTGGTTTGGGAAATGCTTTTGAGATGGGGAAAAGGCTGCTGATGTTATTGATTCAACGTGGTTTTTAAAATTCAGGTTCAAGTCTAAGGTTTTTAATTTGTTTCCTTTTTAGGTGACTGATAACGTTCTCAATTTTTCTGTGTGCGAGTGACATTGATGCCAGTTTTGTCTTCTCTGGAGAAAATTGTTTTCCACCCAAACACTGACCGAACTGATGCAGTGCCAGAGTGAATCCACAGGCCCATGTTGACCCGCCGTCATTGACACACACATTTAAGTGTCAAGCATAGTTGTGATAGGCCTCGTTATAGCTCCGTATTAGCCGGCCCAAAGGAAGCAGGTATAGATTGGACAATGGGGGTCCCAGGATTGCGCCCTGTGGAACCACACAGATCATGGCCATTAGGTCTGAGTCACAACCACCAATTTCAACAAAGTACGTCTTGTCCTTGAGATTGGGTTTCGACCAATTTAGAGCATTACCAGATATTCCCACCCGGTGTTCAGACCTCTGTAACAAGATCACTTGGCTGAATATGTCAAAGGCAGTGCTCAGGTCAAGTAGAACTAAGACTGAGACTTTGCCTGCATCTCCGTTCAGGCAGGTATCAACTCATCGTTCAACAAACAACTCAGTTTTGAATAAATGGTGACAAAATGTGGAAATTGGGACTCAATTCAACTAAAATATATTTGGAGAGCACTTTAAAACAAGCGCCTTTACATACAAAGTACTGAACACGAAGCATTCAGACAACAAAGAAGACAGTTAAACAGGGATGAGATTGACAGTTGAGAAAAAAAATCGGAAAAACTTACTCGGTGACCTTGGGTGCCAACGGCGACCTCTTTGAGCCACAGCGGGTTGGAGGAGGTTGAGGGAGTGACCAAAATGTGGATGCTGCCAATGCCAAACAGAAATAAGGCACATTAAATGAGCTAAGCCTGCATTTGGCTGGCAACTAGTTCAGGTCGTCGCCCGCCTACCGCTCAAAAACAGCTGGGATTGGTTCCAGCACGCCCTGCAACCCTTGTGAGGATAAGCAGATCAGAAAATGGATGGATGGATGTATCAATGAGATAAGCAGGTATTGCCAGGGTGATTTTGTGGCAGCTAATGCTAACGGCAGCGCATGTCCATCGGTAATAGCAGAAGGACTCAATAAATGAACATTTCACAATAAATGGGAATGCCACCCACCTCTCATGGACGCACAGTGGAAGAGGTACAAAAAAAACTCTGTCCAAACCCCAACACAATCGACAGGTCATAAATCTCTGAACAGAACCGCACTCTTAAATTGCTTAACAACCTGCTCGTCGCTCAGGTCACTCGCTCCTCTGTCCCTGGACCATAACGCCAAGAACAGCCCCGCCGAAATGCTTTAAATCGATTCGCAGCGCCGATTGGCGCAAAATTCTCCTCCTTGGTTAAAACAATAAATTAATGACCTAAAAACAGTAACAAGAAACACAAACAACTAAACACTCAAACTAAACCAAGTTTCATCCCTTTTCAAATGTTTACTAATTCCTTTAAGAATATACAAAACATTCGAACATACAAAAACTTGAAAAAAAATATCTACCTCGGGCTTCTGGATGTTGTAGTATATTATTTGTGTGAGACTTATCTATTTGCAATTTACCGTCAAAACGTTCCATAGCTGCTCTTGCTTAAGGGGGGTCGCAATCTTTTGTCTTCATCTCTCCCGTTTTTCTGTCATTCTATCTCTGTAGCTGGCCCAGATTCTTCCCACTGAAGAGAACTTCTTGCTCTTCTTCAGACAATTTGTCAGCTCCAGTGCTGAGTTCATGGAGGTGAGCATTTTGTTTTTTTGTGTTTTGAATGAAATTGTTATTATTTTGTTATTTCTTGTTATACTGCCCCCTCCTCAACAAGACGTGGTTCAAAGGCTTATTTTTGACATTAAAGGCTTTCTATGTATTTGTCAACAAGCAACTTGCTGGATGTATCTATGTATGAATGGATGGACGTATGGATGGATGGATGTACAGTGTGTATGTCATGCAACACAACATATAAAAGTACCACATTTATTGTAAAGCACTTCTATCAAATAATAAAAAATAGGTAGTAATTGAGGAAAATGTAAATCAATCCATGATGTGTCCCTTGAATGGGAGTTTTTATTGTTCAGGCTGCCAGCCAAAATCCATCCAGATTTCTACGAGATGGATTGTAACCACATTCGAGAGGTAGTTTCATTTCGCATTTGGACAGGATGCGTCTCAGTCTAAACAGCTCCACACACACCAATCGGTTTGGGCTGTCCGTGACGTCAAGCTAAGCGACGCAAGACCCAATGCGTCAGAGCAGAGAGCGTCAATCGAGGTGCGGGGCAGTGAAGAATGGATTACGTTGAAAAAATTGAAAACTGCAGGGCCTGGACACAGGTGGAACTGCATTGCCTTATGGGGCTGTGGGGATACAAGCAAAGCTCGAGGCCATGTATAGAAACAAGTCCATTTGGAAAAGTCTTTCGTATGATGCCGCTGTCATAATTATATAGACGTCAAACTCAAAACGTGTTGGACGATGCCTCCATTCTGACGTCGTTACTACACAGCAACCTGTCACATGGGTCACTAATGTGGCTCAGTCTGAACAAGGTCGAATCCAAATTGGACACTTGCAAAATTTAGTGTTGATAGTCAGCCCTAAAAAAATCTGATTTGAGAAGAAATCTGATTTGAATCATATACGCTCGTAGTCTGAATGCAGCCTAGGTGAGAGGACCTTCGCCTGGAGATTGAGAGACTTTGCCTGCAAACTGTCCTGAGCCAAATCAATAATAATTTTCAATAACAGGCATGTTCAGCTTTAGCAGAAAGAAATTGCTTTATGTAACCCCTAATTTGCAAGGGCAGCATCGCCTTTTCATGACAGTATAGCACCCTTTTTACAGTTTTTGCCTCAAAATAACCACCATTAATCAGGATTGCAAGATGATGGGATTTGGCTAATCAGCTTTTAATATTTATATTTATTGGAAAAATGGTTCTCGGTTGATGTATTGTTTGATGCAAAGACAGGCAGGGCTATCAGGCACAGCAAACAAATGCTGTTTTGTGTATATCCCGAATGCAGATCCGGTCAGGTATCGGGTTCAAATATGTAAAGAAGTAAATGCAAATTCTGGTGGATGAACCATGTGACTGGAGCATCAGTGGCTGGATGCAAAACATTCTTAGCACAGCAATAGGATTCTTTAACTCAATGATGGGCTAGCATAATTTCAGGAAATATTTGTTTGTTGCAAATGTCTTTAAGAAATCTATTTAAAGGTCAAATGCAAAGTAAACTTGGCTAGCCATCTGTTGAGCAATAGTAACGGCTAAAACAATTTTAAGCATACTTTCGTTAATTTTTTTTTAACGCAACCCACGAAGGTTCGTAATTTGACCCATAATAACTCACTTAACTACGAAAATGCTTTTGTTCTGCAATCTCCAGCGAGTGACGTCACTTAAAGAATGTCCTTTCGCCAGTCAGCCACTGTACCGCATTGCTGATTGTCCCGTTAACCGCTCTTTGTCATTGTTATTGATTTATTCGAAATGCCTTGGCGCTGTGTGGCGATGCACTGTTCACATTCAGGCAAACAGTTGACAATGTAGGACACCAAGCCAGGTGTGCTCTAAGTGAATACAGTGAAACCTCGGTTTTCGTCCATAATCCGTTCCAGAAGGCTGTTCGAAAACCGAAATTGTTCGAAAACCGAAACCACGCTCTTTTTAAAATAAAAATGTTTACTGAACACGTCTGCTCACAATGGAAAGCAACACGAGGAAGCGTCACTTCCTCGTCTACCCGAGGACGCGTCACTTCCTCGTGTAAGGAAGGCGAGAGGAGTCAAATGGTGCATTGAAGTGTGCTCAGTTTGTTCGAGAACCGAAATTTGTTCGTCATCCGAGGCATAAAAAAATCGACATTTTTGGTCCAAAACCGAATTGGTCGAGAAACGAGCCCTTCGAAAGCCGAGGTTTGACTGTACACGTACCAAGTCGGTAATCCCATCGTGCGTAATTTACACCACGGCACAGCGAAATACATTTTCTGTATCCTGAGCATGTGGCTCGTATTTGGATGGTCCAACATACATCTTGTCCACAACCTCCTCTTCCTCCAACTCTTCAAACGCCTGGATCCCCACAGAAAAGCTTGAAACGTTGCTTCCCGAATGGATTTCTGACTGACTTTGTACACTTTCTACATTGAGCTCTGCCATTGTTGTTCTTTGAATGACGTGATATTTCCGGGTTTGTCGCTCGCCAGGATCTCACTGGGGCAAAAGCAATGAATTGGTTGAATATAGGAAATACAATTAATATTTTTCATGCTTTATTTAATGTATTTTATTGAATTACTTAAAATAACATAAAAATACTGCATTTGGCATTGCTTTTGAAATGACGTCAAACTTCTTCTTTAATAATCCCAAATTTGGCAAAAGTAATTTGTTGCTATGTGCAGTATGAATAATGAATGATTGTCGAAGTAACACAACGCTGCCCTGAGAGGGTTGAAAGCTACATGGAATATGAAATAATTTAGTCTACCCAATCCCTGCTGAAGATAAGAATAGGGCAGATTCTGTGTTAGTTTGGGAGCAACAAAAGACTGGAGTCAGTTATGAACCAATTACATGCAGGGGAAAATGTGTCCTTCTCCCCGGTGTCATTCAAAGGAAAAAAATGAAATGAGAGAAGGGGGGCAACTAAAGGAGAATGTCTGGAGGATGCAAAGATGGACGACTGCAAACAGTCGCAGAGTAAAGTCAATGAAATGTCAATGGGAAGCTGAGAGCCAGAGTTGGAGGACTTAAAACAAGAAAGGAGGATTGAACCGTGTTTGTTGAAGGATGTGTGTGGAAGGAAGTGAGCAAAGAGATTTTAAAGGGTTGCAGGGAGAAAGCAGGACCTTCTATTTTCAGGGGCATGTATAATGGATCACACCACTGCGAGCTCCTCTGCAGAGCCGAGCAAATGAGAAGTGGAACGATGGGGACGAGAGGAGATGAGAAAGGGGGGAGGACAATCCATCTTTGACAAGGAGTCCTTCTTTGGACATGGACAGCGACTAGATTAAAGCATTCATTTAAACGACTGTCTTTGTCTCGCTTGTAACCTCCTGTCCTTTGCTTCCTTTGTCTATGTATTACGGTGAATGGGAGTTTTTCTTTTTCCTGTTGGAACAATGTCTATTCACAGCCTGTACTGTAACACACACCACTGGGCTTTCAACAAAATCTCGGGGGTAACGTAAAAAACTCATTGCATTTTTTTGTTTTGTTTTGCCCCTCTCTTTCAGGCATGGCGGCGATATGATACAGACCGCAGTGGCTACATTGAAGCCAATGAATTGAAGGTTTGAATTTAATTTTACGACTAAAATTACCAAAGGGTGGCACCTTTAATGGCCGCTAAGGCATTAAACACAGTTGCAACCATAACAAGAACGCGTTTATTAACTCGTGGATGGTCAGGAATTCTAATTTTTGATTTTGACTTCTCCCATCGTCCATTCAATCTTCCGAGCACAGCATTCAGCCTAAACTGGAATAACCAGTCCCTCCCTTTCTTCTTATACATATCAACAGAGTTGGGCGGATTCCTCATACGATCATAAACCTCACTTTTTATTGGTCAATAATGTGTAAAGGTAATTCCAACACACAAGGACTGCCCAATTATTTTGTGAAAAAAAATGTGAAAGTCAACCAATTGTGACTTTGGAAAATTCGCTTATCATTTCTTTGTTGATCTATTTTTCTGGATTATTTGACTTTTTTTTTCCTTTCCTCACTGGCCAACGAATAATCAAGACTGTGTTGTATTTGTATTCATTTTTAGTGGTTTCTGTTGTGTTACTGTATAGCTCTTAACTGGGGCACACTAATAAAAAGAGAGTAAAGCATGTTAATGAAACAATCGGCCACTTTTATTTGTGTTGGGAGACTCATAATTTGGCCGTTAGAATGTCATCAGATGTGGGTGCATATCAAGGAGTGTGTGTGTGTGTGTGTGTGTGTGTGTGTGTGTGTGTGTGTGTGTGTGTGTGTGTGTTGGGCTGCCTGGAACAATTTTGGTGTGGTTTTCAAATGGGCACCACACGTTGTTGTTTGGTGCTCATTTTTAATTAACACCTGGGCAAAGTCGTCCACATCCAGCCCATCCAGGGGGTCTGTAAAGCATGTGCTGCTTTTATTGTGGTGTTTGCAGTGCAAACACAAGCAGTGAATGTTCTTCACTGTTTCCAACTTAGAGATATTTTCGCTATATTTAGTGATTTTTTTTGCCTATTCTGGCAACTATCTTTCAACTAATTCCAGCAATGCCAACTGTGATCCTAATGTTAGCAACATTCATTTCCTGCATGATGGAGGCATGAGTTGCCCTGATAATCATTGAAGAGTCCTAAGAACGGCTAGTAGTGGTTTGTGCTCATCATGTCAGCGGATCTTAAATATATAGAAATAAATATGGACACTTTAGACATGAATTAGGCGGTACAGTGTGTGGCTGGTTAGTACTTCCAACTCACAGTGCAGAGGTGCGGGGTTTGATTCCGGCTCCAACCTTCCTGTGTGGAGTTGGCATGTTCTCGCTCGTACTCTTCCCGCATTCCAAAAACATGCATGGCAGGTGGAGACCTCTAAATTTTCCCTAGGTGTGATTGAGAGCGTGGATGGTTGTTCGTCTGTGTGTGCCCTGCGATTGGCTGGCAACCTCTCCCTGAAGACAGCTGGGATAGGCTCCTGCACGCCCGCGACCCTTGTCAGTACTGTATAAAGCGGATTAGGAAATGGATGGATGGATGGATGGATGAATAGACATGAATTTTTCTTTTGTTGTTCAATAGTGATTTCATGTTAAGATGTATAGATGGGTCGATTATATATATTTTGACCAGGCTTTATTATATGGATATAAAAAATCATAACATGTAACATTTACCATAGCTATAAAAGCGACAGCTCATTAAACATTACAATTTACCGATTTACATAAAAAGACAATGAATACATATTTAACACATTTGGGGTTATCATGTTGGTACGGCCCTCAGAAACCGTTTCAGTTTCTCACATGGACCTTTTGAAAAATTATTTGTGTCGTGTTTGGTATGGGATGAGGACCCAAATGCAGGGAGGCAAAGAGGCTCTCAAAAAATAATAATTCAATATGAAAAGAGAACAAAAAGCAAACAAGTACTGGGATTAATACTTGGAGGAGACACAATTGGCTGAGGGAGCTATTTGGAGGGACTGTTTTGACAAGCACAGGTGATCACAACAACCTAACAAGAGGCACACTGGACACAAGGAAAACATGACAAAACTAACCAAAACCAAAATCCATGAAACAAGTGGGGAGTTTCTCGTTTGGCACATGCCAGACAGCGGTCAGGCCAGCCAACTTAAGCCAGCCACCAAAATTGGTCATACTCTGCATAACGCTGATGTGCCGCCATCTTCTAAATTAATGCAAAACAATAAGTCAGGACACCGATTCCTAGTTAGGCTTTAATTGCAAATATATTCATAGTGGTGGGCAGTCATCATTCTGCCAGCCCAGTCTGGCCATCATTGTTGGTGACAATCAATAGGCATCTCGTCAATTTATGTCCGTTCTTTTGGGATGAAACACTGTGATTATTATGATTGATATTATTATTATTATTATTGTCATTTTTTTCCTGAACACTCCAACGTGCCCCGCCTGGCCACCTGTTACTTTGGACCTCACTCTGGCTGCAGTACCCACACTGTAAAAACCATGTGTTGGCTGAAAAACAAAAAAAACCCCCAAAAACAAAAAACAAAACCAAGACATAACTATTTCCATGGATATGTTAAGCATACAGTATATCAATTGGGCCACTGTTGATTACATGCTACAAGGCACATCTAGCCTAGCTAAGGAGAACTTAGTTATGCACATCTGTTGGTAGTTTTTTTCCTCAAGTTTTCATGTGAAGCAAACATCTTTTGTTTTACAGTCCTGCCAAGTCCCATACCGACTGTGAATTTTTGTTCAATTTCGACTGGCAGTCGTATTGTTACGCGCTCGCAACACTGTACCGCTTGAGTTGCATGCTCTCAGCGCTTCCCAGTCCTTTAAATTACAGGTGTCGAACTCCGGTCCTGGAGGGCCGCTGTCCTGCATGTTTTCCAAGTCTCCCTGTTGCAGCACACCTGATTCAAATTATCAGATCATCAGCAAGGTCTGTTGAAGCCTGACATTGAACCTGTTCATTTGAATCAGGTGTGTTGCAACAGGGAGACTTGGAAACATGCAGGACAGCGGCCCTCCAGGACCTGAGTTTGACACCCCTGCTATAAATGAACACTCCAAGCTGTGCATAGATGGGAAAGAGTGTTTGTCTACAAACGCCTCTGTCATGCATCCGTTCTGCTAGTCTCCAGCAGGTGGCAGAGGTGGACTGATTAATTGCAATGCTGCTCACTTGTCTCTCATCAGTCACGCATCATGATCACGGACTACTTAAGGACTGTTACTCCGACCATTTAGCGTCAGATAATGAGCCTTGCTCAAGCCATTATTTCAAGTACAATTTTCTCAGTTTTTCTCTTGCCTCGTTATGTTGTTCTCTGTTTTCTTGGAGCTCGTCATTTTATTTACCGGTAGTAAGACTATTCTCGAATTTGAGTTTTTGTACTTTTGAGACAAGCTAGTATTTCCCTTGCCTTTCGCCAGCGCTTTTTGTTCATCTCAGTTTATCCTATTTGTTGACCTGCGTCATTATTTGGACCTTGTCTGGGTTTTTTTTGTCAATACACTTTTTAGGTTCCAAGATTTTAACCTTGTCTACGTTTGTAGGACCCACCCCTATCCGGATAAGTTCCGCAGCGTAACAGCTTTGGGATCCGCTGCACCATGCCACGTGCCCAAAGTCAGTTGAGGACAAGCGCTGTAGAAAATGGATGAAGGCCTGAGAAATGTGACACGCTAATGTACTTGTGCTTTCATTAACTGCAGCTGCCATGCTTGCTATGCAATGTTTCTTAAACAAGGACTGCACTGATGCGTTTTTGTTTTTGTGAGGTGGGATTGCTTTATATTTGCCGTTATATGCAATAGCAAATACATTTTAGATGATCAATGAGGACAAAGTGGCATAAATGTCAATGCAATCAATGTTATTGGATTTTAGGATTTAAAAACGAATCCCTTCTTATGCGTGGATAAAAATCCGGACCCCCCTCCCCCTTATTTTGACATTAAATTCCTATCTGGGGGTACTTTGTATTTTTTGATGAACAGGAACATTATGTTTGACTGAAGACAAGATTTTCATTTTATGATATTTTCTCTTTTTCAGAATAAAAGCAATCTGCGTTGTTTCTACCATCCACCTTCTAGAAAACATTTCCTTAAATTTTGTTAAGCAAAGTACCCAACTGTGGAAGCACAGGTTCACCTCATGGTTACATAAGCTGTGTTTTTGCTTATGGGATCATATTTCCGAGGTGCAAATGAGGTGCGGGTCCTTCAGTGCTTTTAAAAAAATGCAAATGAGTTTGCAGGCATCAGATGTGAAAATGTGGCTGGGCTGCAGTGGTACAAAAAGTAAACTTTTGCAGTAATGCATAACATTGACACCTTTTTATGTCAATGTAAAATGTAGTTAAATTACTTTTGTGTTGAATCTCTGCTGATATAAACACGCTACGTATGGTCATCTCCCATCACATCAAAACTCTTCAAACACAAAGAATCAACAGTGAAAATTCACATTCCACGTTATCTACTGCCTGTTACAGTTTTATACTGTTTCATATTGTTTTAATTTCACGTTGATGGTTTTAAATAACACTTTTAATGTGATTATGGATATGACCAAACATTATTTCAAGACCCTTCTCACGAAAAGGATCTTTCTACACTGATTCTGAAGTTATGATATATTTGCTTTCGTGTGTGTCTGCGTGTGTGTGTGTGTGTGTGTGTGTGTGTGCGTGCGTGCGTGCGTGTGTGTGCTCAGGGCTTTCTCTCGGACCTCTTGAAGAAGGCTAACAGAAACTACGACGAGCACAAGCTTAATGAGTACACACAGACCATAGTAAGGCTCTTTCCCATGTATGAAAGCTCTCACAAACACGTTATGCAGTGTACACATTTGTGTCCTAAACTTGTACAAGGTAGTTATTAAATACAATTTGGAGAATGAAAGGTATAAAATATAATTAGGTTGTCATTTATCATTATTTTTTATTTTAAGACTAGAATTAATACAAATAACAAAATCACAAAAAGTCTAGTCTGATATGTTGATGTTTTTAACGTAATTTTTAAAAACATAATTTTACTCTGGGGACATTTTGTGCCTGAGTGGTCTGGGCAGCTGGTGTCCTGCAGGTTGTGTGTTTACAAGCCAGATGTGCTAACATCTGCTACTTCTTGGGGGCCCCAGAGGTGACCTGGCCTGATTTGCTGTAGCAGGTTGACATCACACATGGATTCACTTCAGTACATCTTTAAGAATGTGCATAAGAATGCGAATAACTTCGGCATTTGAAAAGTAGCTGCCTGTGTAAGAACCATTGAAGATGTTCTTCAGCTTCATTTAAATAAAATACAATGACAATTTTTAAATACGGAGGTTAATTCAGACTGATGTGAAAAAAAATCCCAACTCACCTTGAAGAAACGATTAGGTTGTCCCTTTACTTGTCTTTTTTGCAAAGTTATAGATGCAATTTGAAAAGATAGACTCAACTGCTATCCATCTTGATATTGCTCACCATTTTGTCATACCGACTGCATTAACCTCTGCTTCTTCCCGTTGCTGCTTTGCTTTGTAGCTCAGGATGTTTGATCTGAATGGAGATGGAAAACTGGGCCTTTCAGAGATGGCAAGGTAATGTGCAATTTCATTTCCCTCTGGTCATGTTTAGATTGAAACCCATTATCTGAATCTTGATATAAATGAAAATTTGAGTGCATTGATTAAATTTACCACTCTCCCAGACTTTTACCTGTTCAGGAGAATTTCCTGCTGAAATTCCAGGTAGGGTACTGCACATAACAACAAGACAAAAGCTTTTGTGATGTCTCTTGCTGATTAGTTAGATTATTCATTGGGACCTTGAAATGAAAGTTGAATCATCTTTTTATTTTTACAGGGTGTCAAGTTGACCAGTGAGCAGTTCAATGCAATCTTCACATATTACGACAAGGTAGGTTGTGAAAATTTTTTTAAAATTGTGCTGTATTTCTGGACCGAACAATTTAATAAGTGTCTGGGATGAAAATGGTCCAATACAAAACAAGTTAAACGTTCCGCAACAGCTGCAGCTAGAGCAAAGCACTTTACATATAAAATATAACACAACTAGCGGCCCGGTGGTCCAGTGGTGAGCGCGTCGACCTCACAGTGCAGAGGTACCGGAGTGTGGAGTTTGCATGTTCTACCCGGGCCTGCGTGGGTTTTCTCCGGGTACTCCGGTTTTCTCGCACATTCCAAAAACGTATGGCAGTCTGATTGAACACTCAAAATTGTCCCTCGGTGTGAGTGTGAGTGCGGATGGTTGTTCATCTCTATGTGCAGTGCGATTGGCTGGCAACCGGTTCAGGGTGTCCCCCGCTTAATGCCCGAAGACGGCTGGGATAGGCTCCAGCATCCCCCGCGACCCTTGTGAGGATAAGCGGATCGGAAAATGGATGGATGAATGGATAATACAAGTGAAATGATTGTGGAAACACTAAATGAAAACACAAAGGAATAATACTAACACATATTCAGTCGACACCAGAAAACACTTCAAAAGTGTCAATCTCATGTTGGGTCGAAAGCCAAAGAATAAAGATGCTTCTACAAACGAGTTGTAAAAATGGACAGAGACGGGACTTGACTCACATTTGACGGAAGGTCATTCCATAGCGAAGGACCGGCAACAGAAAAGACTCGATCCCCGCTTAGTCCTCGGCATCTTCAGTACTCTTCTCCCACATGCAGTTTTCACACATAGATGTGTGTGAATCTGGAAATACTGGAATGACGTTTGTTTTTAAACAGCCAATTATTGCTTGTTATTGAGATATCCATACACTTTGCATATCGTCAGGATCACTTTTTCATAGACACGAATCATGTGCGAGCCGGTACTGCCTGCGGCATCCAAGAGCTATTCAGACTCATCTTTCAATGACACTCCGTCATGGCTCCGCTCCCCGAAGCCATGAACGAGCAACTATGTCTGCGTGCGTTAACGTCCTGCGAGCTATTATGAGCATGCTTTAATCCAACCAGTGGAACCAAAACGTGTTGGACGCATATTTTCTTGATAGACTATGTATATTACTCCGTCTGACCAGCGCAGGTACACTTTAACTATTGTTTGCAGGGAATAAATGTGATGAGTGAGGGAACATAAAAGCTGGTAACAAGAACTGTTGAAAATGATGATTGTTCATAGAAATATTTCAGCGGGATCAGTATTCTTTATCCTTGGTGGGGGAATTATTAATCTAGAGCAGTGTTTCTTAACCTGGGTTCCATCGAACCCCAGGGGTTCGGTGAATCAGTCTCACGGGTTCGACACAGCCTCTGCCATGCAGGGTGAGACACACGCGACTCAACATTAATTAGTTAACTAGTTAATTAGCTATGGCACGCCAGCTCGGCCATCACTGGCTGCAGATGATCACATGACATTGCTTGTCCAGTCAGTGCTGCGGGAAATTTAGTTCGCTTTGTAGTCAACGTGTGACTGTCGTACAATTAAAAAAAAACAAAGTATACTTATCTCCTGAAATTTTTCTGTTTTTAATGAATGTGTTTTATTATATCTTTAATTATATAGATGCATTTTTTATATCTTGAAGTATATATATTTATTTTTCACTCATGAAGGGTTCAGTGAATGTGCATATTAACTGGTGGGGTTCGGTACCTCTAAAAAGATTCAGAACGACTGTCCTAGAGTTTATTTGCACTCCGCTCCTCAGCCAATATTACATATCATACCAAATCTACATATTAATTTCTACGTCGTCTCTCTCTAATGTCTCATTTATTAAAATATTGACAAAATAAGAGGAGGCCATTTGACCCTTGCTTGTCAGTGAAAGTAGACCTACACAGCATTGTACCATCGCTGTGTTTCAGTACAATCAAGCGGAGCAAAATAATGATGGGGTCACGTATAAAACCACATACTTGATGTACAAGAAAATGTTCCAAGCTCACTTTTGATGGAAAGCGGTCAATTTAAAATGAACCCTGGAGAAAAAAATAATCTATCCATATCGCACAAAAGATCAACTTCATGTCCAATAAATCTAACTTGATTAGGATGAAGCCGTTAGCCAACATCATCTGGTTGTGCTTGCATGTCAGACTCAAGATGGAGTTTGAATTGATGACAGTGGTTGCATGTTTGGGGGACAAAGGTAATGTCATCATCCTGATCTAAGTACTGCTTCAGGAGCACAAACTGCTGCTGCCAGTGGTTCTGGAACAGAGCACGGTGTGTCTGGTCCGTTAAACCCTAACAAGGCTCAGAGCGAGAGCCCCAAATTAAGTCTCGCGTGCGTGATGGCATGCAATGATGGCCGAGTGCTACACACATGACTTGAATTTCTCACGACTCTCTGCTTGACCAGATGTCTCCTCAAAGCCAAGTACAAAGTTTTCTTTTATCAGGTACATTTAATTCAAGAAACTCCAAAGATCATTTTGTAAACCAAGGAAATGCAGATTCATTCAGTTTTCTGCTATCTTCAAACAGAGTAAACAGAAAATAGACGCAAACTATTTTGTGCCGATTTTAAAAAAAATTGGCTTTTGATTTTTTTAGTCGTGATCCCTGTAACATCTTAATTCAACGTATATTCAGTTGCAAGCATTCCGTCAATACTGACAGAAGGTCCGCTCGTCCGTCACGGACAAATGACGGGAAACTTTGATTGACGCACTGTTTGCGGATTAGTCACAAGCTACATCAAAATTCTTCAACTTCATAACATTTCGAGCATTTAGAGAGTCCCAAATTCTGAATTCTGAAATGGTCTACTTATTCAATTGAATATGATAATAACACAAACAACTACAATATACATGGACAATTTCTTATAAACAAATGCTGCAAACATTTAAATAATTCAGGCATACAAGATTATTATCGCAAAAAACTATCCAACTTTAGCTGCTTCCTCTGTCGATATCTCCGCAATAAACTTTCGTAAACTTGTTCGCAACACTTGTTTTAACGTTACACGACCTGGCAATCGTCTGCTTTCCATGCGGTGAAGGCCGATCTCGCCAATCTCGTCTCGCGAGAACGGAAATCTCGTCACGCGATATTACTTAACCCATGATCAAAACAACAATGGCGGCGATTGTCAATCTGCGCTCGTTGCTAGAAAAAAAGATGTACCGTAGTTTGTTTGTTTGTTTGTTTTTGACTGAGAAATTTCCTTGCGTCCCAAAAACGCACATTATTTGGAACTGTGCGTCCCGCGGGAACATTATGCATCTAGGACGTGGGGCGCAGAGGTAACGAGATGGCTGCTGACTGCATCATTATGGATCATGGGTAGTTTTAGAAGAGACAAGAGCAGGAGAAACAGGAGCAAACAATGACGGACCGACGATGACGGGCTGGTAGACCGGTGAAATTTACCAACAGTCCTAAAATAGCATTGATGAACTATAATGTGAGGACGGAAGTGCGGTTAAAATAATGATGTCGGAGTGACGCATTGAATTAAAGTTTTGGTTCACCTTGAAATGACGATGACGACGGACAGGTGGACCGGACCCGGGCGAATGATGGACAGGCGCAATTTACTGATGCACCCACCTCTGCATTTATTCGTGACGATTTTTGAAATAAACGATGAGCATTATGTTGTTCCGCATTCACTGTCGTAAAAAAAAAAAATCATGAAGTTACCAAAATAACAGTTCATAAGCAGACGTATTATGTATTTGAAAATATGATGGAAGGTAAGGATTAAAGCAGCACCTGTGCTTCTGCTTCCTTCTTTTAGGATGGGAATGGCTACATTGATGAGAAGGAGTTGGACGCCCTGCTACGAGACCTCTGCCTGACACACAAAATGGTGAGGCAAGAGTTTTGGTCAAGGCCTTATCTGCTTTCGATGTTTTGCACTTGACAGCAGCATTCGACAACCTCTTTTATTCCCCAGTTTGCTTTCAAATCATCAGTTTTGACAGATGGGCAAAGTAAATAATAAAAAAAAATAAATTTTATCATAAATACAACTCACAATTATGCTTTAATTTGAGTGTCAATGAGTAGGCTCCATACGAAGCTCCCGCTAATGAGCTAAGATCTTGTGTAGACAGACAAAAGCAGAGCAAATTTGTAACCCAGTTCAGAGTAGTAGCAGGTACCGTCTGTATTTACAAATTGCCTGTTGTGGAGAGAGTGGTGTCTATTACTGCAGTTGAGATATATATATATATATATATATATATATATATATATATATATATATATATATATATATATATATGCAGTATACAAATCTTAAGTCCCAGAGCTACCATTAATAATGTCAGCATCTCACTTGAACTTAACACTGCCATGTAGCTGGGGCTCGTAAGTCCACAGGTTCTTCATTGAAATAATTTTGAAAACTGGTGACAAGTTTTTGCACCTTCTACTTTCCTGAGTCAGTCCTACGCTACCTATCACACCACCTCTTGTCCTACAGGAGGCAGACTTGAAGAACCTGACAGACTACAAGCAGAGCATCATGAGCCTCTCTGATGGAGGGAAGCTCTACCGCGGAGAGCTTGAAATCATCCTGTGCAGGGAGCCAATTCAATGATTCCTGATCCTTTCTTCTTCGAGATGATTATGTCTGCTCTGTCTGCCCTGCTCTCCCAATTAAGCACTCGCTTCCTGCTGCCTGGCAACCAAAACACCAGGTGCATGTGCTGGACCTCCCATCTCCTCCTAAAGCTGCTTCCGAATAAATGACAAGTAAACCATTGGCACAAGTTAGCTCTTCTCCATTTACCCCTTGTTTTCTGCAACATGACCTCTCAAACCTAATGTGATCTTTTCTGAACCATCCAGCGAGCCCTAACATTCAATTTGATGTCGTTTGACGCCATGACATGATTTGAATTGCAATATTTGTTTTTGGCCAAAGCTGTTAATTGAAAATCCCAATAAATCTCTTCAACACAAATTCATATTTAATTATGTTTGTCTAGACAGACAGTCAGGGTTTGTTAGTACCCTCGTTGTCATATTTATTACTCAAACAGTGCCAGAGATTGTTCAGAATTGTGTTGCACAAAAATACATGCACCAAATAAATGAAATAACAATCAATAAAGGTTTTCTTATCTTATCTTAAAACAAGCACACAAGTGTCACAATGGAGCTGGAGTAAACTTTCCCGGGAGCAGTCGGGCAATTTAGGAGGTCAGCCATATTCGGGGTGTTTTACCATTCTGCATAATGCACAAAAGTATGGGACTGTTAATTAGAAATCTATTTCTAGCAGTTGATTTGTGTTGAAATACATACAACAGATACAATGAAATACAGACAGATGTTATTAACATGAACTAAATTTAACATGAGAATTATATATACGTATATATATATATATATATATATATAGAGAGAGAGAGAGAGAGAGAGATAGTATATACTGTATATATATATATATATATATATATATATATTATATATAATACATACACACACACATATATATATTTTTTTTTTTTAATTACTTTTTTTGCTTTGAAGCTCAGGACATTATGACTCGGTGGGCAGAATATACAGTACTTAGAAATACATACTCAATTCCACCAACACGCCGAGTCTGGGAACTCTGGACTCTCCTATCCCTGAGGTTGAAGTCACCGAGGTGGCTAAAAAAGCTTCTTGGTGGCAAATCCCCAGGGGTGGATGAGAGCCGCCCGGAGTTCCTCAAGGCTCTGGATGCTCTGGGGCTGTCCTTTCGTCAGGAAGTCAAGTCTCAGATTCAGGAGGAGCAGTGTGGTTTTCATCTTGACCGTGGAACAGTGGAAAAGCTCTACACCCTTGGCAGTGTCTTCGAGGGTGCATGAGAGTTCGCCCAACCAGTTTGCATGTGCTTTGTGGACTTGGAGAAGGCGTTCGACCGTGTCCCTCGATGAGTTCTGTGGAGGGTGCTTCGGGAGTATGGGGGTCCGCACCCCCTGATACAGTCTGTTCGGTCCCATACCACCGATGTCAGTCGAGGCATTGAGAGGGTCCGCTTCGGTGACCTCAGTATTGCATCTCTGCTTTTTGTAGATGATGGGGTACTGTTGTCTTCTTCAAGCAGGGCTCTCCAACTCTTAATGGAGCAGTTCGCAGCCAAGTGTGAAGCAGTTGGGATGAAAATCAGCACCTCGAAATCTGAAACAACGGTCCTCAGTTGGGAAAGGATGCCGCTTTTCCTCCACGTGGAGAGGAGCCAGATGAGGCGGCTCGGGCATCTGATTAGTATGCCTCCCGGAAGCCTCTCTGGTGACATGACCCAGGACACGCTGGGGAGACTATGTCTATCAGCTGGCCTGGGAACACCTTGGGATCCCCCGGGAAGAGCTGGAAAAAGGAGCTGGGGAGAGGGAAGTCTGGGCTTCCCTGCTAAAGCTGTTGCTCACACAACCCGACCCCGGATAAGCGGTACTGTATGGTTGGATGGATAGATGGATGGATGAAGCTTTGATAAAACTGTAAGCAAAATTAATAAAGATTAGGTGCGAAAAAAAAAGGGTCCTTGGCTGAAATGATGATCTATAGATGGCAGGATGGTGCATCAAAATTTTTTGTGTCATTGAGTTGACATGCTTTTAAAGTCTAAATTATACAGCAGGCCTACGAGCTCCCATTTCACAGTGAAGCTGAGGCAAATCCACATCAATTAATCAGAAACATTTAAATCATTATGTAACATACAGATGCACAAGCAAAATGTCCATCACTGGAAATGTGATGAAAATTTAGCAGCTGGTATGAATTGTGTATTTTGTCAGTGACAATTCAATTTTAAACCGGATAAACCTGAATACCAAATGACATAATTCCAACCAGCTCCTAAATTTGATCAAATACCTAAATGTAACTCTAGAAAGTAAAAGAAAACGTAGCAATGTTATCAAACCATATTCATTGGTAAACTTGCATGACCAAGCATCAACAGTCAAAAAATGCGGTGATGCATTTACATTCCCTCAAATATAAACCGATCAAGTGATCATAATCAGAAAGGACAGAAAGCATGCACTGGAGATTTTTTTGACCACTTTGCGGAAACCAATGTGTTGAAGCAAATTCTCTGAATATACCCATTGCATTATTTATTCACTGATGATAAAACCCCTGTTAATTTATTTGTGGGTTATTGTAATATATGCATTCAATACATTACTGAAAATGCCTGTGCCAAATTTGTGGACTGAAATTGGAACACAAAAGCAAACATGCAAATCTTGAGACTTTAAAAAGAACTTTTTGATTCAACAGTAAATTCAGCCATTATCTAAAGAATTTTACACACCACTAAGTGTTTAGACATTCACTCATGAATTAATAAGCTTATAGAGAAAATGTAAAATGTGTAAATGTAAAGTATGTTTGAAGGCCAAATTTCCATAAAATAGAAATTGGAATTCCAGGAATCTCTGCAGTTTAAGTTCAAGATAATTGATTAAAAATGTCAAAAAGCTTCACGAGTTGATGTTCATTGGTTTTGATTTGATGGCTCGAGAGAGAAATAAGTCCGTACTGTATGTGTAAAGTGTTTATGTAGAGACACCTAGTGGGGGTAATTACACATTGTCAGTGAGTCTCCTTTTTGCCTTGGAAGGTGAGGTTTTTCGATAATAGACGAACAGATGAAAAAAAAAATTCTTATGATTACTACATAGCAATAATGTGTAATCATTTATTTAATGAATTAACGGCAGCTGGATGTAGTGAATGCAGCCGCCACTTGGGGCACCACATTGCTTTTTTTTTTTTATTTACTAAAAAAGTCTTAGACGAAAACCCCCAGTTATCGATGACAAACCTCAGTTCAAGAGTTTTGAGTGTACTTTTTAAGATTTGTGTAAAGGGACAAAAATAAATAGTTAAAAAAAGACGAAAAGAGTCTGGTAACAAACCTGCCAAATTTAAATGATTAAAAATCTTGCCAAGTACAAAGCATCCACCCATCCATGATTTGAACCGGTTATCCTCACGAGGGTCGGCGGGCGTGCTGTAGCCAATCTCAGATCTCCTCGGGCAGTACGTGAGGTACACCCTGAACTGGTTGCCAGCCAATGGCAGGGCACAACATTGACGAACAACGATTCGCGCTCACAATCATACCTAGGGACAATTTAGAGTGTTCTATTAACCTACCATGCATGTTTTTGGAATGTGGGAGGAAACGGGGGTACCCGGAGAAAATCCACACAGGCACAGGGAGAACCTGCAAACTCCACAGAAAAAGGCCGGAGCCCAGAAAAGAGCCCTTCATCTCTGTACTGTGAGGCGGCCGTGCTAACCAACCAACCACCATTAAAAAAAACCTTTTGTGTTTATTTGTATTGTGCCTTTGACTAATATTTGAATGTGTTTGATAATGGCAAGCATTGAAGTGTGACAAACCTGAAAAAAAAAGGAAGAAATCCAGAAGGGGGCAAACACATTTACATAGCACTGTACCATTAGCAAATGTTTTTAAACTGCCATAGGTCCGGTTTGTAAATGTTATGTAAATGTGCATCTGATGGCAAAGTAACTTTTCAGACAAAGAAAGGTCTGGCAATCAGGTTATTTTTAACTTCCTAAATTGTCAACAAGATCTCAACCAACTCGTTTGCCCAGAAGTGTGTACGGGAACTTGTCTTGTCATTTGTTTGTGTGAGTATGTGTTTTAAGAGCTTGAAGCGAGGGAGTGTGCCTTGTCTCAAAGAATGAGGAAGAAGTGTGGATAAGTTCTCAGCTTTTTTTCTTTCAGAAGAAAAAAGGCTAAATTCTTCACAAAAAAAAAGAAGATGTACGATGCGGTGGCAGCCAAGCAGGGTGAAGGAGCGACATCCCTAAAATAATCTTCTTTTCTGGTGAATAAAGTAAGTCTTTTTTTTTTTTACTTTCATTTTTTTGTTTGTTTTTATTTATTTACCTCATTGTATAAATAATGTCAACTTATTTATATTGGTTTGGACTTGCTATTTGCTTTGTGTTCTGATGTAGTCGTACAACTTGACTCCACTGAGCATACTGTACTGTATCCGTGTTGGTCCTTTCAGAGGGTAACTTGTGTAACCTATTACAATTTCGGACAGTCAAATGAACATTAAGAATACCGACATTGACATTTTGTATTGACCAGCGGCTTTAAATGCTTTGTGTGTTGTGATTTTTTAATGTAACTTGCTGGTGATACAGTATAAAGTTTAAAAAATGTGTGTGAACTTGAGGAGGCATACATTTGTATGGATTTTTTGTCCTTTGGTTTGCGCTTTATGTGAAGTAAACAAATGCATCGGCCTCACCAGATAGCGAGAATTTATATTTGTTGCTCAAACCCATCAAAATGAATGCCACATTCCTTTCTATTGGGCAGACTATTCTTCAAGCCAATCAGGAAAGAAAAGTCATAAGAAGGAAATGGTCTTGTTGACCACATTTTACTCGTTTTCACATAATTCGATGACTGCCGGATATAAATGAAAATAAAATGAAATGTACAGTAGCAGTGTGGAACTGGCGGTTAGCATAGTTCTGTGGTTAAGTGTGCTTGTGTTGGTCTTCCGGGGCTACTCTGTCTTCCTCCCACATTCCAGTAGCATGCAAGTGTGGCTTCCTGATGACTCTAAATGGGCAAAATATGACGGCACAATGGTATAAAAACTGTACATCCTTAAAAAAAAAAAAAAAGAAAGTAAAAACGGAGTAACTTGAAATACTTCACTATTCAAATGTAATTAAACACTCGCATTACCCCCAGTCGGCTAAATCACAGTTTCGTGACAGACGTCGTTGGAGCGTGTCAGATGTTGAATTAAGGGTGACTGTAACAAACACTGGGGAAATGGAGTTCACACTGGATGAGAGAAAGGAAGGCAAGCCAAAACTGGAGCAAGCTACCCCCTGTGGTTCAATCTGACAATGTAAACACACATTTTTAAATGTATCCTGGTCGGTGCGTACTGTACAAGGCGGAAATTTAATGAATTGTGTAACAACTATAGTGCACACAATTATCATTTTTTCAAGTTCTATTTTTCTGCTTAGTGTCAGGTCTGGTTAATTGTTCCAACATCATTTGCTCTGACAATGATCCTTGACACATAATTGTGCGTTTTCCTGGTCTGTAGCCCAGAAAATGATGGTCCTTCCATTGAACTATTTCACCTCTGGGAGGTTTCTGTCATCTGCTGCAGCCTTGAGGTTCCCCTTCTCAGATGCAGTTAAATACAGCATCCTTGGCTTGTCAGTTGCTCTTCTTCTGGTGGCATTGGGTATCTTGGCCTGGCAGGCCATTAGATGCTTCAAACGGCCCTCCGCTACACCCGCTCGGCCTCGAGCAGGTGAGCATGTGCATTAGATAAATAACAAACACTATGTGACATATATATTTTTTAAAACATTAGCCAAAAATAAAAATATTTTTTTTCTGTTTGATCTTTCCCGGAGTGAATGGTGATTTGCTGCAAACAGATGACGTATCTGAAATTACAGAACAGAACAAAGGAATTCCAACAATCAAGGTGAGAAATCATGGTAAAAGAAAATGTCATTTGAGTTGACCTTATTGGAATGGAACTTTTATGGTTCGTATACGGTGCAATAGTGTACAGTACTAGTCAAATGTATTAAACGAAAAGTGACCTTGCGGATTTCTGCCGACCTTTTCCACCGTAGTAATAGTAGGCAGACATAAGACTTAAGTGGTTGTTTGATTTGACACTTCATGGGTCAAGAGGCACCCCAGAAACCCAACCATTTGTATATAAGTAATTATATAAATAATTAATTCCACAATATGACTGCCGGCTTGTGGATTATGGCAAGGCGGATTTGTTTGTATAGCACATGTCATGTACCATGCATTTCAAAGTGCTTTGTTTACATAACACACAAAAAACATTCCAGAAAGATTAAAAAAAAACATTTAAGACAATGCAAAATTCATCAGAAAATCATCTAAAATAATTTGACAAGAAATAAGAAAAACAAAAACAAAAGACAAGGTTTATTATGGGAATCGATCCTGACCCTAAAATTACATGGTTGAATTTCTACCGCTTGAGCAATGCAGGTACGGGCACATATACCTCTATATGTATATATGCAGGTATTTCAGAAGTTGTTTCTGCGTATAATATGCCAAACTTTGAAGCAGTTGTTTATGACATAGATATATGATTTATGTAATTGAAATTCAGGGTTTGAGGCATGAAGCTTCATTTCACAACTGCCGTCACAAATAATTACCGCATTTTTCCTTTTGCGTGTTTGCCCATAGCTGTACTTAATTTGTCAGGCCTTCAAATTACGAGACTAATTGCTGCAATTCTGTTTACCGGTCAAAAAAAACAATAACAAAAACAAATGTGCAAACTTTGCAGGTCGAAGATGTCGATGCGGACATCTTGGACGTCAAACAGGAAGCAGGAGAGGTTAAAGTGTGTATCAACCTTTTCTTACATCTTCTTAGTATCTCAACTCACCACACCACGACACTCGACAGGTTCATAGACAGTACATCCATTGTATGCCCTGTGTATGGCAGTCCTGAAGGGAAAAGCTGTTTGATATTATGGTAGCCTTATTATTATCATGAAAACATAACATTTTCATTTGGTCTAAATAACACATGTCATGAAAACAGCACTGGACTTCTTAACTGTCTCACCTTTTATGGCCTACAGATGATTCAAGGATGGCTCAACTATTCTCTATATTATGACGCGGAGCAGCACCATCTTGTGGTGACTATCTTGGAGGTCGAGGGGCTTCAGCAGCCACGGCAAATCAGCAGCCTCCAGCTGTTTGTCCAACTGAAGCTTCTATGGATCGGGTCCCAAATGGACGGGCCTTACATTGAGGAAGCGGTAGAACCTTGTCTATTACATTATTATTACCATCTTTAATATCTTGAATATTATTATCTTTAATACGAAATCTAAATTGGCGCCGGCCATCAATTGAAATTTGTTTCATTTAAGAAATAAACATGAGATATACACTGATGACGTGAATTTCCTTCAACCTTTGTTTGTGTGTTTATGAAACACTGATTTATGGGGATTTTTATCTTGATTGTGTCTCTTCTGGAAGTGTTCTATAGTATGTCAGTTAAGTCCAAAGTTATCCAAGCTCAAATGTGCATAAGTAGATAGCCATTTGCTGAATTGCTATTCTGTGGCCGCCAATGGCATTGAAGACTGTCAGTTTTGCATAATATTTATAAAATGTACATCATTTGCATTGGTTTATTTTTACGTTATGAAAATGATTCTTATCTCTGATCGGAGACAAATTTGAGGAAATAATCTTTTGCATGATTGTCAGAGATCCTGGCAACATCTATAATAATCTCAAGTGAATTTCACAAACCATTTCAAACAGTTTATGGATTGGCTATGACTAATTTTGCATGTGGATCTTTTTATTAAATCAACACCTCTTAAAACAACCTCTTACAGTCTTGTACCATTCTCATGTCATTTTTGTTTTAGCAAAACGATATCCAAGAACCTGTTTATCCATGTTCGTCCACCCCAGAGTAACCTACTTTCACCGATTCTGTTAGGATGAAAAGACACCACTTGCCCTGCGCACAGTGCTGCAGGACTGGCGGACTCGTATTGTAAAAGGCACATCTAACCCCTTGTTTGGAGACCAGTTCACCTGTCTTCTACATGACGAAAAGGAGCTGGATCACATCGACCTCAGAATGGAGGTTCTCTAACACACTGTACAACGATAATTTCACATTCTCAGTATGATGAAATGTTACATATTATTTCTTCTTTATGACATACTATTGTTTTATCACCATGCGTTGATGATTTTTAAGAAAGATGATCGCCTCAGGCAGTCTATCGTCCGTATAGAGTGAATACATAATATGTAATCTAAAAATCTAAACCCTCATATGTATGACTACGCTTATTCCATAGTATGTCTGGCCACCATGGAATAACACCCACATTTGTTTCTTTGTGTCAGGTGAGAGACTTTGATAAGTTCTCCAGACACACAACATTGGGAGAGGTTAGGGTGCCTTTAAGACATCTCAATATCTCCTACCCTCTGGAGCTAAAAGCAAAGCTCAAGACTCCCCAAAAGGTAAAAATAAGCCTCACGCAAACAGACAGATACAGGTGAAACTGACACGTAGGCCCACTTGCATATACCTATTTGCATGCAGTCAAATATGTGTGTGTGTGTGTGTGTGTGTGTGTGTGTGTGTGTGTGTGTGTTTTTAACAAACGTAACCTTACATTTGTTATCCTACTGCCGCAATGAATAAAATTAAATTAAAAATAAAACACTCAGCGCACATACAGTACATATGCAATATACAGTACAATAAGTGTCAGAATTAAGCACTATTGCATTAAGTACATGTGCCCTGCGATTGGTTGGCAACCAATTCAGGGTGTCCCCCGCCTACTGCCCGAAGACTGCTGGGATAGGCTCCAGCACCCCCCGCGACCCTAGTGAGGATGAAGCGGTTCGGAAAATGGATGGATGGATGGCATTAAGTACAGTAATATTGTCATTCTTGAAATCCAACCAACTCTAGCAACGCATTATGCTTTATATAGAAATTCAGATCTTTTTGTCAGATTTTTTTTGTTTTGTTTCGTTTTTCTTTGACCAGCCCACGATTCACAGGTATCATTCGATTAGCCCTCTTTGGCAGATAATTCGATTGGTGACTTCAGCTCGGCAATTGTGTCGCTGTGACCTTTTTCTTTGCTTGGTCTTCCTTACTTATGGCACTCTTGGCACACTTACCAGTTGAAACTAATTAAAACTGTGCAGTCGCACATAGGAAGAGACCAACACATTGTTTAGGTTATACAACGCTCCAACCGGGCGTGGCTGAAGAAGAATAAATCAGAGTTTGTTTTTGCATGGCAGCAGCTTCCTATTGGTGTATGAATACGTGCGTGAATGGTTGAATGTGGGACTTGTAAAGCGCTTTGGGCACAATATGGTGTCGATCAGAGGTGCCAACCATACGGCTCATGGGCCAGACATGGCCCAAAAGAGTTTAATCCGGGCCGCGAGATGATTTTGTATCGTCTAAAAATACTCTAAGTACAGACGACTGAATAACCAGCCTCTTCAAATTTGCCAGATGGTAGATGTTACTTGTATGCAATTTAGTTACGACTTTATACTTATTTCACTGTACTTTTACCATAACCTTGCCTATTCTAATATGGATAGTGAAGAGGAATGAGATGGTTATTCTGTAAACCTCTCATTCAAGATTTTAACTGTCCATCCATCCCTTTTCTAATCCGTTTATCCTCACAAAGGTCGCAGCCGTGCTGTCTTGAGAGAGTAGGAGGGGTACACCCTTAACTGGTTCCCAGCCAATGGCAAGGCACACCTAGACAAACAACCATTCGAACACTTCTGACAAAGATTGATGAAAAAAAAAAATCTTACTTCAGAATTTTGTTTGTTACAATCAATTAATCAATTCATACCTTTTGAAAATGACAACACCTGGCAATGATTCAAAATTCAGTTAGGAATGTTTTAACTGTGATTGATTAAATATATATCAAAATGACATTTCTGTGTGCACCCTCAATTGGCAGGATCTTGTAGGGGAAATTCTTCTGTCACTGAAGTTTCTTCCAACTTCTCAGAGAATTGAGGTTGGAGTGCTCAAGGTTCATACAGTCCATAAGGAGCTGCATTTGGATGCAGGTAACAAAACAAATATGGATTTTCAGCTTTGATAACACAGCTTTGATTCAAACAAAATGGTCTAACACACATTTCTTGTGTTGTACAGTCATCTATGTCAGGATCAGTGTACAGTGCAACCGGTGCAAGTTGAAGCACCAGAAAACCTCCGCAGTGGTGCGTGGCACGGTGACTGTCTTCAATGAAGTTCTTGTTTTCTCCTTGCCAGAATTTCCTGTGCAACAGTTTAAAATTTTGGTCTCTGTCTTTGAGACTTACTCAAATAGAAACTTACCCAAGCAAATGATTGGACAGTTAACTATGAAGAAGGACAATAATTCAGACAGTGAACACTTGGATCTTATGCTCCGCTCAGTCCGTCAGCCCATAGCCAAGTGGCACGCTCTACTTATCTGAGTTATGTCTCAAGGACATCTTCAACACCTTGTGGATGCCTGCTGAGTTTTTGAAGTCAAAGTGGGTGACGCTATTCACACACTACCTTGAACACAAATTTTCTTCCTGACATCCTGGAAAGTCTTGCACTCACTTTATTAATATTTTTTGGAGGGATTACTATATTTTAAAGGGGAAATAAACCCCAAAATGTTCTTTACAGTAATAGTTTCCGTGCACCTCCACGAGTCGAAACACGGAATTCTGATAAATGTCATGTTTTGTGGAATATGAGTTAGGCAACAAAATCCACCCATTTTTAGCCATGTCAGCGGGTGGCCATTTTGCCACTTTCTGTCAACTGAAAATGACATCACAGTTGCGAAGGGCTCAGTTAAGCACCAATCACGGCACACCTGTTTTTTTTTTTTAAACTGAGCCGTGATTGGTTGTTACCTGAACAACTGTGATGTTATTTACAGTCAACAGTAAGTGACAAAATGGCCGTGCCCTGAGATGGATTTAAAACAGATGGCTTTTACTGCTTAACTCATACTCCTCAAATATGATTGACATTTCTGGGGTGACTTCCCCTTTAAGATGACTACACTTCTGCTGTTCCCATCGCCTGTGTTATCTTATGACAAACCTTTGCTACCCTCTTGTGGGTCAAAGGTATGTTGCAATTAATATCAATGACTATTCAACCCAAAACAGAGCTTACTGCATTTAAATCACCTCAACATGCACTTTTAGAGTTAGGTATTGTACATTTTGTTGATAAAATTGTAACTGGTGCCCAAAAAATTGTAATGATTGTGTTATATGCTCAAAATATTGTTGAAATGAATTTTCAGACTTAAAAATGCTTTTGAGTAAAATTCCTTACTGAACATTGACAAATTTTGGAAATCTTGCTTGTTATATAATGTACAAGCAGAGTGGCATATTATTGTAGAACAATGATTAGAGCAAACAGTAGGGTTCTCCTGAATAAAAACCTTGCCTGCCTCTGTCTCTTCCAGCGATTGTTTGGCTTCACTTACCGTGTCGATAGATTCAGGGTCACATGATGGTAACTTTATCAATGGTGATATCGCTAGTTCTGCTAATTTCCCTATGACTAGCCTTGACTCTGCCTGATTTATTGCTACCTCAATCAACTTTTTTGCTTACATTCCTCCTGAGGGAGGAGCTCAGACTCAGACCAGACCTTGTTAAAATTGAGACTGTGGTTAAATTGCAGCAACCCACCACCTGCTAACAACTCAAGCAGTTTTGCTACCTTTTATCAGTGGCAAATCAGAGACTACAGCAAGGTTGCAGTAGCCTTTACTCTAGCTCACCTCTACATCGTATTCGTTTCCCTGGACACCAGAGACTAATGCAGCCTTCAAAGACTGTTAATCTCGTTCCTGTTCTCATCCATCCAATTCATCACGGTGGATGCTCCCCACTCTAGAGTGGGGACCATCCTCTTGCAAAGAAGCTAAATTCTAAATTCCGGCCTTACTGTGTGGAGTTTGCATGTTCTACCCATGTCTGCATGGGTTTTGTCCGGGTACTCCGGTTCCCTCGCACATTCCAAAAACATGTGTTGCAGGTCAATGGAACACTTTAAATTGTCCCTGGGTGGAAGTGTGGGCTCGAATGGTTGTTCGTCTACAGGTGCCCTGCGATTGGCTGGCAACCATTTCAGAGTGTCCCCCGTCTCCTGCTCGAAGACAGCTGGGAGAGGCTCGTGCACACCCGCGACCATTGGAAGGATAAAAGGATTGATAGATGGATGGATGGATGGAGTTGAGGTCCCGTTCCAGCTTGAATCATTTTCTGTTCATCTTTTTCATTTTGTTTTAAAATTTTATGTTAATAACATTTTCCACTACTTTTCACTTTTACTTTTCAGTTTGATTACTATAAAACTGACAAATGGCAAAACAATGAATAGAAACCCTACAAAGGTAAAGATTGAATTACTGAAAATTCTTCTTCAGGAACAAATCACTGAAAAGATAATTGTGTGTTTTTACTGTTCCTAGAAAAGGTGTATATCTCCAATTTCTCCAAGTGAAATTAAATTGACTACATTGAGATTATAAGATCAGGTTGTTAAAAAAAATATACTGTTAGACACAAAAAATACCATAGATATGTGTTTGGGTTTTTTTCAAGAGTTTTATTGTGGTATATTTCACATCATATTATATGAGTTGAAACAACCCACCAACGAATCAACTTCATTCAGCTGTATCCTTGCTCTGAAAGAAAATAGAATTCTCAAAGTCAAAAATGTATTTCACATTGCATAAAAGGCCCGTACAGTACTTGTCTAGTATGGACATAAGTCATCTACATTTTTCAGTATTTACCTTGCCAGAGTCACGGCTTTTGGCTCTGAGTTTGTTGACTTGAGACTCTGCAATGTCAGCACGCTCCTCAGCCTCTTCCAGCTCATGCTGGACCTTCCTGCACTTGGACAGGTGAACATTGGCCTGCTCCTCCTGGAAAGTCAGACAGAAGATTTAAGTCGGAAATACATTAAACTTTTGAGTACAAAATTATTTACCTGTCTACTGTATGTGTGTACACACACACACACACACACACACAAACACATTGCACGTTATTATTTTCTTGTAGAGTCTTACCGCTTCCTCCGCCTGCCTCTTGTAGGCCTTCACCTTGAGCTGCAATTTATCAACCAGATCCTGCAGTCTGGCGATGTTTTTCTTGTCCTCTTCAGTCTGTGAACGAAAAATCAGGTTTGCAAGTTTGAATACATCGATTTTTAGGTTAATTTCTTCGACACATGCATGCTAAGTGATCTTTACCTGGTAAGTGAGCTCCTTCACCCTCCTCTCGTATTTTCGGACACCCTTAACAGCATCGGCTCCACGTCGCTGCTCTGCCTCAACCTCAGTCTCAAGGTCACGCACCTGGGGATTGTTTTTCAAATGTAACAGGATACTTTATACTGGCTTTGAGTCGATTCACTTAACTGTCTTACCCGAGATTCAAGTTTCTGAAGCTGCTTCTTGCCACCCTTCATGGCAAGGTTCTCAGCTTCATCCAGGCGATGCTGTAGGTCCTTGACAGCAACTTCCAGGTTCTTCTTCATCCTCTCCAGATGCGCGCTGGTGTCCTGTTCCTTCTTCAGCTCCTCAGCCATCATTGCAGCCTAGAAAGGACAGGATTGTTTTTTGTGATTAGAAAATTCTTTCGACTCAATTAAAGCACAACGTTCTGAAGAGAAAACATACGTCGGTAATGGCCTTCTTGGCTTTGTCCTCTGCGTTCCTGGCTTCCTGAACAGTGTCATCTACTTCACTCTGGATCTGGACAAGGTCAGACTCAAGCTTCTTCTTGGTGTTAAGAAGGCTTGTGTTCTGAGAAAGAAAGGTAATTGTCACTTAAGACATAACACATTTAAAATATTGTCCTGTTGAATCATAAAACATATTATTTGAGAAAAATAAAAAATACAGTCAAACCTCGGTTTTCGAACGTCTCGGTTCTCGACCAGTTCGATTTTCGAGCAAAGATTTGAGTTTTTTATGCCTCGGATGACGAACAAATTTCGGTTCTCAAACAAACTGAGCGCACTTGAATGCAGCATTCGACTCCTCTCGCCTTCCTTACACGAGGAAGTGACGCTTCCTCGGGTAGATGAGGAAGTGACGCTTCCTCGTGTTGCTTTCCATTGTGAGCAGACGTGTTCAGTTCACATTTTTATTTCAAAAAGAGCGTGGTTTCGGTTTTCGAACAATTTCGGTTTTCGAACAGACTTCTGGAACAGATTACGGACGAAAACCGAGGTTTGACTGTATAATATTTACCTGAGAGTGCAGGAGGCCCACACGTTCACTGGCATCCACCAGCTCCTGTTCAGCAACTTTTCGGCCTCTCTCTGTTTGTTCCAGAGCAGCCCGAAGTTCCTCAATTTCAGCCAACATAAGGCCATTCCTGCGGTCTACCATAGCAGCTTGTTCCTTCAGGTCATCCTGCGCTCTGACGGCGTCATCGAGATGCAGTTGTGCATCCTGGTGAAAATCAAGGTATGAAGGGAATAAACTGCAACACCAAGGAAGGGTGATTGCAGCTCATCACATTGCTTTACCTTCAGCTGCGTTTGCACAATTCTCAGTTGCTTCTGAGACTCGGTCGCCTGGCGATTGGCGTGGCTCAGCTGAATTTCCATCTCATTCAAGTCTCCCTCCATCTTCTTTTTGATTCTCAGGGCATCATTCCTGCTCCTGACCTCGGAATCCAACGTGCTCTGCATGGAGTCAGTCACCCTTTGGCTATTCCTCTTTATTTGCTCCATCTCCTCATCTTTCTCCGCTATCTTCCTGTCAACTTCTCCTTTGATTTGGTTGAGCTCCAACTGGACACGCAGGATCTTTGACTCTTCATGTTCCAGAGTTCCCTACATAATTGAGAATACAAATATAAATCTTTGCACTCCGATTTTATCCATTGATTTGCTCCATCCGCATTCATTTAACTCACCTCAGCCTCCTCAAGTGCAGTCTGGATTTCAGATTTCTCAGTCTCCACCTGTTTCTTGGCCTTCTCGAGCTCATGGATACTCTTTCCAGTCTCTCCAATCTGTTCAGTCAAATCAGAGATCTCCTCTACAAAGTGACAAAGACAGTTTCAAATTAAGGAAAGGGACCCTTTCTTGCACCGCATTCTTGCATGGAGAATCTACATTAACTACAAGTTGCCAAACTTTGTCCCAACACTCACGCTGCAGATTCTTGTTTTCACGCTTCATGGTCTCCAGTTGATCCAGAGATTCCTCGTAAGAATTCTTCATCTTGAACAGCTCAGTGCCAAGAGAACGAGCCTCCTTCTGAGCTCCCTCAAGCTCTGCCTGACCCTCCTCAAACTTCTGCTTCCACTCTGCCAAGACCTAGGTTCACAATTTACAAAGTGGTTAGTGCATGTTAATTTGTCTTTTTCTATGTCATGGGAGTGCTTGGTATCAGTTGTACCTTGTCAAAGTTCCTCTGCTTTTTGTCAAGGTTGGCAGCAAGACCATTGGCCCTCTCCACGTCAATCATGAGATCTTCCACTTCACTCTGGAGTCTCTGTTTGGTCTTCTCTAGAGAAGCACACTTGGAATTCACAGCCTCAATCTGTTCCTCAGCCTCTTGGAGACGCTGTGCCAACTTTTTCCTGTTTTAAAATGTTTCTTCGTGAAAAATCTCCACTCGCCATAATAGACTTTACATGAATTGACTTAATCCTGCAACATGTAGTCACATTGGATTTTGATCATCTCTAAAATATTAGTTGCTATAACAAAAATAAATAAATCCATTCATCCATGTCACATGATATTAAAAGGCCAGCTGAAATAAACCTGCTGTCAGTATGCGGCAATGGTATTTTAAAAATGTTAAATCATACTGACTTGGCTTCCTCAAGCTCCTCAGTGCGCTGGATGGCATCAGTTTCATATTTTGTTCTCCACTGAGCCACCTCAGAGTTGGCTTTGGACATTCCACGCTGCAGCTCAGCCTTGGCCTCCTGCTCCTCCTCAAATTGCTCCCTCAGCAGATCGCAGTCATGACGGGCTGATTGCAATCCGTGGGCAAGAGCATTCTTGGCCTGGTATGACAAATATATTTGATGCGTACATTTCTATCTTGAAACAAAATACTTGTTGAGGATGACGTTTCTTACCTTGACCTCCTCTTCAATCTGTCTCTTCAATTCCTCAATCTGCTGGGTAAAGGCCTGTTTACCTCTGGTCAACTGCGAGACAAGAGCTTCCTTTTCCTCGATTTGACGGCCAAACTCACCTTGTTTGAACATGATCGTGTAGCGTTAGCGTGTATGTTTAGTTATTCACTTATAAACCACTACTGTAGTTTGATTGCCTCATGCATACCATTTTCTGTCAGAAGACGGGCTTTCTGTGCACCCAGGTCGTTGAGCTGACGGATATTCTCATCATTCTTGCTCTTCAGTTCACTAAGTTGGTCCTCAAGAGTACGGCACATCTTTTCAAGATTTGCCTAGTAGTTTGAAAATATGACAACTATTATTAATCCATTCTTAAAAGCAGCCTCATTGGTGTATATTACCGATAAATTGAAGCGAAACATTCACCTTTGCTTTGGCAACAGCCTCCATGTTGCTGGAGAGATCATCAATCTCCATCTTGTATTCACTCTTTTCCTTCTCCAGCTTCTGCTTGACACGCTGGAGGTTGTCAATCTGTTCACCCAATTCAGCAACACTGTCAGCCTGCTTCTTGCGCAGAGCGGCAGCAGTGGCCTCATGCTGCAAGGTGGACTCCTCGAGATCACGGCGCAGCTTCTGGAACTCAGCCTCGCGCTTTTTGTTCATCTCAATCTGAGCAGCGGTGGCTCCTCCGGCCTCCTCCAGCCTCTCACTGATCTCCTCAAGTTCCCTGGAGAGATCCGCTCTCTGTTTCTCAACCTTGGCGCGAGCAGCACGCTCGGCCTCAATTTCCTCCTCCAGTTCCTCAATACGGGCCTATCAGAACATGTTCTTGTTACACTTTTAAATTCACTCTTCATTTTTAAAATGTAGCATGTAACATTGGATATATTTTACCTGAAGTTCTTTGATCTTCTTTTGAAGCTGGGCACCCATTGACTGCTCATCCTCAACCTTGCTAAGAAGCTGACTGATTTCAAAGTCCTTCCTGTGAAGATTAGTCATATGTAGTGGTGTCTTGCTTCAAAAGTGATTTTTAATATTGCGTCATGAGATCAAGAACAAAGCTTTTACTTTTTAAGTTTCTCATCAGACTGCTGTTTGTCATTCTCAAGGTCCATGATGGATTCCTGTGCTAGTTTCAGGTCACCCTCAAGCTTCCTCTTGGCCCTCTCCAGGTCCATACGCAGCTTCTTCTCTTGTTCCAGAGAACCCTCAAGCTGCAGAGTAATGCCATTTAATTTTTTGTGACATCTTGTTTTTCCAGTGTTAAAATATCTTATCTTCACATACATCGTCCACTTGCTGCTCAAGCTTGGTCTTGGCCTTGGTCAGAGTGTTGACCTTATCTTCCTCAGCCTGCAGGTCATCAAGAGTCTGCTGATGAGCCTCCTGAAGGGCTTTCTTCTCCTTGGTCAACTTTGCAATGGTCTCATCCTGAGAAGCCATCTCCTCCGTCAGGTTCTTCACCTACAATGGAAACAAAGAAGATATTATTTATTTGTCTCAAGAGTACAAATCAGGTCTGTGCAAAATCCAGAATTACAGAATTCAATTCAATTCATTGTATTCATTTGAATTTGAATTGGCTGCACCCCAAAGGATGGTGAATTCAGTATGAATTACAGGAAGTGGAATTGTATTCAATGCAATTCAGGGAAACTCATCATCCTCATCACATATAAGGTGTACACCAAACAAAATGTCAAAAATGTTTAGAGTGCCATTTTAAAGACTTAGATAAAGAAAGATATTCGGGGGAATCAAGTGTGGTTTTACCATTCTTTCATTTTTAAAAATCTAAGTTTAATAAGCATTTTTTCTGAGTAAGCTTTTAATGTACATTAAAAAAAGATGACTACATTTTATTATTTTGTACAATTTAGTTTTGTGTACAGGAAGTCCTTACAATCATATTTGTATGAAATTCATGTCAATAGGCTCATACCCTGTATAAGTTAATTGTTAAATACACTTTAATTTTGCATAATGAATTTCATGGAATTTCAATTGTGCTCCCTTAATTTCACATTTCTTTTGAAATTCTGCTTCCTGTTTGTCTCCTGAATTCAAACTTCAATTCTAATTCAAGAATTTAATTGGAATTTAGCGGTCATTCTCAATTCAATTCTGAAGTTCAGAGAGCGAAAGAGAGAGAGAGAGAGAGAGAGGGAGAGAGAACCTTGTTTTCGGTGGCATGTTTCTCCTTCTCCACTTTGGCCAAGGTAAGCTCCAGGTCATCAATATCCTTCTTGAGCTCAGAGCATTCATCCTCCAGTTTTCTCTTCTTTGCAGTGAGCTCAGCATTGATTTCCTCTTCATCTTCCAACCTCTCAGTTGTCTCCTTGAGTTTGGCTTCCAATTGGATCTTACTCTTGATAAGACCCTCACATCTCTCTTCAGCATCAGACAGATTCTCTGATTCCTATTTCACATTGACCAAACACCTTTAATCACACACAATCTTGGTTACCAGCAAAATCTGTCAGTGGCTTGTTACTCACGGATGCCACTTGCAGCTGTAGATCATTCTTCTCCTGAAGGAGAGACACCATCTTCTCCTCAAGTTCCTTCTTCTTGGCAAGAGCAGTGGCCAAGTCAGAGGTCATCTTCTCGTAGTTTTCCTTCATCTGGGCCAGCTCTTTCTCGGTTTCAGCACTCTTCAGCAGAGGCTTGATCTTGTAGTACACCTTCATCCATGGCCAATGTTTGACATTCATGAATGACCGCACATTATACTGGATGGTGAAGATGGCCTCCCTGTGTATGGACGTTTTCAGTTATGCACAGCGCATTTCGTTTTGATAAATCCAGAGTGTTTTGTCAATTCTTAACATGCCTTCTCTCCATCATCTTCACAAACTCCTTTCTCATGAGGTAACCACGGCAGAGGGCCTGAGTCATGGTGACAAGAGCTGCCAGCTTCTCATCTCTCAATTCCTCAAGGGTACCCAGAAGACCTGCTTTAAAGAACACCTAACCAGATTTAAAAAAAAAAAAGTCACAAACTTGATAGCTCATGTAACACTGAAATGAATGGCTAGAAATCTTAAAAATCCAATTTGATACTCCATTAAAATAATTGTAACCCTTTTTTTTCATGAAAATGGTTGTCAGAAGCATTGCTGTTAAAACTGGCATTTTAAAAGCAATGAGAAAAAAATGCGAACAGCGTGTCCTTGTCTCAACTGGTCCAAGATACGAAAAAGGTTGGGGACCACTGTTTTACAGTCTATACTTATGTTTACACCACACCCGTGTGGATGAATTATGTTGCTGTGATGAACACTTACCAAACTGCACATCATAATATTTTGTTTATTCCAGTCATTGTTGAAGATAATCTGTCTTTCATATTAATGAATGCTTTATTTTCATTTACCTTGGTATTTTGTATCGCATAACAGATCTGATAGTGTTTGTTGTAAAAGGGAATAATTATTGAAAAAGACCTGAGAAAAGGAGCTTGGAAAAAACATTGCTAAATAATCGCAGTCGTGATTTTTAGAGAAAAAAAAAAGGAATTCAATAATTTCCCATAAGCATTCAGCTTTAATTTCAACATATTTATTTATTTATTTATTTATTTATTTATTTATTTATTCATTCATTCATTCATTCAATCATTCATTCATTCATTAATCTTCGAACCGCTTCATCCTCACTGGGGTCGATTTTTTATTTATTTTTAAAAGAGCTGTTTACCTTGGTGTGACCAAATCTATATTGGTCATGGTCAATATCGATTGACCCAAGCAGTTTCTCTGCAGCCTTCTTGTTGTCAATGAACTGGCCTTCAGGGATGACGCTGGCATTCAGCACCTTGTACCTTAATTGTGAAAATCGTTTGATTCATCACTGTTTTTGATTGACTTATGTTGCTGTTAAAAATATTGCCAATGATACCTCTGTTTGAAGTCACCATAGAGGATTCTGCTGGGGAAACCTTTCCTGCAAATTCTGATACCCTCAAGGACACCATTACACCTAAGCTGGTGGATAACCAGGAAGTTCTCCATCAGACCTACGGAAAAGGGCACATTGGGGCGTGGTTATTTTAATAGTGGTATTGTACAACTAAAAGTAGTAATAGGTATCAAGCCCAAATGATTTATAAGTCGTAATGTCATCCATATAACGTGATCTGATATTCTATGAAGATTTTGGCAGCATACATTACCTGGAGTCTTTGACTCATTAGGAATCAGGCAACGCACAAAGTGAGGATGGGTGCTCCTCAAGTTGGTCATCAGTTTCCCCAAGTTCTCCTGAAAGTACAAACCAATGAACGTCATTATCATGTCATGTCAATACAATGTAACATGCGTTGCAAAATCACATAGTTTTTTTTTGGGGGGGGGTCAAACTAGATCTTACCCTGAACTGTGAGGATACAGTCTGCATTGAACCACCCTTCTTCTTTGCTCCCTTTTTGCCAGCAGCTTCTACTCATCATTTTGGAGAGAGATGGAGAGTTAGAATCACGTCGAATATTCATGTCATTTACTCGATCGTTGACGTCAGGCCAAATCCTCCATTGTCACAGCTTGGTAATTTTTTTTTCTCCCACCACTAATCTATGCTATCTGTTCATCCACATGTGTGGGTGTTGCTTTCACAAATTTGGGACCAATCTAAAGTGTTGAATATCGCTTGTGCTCTTTGACAATGTCATTCTATAGTGGTTGAACAAATATGCCTTTTTGGGGGTCTCCTGAAAATTGATGATTTCTGCGATTCGAGGATTCCTCCCGACGCCAGAGATATTGAACATGTGTTTTATCAGCACACCCTCAGCAACAGGTGGGTAAAGGAAAGCCAGGAGTTTAACTGGAGACTTCTGGTAGAGCTGCACAACAGACTCGTTGAGCGGATCCTTGTTCTTGTCCAGCCAGCCGCTGATGTTGTAATCCACAGTACCGGCATAATGCAGAAGGGAGAAGTGGGCCTCGGCCTTGCCCTTTGTAGGCTTTGGCTTCTCAAATGCTTTGCATTTGCCAAGATGCTGATCATACAGCTTGTTCTTGAATGAAGTATCTGTGGCCTTAGGGAACATGCACTCCTCTTCAAGGATGGAGAAGATACCCATCGGCTGAAAAGAAAACAAAGGAGAAGCGTATTTATGGTATTTTCGGTGATCCAGGTTAGTTCGCGGCCATCGACAAATCTAGCCCTCAGAATCAAATGCGTACCTTTTCAATCAGCTCAATGCAGGCAGCCAGATCCATGCCAAAGTCAATGAACTCCCAAATAATACCCTCCTTCTTGTACTCTTCTTGTTCCAGCACAAACATGTGGTGGTTAAAGAACTGTTGCAACTTCTCATTAGTGAAGTTGATGCACAGCTGCTCCATGCTGTTGTACTGTGTGAGGAAAAATCATTTACTCATGACTCCAAGGACTATCGTTCCCAAAAACGGTGTTCATCTTTTCACATGATTGACGCTTACATCAAAGATTTCAAAGCCAGCAATATCCAGGACACCAATGAAGTGCTGCCTGGACTGTTTCGTATCCAACATCTGGTTGATACGGATGACCATCCACAAGAACATCCTCTCATAGATGGACTTGGCAAGGGCTGTCACTGAGTTCAGCACCTAGGAACAATATAAACTCCGAGAGTCAGTTCTATAGTCACAGAATGTTATTTATTTATTTATTTTCAAATTAGGATCATTTTGATCAATGTTACCTGAGGTACAGTCTGTCCCTTGGTGACAAACTCATTTCCGACTTTCACTCTGGGATAGCAGAGAGCCTTCAGCATGTCCGCGGAGTTCAGACCCAACAGGTAGGCAACCTTGTCAGCATCTGAAGTGTTTTGGAGAGTACCGCTAATATGGACTTTGTTCAACAGAATAAGCCTGCCATCATGGACATGCCACGCTTCTACATACTCTCTGTGCCGTCGGGCTCTGCCTGCTCCTCACGCTGCTTCTGTTTGAACGTCATGTTACCGTGATGGAGGACAGCACCTGTCATTTTGTAGATGCTCATCTTCTCCTCGTGACTGAAGCCCAGAATATCAATGGCGTTCTGTGCGTTAAAAAAAAGGTTATTCATTGAAAAGATAATATTGGAAACAATCAAATAAAACTATGTACTGTCAGATGTTGCGTTCGGGAGGTGATTATTTACGTTCTAGACAATATTTGACATATAATCACTCACGTCAGTGGCTTCCAGCTCAATTTTGTCATCAATGCTGGCCACTGTGATCTGTCCCTGACTGCACATATGGAAGTCATAAGGGTTGGTAGTGATCAGTGACATTTCTGTAGGTGGAAAAAATGCAAGAATAATCAAACTTTTTTCATTGGATGTACAAGTATGTGAGTCTTGGATTGTGAAAAGAAGTACAGTCTGTCCCTTGGTGACAGACTCCATACCAATCAGCTCTGGTTTGTGGTTGGTCATCATCTGGTAGAAGATGTGGTAGCCTCTCTCATCAGGAAGCTGGAATGTCACTCTGGACTTCTCCAGGAGATCTGCAATTATTTTAAGAAATCAGTCTCTCACACTGCAGCTGAGGGATTTTCAGACTGTGAATTGTGCACTTACAGGTCTCAATATCAGCACTAGCCAGTTTGCCAGTTGTGCCAAAATGAATTCGGATGAATTTACCCTGTTTAAAAGGCAATAGGTTTAGATTCCTTTGTTGTTGAAATGTAAAAAGAATTACACTGTAGCAATTGCACGAAACTTACAAAACGAGAAGAGTTGTCATTCCTCACAGTTTTGGCATTACCGTAGGCTTCCAGAAGAGGATTGGCAGCGATAATCTGATCCTCAAGTGACCCCTGTCATCGTCATTAGAATTAACATTCACAAATAAATTCAAGTGAACCTCTCAAAACAAACGCTAATCCTTTCCAACCGAACATACCTGATACTTTCCCTGCTCCTTTTTCTTATCACCACCAACTGAGATGGTGGCAAAGTACTGAATGACACGCTTGGTGTTCACAGTCTTTCCAGCACCAGATTCTCCACTGGACAATAGAGACAAACAATGTGAAAATGTTTTGTACAAGTGTTTTGTAGTTTACAAATGAAAATATAACTCACGTGATCAACACAGATTGGTTCTCCCTGTCTGTTCAAACAGAAGCATGGAATCAATAATGTAGTATTTCCACAGCAGTCAGCTCAAATGGTTTGAAACTTATACATGGTCATCTTCTTTTTATTACATACCAGTAAGCATGAATTGGTATGCATTGTCAGAGACAGAGAAGATGTGGGGAGGAGCCTCCATACGCTTCTTGCCTCTATAAGCACTCACAACTTCGGAATCGTACACTGGGAGCCACTTGTAGGGGTTCACAGTGGCGCAGAACAGCCCAGAGTAGGTCTGAGAGAGACACAAGGTGTAAAAATGTCTTAAGGGGAGACTATTTATGGACACAATTTTGAGCAGATTGTCTTACGTAGATCATCCATGCTGCATAACGCTCTTTGAGGTTATACAGGACAGAGGCTTCATTGAGATGGGTCATCATGGCCATGTCTTCAATTTTGTCGAACTTGGGAGGGTTCATTGGAGTGACATCGTCTTCTTTAACTGTCTTCTCCTAGAAGAAGACATGAGACAAAGTGAGAACCGAATCACATGTTTTGAGCACATGATTTTAAGACAAGAAGAGAAGATGCCCACCTCCTGAGTGTCCAGGACTTTGACGGTGACTTTGCCACCCTCTTTCTTGAGGATTGTAGCCTTCAGGTACAGCTCCTTTGTATCGACCACATAGCAGGCTGACTTGGCATCAAATGGTCTGCTCTGAGCCTCAATTCTCTCCTTCTCTGGTTTACGGAGGTAGATGGAAGCTTTGCCATACATGGCCATTTCTGCGTCGGTACTCATGGTGGTGGTTTACTGGATATCTGTGCAATTCAAATGACAGCCCGATTAGTTTATATCACATCCGCGTCGTATAACCAAATAAACAATTTCTTCTTGCAAAATTCATTTTATTGAGTTGTCTAGTTCTACATGGAGTCACGTTCACCAACATTTTGATCTTAGATCCGCACACAGTGCAATCGATATGATTCGAACTAAGTCCATTCATGTTCCATACCGCTGACCCCCATTAGGGCCGCTGGTGTGCTGGAACTTATTCCAGGTGACTTCAGGTGAGAAAAAGTTTACACCTTTGACTGGTTGCCAGCCAAATGCAGAGCACATTTGCACAACCAGAGACAAGCAACCCTTCACACTCTCACCTACGCACAAGTTTGAATGTTCACTGATACCTGAATACCTGGAGAAAACCCACACAAGCATGCAGAGCCCATGCAAACTTCACACAAAATACGAATATGAATGCACGACCTCTGAGCTGTAAGGCGTATGTTTTAACCACGTCCCCGCTGTGCCGCCTCCCTAAATAAGCACCTTAATATTTTTTAAGATTATCCATGCAAAGTCACTGAACAGCGTTCATACCTCCTGCTTATCCTCTTAATAGTTGAATGTCACAATCCTGTTGAAATTACATTTTTGTTTCTGTTAGTACATATTATATTCAGATCTATATTTATTAAAATAATAATTGTATATATTTTAAACAAGGTATATATTAAATTGTGTCCCAGCACAGAGCGGTTTTCTGAGTACTTACCACAGGCCGGGGTCTTCAGGCTCCTCCACCACATACCCCCTCAGCACCCACGCTCTCCTTTTATACCAAGTGTTGTTTGCTTATATGGCAAGAGTTAAATAGGGACCACGAACCAAATGTAGTGTGGCAAACTTTGAAAGCCAACATCCACGGAAGCATGTCGTCTCACATGTTTTTTTTTCTTTTAAATGATTCTATACCACCAGATCCAATTGATATATATATATATATATATATGTCCTTATTCATTCACATAAAAATTAGACTATTTTTATTGTTATTACTATATTTATTTATTTTTTTTAATGTAGACTTGAATGCACATCAAACACAATTCAAGAACCTTTTATTTTCATCAAGACAGCTGTCGCAGTCTGTAGCTTTTGACAGTTGTGATGAGTCTTAACTTCTCCAGTTCCAAGTGTATTGTCTCCATTAATGCAAATGGCAACGTTTCATTTAAAATAGATCAAATCATGGTTTTAATTAAGTTTGTGGGTAGTCTTTCCCATTGCTATTTATTTTAATATTTCACTCAATTTGCCTGATCTAAAACTGCTGAAATTTCAAGAATCACCTGCTGGGAAAAGTTGATTTATGGATGGAGTGGCCATATAGTCATCCCTAAACCGTTGGACAATTAAATCAAAAAGCTATTTAAATCCATACTAAGGTATGAGAAATTTTAGGAAATGATTACAATTCTACCTTTGAGTCATTCCATCATTCTGCCAAACACAAAAAGATCCACTTCCTTTCCAACAGTTTTAAGCCACCATTGGCTAAATGTCCACAATTACCCCACTAAAGCCTACATTCTATGATTAATAAATGATTTACTTAACATTTTTATGCAAAAACGTTTTTTCAGATTCTTTACAAATACATTTCAATATATTGCTTTTTACTTTTTGGGAAAAAAAATAAGACATAGATTTAACAACATTTCTCCAACAAAACACATCTTATTGTAAATACATAAATATTTATTTATTTATTTATATATTTTTCATTCCAATGGTGCGGCAATTGACAGTTCAACTCATCATGTGGGGTCCCTCCACTCACACCTCACATTTGTCGTCCTTTGTGCGAACATGCTTTGCTTACAAAGCAGTAGTTAAATTTGGGACAGCTGCCAAATATGGCGTGGAGCACAGCTGATGATTACATGACTTGAGACATGTGTCACAGCAGCACAGATCTAATGTATCACATTTCCATCAGGGAAAACAGATTCTGGAGAGCTCCTATTGAAAATGTAATTTAATGCTTAATTTCTGGTAGATTAATGTTGTTGACTCTCTCACTTCACAGCACATTAATTAAATTCATCATGTATCAAACTCTGTCTCTTACTCTTGTCATGTCCTCATAATAACTTCTTAAGGAATGAAAGGAAGAAGTGTGAAGTTTTATTTTGTTATGTATCTTTTGATGACTATTTTATTTTTTTTAAGTGAAGTTTATTATTAAACAAATGGAATTACTCTTATTTGTAACCACGTGTAACAGATATGTCTCTGGTATTCACACATATCATGCTATTAACACTTAAATCTGCAGACAGAGCCGCATGTCCATTTTTGGCTTCACATACGTTGCTTGTCACAGTTGTTGAGCAATGGCCTTTTTAAATGTCACCCACAACTGAAATGATTTTGTACTCATGTTTTCAAGTTATAAAATCATACAGTCACTTTTTCAGGTACAGTTCTTGTTTAGGATTTTCTTTCAAAAATGGGAAATGGATCAATTTAGGATCAGAACAAATCACGAACATTGAGAATTTTGTTCTGTAACTTTGTCTGAATGGGTCAGAAAATGGAATGATAGATGGAGGAAGTACCAGTTAAAGCTGCGATGTATCTTGTTTTTGCTGATCCGAGTCATCACGCTGATTAAGTCCTCTAACATTTTGCTGTATTTTTCACTAGTTCACCTTCACCTTCAATGTCATGCCGCCTAGTGACATCCCTGCTTGTTGGTACACTGAAAATAACAGACCGAAAATGACACACTTGGGAATGGGAATAATGTGGCTTGGTGTCTCCAGTTTGTGGTAGTAATAATTAAAATACTGTAATAATATTAATAATACAAATGGGGCAGCACGATGGTCGAGTGGTTAGCACGTCGGCCTCACAGTGCAGAGGTGTAGGGTTCCGGCTCCGGCCGTCTTGTGTGGAGTTTGCATGTTCTCCCCGTGCCTGTGTGGGTTTTCTCCGGGTACTCCGGTTTCCTCCCACATTCCAAAAACATGCATGGCGGGCTGATTGAACACTCAAAATTGTCCCGAGGTGTGACTGTGAGTGTGAATGGTTGTCTCTGTGTGCCCTGCATTTGGTTGTCAACCAGTTCAGAGTGTACCCCGCCAACTATGCAAAAATAACACCCACGCGGGATGGACTGACCAATAGTGTGAAAAATAAAATGTTACATCCATTCGCCGAGCCGCTTAGCCTCACGAGGTTCACCGTGCCAATGCATTATAAAGTACTGTTTTACACCCTTTTAATCCATTTGAAGAAGCGCACCCAAATGTAAAAAAACAAACAAATAAATAAATGATAATAATAATAATAAACCCCAAAAAACACTAAGAGTTTACAAGTACTTTGCTATCGATGGAAATGTAGATTGAAAAGCTGTACTCATACATTGGAAGCTCATCTTACTGGCTTTCGCACTCAACAAAGTCATTTACAAGTTTTTTTTATTCATTGTGTCTTTTTTTTTTGTCTCAGAGGAATTGTCCGATGGCCTTACAGTACATGAGCCAGTTTTTGATTATCAGGAGTCAGGGTCAAATCATGGAGTGAACAAATTAGTGAACAAATTAGTCACTACAACAGGTGCACACGTGGGCACAGTCTAATCTGCCGAATTCGTCCTCTGTTTTAAACGTCGATATTCTACATGTGGCTGTCATTATAAATCATGAAGGAATTGTTCAATTTACTAAAAAAGATACCCAAGCAGACATGCCTCACTGCCTTCCACTCATTTCATTGACAGGTTGGCAGCTGGGCAGCTTTGCCAAGCTGGCCTCATATGAATAAGAGTAACATACAACTTATGATCTGCCTCCTTGTTTGGAGACCAATAACTAATAACCCAAATTATTTTTCAGAGAATACTTTTATACAGCATGTTTGTAAACAGTGCCAGTAAGTGTGCTTTCAACATTTGGATGTCATCATAAAACAAGCAGTGTTTGCTTAGGCAGTCTCATAGCACGACAGGTATTCATTCCACACTTTTGTGTTTACTGCTGGTATAAATCAGCTATTCAACAACTTTATAAATTGTTTTTTTTTACTTAACTGGGGATTACTATTGACATGTATTGCTGTTTAGTATCTTAATACGAACCGGAACATTAGGTGTGACATTTTTTACGTGATAAAATTGGTAAGACAACTGTATCATGTGCCCATGGACGGAACGACCGCAAGAAAAACGAGTTGAACAGATTCTAACAAATGTAATCTCGTAAAAGCACTATCGGTACTCAAGTAATTAAAAAATTACTTGAATGCAACTTGTCATGTAAAAGGTCACTCATTTAAAATAGAATTGGATGGGGTTTTTTTTGGTTTGTCTTATCTCTCTGTGGACTGCTCAAGGTCTCGACCAAGGTGTTTTCACTGGAGTGTCACCTTTACAAATCAAAGTGCAGTAGCAAAATAATAGCACACATCCACAATGTCTGCCTCTACTTTGACCAATAACTCAAAATCAAACTCGAATGGCACTTTATAGCATATGTTGACTGAAATCGAAAATAGCCTGCTATCGTTTGGGTTCATTTTTATGATTATACAGTTCAAATTGTATTGAGCTGATTAAATGTAGAATTATTTGTAGTGAAGCACATAAATAGGTTGTCCTAATAAGACAAGACGAAACAGAACAGACAAAACATGGATTGAAAATTGAAATACCGTTAACTATAATAATGCTCTATTCTTTATGTAGTTTTGAATAGTATGAATTAGTGTTGCTGCAACTGAAAGTACTAAGTTAACTGAAACGGAGCATATATACTGTTGATTCGTAAATACTGCGGCATTGTTGCAGCTGCACAGCATGGCAACTATTAAAAAAAAAAAGTAACAAATACAGCCACCCATGTCACAGGTGAGTTAATTATGTGCGGATTTGCTGGAATATACAATAATCTTTTTTGTCTGAACTTGACCCATGGCAGCAAAAGGCACACTGTTAGTGACACACACTGGAGAAGGGGGCTGCGTAAGCGCCTGGGGAGCAGGACAAGGTATCGATGTCTTGCTCAAGGACACCGTAAACATGTGTTAAGGGATGGTCTTGAAGCGGGGTCCCCATGGGACAAAACTAACAATCTTTACCACTTGGCTACGGCTGGGAGGAACTTGTGTGCTAAGTGAGAAAAAAAAACTTGCCTATGAAGATGTGTCAAATACATAATTCTGGAATACAAGGAAACTCCTCTACAATGAAATCATGTTTGCAGCAAGAAATTTTTCACAACAGGGGGTTTTTCACTGTAGCAAATTTGATCTCAGATGTAAACCACACACACACACACACACACACACACAAACGTATGTGTACTCTTTATTTTTATTCCAGTAGTGCATAAGTATGAGCACACACTTATTTGACACTTCATTCTGATCACTTTTCCCTTCTCTTCCAGCGTCAGAGCGCTTCTTGTCCTAGCTGCTTGACATCCAAAGGTCCGTTTTGTAGCCACTTCGTCGTAGTGAATCTCTTCGCGAGGCAAGAGCAGAAAAAAATATTTCGTATAACGCAACAGGGTTTTTTTTCGTTGTATGGGGGGCAGGAGAGTGGGAATGGTGTTAATGCATGAAGATTTTTTCACATTAGGGGGTATTTTCGCCCATGTAGGTTTCGTTGTAGAGGAGTTTCACTGTATATCTCACGCACATTCCTGAAACGCTTTTACGCGCACGACTGAAAAAAACATGCATTAGGTTTATTGAAGACTTGTCTGCTGGTGGGGCTGCTGATTGCTCACTTCTCTCTGATGTGCCTCTAGTGAGGCTGCCCTTGACTCTCAATGTAGGCGGCACTTTCTACAAACTGGCATCTTAGAATGGAATTTTCTCCTTCACAACAGAAAGTGTTTAAGAGGTGTCTTAAAGTCACAGTCCTCCAGGAATAAACTTGCAACATAAGGAGGAACACGTTCAGCACACCGTGAGATATGTTTGACGGCCGCCCTAAAAGGAAGCCAGGAATGCTCTGATGTGGGTACTCCAATCAGAGAACAAGACGGGTCAGCATAAAGTCAGAGCAGAGTATCCGTCATGTTTTGCTCAAGCTCCAAAATCCACAACCTTTTTCTCGTTTGCTTCAAACGGCCTTTGTTATTACACTGTGTTATTTGTTCATTTGCCTGAAATTTTAACCTCTAGCTCAAACTTGGACATAACACAACCGGAAAGACAACTGGTGTAATGGGTTAAATAACTATACTCGGTGGGCCTCTATGACTAAATGGCAACATTTAGCCTCCATCCACTCTCTTCCTGCATCGACACACTTACTCACAAGAAAGCAAACTTGCTCCAGGAGGAGCTAAAAATAATAATCGGAGAAAAATAAAAACCTCAGATGTTGGGCGATGACTGGTGGGATTGCTTCTCACCTAAATTGATGACCAACTCTGTAAAGACCGTGTGCCTAGTTTACAGTGAACTGATGTGTTTTAGCTGCTTTGCATGGCGAGTAACCATTCTCATTTGCCTTTTGGCTTCAGTTCATCACAACGAGATTTACAAATAGCAACATGCACCATTGTATTCACACCATTGTGTGAGATGTAGCATCTGGGCAATTGAGGATATCCTATTTAAAAGCTAAGAAGCTTGATGTGCTTTTAAGGTCACTGAAGTTAATGGTGTCGGCTGTGTGGAATGACGGACTGTTATCATAGTTGGCGGAATTTAACACGTCCACATTAGACCTTCTTTTTCCATGTGTCTCATGTGACCATTTGTTGCCTGATCTTATTTTCTAGCCGCATCTGAATAAACATAATATAAATCTCTTTCCATTCAGTTGTTTTTTTTCTCTTTTTTTTGGTATCAATAATGTGCAACATTTTTTCAGAGTTCCGCATAATTCTATGAATGATGAACGTACAATCACATTGTGGCAATAAAGCTTCTCTGCGCACAACAGGTCTCCGGTACTTATTTGCTAGAACACAAGGACATCAATAAATCAACCGATACGATATATGATATGATAAGATGACATTTTCAGTCAGTTGTCGTGTTAATTGTGACTCGAAATAGCGTTGGACAGCTGTTCAATTTGGCAACTCTATTCTGTGCTCGCTAAGATTGCTCATTACTTTGGGAATTTGCTTGCCTACACATGGTGCATACAACTATTACGACCCAGTTCAGGATACATTGGATAATTGTGGAACATTGCAAGACCACAACCGAAATACGCGGAAGCAAGACTTCTTGTGTACAGTATATGTCGCTGGCATCGGGCCGAAATCTTCTCATATGTCACAATTTGGTAAATGTCATATTTGTTGACAGATATGCAGTATACTATTGGTCAGTCCAAAAGTGAGGGTCTTATATGTACAAGTACTTGACCGTGTTGTGCTCTTTGATGACGCAAAGTTAATCGTTGAACAAATAGCCAATATCCTGTTTTTGGGGTCTCCTGAAAAGTGTTGATTTTTGGAGCAACGCGGTTTCCACCAACGCCAGTGAGATCTTTATTTTTCAGTGTTGAACCATTTGAGTTTCAACATTTCAGAGATGTTTTTGATCCTTGTAACCTTTTGTTTGACGGAGTGCCAAACTGACTTGGATTGCTGCTAATCATTGACTACTACTGAACTATTCATTCATTCATTCATCTTCCGAACCGCTTCATCCTCACTAGGGTCGCGGGGGGTGCTGGAGCCTATCCCAGCAGTCGTCTGGCAGTAGGCGGGGGACACCCTGAACCGGTTGCCAGCCAATCGCAGGGCACACAGACACGAACAACCACAACGCCCACACTCCCAGCTAGGGACAATTTAGAGTGTTCAATCAGCCTGTCATGCATGTTTATGGAATGTGGGAGAAAACCGAGTACCCGGTGAAAACCCACGCAGGCCCGGGGAGAACATGCGAACTCCACACAGGGAGGCCGGAGCTGGAATCGAACCCGGTACCTCTGCACTGTGAAGTTGATGTGCTAACCACTGGACTACCGGGCCGCCCACTACTGAACCAGCATTTGAGGAAAATTATTTCAATCGTCTCGTTCTTTTTTGGGGTTGAATACAGTATTCTGACAGTTCAAGAAGAGTTAAACAGTCTGATATTACTGACCTTGCAACTATTCTCGTAGTTCGGTAGATTGAATTTCCTGGGATTATCAACAGACATGATAATACTTTGTCACGTCAGGGTTATATCTTGTGCGCTTTGAAGTATATCACACTGGACGTGAATTAAGTACAACATGTGAGGTGGTAATTTCGAAGGAGGATTCAAATTCAATATCTGTAGCAGTAGAGCTGCTGATGAAGAGTGGCTTTCACTCCCACCTCACTTTTTCAATCCATGTTCACACATTGCTTATCCTGAACAGGGTCGCGCGTCCGTGCTGGAGCTTATCCCTGCTGACTTCAGGTGGAAGGCACACTAAACCCTCAACTCGTCGCCAGTCAGTCGCGGGGCACATAGAGAGGGAAAACAACCATTCACCATCACTTTTATTAAAACAATAAGCTTTTGTTTTGATAGCATTTGTTCATGGTTAACTCTTTCGTTGGTGTATTGGATTCAGAATACTGAAAAACTTTCGGTGCGTTTAAATGAAACGTCATTTGATCATGGCCATGCATTAACTTTGCTGATAAACACAGATGACCCAGTGCAAGTTTGGTGAAATGATCTTTCCAACCACAACCCGTGTGGTAATATTTCTTCTAATAGTTCTTATCCGGTGCAGTATGTGGACCACTTCACATGACATCACACGTCACCTTATACCTATATGTCAAATTTTGATGTGTGTCTGTGTGTGGGAAGGGGGGGGTAGGATTGGGTGTTCATATTCCATCCCCTACTCCCTCTTTTGTTATTTATCATTCTATCTGCCCTCTGCCACTTTCCATTTTAATAAACCGATTAAGTCATGCACCTTGTTTCTCTCTTTTTTGTAGTATGATTCAGGACCTGCTCCCTATGAACAGTGCGGGAAAATTAGTATTTGTATTTTGTTTAGTTTTTTAATAAAATTGTATATTGTATGCTTGCAGGGGTTTCCTCTGGAGACTTGGGATTGCACCCAAGTTCCTTAAATATTCACCTTGGGACAATTTAGAGTGTTCAATCAGCCTGCCATGCATGTTTTTGGAATGTGGGAGGAAACCGGAGGACCCGGAGAAAAGCCACGCAGGCCCCGTGAGAACATCCAAACTCCACACAGGGAGGCTGGAGCTGGAATTGAACCCGGCATCGCTGCACTGCGAAGTCAGCGCGCTAACCACTCAACTACCGGGCCGCCCCGTTCCTTAAATATGTTGGTAAATTGAATACTCCAAAAGGGTGACAGGTGTAAATGTCCAAATGGTTGTTTGTCTATAAATACAAATATTAAAAAGGTGATGATTTAAGTGAACAACACAAACGAGCACAAATAGCTAAATAAATGACTGGGAAACTGCTTTTCCATGTGTTGTGCAGATCTAACAAAGATACAATACTATGTTAACGTTTAAGACCACCATGACATTCAGGGTATGTTTAATACAGTGCACAAACTAGGCCGAATGATGCCACTGCTCCTGCACTCGAAAAACATGCTTCTTAGTTTACTGAAAACACTCTATAAAATGTCCTTGTGTGTGAATGTGAGTGTGGATGGTTGTTTCTCTTTTTGTGCCCTTTGAGTGATTTGTGACTAGTCCAGGGTTTACCCTGTCCGATCCCCAAAATAAGCAGGGATAGTCTCCAGTTTATCTACAGCTAGTGATGATAAATGAAGCTTCATTTGCTTCATGAACTAGTTATAGTATTTCTGACTCCTCTAGATGGCACTGTTGTCAGCCCTATGTCGACTTGAGTGTAAGATCTTATGATGATAAACTGAAGTATAATTACAAGCATCCCAATGTCCTCATAAAATAAAATAAAAAGGCAATAGACCTTGTGAAAATTCATACTGTAGATGTGTCATTCTCAAAGTTGTAGGTCAGGGCTGTGCTGTAGTTATTTTTAGGATTTTCTTTCTTCTTCTTTATTTATTTTTTGAATCTGGATTTTAGCAAGACCCATACAAAACCAACCATCTGTATAAAATGCTGACGGATATAATTGAAGCGATGTTATTATAGTGATAAAGCAGCCATTGTTTCATATAATGCACATCATTTACAGTGTATATCACAATGTAATAGTATCTCTTTATCTTATTATAGTTGAGAACAAAACTGCCGTGATTTTTAAATTAAGACTGACAGTGGAATTTCCGCATTTCTCAATGGGATGTGATCCCAAATAATGCACTGTGAGCATTGTTATGCTGGAAATGTGCTAACGATTGTTTATAATCCTGAATTGTTGTTTCAACAGTAGGACTGAAAACAGCTAATCTATTTTAGGCCGATGTTCATGTTCACTGTGACAGTAACGTTGGTATGCTTTTATTTATGGGGCCATGGGTTTGTTAACACAGCCGCCGTTTGCCATACCAACATGTCACCAGCCCTTCACTGCGGATGAGTAGGACCTCTTCCAAAATTCTCCCCCGCCCCCGCTGTGGATTTGTGTCATCCTCACCACATTGGATAGTGCTAAGCTGTAAAGTATCTTTCGGGAATGAAATGCTGAGGTCAGAACAGAGGTATTCAATAGCAAATATATTTTTTTTCTCAACACATTTCGACATCCTGTTGACATGCTATAAATGCCTTACTGAAGTAAGGTTGCCATTTGGTACTTTTTCAATGTCACTCATTTCCTTTCCCAGCCTATCATATGCTAAGGTTTTAGAAATGCTTTTTTTTACAAATTGAATTATTGAATCTGCATTGTCTTTTCATTGTGTGCCTTGTATGTGTCGTTCAGCCTTGTGTTGTTATTATGCAGAAAAGGAAGGCTGATAGAATACGTCATCCGACGTGAAATATGGAAATAAAAGGGATTTAAGAAATGTGTACCGGTAAATTCAACACCATTCATTAATGTGGTTTTGACTTTTCACCGACCTGGCGCTGCATTTTAAACTGTAATACTCCCGATTTACCGCTAGGGAGAAGTATTACTGTACTTTACTTTGTGTTCTGCCTGCAGTATTATAGTGCAGTTTGGGTTGCTTGAACACTTAAGTATTCACAGTATCATTATAAGCTTTATTAGCAAAGAGAGACATTGTCCAAATCTGGAAATTAGACGCAGTAATGTACAGTAACTCCTTGATGAATAGTTGACTCATGAAACGACGAGCCTATTTGGCTTGACTGCTTTATCTGCTGTCAACAATATGTTGCCTGCTACACAGTAAAATTTGTAAAATACATTTTACTCTTCTACATGTGGTCTCACTTCAAACAGTGTAAAATTTACATCTGGGAAAAAATGACATATTCCAAATACATTTTACTCAATGTACTTTTTGGGAATTTCTCCATTGTGAGACAAATAAAGGTTTTCTTATCTTATCTTCTTATCTTTAATTTGTATGAGAGAATTTGTCTATTCCATTCATTTGACTGGAGCATCAAAGTTTAATGATCATTTTGAGGACTCGGTGAATCTTAAAGATCCTAGAAATTAAAATGAATGTGTATTGCACATTTGACAAGCCATAAAAAATGGCATTGTTAACATCCCTCATCAATGATAAAAAAAAAACAACAACAAATACAAAGGAAATAAATTAATACAGTCACTTTTGTTTGAGTTGTATTTTAACATTTTGGTGTACAATTGCCTCCCCTGGCCACTAGAGTGAGAGTACATCTTTGGAATGAATCAAGGTCAAGGTCAAGGTCATCTTTATTGTCAAATATGCTCTATGTACAACATACAGTACAGATGTTCAAAATCTCTTCACTCAGTGTATTGTACATGACATATCAGTAGAAAATGTGGGTGAGTTACTTATGTTCTCATCAAATAAAAGTTTATTTGAATCGTTCGAAGTACAATTAATGTACCAAATTAAAATTCACTCTGAATATTTTATTCTCAGTCACTGATGGTGTAGTGGTACACTCGCCTGACTTGTGTGCGGGCAGCGTGCAATCGGTTCCAACTCAGTGACGGTGTGAATGTGGGTGTATGGTTGTTCGTCTCTATGGTTGTTCGTCGTCTCTAAATGTGTCCTGCGAGTGGCGATCAGTTCAGGGGGTACCGAAGTCATCTGGGATAGGCTCCACCACTCCCCGCGACTCTGTTCAGGATAAGTGGTGTTGAAAATGGATGGATGGATGGATAATTACAAAATATACATCAGTATGTAACACCTAATTTCTATACATCTCGGCCGATGTTTATATTTTTATATGATCACTTCAGCACCATTATAGGAAATCACCATGTCCCATCAATGTTAAGCTATTTTTAGAACAGGCTCTTGATCTACTTATGCGGTACTTGGGGGCCCCCTGGTGCCTGCGGACACCATGTTGGTGACACCTGGTGTACAGTATCTCCACCCACAATACCACTCCCCGCCTCAGAAGCTGTTCCATAGATTTGTTTGTTATTTAGTAAATAATTTTGCTGAAATTGATGTCACCAATTCACCTACAGGACAATTTAGAGTGTTCTTTTAAACTGTCATGTACGTTTTTGGAATGTGGGAGGAAACCGGAGTACCCAGAAAAAACCCACGCTGGCATGGGGAGAACATGCAAACTCAACACAGCAAGGCTAGCACAGCCCGCACCCCTTGTGAGGATAAGCGGATCAGAAACTGGATGGATGGATGGATGAATGGATATTCTACTTCTTCTTCTTATTATTATTATTATTATTATTATTATTATTATTATTGTGTGTATGTATGTGTGTGCGTGTGTGTGTGTGTGTGTGTGTCATACCTTGCTGCCATTCGTATATCGATTTCATAACTACTGTATAATAATTACCGTAAGCAACTTTTGGTCCCTTGGGCTTTGTTCCCGACATTCGAATACCAGTCTGGTCTTTCTTTTGTGTTTTTGGTTGGTTATCTGATTTTGTGATTTTGTTTTAAATCGTTATCGTAATGCTTATTTGTTCTGTGAAAATATCAATGAACTGATTGCCGGAAAAATTATATTCGCAAATAAGGCGTTTAAAATAAAACGGAAACAGTTTTATTTTGATGAGTTTATTTGATTAACTTCCTGTAACACGTGGTATAATTTCTATTAACTTGGTGCAGCTCGCTGTCACTGGTGGAAAGAAGCGTGCCTTCTCTTCCGAGGATGAATTAACGTGGTATCTGTGCTTTCCAGGGTCCCGAGGATAAACATGCTTATCGGGACTTCTTTTTCAAAAACAGCTGAATGAAAGTTAAAAACCACCTCTATTTTCCTGGGCGGCAACTAAAGAATTTGTCACTCGAAAAGCGCGGAGAAGTTGGACGTCGTTTTTTTATTATTTTTTTATTTTTTTTAACCGAGGTAAGATTTATCGAAGAGCTTGTGGTTCTCTTGTGCTGAAGAAAGGCATCTAGAAAGATTTGGGATATGAGAAAATGAGGATCATACAGAGAACCTGCAATGTTTAAATGTAAGGAAGCATGCTTATTAAGTGCATGTCTACACGTGGGTCTTATCTTAAATTCCGTATTTGTGTTGAGGATTTGTTGACGACCAAGTGAACATGGCACAGAGCACATGGGATGAATTTGAGGGTGAGGAGCAATATTCCTGTTGAGTTGTTGCGAGCCATACCCAAACCTTCCTATTTGGCGTGCTGTCACTGCTCTTGCTCTGCCAATGAGGGCATGCAGGTGACTTAGATGCGATGTGCGACTGGAGGAGCAGCTCCTCTGCAGAAAGACAACATATCCCCTCTACATACTATCATGCATACGTTGCTATGCATTGTAGGACCAGAGAGAGTGTGTGTTGATTTGAGTTCTTGCATCCAGAAGAAACAATAGCATAGCAATGTATTGCATCCAATTTTATTTTGAGGATTTAAAAGCGACATTTTTTCTGTCTTGAATGTTGGTTCTAGGTTTGAGTATCTTAAATAGCCAATAAAATCCAGAATGAACTGTGTTTCCTTTGTTCTGTGTCCCTTTAAATGACAATGTTTATCATGTATTGTGTAGCAGTTAACCCCTCGCTCTCCTTCGACACAGGGGTGCAGCAGGTGTTTTCTGAAAGGTGGATTTCTCTGTACGTCTACTTAGTGCATCATCACCACCAGTGCGACATCAAATGGGAAGAATCATGCTGGTTATGATACATTGTGTATCTTAGCAACAAACAGCATCCTCCCTTTTGGCATGCCGTTCTGTGAGCAAATCCACACTTATGGAGATGAGGTGTTGTCTAAAAGCCGCATCAACTAATAGGGGAGAAATTAGTTTGAAATACAACGACATTTTCTGATTGTACTCAAAACGGTTCCGTTTTTACCACGCCATGATCTTGTTTTTGCCATTTTGGAGGCTTTGGCTTGGTTGGCCATGATGTGTTTCACTTTCGAGAGGGCAATAGTGACCTCCGCTAGGTTCATGCTGCGTGGCCACATCTGGTTTGTGCTTTTGCTCCAAAGGTATTTTTACATAAACAATTTAGCCTGGATGGACAGACAGCGTGACATATTTGAATGTTAGCGATTACATAGTATATCGTTATGGAAGGGAAAAAAAATACATGGTGAGCTGATAATTCAATGACCGTTCTTAACCTCACTGATAACCCATCCTGATTTCAGCTGTGGCATTTTGATGGGTCTTATGTTTTTCTAATGTGTCCCACACATTTCCCATATAAGGTTAGTCACAATTTAGAAATGTCACTCACTTTCAACCAGGACAACATGAGCATTATCGTTCAATCCAGAGGGAGCGCTGTCAATGCAAGATTCTATCATCTCTCATTAAAGAAAGCTGTTTATCGTACATTTTTTCCCTTTTTTTGGGCAGGGCCATTGCTGTATGTTTTTATGTTAATGTCAAATATTAATGTTTTGATATTGTGTAGTCGATGAAAACATTCTTTATGGCTCTCTATGACAAACGTCTAAAATATAGGAATTGTTTATCTGTAAAAATGTCAAGCGCCTTGCTTCTATAAAGCACATGGTTTCATCAAATCAACCTATTTACATTCAACATAATTCATAGTGAAATGTCAAATTTACTTTCAGCCAACAAATTGTGTCCCTTTATTTTTGGTCTTCCGAACAGGGCACATTACGCTCAAAGTCAAATGTTGTCAAGACCATTTCTACAACATGAGTGACAGTGACTGACTTTCAAAATTGACATAAAGGGGAGTTAGGGGTCTTTCACTAAATGTATAATTACAGATACACGTTGTCATATTGCTTCTGTACTTTAATATCAAGCAACATCTTCCTACTCCTTTGAACATATAATTGTGTTGTATGATGACTGATTTCTCTTTTCCTTTTACAATTTTACTTACCTTACTTTCTGTCAATTTATTACCGAGTATGTTTTTATGTTCAATGAACAATAAATAAACAAACAAACAAACATTACTGAATGAATGATTAACAAACCAAGTGCCAAGTCAATACTCAAGTGAACCAAATATTTTTGTCAGACAAATATTCTAATCAAGTGCTATTTATTTATTTATTTCTTTGTTTACTTTTTAAAATTGATGACTTACAATTTCCTTCAATTGTCTTTCATATGCATCAAATTTCGTTTTGTGTTTATGATTAAACATATTAAGATTATCCATTCATCCATTCATTTTCTGATCCGCTTTATACTCACAATGGTCGCGGGGCGTGCTGGAGCCTATCCCAGCTGTCTTCGGGCAAAAGGCGGGGGACAACCTGAACTGGTTGCTAGCCAATCGCAGGGCACACAGAGACTAACAATCAATCACACCTAGGGAAAATTTAGAGCGTTCCATCAACCTGCCATGCATGTTTTTGGAATGTGGGAGGAAACCGGAGTACCCGAAGAAAACCCACACAGGCACAGGGAGAACATGCAAACTCTACACTGGAAGTCCCGAGCTGGAATTGAAACCAGTAGGCCACCAGGCTGCCGTTAAGATCAATCAACATTAAATTTCACACAGTTAATCAGAAATCAATTAGTAGTAGATTATGATCCACAGGCGGCACTGGTTAGCACAGCTGATTAGAAAATGGATGGATGCATTATGATGCACATACCTATTGGCTATTGCCAAAAGGAAAGTTACTTATTACATTAAGTCCGTATTCCACTGAAAGGCAAAATTGGCAATTGTTTGCAAAGGCAGCAAATATTTGATTTTTCACTGGAGGTTTATTGAAATTCTCAAACATTCACAAAGAATGTCGATCATGTCAGAAATATTCGGTACCTTCTGAAACTTTCACCGCTCAGTGGGATACTTGCTTTTCCGAGTACAGAGACAATTCAGCAGATACCCCGTCTAATAAATTTTGATCAACGTGACTTAATCAATTGATAATGTGGAAAACAGCAGAGTATTGTAAGAGTATAAAAATAAGTCTTATGTTGCTTTCAAACATTTCTACGGAAGTAGTGGCTGTAATTTCCATGAACCGGAAAAAGTCACAGGGGCTAGTTGTCATTGCTCAAAATACATTCACAAACAAACAAGAGCACAAATCTCAGTAAGGTTGTTTATAGGATCCCTACATGATATATGCAATGCTGGAAACGGTCAAATCTGGTGATTGAACTTAAAGGGTAAAAAATATTGACTCTCAAACTCGGTCACCATCCGCAGTACGGGGCGGACCACCTTTTCTGAAAAGAGCCCAGAATCACTCTCTTGATAGGTGATGGGTCAATAAGGGGATGGTCCAATGGTACTCATTTGAGCAGACAAGCACATCCACAAGATCAAGCCTCGAGCCCTGGTAACCCACACCAGGTTCCAAACACAAATGACTGTGGGTTTTGGCACTTGATCTTACTATGACTGATTTACTTTAAATTGATAAATCATTCCCTACATCGCTACAAATATCTCTTCTTCTCATCTTCAGGGTAACTATTTGTAACATCAGATCATGGCCTACACCTTGGGTTCCGCCATTGATGGCCAGACACGTGGTGTAGGACCTCAGCACTGCGTCACACGGGTGGAGCTTTCTGTTACTGCCGCCAATCTTCTGGATCGCGATGTAGCCTCCAAGTCGGATCCGTTCTGCGTTCTCTTCCATGAAGTGGATGGGAACTGGGTGGAGGTAAGACAGGGTGCTGACAGAAAGGGGGGAACTGTTGTGCAGTGTTACCCAACATTATCGGAGTTAATCTCACAGCACACCAAACAAAAATACTGAAGTCATGAAGATATCTCAATTTACCCACACATATACGTAGTGTGAAATGAAATCTGGGCCCGTTTAACTAAACAAAAAGCTGATATACAGTGAAACTCCTCTACAACGAAATCTACATGGGTGAAAATACCCCCTAGTGTGAAAAAATCATGCATTAACACCATTCCCACTTTCCTGTTTCAAATTTGCTACAGTGAAAAACCCCCTGTTGTGAGAAATTTCTTGCTGCAAACATGATTTCGTTGTAGAGGAGTTTCACTGCGACTATTTCAAAAATACATTTTGATTTTGCTGCAAATGAAAAAAAATACTGGTCATTTTAGGTGGGCGGTTCTCTGTGTTTTTGATTTAAACAGTCTTGGTATTGTCTTGGTCTCGACCTCCAAAAGTCTTGGTCTTGTCTTGGTCTCAATTGTCTTGATTGTGTCTTTGTCAAGTTCAGGATTGCTCCGGAACGAAGTGGATCCCGCAAATGTAGACACGAGTAAAGATTTAACAAAAAAAGTTTTATTACAGAAAATGTAATACAAAGTACAACAAAGGTCCCGGGAAACAAAAGTGCAAGGATAACACGAGAGAAGCAAAATGCAAGGGGGAATAAACAACAAAAAATCGCTTACGATAAAAAGACAAGGAAGTCCAATCATGAGAAATAAAAACAAAATGACAAAAAAAAACCACATTACTTATATCAAGAATACAAAACGTGAACACGGGTTCTATGAAGAAACGAGGTCAAGATCATCTAGATAATTGAACACTTGGAACAGGAGTTGTGAGCAGACCGAATTATCCGACAGCAGTGACAGGAGTGAGTCAGGAGGGAACGCCCTCCGCTCCACCCGGAAAACTGAAACACAAACAGAGCAGAGCATGACAGTCTTAATCTCGATTGGTGCCATCTTGACTACAACATTATTGCACAAGAAGCAAGTCGATCTTAGCCACAGCTGCTCCAAAGTACATTTGCATTGTGACCTATTTGTGAGTGAGTGTTTCAAAACAGTAAATATTACCGGTGTTGTATTTTTTTGTAATGTACTGTACAGTCAATTAAAAGTCTAAAAGTAGTGATAAGCTTAACTGTCAAGCAGAAATGTTACGTATTCCTCATGGGTCCTGGCTGCTGGGTGTGCCCGTGAGGCTGCAGCGAGTGACGGGCGATGATAACGGCAATTGATTGACACCAAAACTTGGTCATAACTTCTGTCTCTACAGTCTACTCTTCAATCTGATTGGCTATTACTGTAAAGTCAGAGTCAGTTACAAAATAATAGTTGACAAATGATAGACATAAGATGGGGTCAGACACCACCCCTCCCAAGATTATTTTAATATGCTTCTACTGTTAATTCACACGCGGCCCGGTAGTCCAGTGGTTAGCACGTCGGCTTCACAGTGCAGAGGTACCGGGTTCGATTCCAGCTCCGGCTTCCCTGTGTGGAGTTTGCATGTTCTCCCCGGGCCTGCGTGGGTTTTCTCCGGGTGCTCCGGTTTCCTCCCACATTCCAAAAACATGCATGGCAGGCTGATTGGGCACTCTAAATTGTCCCTAGGTATGAGTGTGAGCGTGGATGGTTGTTCGTCTCTGTGTGCCCTGCGATTGGCTGGCAACCAATTCAGGGTGTCCCCCGCCTACTGCCCGAAGACGGCTGGGATAGGCTCCAGCACCCCCTGCGACCCTAGTGAGGATGAAGCGGTTCGGGAAATGGATGGATGGATGGATGTTAATTCACACAGTTTTAACATGTATGACAAAAAGCTGTTAGTTTGAAAATGACGACGTCTTCAATTAACCTCACAAGTTTTCGGAATGTGGTGGAAGACCCACCCAAAGTACAGGGCACATGGAAAGCCAGCTAAATCCACACAGGAAGGTCCTACCGCTCGGCTCGAGGCAGACTTGCTCACCAATACTCAACTATGCGATCTCTGCAAAACATCCGTCCATCCATTTTCTACGCATCTTATCCTTTTCAGGGTCATGTGGAGCCAGAGCCCATGGCAGCTAACATCAGACAAAAAGGCAGATTTAACTGTGGATTGGTTGACAGTCAATCATAGGCCACACATAGACGCAGACCACCATTCACACTCACATTCACACCATTAATGTGTTGGAACTGAACACGCACGGCCTGGATGGAAGTCAGGCAAACATACCACTACACCAGTTCGTAAAAATAGGAAAAATTTAATTGGGGGGGAAACATGCCAAGTGCTTGCAAAAAAGATTTGCAAATAAAATAATGTAAACAATAACATGAAAAAGAAAGTAAATATTTTGTCTTTTCGGAGCCAGAATTGAACCCTACACCTACGCACTGAGGTGGACATGCTAACCAGTTGACCACTGGGCCGACTCTTTGAATATCAAATTCAGTTATTACAGTACCCTTAACACATGGAAAGAAATCTCGATTAAATTTAGTCCAATGTAATAGAACGACTAATCTCTGTTCATCCATTTTCTATACCGCTTATCCTCATTAGGGTCATAGGCCCAGCTGACTTAGGGAAAGATAGGAGTACCCCCTGGACTGCTTGCCAACCAATTGCAGGGCAATGTAGAGAAACATAACAAATATTCATTCACACTCACGTTCACACCTATGGACAATTTAAAGTCTTAAATGAACCTTACAGGCATGTGTTGGAGAAATGCTTTCCTCAGAAAACCAAACCCACACAAGCACGGGGAGAACATACAAACACCATAATGGAAGTCTCGTGCCCACATTTGAACCCACAACCTCAGAAGTGCATTGCAAATGGTTAATATTAAATCGCACTGTGCATTGTAAATGATTATTAAGATGTTCACTACATGATTTATTTCCCTGTATTTATGTGGAAAGAGAAATCATTCGATTGTGTTTGGGTTTCCGTTCGTAGCCTTTTTCTGGCCACACGCACAAATAATTTTGCAGTATGATGTCTGTTGGCAACAAGACACACGAGGTTGTGTATTTGTCTCTGTGTGTGCCTGCTTTTGTGTAGGCGAGACCTTTGTAGTAGCTATCTTACGGTCAGCGGGGCATGTGGCTGTGATGTGAAATTGCCATTGGTTGCTATGGTAACAGATAAAGAAACTAAATAAGCTTCGTGCCAGTAGTCCAAAACCTTCTCTAGGCTGTTATCCACAGCACTCGCAGTTTAGCATATGCAACATTTCACATCCTCTAATCCCTCCAGTTCGCTTTTGTTGTCTCCAATTTATTTCTCCAATTGTTTTTTCCCCCCTTATTTGCCTCCTTTCTTGTGGCTTCTTTTTCTGTCTTTGTTCTGTGAGATGGAGAGAAGTGAGACTCAGCTAGCTGAGTCCATTGGGGAAATAGAGAGGGCAGGAAAAGCTAAAAGCGTGAACGCAAGGCAGAAAGCAACAAATTGTGAGGCGATGACTGGAGTGAAGCCGAAATTAACGATAGAGTGCAGTGGTGAGAGACAAGCGGAACACACTAGGACTGATTTTGAAACAACTTACAGAAAAGAATACAATATAACTCAATGCATTATGTTCTTTGAATTAGGACCGAAAGATTTTGGAATCAAATCCTGATCTCAGACAACAGTACAGTCAAACCTCGGTTTTCGTCCATAATCCGTTCCAGAAGGCTGTTCGAAAACCGAAATTGTTCAAATACCGAAACCACGCTCTTTTTAAAATAAAAATGTTTCCTGAACACGTCTGCTCACAATGTAAAGCAACACGAGGAAGCGTCACTTCCTCGTCTACCCGAGGAAGCGTCACTTCCTCGTGTAAGGAAGGCGAGAGGAGTCAAATGGTGCATTCAAGTGCGCTCAGTTTGTTCGAGAACCGAAATTTGTTCGTCATCCGAGGCATAAAAAACCAAATTGGTCGAGAACCGAGACGTTCGAAAACCGAGGTTTGACTGTATTTCCTGATCGTCAAAGCTTAACCCCCCAAAATCACAATGAGAAGCAGACAGGTCACACTAACCAATCAGCTCCAAGATAATAGCAGACAGGAGCAGAAAGCAAAAGCGACCGCCTTCGTCGAGAGCCAAGCAAGAAGTCACGCTGTCACGCTGTCACGCTGTCACCCATCCTCGTTAACCCTCATACAGTTCCTGATGTGAATAATCAGCAACACAATCAGGGTTCTCAGTTAACACCCGCCAACCTATCAAATGCAGATTAAAATTCATTTTGGTGCATGTTGATGAAACTTTAACATGTCAGTTTTGCCAGTGATACGTGAGAAAGTTGTATCGGTCAGTTATTTGGGCATCACGGAACGAAGATCGATTGGAACCGGCGGTAACATTCTATTCTCCCAACTGTTTGCATTTTAAATTTCCGATGGCTTGTAACGGTGCCCCACTTGTTGAATCACAAGTAAGCCTTAACTATCTATCTGTCTTTCTATATTATATTTTCTTTCTCTCTCTCTCTCTCTCGCTCAGAACATGCTACAGCATGTGCTGAGTCTGTGTACTCGCATAGGCTGAAGTAATTTCCCACGAGATCATAAAAGCTTCAATCTATCCATTGTTGTCCTGTAAAATTGCATCACTAACAAAAGAAGCAAACAGAATAACCAATTGTTTCCACAATATACACACATGGTATTGATTTGCTTTCTTATTCATAGCCTAAATTAAAATATTATGAATCAACAATTCAATTCCTCGACACAGTATTATTACAAGTGCAAACAATTTACTGGATAATAAAATGGATACATTTTTTGTTTATCCTTTTTACCGAGTTATTACTGCATACTGTTTTGATCATATATTCATTCGCTATTTTAAATCCAGAGTTCCAAAAGTGTTGAAACTGAAACGCTTTCTCATCTCTTCGTGTGTTTCAGCTTGGTCGGAACTGAAACAGCTGTTAATAACTTGAACCCAGTTTTTGGAGTGAAATTCCAGGTGGACTACCACTTTGAAGAGATTCAGAAGCTTCGCTTTGCCATGTTCGATGAAGACAAGTGTGCAACGCAGCTCTATGAACACGATTTCTTGGGAGAATACGTTTGCACGCTTGGAGTTGTACGGAATCATTTCAATTCATTAGCTATTACCAAATCTCATTTTAGACATCACATTATTCTGTAATAATTCCTGGAATATGTGTCCTTTATATTTTTTGCTAGATTGTGTCCAATAAGAAACTTCACCGGCCATTGATCTTGGCCAACGGGAAGCCCGCTGGTAAAGGATCCATTACTGTAAGTACCTATACTTTGTTTTCAATGTACAGTCAAACCTCGGTTTTCGTCCATAATCTGTTCCAGAAGGCTGTTCGAAAACCGAAATTGTTCGAAAACCGAAACCACGCTCTTTTTAAAATAAAAATGTTGACTGAACACGTCTGCTCACAATGGAAAGCAACACTTCCTCGTCTACCCGAGGACGCGCCACTTCCTCGTGTAAGGAAGGCGAGAGGAGTCAAATGGTGCGTTCAAGTGCGCTCAGTTTGTTCGAGAACCGAAATTTGTTCGTCATCCGAGGCATAAAAAACTCGAACTTTTTGGTCGAGAACCGAGACGTTCGAAAACCGAGGTTTGACTGTAGTTTTGTCTTTTCTTTTGAGACGATTATTTTGTTGACGTGATGTCATCTGGAATGTGCCTTCTGCTTATGTTATGCTGTATGTAATGTTCAAATAGATTACAGCCCAGGAGCTGTCTGACAACAGAATCATTACTTTGACCCTGAGTGGGCGTAAACTGGACAAGAAGGTAGGTGGTTCTCTCCACACAAATCCAAACATTCTCAGCGTGAGGCTAAACGGTTCTGTAAATGGATAGAACAGGATCCGCACATCAGTGTTTACGATGGATGGAATATAATGAATGGAAAGGCACGGATTATAATTTTGAATTCCAATTAAAGGTGAAGATTTAAATCCCCCCAAGTGGACCAATTTACAGATACTTCGGATGCTTATTGTAGAATACAAGATTACCACCTGTTGTGGATTTCTAGAGTCAAGAAAAGAGAAATTTACAGACTGGATATCTTTATGTACTCATGACACCAATGGTAACATGACACCATCCATTCAGCTATTTTCTTCCCTGTATTCAGGGTCGGGTCACAAAGGCAACTTTTGAGCAGGGAAGCCCACACTACCCTCTCCCCACCCATTTTGTACAGTTCTTCCAGGCATTCTCAAGCCAGCCGGGAGACACAGTCTCTCCGATGTGTCCGGGGGCCTCCACCCAGTGGGACGTATGCAAAACACTTCACCAGGGCGGTGCCCCGGGAGGCATTCTAACCCATTGAACTCCTCCCCTTGGGGCAAGAGTTTATCCCCAACCTGGAGGACCATGATCTCTCATGTCAGGGGGTTTGATACACCCTACTCCTGAACTCCCCATGTTTTCTCCCTGTCTACAAAACACATGTAGCTGTCTCATGTGTCATGGGTGAACTCCTATGCACCCTCAAGAACCTTGCCGATGATGTAGAGCTCCATCCCCACTCTACACAGTGTTGATGGTGCACTGCTTACCCCTCCTGAAACGCCGGATGTTGGACCAGATTTTCCTCAAAACAGTTTTCCATGGCCTCATCAAACTCCTCCCACGTCCAAGTTTTTTCCGCTGAGTCAGCTGATAGTTATCATCTGCATCCCTAGTCCCATATACCAAAAAGGCCCAACAGGCCTCCTTTTTTAAATTCATTTCTTTGTTGTGAACGGCATAAATCCTGCGTGGCACATGTGCAACTCTCCATGGAGGCAGGTTAGAAAGTCTGGTAGTTTCACATATGAGCACAGGCTGGTGGATCATATTGAGCGAGGGCTGTGACGCTGTTGGAGTGGTCACAGCCGACTTCATTTATGGCCAATCAAAGTGGCTCCATTCATTCCCATTCATTAAATGCTGTGTCCTAGTACTTGGGTCTTAACCTGACAGAGAGCACAGCTGCACCGTGAAGTGGACATTTGGAGACCCCCTGCCACCTTGAGCGTTCATGTGCCTCCTTTAGCTGTATTCCTAAATGGGATGATTGAAATCTATATAATAATAATAATAATGCTTTCAATGAATTGATTTTTACAATGATTCAGATTGTTTCATACTGACATTCACGTCCGTGGCGCTCACTATCTGACTTCCTGCGTCCCGATCAAATAAACTCAGAACGTGAATGTGCCGATCACCAAAATCGCATTAGACCAGCTGTCTACCCATAGATGTGGTCTGAGCAGGGCTAAATTTAGATGGACTTTCTGAAACCAAATTATCACTGCCAGGCGCATCTCCAGCGACACTCTTGATGCTGCCCTGGCATGCCCATCTTGGTGGAGACCGGTCTGCCAAATTGGCTAATGCATGCAGAGCGACATGAAAATCATGACCCGCCGACATTTGCACCCCAAAACAGATCTGCTGTTGACAAATATTGAGGCCATTAACTATATAAGATAATGCCAACATAATGCGTCCTTGTTCTTTGCAGGACTTCTTTGGGAAGTCAGACCCCTATCTGGAATTTCACAAACAGGGAGAAGATGACAAATGGATGCTGGTGCACAGGACGGAGGTGAGTCCAACATTTTTACTTTTGTACTTAAGTATGTTTCTGTTGTGGGTGCGACTTGATATTATGTCTGGTACTGTTTGGTTTGATGAATTAATTGTTACTTGTTTATCTTTGTGTCACCCAAGGTCATAAAGAACACTTTAGACCCCTCTTGGAAACAGTTTACTGTGCCTCTTGTTTCTCTCTGTAACGGAGATGTGAACAGAAATATCAAGGTCAGTTTCATGTTGTACAAAGCTGCAGCCACATGGCTTTTCTCCTTGATCTTTCATTCCACTCCAATGACACACTGTATGACAATTTGGACTTGCCATAATTCACATCTAAATGCAGAAACCAAGCCTTTAGTAGAAATGCACATGTGCAAAGTATTCATTGACTTTTTTTAAGCCTTCCAAAATGCAAGCGACGACTATGGATATACAGTCAAACCTCGGTTTTCGTCCATAATCTGTTCCAGAAGGCTGTTCGAAAACCGAAATTGTTTGAAAACCGAAACCACGCTCTTTTTAAAATAAAAATGTTTACTGAACACGTCTGCTCACAATGGAAAGCAACACGAGGAAGCGTCACTTCCTCGTCTACCCGAGGAAGCGTCACTTCCTCGTGTAAGGAAGGCGAGAGGAGTCAAATGGTGCATTCAAGTGCACTCAGTTCGTTCGAGAACCGAAATTTGTTCATCATCCGAGGCATAAAAAGCTCAAAATTTTTGGGCGAAAACCGAATTGGACGAGAACCGAGACGTTCGAAAACCGAGGTTTGACTATACTGTTAAATTTACACATCAGCTCAACTTCAAGCGATCCACAACTGCATGGGGGCGGCATGGTAGAGTGGTCGTTTCCCAACCCAGAGGTTGGTGATTCGAACTCTGGCCATTGTGACCATGTTGAAGTGTCCTTGAGCAAGATACTGAACCCCCAGTTGCTCCTGATGCTGCGTCATCAGTAGGTGAATGAGGTTACAGTGTAAAGCACTTTGAGTACCCAAGGTAGAAAAGCGCTATATGAGCGACAGCCCATTTACTATTCGAATCACTGATGTATTATTTGTCTTACATAATAACAGGTTTTGTGTTATGACTATGATAATGACGGAGGCCATGACTTCATTGGAGAATTCCAAACAACGGTGGCCAAGATGAGTGAGGCTCAGAATTCCGTGGAGGTAATGCTTGTTTTCTTTAAGGTTCCCATCCTCACTAAAACTGTTTATGATACACAGTGTAATAAGTTGAGGTAAAAGTTGAACATTTTGGGCCCAATTTACGTTGGCAGATGCCTGTGCACTCTCCGTAAAAACAGTTGCATTATCAGTTTGGTTATTTTTGGCAAGTTTAGTCTAATGTATTTGGGACTGTGATGCGCGACATTCGGCATTCCCGTACATAGAACTGCTGCACCCTTACACATAGATGCTTGATCGGGTTGCAAGGATATATCATCCGCAAGGGGAGATTTTGTGGTTTACCTGTATAAGCTCACCCCAGCAAGTCTATTTCTGCATCTGCAACGTCAAACTCTGCATGCATGCCAATTTCCTTGGTTGTAATGCAAATGAGGGATGCCGCTACAATTGCCTGGGAGTCGGCTTCTTTCCATCCCACAACACTACAAACGCCAATTTAGGCACATTTCTACCTGTGCAAAGTATAGGAAAATACCAAAAGAAAGAAAACTCCACCACCCACTCACACAGTGAGTAAAACTGATAATACGTTGAGGTTTTTTTTTTTTTCATCAACCTCACATTTGCGGACTGTAAAAAAAATATTACTTGTACTTTGCAATAAATGAAAAAGTTTGAAAACCTGTATGAGTGGTTGAAATCCCAAATGGTTACGATGCCGATAACAACAAATTGTGAGCGCCACAGATACGAATTGTATAGTGTGACCAGAGAGCCTTATCTATAGTTTACAAATAAAACCAGCCCACTGCTTATTTTTTTCCCCCTTTCTCTGATCTGTTATTAAAGCAGTTGATGGTAGCCAGTAGGTCTAGAGGTGCTTCCTGGCCTCGGTGAGCCAAACAAGACAACACTCATTAAAATCACTCCAGTTTCACACCAGCTCAAATGTTCAGCCAGCAAACTCACACTGCACATCATAACAGAAGAATCTCCACCATCTGTCTCACTATCTGTTCTATGCGCCCAGGTTTTGTTCTTTATTTATCGCTTTGTTCCTCTGTTGAATCCACCATTTGTCCACATAAAATCTCTGAGGCTGTCTGACGTTTAGGTTGCCATGACTGACTGCTTTTAGCTTGGGAGACAGTTTTTGGGTCTGTGTGAAGGCATTCGGTGGCAATGTATTACATCAGTAACATGCTGTCAGAAAGTATGGTACCGATTCAAATATTGCAGGGTCCTTCAGCTTAATTAACCAATGAAATGGTGGAGGATTTTTTTTTTGTTGGTTTAGTAAACTCCCTAAACAAAACCCTGAATCAGAATATTGGAAAGTGGCCGCTAGCAAGAATTCTACATATACAGTCAAACCTCGGTTTTCGTCCATAATCCGTTCCAGAAGGCTGTTCAAAAATTGTTCTAAAAACGAAACCACGCTCTTTTTAAAATAAAAATGTTTACTTAACACGTCTGCTCACAATGGAAAGCAACACGAGGAAGCGTCACTTCCTCGTCTACCCGAGGACGTCGTGTAAGGAAGGCGAGAGGAGTCAAATGGTGCATTCAAGTGCGCTCAGCTTGTTCGAGAACCGACATTTGTTCGTCATCCGAGGCATAAAAAACTCGAAATTTTTGGTCGAAAACCGAATTGGTTGAGAACCGAGACTTTTATAATACCGTACGATTTAAATAGGAATTATATATACAGCAGCCACATTATTATGAACACTTGAAATTCCACCAAAATAATAGCGTCTTGATTGGCAAAATTGGAAAAATATACATTTCGCATGATCCAACCATCCATTTTCAATCCCATTTATTCTATTCAGGGAGGCAGAATGCTCAAGTCTAGCCCAGTTGACTTTGGACTAAAGGCAGACTACACCTTGAACTGCTCACCAGTTGGTCACAGGACCATTCGCAATTACAATCACATCATCACTGAACCCACACCACTTGTACCAAAGTCAGGCGATTGTACCACAACCCCATCAGTGACTTCATTTGATCATACAGTATGCTTATCATTGTGATTGTAAAACTGCTCTGCATTATCATTTGCTGTTTTTTTTCTCTCTCATTTACCCAAATTCAGCAAAATGAGTTTTCCCCATGAGAGCACTACAGCTTCGACGAACTTATTCTTTAAGTTGTCTTATTTTTGTTTCCTCCCAGCTGAAGCAAACTACTCAAGTTCATAAGCATGATGTTTCCTTAATGGTGCATAGAGGATGCTGAATATTTTCATTAAAAGTTTAATTTAAAATAAATGAAAACAGCAGAAATGATGCCAATACAATTACTGTGACTGTTTGGGTACTTGATGTTGTCAGTTGCTATGGTCCTTTATTTTGTCACACGGGGTTGGGCCTGGCCTGGTGTCTTTTAAGCTTGAGTTCCTCAATAACGCCTTGTCAGAAAGATTTTCTTCTATGCCAGTGTCTGATTCTGGTTCCAAATTCTGCTCCCTATGTCATAACAATAAGCCCTTGTTGTTAATGAAGTTATGATTTTTTTTTAATTCCTCAATTACCTGCAGTAATTTGCCCAAAGCCATGCTCTGTGGTGCGTGCCATGCACTTTGGGCTAATCTGTATCTTAATTCAAAATGTATGAAGTTAATCATGATTGTATTGTGACTATTCATATGTGTAGATATGCTTTATACTCATGAATGAGTTCGAATTCTGTGCTGAATAGACATCGAATGGATTTGAATTTTCCATTTACGCTTTCTTCATCGGCTAATGATGCATTGTGCAGAAAATGGTGAGTTCACCATCAGATGTGTGTGTGTGTCGGTGTTTGTGTATGGGCGTGTTGTAGCAAAGCAGCCACATGACTTGTTCTCCCACTGAGGCTTGTTCACATGTGCCAATGGTGTGTGTCTAAAAAGAGCTCACAAGAAAAGGCAGGCGAGATGGGGGATGGAGAAGAATGAGAGGAGCTTTTGAGATGCAAAATCTTTCGCTGAAACTTCCAGTCACATAACAGGGCATTAACTCCTCACTTTTTGGTTCACTGACTTCCGTCAAGCATTTTGTATTTGATGGTTTAAAGACAACAACACAACTGTTATATCAGTAATAGTTAAATCGCCATTAACTGCTACTCCTGCAATCATATTCATTTTTTTTTTCTCCAAATCTTTGCCAGGTGGAATTTGAATGCATCAACCCAAAGAAACAAAAGAAGAAGAAGAATTATAAAAATTCGGGAGTTATTATCCTCCAATCTTGTAAGGTAAGGATGAATGCTGGCCAATGATTTGTTCCAATCAATATACTGAATGCAACGAGCTGTACATTCCAAGATAACTTGGATTGAGTAGGAAGGTAAAACAAAAACCAAACCAAAAAAATCTACGCAAACAAATTTGAGTGTTTGTGAATATTTTAAGATGACATTAAATCTGACATAATTGGGGGTTTTTCTGCATATAATCTTATTCACATATGCCTGTAATCAGATGGCTTCATGGCTGGTCTTTGTTGGTTGAATGAATGATTTTTGACTCATTATGATTTTACGACGAGTCAGAACCCAAAAGCAGATCGTGTTATAGAATTCTTCCTTTGCCTAAGCCTGTGACTGATTACTAGAAACATCAAGGTGCCCTTCTTTACACCGTTCCTCCCTGCTCACTATGCCGCTTGGGGTAAACAAGAGCAAACATGAATAGGAGCATGAAGTGAACCGAAAAAGAAGAAAAAAAACCTGAAACTGAGTGGATCATGACACTTAGTAACAGAAACCCGTCTGCTGCATATTCCTGCAACCAGCTGGCGACAATAATATGAAACAATAATGATATCCTTTGACATGGTGTTGGGGAAAACTTGGGTTTGATTGAAATCTTAGAGCAAATGTACTAAATTAAATGGAGAATATTTGACACAATGTATGGTTTACGTTAGTCTGTGACTCTTGTTTCTCCAGATTACAAGAGACTACACTTTCCTGGATTACATACTTGGAGGATGCCAGCTCATGTTTACTGTGAGTTTGATAGCAATACATACGATGTCTTGTGAATCGTCAGAACAGACACCAAGAAAATTATTACACTGGTCAAAAGCTTGCACAATATGGATTTTACCAAGTTATGACATTTCAGAAAAATGACACCTGTCTGAACCTAACCCTTAATTCCGAAATACAGTCAAACCTCGGTTTTCGTCCGTAATCCGTTCCAGAAGGCTGTTCGAAAACCGAAATTGTTTGAAAACCGAAATTGTTTGAAAACCGAAACCACGCTCTTTTTAAAATAAAAATGTTTACTGAACACATCTGCTCACAATGGAAAGCAACACGAGGAAGCGTCACTTCCTCGTGTAAGGAAGGCGAGAGGAGTCAAATGGTGCATTCAAGTGCACTCAGTTTGTTCGAGAACCGAAATTTGTTCGTCATCCGAGGCATAAGCAACTCGAAATCTTTGGCCGAAAACCGAATTGGTCGAGAACCGAGACGTTCGAAAACCGAACATGCTTCTCTGATAAAAACATTTTTTAAATGTGTTTACCAGTGTTATTTGTTGAAATTAAAAAGAGCAGCAGAGTGATCTTAATACTGTTTTAATAAACACAATTTACAGCACAAGTGTAAAACTGAAGGCTGGGGGGCCAGATCCGGCCCGCCAGTTCATTTTATGTGGCTCGTGGAAGCAAATCCTGTGTGTCCACTTGCTCAAATCCGTACCGAAACGTCAAATTGTTATGAACAATAAATAACGTTGAGATTTTGCAATTATTTTGTTACCCTGTTTACCCTCACTAAAACAATAATGGAACAAACTCTCTTAATCGACTTGATTGGTCTCAAAACTAGTCGTCTATTAATTTGTTGCGTAAAAGTAATAATGTTGTCGTTTCACTGGTTTCATGGCCCTCCGAGGGAATACGTAACGCCAAATTGGCCCGCGACGAAAATGAGTTCGACACCCCAGATGTACAGGATGTAAAAATTGGCCCGTTTGTTCTGGGGGTTGGGATGGAAATCCAAATGAGAGCAGTCCACACTCCTAATCTTTTGTCACAGACATGCAGCTCTTTCAAGGTTGCACACGTACTGTACATATGCATCTTGCAGCCTACTGACTAAACCGTTTAACGCACAAGTGTGCATTATCTATCTCACTCTGAGCGCACGGCCTTTCTCCTGCTACATTGTAGGCAATTTACAAACTTCCATCACTCCACACAAATATTTTCTTCCCCATACTGGCATTTCATCTCACAAATTACTTAACTGTATGAAGGACGTTAGACGCAGTGCCCATACACCTTCGATATCTTCACACCTTTACGGCGAAGTCACAAACATGTACAAAGAGACAAAGTCGTGCACATGCAGACACGCGCATGCAGATTGAGCTGTTCTGCGGTGTTCAATCAGACTTAGAATGACTCTAATCCTAATCTCCAGGAAGGAAAACTCTCTCCTCTCTTCGGGGTTGTGGAGCTTTAGGGAATAGTAACATTTCTCGGTAACACTCCCAACACAAAGAGGTTTGCTAGTGCTGCTGGGCTGTTTGTCATAGAAGCATTTGGCTTTCGGGCATATTTTATGTTTGATATCATTTAGGGTACAAATGCATCTTTTCAGTAGCTAGAACACTCAAATGCTGGACAATCAATGAATTCAACACAATCTATGAAAAGACCAAGCATTCTCATTCCTCGCAGTTAGTGGCAACTCCACAAATTTAAAATGTTATTTATTTATTTTTAATAAAGAAATATTCTGCAATACGGTTCAGGTATTATAGTTGTTGAAATTATCATTAGTTTTCCCCCAATATTTGAGTTGATATGTATTGTTTATTCGGTTACTGATAAATTGCCGATACAGTAATTCATTGGGAGTGACCCAGTCAAACCATTTTGATACAACAGGGGGAATCAAAATGTCCTCAATATTATCACTCCTTTAGGTCGGGATGTTGCTATCTTGACAATGATCTACTACAGTGATTGTAATAAAATCAATGTTCTTTTTGAGAAACGGCTCGATGCAATTTGATGCCCAGGCAATCGTTTGCTTGCAGAATGATTCTGCTGAAGGGTTCCTCAGAAGCACAATAAGGTTTGGTTCTATTTTATGAGCAAGATTATACCAGGGCTACTTGCAACCCTTGCAAAGTTTTCATTTTATCACATGAGAGGAGACTTGCAACATGCATTTATACTCATTCACACTCATGTATGAATTAATTTGCATTAGGTTTTCAAAAATAAAGCTCTCTAGTTAAAAAAACAACTTGTAAATTCAAATTCATAAAAATTATATAAAAGCCTGTGAGAGATTCATACTAAATGTCATCAAAAAGTCTAACATGAATAGAAATACATTTTTGGGCAATTCATCAATGTATATAAAGATATGTGAAGATATAATATATTTATTTCTGTAGAGTTGGAAAAAAATATAGTTGTAATAAAGCAAAACAATGATTTGTTTTTTAATTTTTTTAAAGATTTTGGTGTGGGTGGTGGCACTATCAAATGATGTGAATTTGGACAGACTTAATGGGAGTTTTGAAACCACGTGCAGCCTTCCCAGCCTGTGAATTTGGACACAGCCTCCGTGTACAACGCAATTACCATCGAACAATGTGGGCAAATGACAATTTTTTTTTCTTTTAATTTTCTGCTGCAAGGAACTGCAATCGTTTCAATTCAAACAATGCCAATTCGAATATATGCAATTTTTTTTTCTTCTCTCTAATTTTTACCCCTGGCAGTGACTCCTACATTTTTAATAAATGCTGTGAGAGCTAAAGCCGGAAAAAAAAAATGTGATTGGCTGGTAACTTTAGAGAGTCGGCAGCCTCATTGTTACTGTTCAAAAAAGGTTACTTTAGAACCCTGTTTGCAATGTACACAACAGCTTGGTGTACCAACCAGAAATGTTGAATGGTATTTTTCCTCTGGATCGTTTAGGTTTTCTTGTAATTTTTTTATCTTTTATCTACTTCATTGCCATTCCATTTAAGATGTGTTTTAAAAATAAATACACTGTACTGTCCATACTGCACACTGAGCACAGCACTGTTCAGACTTATGAATGGATGGCTGTCGCTCAATAATTTCATATCTCATATTGAGTTAGAACGTGCGTTATAAAGAAGCTGACTGCCATTCGTCATCTGTCATTTCACCTTAACCATCGATCAGGAGCACGCAGCTCCTCTGTTTATGACCTGTGCTAATTTGCTTAGTGAACAAAAACAAAGACATGATCAAGCACTAGAAAGAAACATCTTTTTGTATAATATATCACAATAATGGTATATAGTGGTGATGACATCAATCGTGTCATACGGTGTATTATTTAATTCCCTCACCCAATCACAAGTAGATAAGGAATTGGATCAATAAGCAGCATCAATAACGGTACTGGAATTGATACATTCTTATATATTGGTATTATATATATATATATATGTATAATACCAATGCAAAGTGATATTTATTTTCACATTTTCTCACACCACCATCTGCCTAACTTACTGTGTCTGAAAGGTCACGGATTGATATTATTTAGCATTGTTTTGGAAGCAGTGACATTTTTCAAATGTACAACAAGGGCAGCTTTTAGAATATTCCGTGACAAGAATACTGCTCGCCATTTTCCCGTGCCTTTGCTTGTAGAACGGGAGGGCCTGTCATGTTATATTTAGTGTATTTTGTGTTAACAATTACAAATAGCTTTGGGCTAGAAAGCGGTTGGAAACAGAATGGTGTCATCTCCCACTGTCACTGAATTCACACTTTATCAAAGTAATAATGTCTACACATTACTGAGGAGAAAATGCCATCACGACTTGTGAAATGTAATGTTTTAGCAAGATCTAATTAATTCCCCAGATGGCATTGATATGCGCAATAGAAATAAAATAATCTTGCATGTCTGGAAGCATTCGGGGGTTGCACATGGGCGGTGGTTGTTCATTTGCGCTACGGCTTAACACGAGACTTAACGGTTCAGGTTTCGTTACACTTTAAACTGGCATTGCATACTTGAAGAATATCTTTATTAACTTATACACATTAAGAGCAATTCTTAAATGGAAAAAAATATATCGATTTATTTTTTCGATTAGGACAAACCCGAAAAATAATCCCCAATTTTGAGCAAAAATAACTGACTCATTCAAAATCAATTACTTGTACACTTACGTAATATGATACTTAAGGGTAGGTTGGAAGTTACCATCCGCAGACAAACTGTTATTTCATTGCCTCGGGAAAAACTTGTCACTTTGTATCCCACGTTTCGCCGCGTTGTGTGTGTGTGGGTGTGTGTTTACTTGAATTCACATGTGGTGTATGCTATAAGGGTGGCACAGTGTTCCAGTGGTTAGCACGTCAGCCTCACAGTGCAGAGGTGCAGGGTTTGATTCCGTCTCCGGCCCTCCTGTGTGGAATTTTTCGTTTCGACGATTGATTTGGCTTCACTGTCATAACGGCCCTTGAAAGTGGCCCGTGACAAAAAATGTGTTTGACACCCCTGATCTACTGTATCAAAGGTGACACTGAAATAAAGTAACACCAGTGAGTTGTACCGAATCCACATTAGACCTGATATAATTTATCGACTTAAAAAAGGCTATCTTGGTCCTGCGATTCATCTCAAGTCCATATTGCTATTTCTCTAAAACGTGGTTTCTATTTCAGAAACAATTGAATTCTTAAACATTTGTTTCTAAAATTGTCGTTAAAAACGGTAGCTTCGACACAGGTCAGTAAATATTTAAAGTGTTCGGGATCGAAATTATTCTTCCTCAGAATGGGCCTCACCACTGCCTGGTTTTGAGCAGTGGGGAAGACACCCAATCTATGACCAGGTTGATGATAAGACGTGACGGGTGCCGATCAGCTTCCACATCTGCTTGCTGCTTGCATGTTTTTTGTTGTTGTTGTTGTTGTTGTTTTTTTGCACACACTAACCTCCAGTAAATCAGCCTCAAAGAATGAATTGTTTTTCCATAGGTTGGTATAGACTTCACGGCATCCAATGGGAACCCTCGAGAGCCTTCTTCCCTCCATTACATTAACCCACTGGGAAGCAATGAGTATCTTGCTGCTATTTTAGCTGTTGGACAAATCATACAGGACTATGACACGTGAGTATCTTATGAGTAGGTGGAGTTTTAATTATGTATTTTTTATAATGGCTTATTTTACTAAACACACGTCTCAGATGACTGTTTGCCTGAAATGGGCCTGGGAATAAGTTTGAAATCCAACAATCTGGTATCATTGTGTCTCCATAAACACTCAGGTGACACCTCAATGTTTTTTTTTACCATTCATGAATTGAAACAATGGCATTCTGTTCTGTAATCTTCATGCATTAATGTGAGCCACGTAAAATGATCTAAATGTTTAATTTCCTTCCCTAAAATCAAACTTAAAAATCTCCTTTAATGAAATATGTGTGTGTTCCTCCAGTCATGATATCATGTTGGAGGGTTTTTGTATGTCCAAATGATCCTCGGTGCTGTGTTGTCTGAGGCCCCCCAAAACCCACAAATGACTCGATGTCTCCTCCATAGCAGAAAATAGAAAGCTGTTGTATGTGCAGCCAGAAGTTCTGCTTCAAAACAATGCTTCTTACAATCACAGAACAATTCTAACAGCGGCCTCCTAGATTTCCGATGAACTTGGCAAAAACGTTTTCTTGGAATTGGGGGGAAAAAAAATCACCACGTAAAAATCGATGGTTGCTCCCCCGCGTCAGCATGCTGTTGTGCCTGCAGCCGGTAGCTCCGCCTCCACACCCGCTTCTTCCAATCCAATCATTGAAATAATTGATAATTGTCGATATACGGTAATCCCTCGTTTATCGCAGTTAATGGTGACCAAAACCACCCACGATAAACGAAAATCCGCAAAGTAGCGACCAATAATCATATACAGGTAAAAAAAAAAAGTTTAATTCTTTATTTTATTTTTTTTTTTTAAATCCGCAAAAAGTCTGCAAACGGTCCGCGAGAAGCTGCAAAACAACAGCGAGTCACATCGAGCAACATATACAGTACTGTACTCCATCCATGTATATGGAGAAAAAAAAAAATTATAATTTTGTTTTTGTTTTTTATGAACATGTTTGCAAAAAGCCGCGATGCTCTGAAGCCGCGATAAACAGAAAAATAGCGAGGGATCACTGGAGCGACAAACTGTTTTCCAGCAATGGCTTTCTGAAGAGTTACTGAGGCAACGTGGTGATACCCTTGATACATTGATGTCGGTTTTTGATGTAGTTCCGCCCTGAGGGATTCAAGGTCGCGGGAATACAATGTTGGTTTTCGGCCTTGTCGATTACTTGCAGAGATTTTTTCTCGATTTTCTGCCTTGATTGATATTATGGACCATGTGGAGCATGCCAAAGTCCTTGCAATTGTACATCGAGAAACATTGTTGAAGAAATGCTGGCCCATTTCGCTCATGCAGCAACAGTGAACCTCACCCCAACAACCGAGCCTTTCAAGAATGCTCCTTTTCTAACCTATGTATGACACTCAAGTGTTTGCAGTGAACCCGTTCGCCTGTGGAATGTTTTCCAAAGAGGTCTTTTTTTTTAGCAATCCTCAACTTCAAAATAAGAGAATATTTGCAAAAAGTTTGAACAATATATGTCTTGGCTTAGAAGTGTCTTCAATTGAATACTGGTTGAAAAGGATTTACAAATAATGGTTTTCAGTTTTTGTTTTGTTTTATAACGTATTGATTGGAATTGGGGTTTGTGCTTTTTAACCTCTACTGAAAAGGGTTTAATCCCTTCCACTACTCTAACAACAATACTGTATTTCTTTGACACCGTTATTTGTACTTTTACCAAAGCAGAGCATTTTTGCGACCTCTGATACAAGTTTGACACTCCAGCCAAAATCTGAAAACATTCCCACATATTTTGTGACCTCCCCGGGCTTGCGTGGGTTTTCTCCGGGTGCTCCGGTTTCCTCCCACATTCCAAAAACATGCATGGCAGGCTCGTTGGGCACTCTAAATTGTCCCTAGGTATGAGTGTGAGCGTGGATGGTTGTTCGTCTCTGTGTGCCCTGCGATTGGCTGGTGACCAGTTCAGGGTGTCCCCCGCCTACTGCCCGAAGACTGCTGGGATAGGCTCCAGCACCCCCCGCGACCCTAGTGAGGATGAAGCAGTTCGGAAAATGGATGGATGGATATTTTGTGACATAATTTGTCATGAAAATAGGAGAGGGTCTATTTTTTTTTTTTTGAACGACGGACTATTTTACAAAGTGTGCTTTCTTGCTTCCTAGTGCTTGTTTGCTCTCAATTCATCAGTGTTTCTTTGTAAAGCAGGTCCCCATATCTCCACAGTTGTCGAAATGCTGCGTGTTGAATTGCGATTTTGGAGAAAAAAAAATAGGATTCATTTTTATTTTCTTATCTGTTGCCATGGTTTCTTCCTCAGTGGCAAAATGTTTCCTGCTCTGGGATTTGGAGCCCAACTCCCTCCTGACTGGAAGGTATACATGTTTGTTGGGTTGATTGTACATACTGTACGTGTGTGCCATATCGATATATTTGCTTCATCATAAGAGTATAACAGCGGTTTATGGTCAGGTGGGAATACACAGAAAACTGTAAGCTACTGTATGTACTTGCATGTTCAAATCATTGTGCAATTGTTAACCCATCTGTGATTGGCGCTGTGCTGATGAAAAGGACAAAGAGAGAAGCGCTCGCATGCACACACACACACAAAGGACGTGTTACAATGTCAGAAACGGAGAGAAAATTTCCCCCCAAAATGTTGACTGTGAATTGTAATGCGAGTCTGAGTTTGTCTTTCTTGTATTTTTAGGTATCACATGAATTTGCGATCAACTTTAACCCCACGAACCCTTTCTGCTCAGGTGTGTACTGATGCTGGTGATGGAGACAATGCAACATTTGTGTAGCATGTTCTATTTTGTAACTATTTGAGATCAGATACATGCACACCAAGCCATCACAGAATAAGTGCCACTCACACACACAGTCTACAGTAATTAGAACCAATACCAGTCATGTATGAAAAAAAAGGGCTTTTGCAAGAAAATAAATATCCAGTCTTTTATTGACATTGCCAGAGAGTCATTCCTTAAAAAATGTGTTTGTTGATGCCTCTGTCATTTGCAGTGGGTCCAAATTTTCTTACATTGTACAGAGACCTAACATTTGAATTTCATCAAAAGGCTAAATGAGTTTTCCAAAATATGCGAAACATTTCCCTGTCTGATGCTGTGCAATTCCACACCAATGAAATTTACAACTATAGTCACATTTCGTTCACTTAATATCACTCCCTTTGTTGTGGTTGTGGCCAAAGGCTTAAACGTTTGACAACGAATCTGCGAATGTGTCCAAACATTAATTCAAATATTTTACTTTTCTCAACCCTTAACCCCCCATAACCCCTCCCTCACCCCAACTAGGTGTGGAAGGTATTGCACAGGCCTACTCTGCCTGTCTCCCCCACATCCGTTTTTATGGGCCGACAAACTTTGCTCCAATTATCAACCACGTAGCCCGTTTTGCAGCCCAGGCCCTGCAACAAGAAAAAGCAGCGGTAAGTCACAACACAAACATATATATATATATATATATATATATATATATAGAGAGAGAGAGAGAGAGAGAGAGAGATCAGGCGCTTCTGAATACAAGGTGCAATGCAATGATTGGCCTCTTTTAAAACTGTTTTCATATCCAGTCAAACCTCGGTTTTCGTCCATAATCCGTTCGAGAAGGCTGTTCGAAAACCGAAATTGTTCGAAAACCGAAACCACGCTCTTTTTCAAATAAAAATGTTTACTGAACACGTCTGCTCACAATGGAAAGCAACACGAGGAAGCATCACTTCCTCGTGTCAGGAAGGCGAGAAGAGTCAAATGGTGCATTCAAGTGCACTCAGTTTGTTCGAGAACCAAAATTTGTTCGTCATTTGAGGCATAAAAAAAATCAAAATATTTGGTCGAAAACCGAATTGGTCGAGAACCGAGACGTTCGAAAACCGAGGTTTGACTGTATAGGGTGCACCGCGTTATAAGGCGCATATAATAGAAGCTACAACAGTTGCTGCAGTTGTGTTATGCACCCACTAGATGGAGTTGCGCTAAATGGAAAACAATACAGCTTTCTGTCTATCAAGCCCTGACTGCGGTGGCACTATATATCCACTAGATAGAGCTACTCGAAAGCGAATACAATACAATACAATGCAGCTTTATTTATATGGAGCCTTCACAACTGCTGCAGCTGTAACAACGCGCTTTACAGAACATTTAAAATACTCCGTCCAAGAAATCAGAATATTGATTCAGATGCAGGTCCCTCAGGATGTGGCACGGCACGAAGTCCATAATAATACACGCTTTATTCATTGGCAACTGTGAGAACTGGTCAATAACAATGACATGAAACAGATAAGTACAAACAGCAATAAATGAAAGACAAACGTTATGAAGACAATTAAAAAAAAAAAAGGCACACAAACCTTGTGGGCTCGCATCCACAAGGGGCTAAATTTCCTTAGAAATCTTGCTTGTCTCCTCCTTCCTTCGTTTAGTCAATAGTTAATGATGCGTTTGGTATTATCTTTGTTTCATAATGGCTGCGCAGAGCTCACAAAGTTGTTGTCTGTTTGAGTGTATGTTGGCGAATGCACATGTCAATTAGTGTCAGGCAGAACCCTTTTACGTGACAATTGGTATCTGCTAATAATCACCACTAGATGGCATAAAAACACGAACAGGGAAACAACTCAATTGGGACTATAAAGAGACTGTAATTAACACCATATGTAAGGCGCATCGGATTATAGGGTGCACTGTCTGATTTTGGGAAAATTGAATGCTTTTAGGTGCGCCTTACAGTGCGGAAAATACGGTCAACCCAATATGCGATAATCACAACATTGATCTCATTTAGTAGTCCCCGCAAATGTATTATTTGCTCTTCATGATCATATGTGGTCATTCAATTTGCAATTGCATCTGTAATGTGACAGCATTCACACAAACTAGTTAAAGACTGTCGGCAACTCATAAAAACAAGTTGCAGAAGCACCCACACTCTGCGACTCGACTCAAATAGTATTCGGCCGGGTTGCTTGCTGCGTGGCTGGCTCAATGTCCAAATATCAATGTTTCAGTCCCTCAGATAATGAGCCTGCGACTGGCTGTGACCAGTGACTCTGTGTACTTGTATGACTATCACACACACACACACACACGCGCGCAAGCTGGCGTTCCAAGCGGTTTGCATGGCACAGTGTGTCAGCGACCCAGGCTCTCGACGTGATAACCACTCTCGATTCAGAGCTGCTGTTTGTCGATTAAAGAGACAAGCTTCCGAACCCCCCGGAATGCACGTTCGTCTGTAACATCAATTGGAGCTTTGACTTCAGTCAGCGGATGTCTTCGTGACCTCTGTTCACAACAGAAAATTGTCTTGTAAGATCATCTTACCCTCATGGCGGTGCTCTTCCTGAGAACAAGTTCAGATTTGGTTTCTGGGTGTCCGTGACAATGTGGCAAGTGATTAGTGTGAAAAATACGGGTCTGTAATTTACATCTTTTCGATCGGTGGTTCTGCATTGGTGGTACGTGAAGGCACTTCAGGAGGTTTACGAGATTTTAGAATAATTTCAAAAGTATCATCCACGCAAAAAAGAGCTTCATCACAGCAGTTGCCTCCTTGCCGCCAAAAACGACGATCCAAACTGAATCACACAAGCACCTCACAAAATGAACAAACACAGTTCAGTGCAACAATGCAATGTTCAGTGCTGACAGTTGGTACTGTTGTTAGTCGTTTTAATTATTAAATATATATTTTAAGATTTTTTTTTGTTGCAAATTGTTGCTTTTATTTAAAATTAAGTGAATTTCTTTTGAGGAAAGATCTGTGAACGCATTATACTGAGAATGATTTTTATGCCCACAAAGCTTTATAATAAATTATTTTTCTTGTTATATTTTTTTAATTTCGCCATAGTTGCAAGTATACTACTACATATGGAGTTCCAAAGTTTAATAAATCAGACACTGATTGCACATTGGTGTTTTCATCCAAAAATGCGCGGGTTAGGTGGTAACCGGCTCAAAAAAAACAAAAAAAAATTTAAATCACTGCCTTAGATGAACTTAACTTGCGTTGGTTCCCAAGTTAACTAATGGGGTCTAACAACGAATAGAGCCAAATTCTAAAATGCCACACAAATTATTGTAGCGTGCAGTACTTAGAACCTGAATGAAAAAACAAAAAGGAAAAAATACTCAAAATAAAGACACAATGAGATACTGTTCTGTATGTTGGTGCTTTGCTTTTTTTGCAAAAGCAAAACAGCAACGACTCTTTTGTTCGACTTCAATTATTTATGTGCACAGTGAGTCATATAGCAAAAATGTTTCAGTTTGCAAAAATTAGTTTTTCAAATGAAATTTTGGGCCCCCCATGTATGATAAATATTAAACCTAAATGCCGGGTGCCGTAAACATGTAAAGTGGTGCATGATCTGGAACCAAATAAACAGTACTTTTCAATTCTCCTTTTCTGAGCCATGCTGTTCGATGTTGTCCATCATTTCATCATCAAAAATGTTACATTTGCATATTTACTGTATATAGCGCGGGCTCAGAGCGTGAGCGAGGTGTTGAAGTAGTTGGCTATGGGGAACGCATTTACTTTTTTTTTTTTTAATCATGGGAGTAGTCGCATACAGATGGCTTGCAAAATTGTGATTGACATCCTTATGCCGTTTACACGCATGTACACACACAGATAATTATGAAGGCAACATACTGGATGCATACTTCATGTCTGTATGACTAAAAGAAATAGTTATATACAGGAATGTTGACATTTCAGTATTCTACTGAAGCCGCATCCCCTTTTCTCCTGAGCTTGTTTTTCTCTCATTTAATGCCACCATCATTGCTATGCCCGAACAGATGGTGCGGTCTGTAGTGTGAACGGAGCCCAACTTGCTGTAATGCAGAAGTGGTTTCATTTCTTTTTCTTCTTTACTGGATTCTCTCTCTCAAATTAATTCTCTTCCCCATTTTCACTCCTAACAATGCACATGCTGCAGGATATACAGCATGTCAATCATCAGAAACATAACTGACCGACTTAGTGAGTCTAAGCGATTTTGAGTTTTCTCTTTTTCTTTCTATCCTAAATCCTCCTTCTACCACCTTTCTGTCTGTGCAGCAGTACTTCACTCTCCTCATTATAACAGACGGTGTCATCAGCGACATGGATGAGACGCGTCATTCAATTGTTCAGGCATCCAAGTTGCCCATGTCCATTATCATCATCGGTGTGGGCAACGCGGACTTTGCTGCCATGGAGTTTTTGGATGGAGACGCCAGCATGTTGAGGTCCAACACCGGCGAGGAGGCTGTTCGAGACATTGTGCAGTTTGTGCCCTTTCGGGATTTTCGGCATGTGAGTATACACTTCAGCCTGTGCACTAAAGCAGTTGCATGGTCTCTTGAATCGGATCCTGGCAGAGGTTAACTGTACGATGGGATTTTGCCCAACGACGCTGATCGCGATCAATCTGAATGCCCCGAGTGGGAAGTCAATTCATCTGTTTCAGGGATCACACGTGCACCTCAACTCACTCATGGCCAGCCGTTTTTCTAGAACCGGGAAGCCATTTTGGAACATTTTGACTAATTTTTGAAGGCCAACGGAAAAAAAAAATATTGAGTTCTCTATCTATATAACGGGCGGCCCGGTAGTCCAGTGGTTAGCACGTCGGCTTCACAGTGCAGAGGTGCCGGGTTCGATTCCAGCTCCGGCCTCCCAGTGTGGAGTTTGCATGTTCTCCCCGGGCCTGCGTGGGTTTTCTCCGGGTGCTCCGGTTTCCTCCCACATTCCAAAAACATGCATGGCAGGCTGATTGGTCACTCTAAATTGTCCCTAGGTGTGCGTGTGGGCGTGGATGGTTGTTCGTCTCTGTGTGCCCTGCGATTGGCTGGCAACTGATTCAGGGTGTCCACCGCCTAGTGCCCGAAGACAGCTGGGATAGGCTCCAGCACCCCCCCGCGACCCTCGTGAGGATCAAGCGGTTCGGAAAATGGATGGATGGATGGATATCTATATAACTACCAAAAAAAAGCTTCAACCATATTTTTTTCATCAGGAAAAAAAAGTACATTTCTACCTTTTACCACTATTTTGTAAAGCAGTTGAACATTGGGAGGTTTCTTGAAAATACAGTCAAACCTCGGTTTTCGTCCATAATCCGTTCCAGAAGGCTGTTCGAAAACCGAAATTGTTCGAAAACCGAAACCACGCTTTTAAAATAAAAATGTTTACTGAACACGTCTGCTCACAATGGAAAGCAACATGAGGAAGCGTCACTTCCTCGTGTAAGGAAGGCGAGAGGAGTCAAATGGTGCATTCAAGTGCGCTCAGTTTGTTTGAGAACTGAAATTTGTTCATCATCCGAGGCATAAAAAAACTTATTTGGTCAAAAATCGAATTGGTTGAGAACCGAGACGTTCGAAAACCGAGGTTTGACTGTCGTCGTTTCCAAGAAAAAATCTGAGAAAAAGAGCTTATTTTGAAAGGATGCATTCACTTTTATTTTTATTTTTTTGTGATACTGAGTGCAAATCCAAGAAGCTGCTAGGCTCATGAGACTAGAGTTGGCTCAATGGGTGTTGTTATAAAAGGTAGAGGTTGAGCATACAAATGTATGCTTGTATAACAGTGGAGCCTTAGCAACACTTTATCTTTACCGTATTTTCCGCACTATAAGGCGCACCAAAAAGTCATCCATTTTCTTAAAAGCTCCCAGCGCGCCTTAAAATCCGGTGCGCCTTGTGAATGGTCATTATGGTAATATATCGACCCCTAAAATGGCTCCTCACTGGAGACATGCTTACAATGTTATGCATTGCTGTTGGTTCAGTGACCCGTGTCACTGCTTTATTAAATAACTTTTTGTTGCAGCTCTGAAAAAAGGAGAGCTGTGGTGTTGTTTTTTTCAAAACGCACACTTTATTAATGGTTTTCACAGTCTCAACAAATACAGGTACGTCTTTGTCCGTCTCCGCGCCTTCTCTTCTTTCGTTCGACTCGAGAGGCGTTCATGACCGCCTCTGAAAAACATAAATTCCTTCAATGAAACTACGAAAATTGAAAATAATGCATCAAAACAGAAAATCAAGCGAGGAAATCACAAAATAAATTCTATAGCCCCACTACAGAATTTATTTGGTGATTTCCTCGTTTGTGAATACCGTACACAACAAAGGAATAAATAACAAAAACTTTTGAGACAGTCCAGTCTCCTACATTTTACTGACATCTCAAGTCAAGTCAAGTACAACTTACAGCACAGATGAAATGTCCTCCCTCTTAAACAGACAAGACAACATCTGATCATTCTGTTGGAGCTATGCTCAAGGAAATGCCAAAATAAAATCTGTATGGGGGCTATATAATTTATTTAGTGATTTCCTCGCTTGATTTTCTGTTTTGGTGCATTATTCTCAATTTTCGTAGTTTCATTGAAGTAATCGTTAATTTACGTTTTTCGGAGGCGGTCATGAACGCCTCTCGAGTCGAACAGAAGGAGCATAGCTCCATCTAGTGGATGCATTGTAGATCGCACCTTATACAATGAAACTCCTCTAGAACGAAACCTACATGGGCGAAAATACCCCCTAATGTGAAAAAATATTCATGCATTAACACCATTCCCATTCCCCTGCCCCGCATACGATGAAAAAAAAAACCTGTTGCGTTATACGAAATGTTTTTCTCTGCTCTTGCCTCGCAAGAGATTCACTACAACGAAGTTTAATCCAACAGCGACCTGTACTGCTTTTTTCGGAAACGGCAAAAGCAACCACCACACTGGTTTACACAGCTCCGAGTTTCCTGAACGCAACATACTCATAGCTGCTCTTGCCATTGGCTTACCGAGCATCATCCTGGCCTCCGATTGGCCAAGAGGGACCTCACTGTCTATATGTGTAGATACTGTAGCTTGATCCGTGGAATGCATCCAATTAGCTGCTCAGAGTAAATTGCTTATGGCTCGACGGACATTCAAATAATCCAACGTTTCCTGGAATGCTTTACTTGTTATCATGCTAAAAAGCTTACGCTAACTGGAGCGCGAATTAGCGAGAAGGCGAGTTACATCGCACTAACTATGGCCATCGAGGACAATGAAGCGTCCCGTGGCTGGCTTAAAAGTTCATTGCATGACATCAGCTGAGCAACGCTGTCTTGGGTGGCGATCGAGGGGAGGTCGAGTTAGAGACAGTGAGATAGTGGATAGAAAAGCCACCGGGTCCAGGAAGTATTTGTTATTGTTCGATTCAGACGCAGCATGAACGTTGCATTGCTAAAATGGCAACAAAAGGGACCTTTGGATGTCAAGCAGCTAAGACAAGAAGCGCTCTGACGCTGGAAGAGAGGGTAAAAGTGATCAAAATGAAAGACGGAGGAAGCAAAATAAAAGACATTATCCAAGAAAATGATGTAAGTGAAAGTGAATGCTGATCGTAAATTTCGCAATTTCTTTCCCTTTTTTTCTTTCTACACTGACTATATGAAGTGCCAAATAAGTGTGTGCTCATACTTATGCACTATTGGAATAAAAATAAAGAGTACACACACGATTGTGTGTGCATGTACACATGCGTTTGTGTGTGTGTTTACATCTGAGATCAAATTTGCTACAGTGAAAAAACCCCTGTTGTGAAAAAATTCTTGCTGCAAACATGATTTCGTTGTAGAGGAGTTTCACTGTAATCCAGTGCGTCCAATGTATGAAAAAAAAATTACAAAATAGGCCATTCATTGAAGGTGCGCCTCATAATCCAGTGCGCCTTTTAGTGCGGAAAATACGGTACATTGAAAGACGTCGTTTCTGTGTTGCATTTAAACACACAAAAAGTCACACAGGATATTTCTGCAAACAAAACACACGAGCAGTCTTCCGTGCCCAAATCTAAAAATCCCATCATAAGTGAAGCCATGCCAGACGCATTTAAAGCCACAGATGCTCATAATATACATTTTGTCATGTCTTTGTTTATCGTAGTTACTTGTTATTGGTACTATTAGCGTAGCCTGTCCTACCGGAGGCAAATCCTTTGTGTGTTCTACATAATTGGCAAATAAAGATGATTCCTATTCTCATGCTCATGCACGTAATATGATAACCTGGAAACAGTTCTCTTACGCATTGGGCGTACGTTTGCCTGTTTTCTCCTTCACTCAGGCACCAAAGGAGACCCTTGCCAAGTCTGTCCTGGCAGAGCTGCCTCAGCAGGTCACTCAGTACTTTAAACAGAGGAACCTCCCACCCACCAACCCGGCGCCGGAGTGAGATGACTGAGAAGATGACGGCTCACATTGTAAAATAGTTTTTCTGTCAACTGCCAGTGCAAATTGAAAGTCTTGTGTGTGTCTGCCGTGGGCAAATACCTCAAATGGGGAAGACATCTTTGTCCTCATTTCAGTTGATATTGAATATGAATCTATCAGAAATGGTGGTTTTTAAGAACTGTGATAAAAGCACGTTTGACCCACAGGTGCAACACTGGTCATTTTCATGGAAAGATTATTTATTTATTTTTTATTGTTGAGGATGTAAGTGGTTTGCTTTTTGCATGCGTCTTGTGATGTATGCCGTGTGATTCTTACAACATTGTGGTGGTTAAGTCCGCTTGGCTGAAATCAATGTCAGTGGTCGTACGGCGATTTTTTTCAGGTAGCGGTCAGATTGAAAGAAGTCTGATTTGTGGTGGACCCAGCGCACTTGTTCCTTAATTTGAGCGAGAGAAGGCGTTCAGCGTGAGTGGAAGGATGTGAAGCTGCTGCGGTGGCAGCTGTAGCACTAAAACGCACGGCAGCTGTGGAATGCTGCTCTTCAACATGAGACAATTTTTCCAGTTCAGTGTTATGGCTTTGGTTCATCCTGCATGTTGCCAGTCACCGTTTACAAATGAACAAAGACCATAAAATGCATGTGGGGTTGATTTGCATTAGGTGTTAGATTTTTGTACATACTGTATTGAAACAAACATTTTGTCACACCTTGAACGCATCATTATTTGAGGAAGGTGAGTCAGAATGTGCACGAGCGATACAGTCTGAGATTGCACTGTATATTTATGATGTTGTAATATGTATTGATAAGCTAACAGTAAATATTTTTATTGTATTATGCAGTGCAGACGTGTGTGATTATACAATTATTAAAATATACATTGCAGCGTCTCTGAACTAAATGTGTCGCGCTTCATTTTGTAAGGTTGTGTCTGTGACAGCACTCAGGTTCATAAATAAAATGAGGTCTTATATATGGTTGTTTAACACAATGGTCGGCAACCCAAAATGTTGAAAGAGCCATCTTGGACCACAAGAAAACAAAAACAAATATGTCTGGAGCCATAAAATTTTTATAGCCTTATTATGAAGGCAACACACGCTGTATGTATCTATATGAGCTAGATTAGCCTCCTATCAAAATGGCTAATTGCCTACAAACACACAATGATTTTTTTTTTTCCCTGCAGTGCACCCTGAGGCGACCTTTTTTGACCTAAAATCTATTTTTCGATCAACTGACCTCCTGCAATCGACCCGTTACCGCACACACGCATGCCATCGTGAGCAACAGCCACAGTGGCCCCGAAGATGAACGAAAGTAGACACAAGAGTTTGTGAAAATCAATGCGTACCTTCGTCGAGACCTGGCACGGAGGCATGGGACGCACTTTTGCTGTGGGTTCACTATTGTAGTTCAGGTGGACCATTTTCAAATGCTTCTCTTGGCCCTTCCGATTCCCATTCTTTGCCAGTACCCTCGGTGAATTACCTGAAACTGTTTTTTTCAGACACCTGCCTGGCATCCCGCCCAGCTAATAGAAACGTGTGTCTTAGGTGATGACGCAAATCTTCGTTGACAGAAATTTTGAAATGTAATCTTTATTCCACACATTTTGACAGCATTGGAAAATGTTGAGAATGTTTGCGTCATGTTTGTCCTCCTACAGAAACCATACTAAAACAAAAAATATATTTCTCTCCCCCATTTTGTTCCGTTTTCAAACATTTTTTAAAAAGCTCCTGGGAGCCACATGCGGCTCTGGAGCCGCAGGTTGCCGAACCCCGGTCTTTGAGTTCTCATAACAGCTTGTTGGTGAAGTATACTGGCCAAAAAAACCAAAAACGAATAAACCCCACTATTACAATGTACTCCATCAATGGGATACATTTATAATAGACACACAGAAACCGACTAAAACAGAAAGCGTTTTATTTCTCTTTGGAGTCTGGGGCAGGAGTAAACAGGTGGACATCTTCCCTGAATTCCGTGACTTTGGGACAAATGACACACATTCCATTATTCTCTAACATAAGTCTGACTGCATGGGGCTCAAAGAAGAGTGTCTCCTGACGCATCTCACTAGTCTGTTGCTAGTAGCTACAATGGTACGAGTTATGTGATATGCGAATGAAAGACAGAAGTCTTTTCCTTCCTCCTCAGCAGTCAATCACTTTTCCCACAGCCAATAGCACAGCATGTCGTCAGTGTGTCTTGGGGTTGGGAGAGGTGTGTGGGACGGGGTGGGAGAGTGGGGGTGTCGGGACGTCATCGGAGTAGGCAGTGCGGCTTTGCTTGCTTGGCTAAGCTGCATGAGACGTCAGTGAAGGAGAAGCATTACGTTTGAGTACAACAATAGCAAAAGCAAAAAAACAGCTCCACAGATTGTGTCCAATTAAAATGCTTGTTTTTCCTACTCCGATTTATTTGGACTATTTTGCTCAATTTTGGGGAATTGTTACAAGATTGGATTAGGAACCGGTCCTGTTTAAATTACCTTGAAGTGGATAGCCCAGTGGTTAGCACGTCGGCTTCACAGTGCAAACCGGGTTCGAAGTTTGCATGCGTGGGTTTTCTCCGGGTGCTCCGGTTTCCTCCCACATTCCAAAAACATGCATGGCAGGCTCGTTGGGCACATGTCCCTAGGTTAGTGGAATGGTTGTTCGTCTCTGTGTGCCCTGCGATTGGCTCAATTCAGGGTGTCCCCCGCTACTGCCCGAAGACTGCTGGGATAGGCTCCAGCACCCCCCGCGACCCTCGTGAGGATGAAGCGGTTCGGAAAATGGATGGATGGTGGAAAATTAATGTAATCGATTGTTATTTTTAACTCGTTCGCTCCCAAAGACGTTTATAAACGTCTTTTCAGGCTTGGTCTAGAATTGGCTGGTACTGAATGAGTTAATAGGAAAATGTCTTTCTAAATGTCTTAAACGTCTGTTTGCACAGTATAATAGAGCTTCATGGAGGAGAAGTGCCATAGCGGAGGTCTGATATGCCGCAGGTTATAATATCTGATGTCATTTATAGACAGCAAACAAGTTGAGTGTGCCATATTTTCAGACTATAAATCACTCCAGATTATAAATGGCACCCATCAAAAAAATGCATCTTGAAGGGGGGTCCGCACTGGATGATAAATCACATTTTGTGGGGGCAGGGGGGGGAATTTATTTTACAGAAACCAAGACCAAGGACAGTAGAACATGGACTATCACCCAAAATCCCCCATCCCTAATCATGGTGGAGACGCTGAACGACTTATTGTTGGACTCAAAACTTTGCTTCTCACTATGGAGAAGTTTTTCTTGACTGGAAGGATTTTGTCTTTACAGCACCAAAAAATAAATAAATAAAAAAACAACCATGTTTCAACCTTTGGCCACAATGCGATGACGGATTCTAAGTTGAGTTTCCATAGTAAGCGCAATTTTACTTGATTATCGTACAATTCGGGACGCGGCCCGGTAAAGCAAAGTGCAAGGTACCGGGTTCGTCCCAGCTCCGGCCTCCATGCAGGTTTCCTCCCACATTCCAAAAAACAGATGGCAGCGCTAAAGTTTAGTGTGAAATTGGCTGGCGACCAATTCAACCACTTGATTGTCGTCGGAAAATGGATGGATGGATGGACAATTCGGGACTGGGAATTTTGGCTCCAAGTTCGAGCTGTAATATTTATATATACAAATTTGCATGAGTATGAGTTGCAGGACAAACCAATCTATGCAAAAAAATAAGTGACTTAATAGTCCGAAAAATACAACCCTTTTTGTTTGATGAAACTGAAACATGCAATAAGATACATCAGAGTGGAGATTTACAGTGCTCTGGTTCGTGCATAGCCTAATTGAAGTAAAATAAAAAGAGAGAGTAAAGTGCATTCATCATTTGGGATTAAATTCTTTTTCCATATTCTTTTATTATATGAAGATTGCACTTTTACAGTTTGGTGTGTTGTTAAAGACTAAGATGAATCACATTTTGTGATATGTTCCTATTTATTCAGGGATGTTACTTTGAAAGCAATTGTTATATAGTGATATTCAAGACTATAATTAGTTTGCAATGTGACCCCGGGGTGACTGCGTACTGTGTATGAGGAGACATGCTGTTAAAATTAAGTTAAAGTGAAGCTCTTAGGCTACCGTCTCCGTGGTTGGAACAAAGAATGAAACGTGTGGTTGCAACAAAGTGGTGCACTCGATTTTGCCTCAACTGCTTTACGAGACAATTAACACTTCCACACAAACAACAATATTCAAAACGAATGTTTAATTGACCATTAATTATCAGGCCCATCCCTAACAGCAATGTTACTGTTAGTTATTAGCCAAGGATAATAGCACAGAAAACTTGTGGAAACTTTTGAGTACAGTGAACCCTCGCTATTTCGCGGTTTGTTTATCGCGGCTTCGGTGCATCGCGGATTTTTTTCAAACATATTCATTAAAAAATATATATATATATATATACAGTCAAACCTCGGTTTTCGGACGTCTCGGTTCTCGTACAATTCGGTTTTCGAACTAAAATTTCGATTTTTTTATGCCTCGGACGCCGAACAAATTTCGGTTCTCGAACTAACTGAGCGCACTTGAATGCGTCACTTCACTCCTCTCGGCTTCGCTTCCTCGTGTGGAAGCGAAGCCGAGAGGAGGTAGCAAAGCAGAGAGGAGTGAAGTGACGCTACCTCGTGTAGCCGTGCTCCCTTTTGTAGCGGGGCTCCCTCATGTCGCCGCGCTCCCTTGAGTTTCGTCGCAACACAGGAAGCGACCATTGTGAGCAGACGTTTTTGTATTGTTCAATAGATTTTTTTTTAAAAGCAGACGTGTTTGGTGAAACGCTTCCTAGTCTAGCGTCTATTGTGAGCAGACGAGTTTGTATTGTTCAATAAAAAAAGCAGACGTGTTTGGTGAGACGCTTCTGTTAGGCCAAGTGAAATCCCCCTCTTTTTATAATGGTTTGCCCTAGTAGCAAGGGGGTACGGGTAAGGGTGTGTGCGTTTGTTTACATTTTTCAATGCAGCGGCACATAATGAACACTCTGGTGTCCGGTGTCTCATTATTAAGCAATAATCGTACAGAAGCAGCTTGTGAGCAGACGAGTTTGTATTGTTCGATTAAGAATTTATTTTTAAAAAGCAGACGTGTTTGGGGAGAACTACGTAATATTGGACTGTTATTTTTGCATCATGTATCAGCCCCTAATCATGGCACCAAAGAAAGCAAGTGGAAGTGGTGAACCTGGTGAAGAAAAGAGGAAAATAGTGCGCAAAACTATAGAATTTAAGAAAGATTTAATCGCAAAATATGAGTCAGGTCTGCGTGTGTCTGTGTTGGCGAAGGAGTTCGGGATGCCGAAATGCCCCGCCTACTGCCTGCTGACAGCTGGGAGAGGCGCACGCCCCACGACAGATAGAGAGAGAGAGATGTTCCTTCAATTTTTATGTTACTATGTTAATGTTAAAATTGGTAATCTCCCATTATATTTGTACAGTTTATGGTGTGAAATTGTGCATGCAAACTTTGTTTTTCTTTTTAAAATTCTGCTGCTGAAGTGGTTTAAAAAAGTTTTCTTATTCTTATTCTTATTCTTATTTTCTTGACTTGGAACGGATTGAAACATTTTAAATTGATTTCAATGGGAAACATGGTTTCGGTTTCTTTGAACGATTAAAACATTTTAAAACAATGGGAAAATGGTTTCGGTTTCCGAACAGTCTTCTGGAACGGATTAAGTACGAAAACCGAGGTTTGACTGTGTATATATATATATATATATATATATATATATATATTTTTTTTTTTTTTAAGTCCGCAAAAAGTCCGCAAACGGTCCGCGAGAAGCTCGCAGTTGTTTTACAGCTTCTCGCGGACGTTTGCGACATTTTGCGGACCTAAAATAAATAAATAATAAATAAAAAAAAATAAAAAACATTTTTTTACCTGTATATGTTAATTGGCCGCTACTTCGCGGATTTTCGTTTATCGTGGGTGGTTTTGGTCCCCATTAACCGCGATAAACGAGGGATTACTGTACTCACCGGTGTATGTTAAACTGTATTCTTCCTTTCATAACGATGACTACTAATTTCTTGTGACATTGTAGGTACAGTATAACTCTAAGAACAATGCAGTGTTTTGTATGAATGTGTGCATGTGTCAGATTATCGGGTGTGAAACAGACTATCTATTGGCTCTGCTGTGCCTCGGGTACGGCAACATGTTTGCATCCACGCTACCTTCGCTGTCCGAGCTGCTGTCAGAGTCGCTGCTGCCCGAATAATCGCAGAGGCCCGGGAGGACGCCGATGCACACCGCCGCCGAGGGCAGGTGAAGCAGAGCCGGACTGGAATTAAGGGGGGTCGATGGGCTCTTGGGCGTCAGGCCCGTGACACTTTGTTGATTTTCAGCTCCCGCTGGTCTTCGCCCTCCTCCTGCCTCCTGCTCTGAACAACACAATTTACTGTCAAGACTGAGAGTTTCAACTCAACATGGAACCCAGAAGACGAGTAAGGTGGTTAAGGTTTGTGTGGTTTGTCCTTTAAACAGCTGTTTAATCGTAACATGCAGTGCATTGCTCACGTTACGAGACAAGCGAAACAAAGAAATGCTGTCCATCTGATGAATGTGCAGTGTCATCACACTAACTTAAGGGCTTTCTTTCGACTTAAAGTTGACAGTTATTCTCGATTACATCACAGTGACATGAAATAGAAAAAAGGGGTATATATTAGTCTAGTGAGTCCCCATAAGGTTGCCGGGTGACCTGAGTGTGTCATGAATATAATCTGTTGTTCTGCGGGAAATGATCCACTTTCATTTCCGTTGCCTGACAATTCTCATTTATTAATAACAAATATATGTGTTCATCAATACCAGCAACGTATATGGAAAGGCAGACGTAATATGTGCCCTTCCATTAGGTGGCATAAGGTACAATAAAGTTGGGTATCCATCTGTTGCCATTCATAACAGAAAAACTGTAGGTTTCTATTCGTAAATCAGGCTAGTGTGTGTATATATATATTGGAATTAGGAGCTAATATATATATATATATATATATATATATATATATATATATATATATATATTAGCTCCTAAGTCGAATTAATTAGGAATAAAAATGAGGCCCCACTGCACTTTTCTTGACAGCTGGCTCAAGAGCTGGCTAACACACGGCTAACACGTCTATTGCTTCTACATGTATCACTCCAAAAGTGTTTTGTCATGTTAGCATGCGCAAAACCATCAGAATGCAAGAGTTGCACTGAGGTAACTTGTTATTCATTTGAACTAGGTATGAACATAGTTTTAGGCCTCATGCTTGATGCCCACCTGTATGTCTGTCTCCATTTCCTGTTGCTGTATTTTCCATCTTCTGCTTCTTATTGCTGTCTGATGACTGTGAAGAACTGGTTCAAGTGAGACAAGACAGAGTTAAGATGGAAAGAAAATATGGTACACCTCAAAAAACTGTACTAGACAGCTGATTTACAAATCCTGTTCAACCTGCAGGTATATTCATTGAATTACACTACAAAGACAAATTTAATGTTAGAACTGATGAACCTCGTTTTGTTTTTTTTTTGCAAATATTCACCCAATTCACTTCGATGGAACTCCACCCGCTGGACAGGGTGTTAAAAGTGAAGTTGCGAGAGGCATGGGGGCGATGGCGTACACAGCTTTACTAAGACTGGGAGGCAGCGGCGGGCGAGTTACGCCACAATTTGGGAATGGATTGTGGATGCTCGCGCTGACTTGTCTGCTTGCACTGTGGTTGGAGCTTTCGCAAAAGCCGTCATCATTTCGGAGAAGCTGCATGGCAACGTGACTGACTCTGACAATGACAAGAGGGTTCCTGGCATGTTCGATAACTTGCTCAGCTGTTCATTTTGGATACAGAAGATGATGCCTTTGACAAAAAAATAACAATAACATGACTACATTGTTAAGTACTTCAATATACTAGAACCAAACTCAATTTTGCCCCGATATGCCTCCATAAAAATTTTTAAAATAAAACCCTACACTAGTGGGCATGCATGCTACCGTATTTTTTTAAGGTAGCGTATGTTTTACCATGCTTGCGTCCAATGCCTCTTACTGTTGGTACACAAATATACAAATAGCACCGGTAACTGGGACTGTGTCTTTTAACACGGTACGCCATACAGTCGCGAAAATACGGTAGTAGAAAGCATTTGTGTCTGTGCATACCTGCGTCTCTTGACAGCACCAGCCAGTAAATGCGCCTGAGACAAATGGCTGGTCCTTTGCTCCACCACTGATTGTTTAGCTGTTGCCTTCTTCTCAGACTCTGGGCGGCTGTCAGAGGATACTTGCTTTGACACAGCACTGTGATGACATAAGAGTTAAGGTCAATGAACCTTTGTGACACCACAAGAAACATTCTAACGGCGGATATCATAACATGCGGCAGTTCTGAAAGCCTACCAGCATTACACTCCAATAAACGTAGAGCGGCTAAGAACAGGACTGGGAAGTGACACAGATTACAGGGGCTAAAACAGGAATAAAAAAGTAGGCATAGCTCAGGGGATTCACACCACAACATGAATTCATTCATTCATTCACACACATTTGGGCACAGGGTGTGTGAGGTTTAAATGAATCCTTGTGAGCTCCTCAAAGCAGCAAGACTGCTTGAAATGGTGAGCTTCGTTACCACATGACGATGCAGTTTCCAGGACAACCCACTTTGTTGCCTTTTACAGACAAACTGGTTGTCTTCTGTGGACGGGGAAGAAAATATAAAGAACTCTTGAGTGATAAGCCATGGGGACGCTGAACATGCAGGATATGGTGCAGGACATACACTTTGAGGTACCATCAAGCAACTATGGGTTGTAAACACTTCTGTTCTGGTGTCATTTTCCCATTTTAATATCATATTTAATGGCGTCCTTCTTTTAATGCTTTTTTTCTTTTTTTTTGTGATGTTGGGTCTCACAGCAGGCCACACCTCACTCACTCACGGGCGATATGTTGGGCCTGTTTCTGATTCCTAATTTGAGACCAAGCAATGTTCCCAATGTCCCATGTTGTCCAAAGTTGCTCGAGTCCATAAATAATGTGCATTTCCACTCCACAGTTCCAACTAAAAACACATCCCTGTTTTGTTGGTTCTCCGATCATCACTGCGTGATGCTACTACGAGAGTCATTCGGGAAATTATTCTTTTAAGAATGTTTACTTCTTTTCATATTTTAGCCTGTTTACAATAATGAAATGCAACTTATCAAGTAACGCAAGACTTTTGAAAGTTCGCTTTAAGACTTTCCAATTAAGGCCTTGTTTTTGTATTCATGGATTTAAGACTTTTTAAGGATCCACAGGAAACATGACATAGTGTATCTTCCAGGTGTGCAAGCAGGTAAAGGTGTAAAAAAAAACATCTCAGATGGCCAGTGTGATGTAAAGGGGCTAAAATAAGACTACAGAGTTAGCCACAAAAAACTCTGATTAAATAAAATGTTGACATGATCAAAAGGATATTCTGTATTCCAACAATTCCTGTTTCTCTTCATCCCTGCGTTGCTTCTCCACCAAGCTCTGTTGCCGGGAAACCTCATCCAGGAAGCTGGTCTCGTCATCGTCCAATCCCCTCACCATGTTCTCTGTCACCATGGAAACAAAGCTGCTCTTAGCACATTGCAGCAAAATCATGGCATTTTGTAGGGGGGGGGGACAGCATTACGGTCTGTTCAAAAATACACTTAGGTGACCTTCATGTCGGGAAAACCACAAAAAAGAGCTTGATGATGCTCATAAACGCAATTCAACATATTTCCAATATTGAGCTGTGTATGCTGTAGGGAGAGAGAATCTTATTTAAACGGGTACTGTAAAAAACAAACTCATGGGTTCACCATTATTTTTTAAAACAATTATCTCATGATGATTGAATGATGCTGAATTTTCATCCTGCAGGAACCTGAGAAAATACATTTGTCTACATGAAACTTCATGGCAAAGAAAAAAATAACTTTTTGTCAATATTAGGATTTTACTAATACAGTGAAACTCCTCTGCAACAAAACCTACATGGGCGAAAATACCCCCTAGTGTGAAAAAATGTTCATGCATGAAAGCCATTCCCACTTTTCAGCTCCCCTTACAATGAAAGGTCCTCCTGTTCCATTATACGAAATCTTTTTCTCTGCTCTTGCCTCACAACGAGATTTACTACAACGAAAACAAGCCTTCCGAAAAAATCTAATCCAACCTCAGCATGTCACAGCGACCTCTGCTGCTTCGTTCGGAAACGGCAACAGCAACCACCAAACTGGTTTACACATGCTCAGTAGTCCAGGAAGTATGTTATTCTTCATTTCAGACGCAGCACGAACATTACAATGCTAAAACGGACCTTGGCAGACCACGGAGTTAAGAAAAGAAAAGCGTTCACGCTTGAAGACAGGATAAAAGTAATAAAAATGAACATTCACATGCACATTCATCAAATGGAGGAAGTAAAGTAAAAGACATGCAAGAAGTGTGTGTGTGTGTGTGTGTGTGTGTGTGTGTGTGTGTGTGTGTGTGTGTGTGTGTTTACTTCTGAGATAAAATTTGCTACAGTGAAAAGCCCCCTGTTGTGAAAACTTTCTTGCTGCAAACATGATTTCGTTGTAGAGGAGTTTCACTGTACAGCGTTTTGTTAGACCGAGTACAAGTACCTGTATTTAAGCCAAATCAAGTACCGATACTTGACAATGCAATTCCATTTTGCAATTGTGATGGGACACTTGTTTTTCATCAAATTTTGTTCAAAAGCACAAAACTAATTTTATTTGAAATGGCATGAATTTCACTCAAATAGAGCACTTTTCATACACACATTCCACAACACTATTTAACATTGTACTTTAAAAATCTCCCAGTGCTACACTTCAGTGTGTTGTGTTCTCAAGCAGTTGTTGTCTCTCCATGATATTTATTTTGTCAGATATTTAATAAAGGCTTTCTTTGACTAAGTACTACCAAGAGGGAGTGTGGATGCAGAAAATACTGATGTGCCTTGACTTAGAAGTGACCCAATTTGAGGCGAAGTTTGACTGCAAATATTGTCAGCCATGCCTGTGTGCGAGGATCTGCGTGAACTCCTTTACGGTCGACTCTGCACAGTTTGGGTCAATAGAGCTTCGATATTATGACTCAGTTCATCTGCGATTGACATTACAAATCAAATGGAATTATTACACCAAAAAAAAAAAAATCATGGGCTTATTATTTTGGAACAATCAGAGAGCACAAGCAAAAGGACAAAAAAACCAGCACAATTCAAAACAACATGCCAATACCCACTGAATTTGAATTGTTCCTCAAATTCCTCTTGCTTTTTGTCTTTCTGCTCTTGCAGACGCTCAAAGAGAGAACGCGAGTCATACTCTTGCTCAGGGGCCTCTGCGCAAGAAGAAAGAAACGTGTGCAGTATTTGCAGCTATTTAGAATTGATCCTCAGGAGTCTTTTGTTGAGAATTTTTGGAAGTGATCTTACGCTCAGGGTCATCAGGCTTCCTAACTTTCTCCCATTCCTCCTGTCTTTTTTTCCTCTTCTCGTCAAGCTCGGCTTCTGAGACAAACTTCCTGGTGAGATCAACACTTGTCCCCCCTTTTGCCATTGCAGCTCACCTATAGAGGAAGATCTCTCACGCACACACGCACACACACAAACACACGCACACACGCAAACACACACACACACACACACACACACACACACACACACACACACAAAACACTGAGTTCTGTACCGAAATTTCAAAGTGTCATATGTTATAAATAACGATGAGATATTGCAAGTATTTTCTTGTTACCAAATCCCCTGTTACCAACTTTAAAAAATGGTTTAATAAACCATTTTTCTTGACTTGAAAATATAAGTTATCCATCAATTTGTAGTGCACTACATATGTAATACATAGGTGATTAAGTAATCATACGGTTGCACAGTCAAAATTTTGTTTTGACATGTCTTCAATGGTGGTAGGACATGATCAAAGGGTCCAGTATCGGCATTTCCTTCGAGCCAACGACTCGGACTCGGGCGCCAAAAAGGTGTGATTGAGTTATCCCTAAGTGGGTCCCTTTAGGACTCAGCGCTGGTTTAGATAGTTCACACAATTTGGGTTGCATTGAATTTAACTCAGCAGTTTTTACAAGTGTAGTGAGGACAAGGAGTGTACTTGTATTAAAAACTGGGCTAGTATTGAAACAGCTTTACAATCAGATGAAAAACAGTGAGGGTGACTATTTGTGACGTGCGACAACGTACTACTCTCGCAACCCCCCCCCCCCCCCCCCCAAAAAGTCCGTAATTTCGGAACCTTGTATGAGGTTCCATTGTCATTGGCTTAAACTGTGCAGGTTACAACTTTGGCTCCCTCGAGTGGACATTCCTGGCCGTTACAGGTTAAACATTAAATCAAATGGATGGGTTATTCAGCAAAAGGAATAAACAAAAACATTCAGGAATTTTCTGCGAAATGTAAATCATGCAAGCGGGATTTTCACTGGCATATATGATGTTGTTTTGACTTTCAAGGCCTTGTGATCTGAATTAACATCATTAGCGGATATGGATTTTTTCCCCCAAAAGCGAAGAAAAAGTTCGCCGCTTCAAACCACATTCAAACAACTGACACCAATGAGGCACATGCATTTGCAAGTTCACTAAGCTTTGATGACTTCAACCTGTCGAAACGTGCTGCAAAATAGCGAGTTAGCTTATTTAGCATTCAACCAAGGTGTCGTCAGTGTATGTCGAAAATTAAGCATGGCATGTCGACCCCTCTTAATGCAACGTAAAGCCAAGACTAAATTAATATATGTCAGCGACCACGTCAAACGATTGGGTGATTTTCCATCAATTAAACTTACCAAACAAGGGCTATCGGTAATAGTCAATGACGTCGGTGTGTTACTGTGAAGTTGGCTCGTCGCAGCCTTCATCTTGTGAATTTAGTTCCGACGTAGTTTGTGCCAAAGATGATCATAAAACAATGAAAAATATGAAATAAGTAACGTTAATTTTAATTGAAACATTAAGAATATTTATTTTTACAATTAAATACATTTCCTTTCACATTTTATTTCGTTAAATTATTTTATTTTATTTAAAACAGTCGGCAAGCTGGAAAGACCTGAATACCTCTATGAAGCCCTTTATTTATATTTGCACTAATTAATGTCAATACTCCATTACTCCAAGCTTAATTTAGCTGTTCTATTTTATCGTTGACTTTCTTGAGTTAGTTTCCCTTTTAGTTTCTTTTTCTTTTTCCATACATGAATGTTCTTTGACAATGCTTTTTTACAGGGACAATGAAACATTTTATCTTTAATTGAATAATATTAATGTGCAACATAGGCAACACATGCAGTGTTGAAAAGTCTGGGGTCACTCAGACAATCCTTATGTATTAAAGAAAAGCAATGCTGTATTTCTAATTAATTTAATGTTTTCGTCATGGATAAAATATTAGGATATTTCCAAGTGGCCGCGAATTTGTGAACGTTACCTATGAGCTGTACACTTGTGCTATATATATATATATATATATATATATATATATATATATATATATATATATATCACACACACACACACACACACACATATATATATAAAACAAAAAGCTGGCATTTGAACAGGGTTGTGTAGACTATATTTCCACTGTCGTTCTTTGCCCTCCCCCGTGACTCAGATAAGCAAAGTACACAAAGACGTGTGCAGGATAGGGAGTTGTGCAACCTCTTTAAAGCAGTGGAGTTGTTTCGATCTGTCCACTCTTCTCAAACATGTTAGCGACAATCCTCCTACCACTTTGTGTTTTCTTTATCATTTTTCATTTCATGTGCCGAAGGCCAAAGAATTTTCCACCAGGACCTACTATTGTACCAGTCTTGGGAAACATTTTGAGCCTGAGCTTGGAGAACCCACTGCAAGACTTTGAGCGGGTACGAAAATCAGGAAAGCTTTAAATTGTTATTCATGGAATACATTGTATTTTATCTTTAGAAATAATTGTGAAATTCACAAGAATGCATTGCTTCATAAAATCATATTTGTTATATACAGTGTATTTGTTCTATATTGGGGGGGGGTCACTGCTACATACAAAGTCAGCATCTAAAACAATTATACATGCTTTTGGAGGGAGGGATTTCACACAACAACTCTATTCTTTCTATATGGTTGCATAATAAATAGACTGCTTCTGCCTGTACACCGTTCACAGTTGAACCTGTACCCTTTAACCACACTAATTGAAGCCAAGGCCATTGTTTGTCCTTGACCTTGAGAGTTTGTCCACCATTAATGACTTAAACACACACACACACACACACACACACACACACACACACACACACACACACACACACGCGCACACAAAACAGCTCTCAGAAGACGTTACAAAATGAACTCTAAAAGCCTTGATGTCCCTCAGTCAACGGCGAGACAAATTGTCTATGAATGAAAAAAGTACTGTTGCTCCTCTATCTAGGAGTAAAGATGACTGCAAGAGCACAGCGCAGAAAGCTCAGAGAGGTTAAGAAGAGTGTCAGCCAAATATTTACAAAAATCTCTGGCATATGCCAAGGCCTCTGTGGACAAATCTCCAATATGCAAAACTCTAAACAAGAATACAGTTCATGGGAGGACACCATGGAGGAAGCGACCCCTGTCCAAAATAACAAAACAACCGCCCCCCCCCCCCCCCCCCCCCCCCCCCCAAAAAAAAACCCATTGCTGCACGTTTAGGGTTTGCAAAAGATCACCTGCATTCTCCAGAGCATTACTGGCAAAATATTCTGTGGACAGATGAAACCAACGTTGAGTTGTTTGGAAAAAAACATGCAACACTATATGTGGAGAAAAAAAAGGAAGAGCACACCAACATCAAAACCTCATCCCAACTGTGAAAGATGGTGGAGGGGGAATCATGGTTTGGGGCTGCTTTGCTAAATCAGACCTTCTCCAACATTCTAATATTAGTTAACATACTGTTCTGTATTTTGTATTGTTCATCTGTATTGTACTAACATGCTATATTGTGTTATGCATTTTCTAAGTTGAGGAAGGCATATGGAAATGTCTACAGCCTGTACCTTGGTCCTAGACCTGCTGTCATAGTCAATGGGTTACAAGCCATGAAGGAGGCTTTAGTGACCAAGGCGAGTGACTTTGCTGGACGACCTCAAGACCTTTATGTCAATGACACAATCGACAGAAAAGGTAAAGTAACAATTATTAGAACAATTGCTTTTGTTTTTGTTGTTATCATTACAATATTTTTGACAGTATTATTATTATTACTATTATTAATAATAATAATTATTATTATTATTATTATTATTATTATTAAGAATAAGAATAAGAATAAGAATAAGAATAAGAATAAGAATAAGAATAAGAATAATACAAAATATGAGCAGTGACATTGTCCCTTGGCCCAAAGAATCAGTAACGATGATTTAGCTGTTAGAGTCAGTAATGATAAATTAGCTGTCGGTGACACCAAATCTACTCATAGCTCATTTAAAATGGAGTCTGTGTTTGACACAGTGTCTGTTGCTCTACTTATGACTGTAATGGGAAACTGTAATCAGGCATTCAATCCTTCAGTTAAAAATGTTTTGCATGTTTTGAAATTCGAAACAAATGTCTCATGAACTGGCAGAGTAGTAACCTTTTACAGTGATACAGTGTTTTGAGAAAATGTTTTCAAAAATATAATGTCTGCATTAACCACCTCCACACCTGTTTCCAGGAGTCATCCTGGCTGACTATGGTCCAAGTTGGAAGGAACATCGTCGATTTGCTTTAATGACTTTGAGGAACTTTGGTCTCGGGAAGCAGTCAATGGAGGAGAGGATTCTGGGAGAAACTGAGTTCATCATGAATACAGTGGAAAAGTGCATTGGTATGTGGATCAAACATTTCTACTGTACACCTGAGCTGATGTTTTTTTAAACTTTGAAAATACAATATTACCTTCCATCACATTTCATTTCCATTTTGTAAAGTTTATTTCTCTGAATCTGTGTTGCCACTCTGAATTTGTAGTAAAGATTTTATAGTGTCTGACCATATCATTAGTTTGTACTAATTTTTTGATTTTTTTTTTTTAACTCTTCTACAGGCAGTACCTTGAGTCCCCAACTCATGTTCCATAATGCATCCTCGAACATCATCTGCCAGGTTCTGTTTGGAAAACGCTTTGATTATAATGATGAGTTTATCAAAGTTATTGTTCAGTGTTTCACTGAGAATGCAAAGTTGGCCAATGGACCCTGGGCTATGGTGAGTCAGTACAGTGTTTTTTTTATTACAATTACCGCTACCTTCAGAAACCTCCATCCACACATTCATTCATGTGTCCATCTATCTGTCAATCCACCCGTTCATTTTCTAATACAGTACACCTATCCTCACAAGGATCGCAGGTGTACTGGAGCCTATCCCAGCTGTCTTTGGGCAATGGGGGGGGGGTACACCCTGAACTGGTTCCCAGCCAACCACAGGGCACACATAGATGAACAACCATCCACACTCACACTCACATAATTGGACAATCTAGAGTGCACCATATATATATATGTATATATATATATGCATGGCCAAAGTGGGTAAATCCCTGAACCTCAAGCTTTCCTAACCAACCCCTCTCCACTGACGTTTGAAGCATACTACACAGGAATAATTTAATCAGTGTGATCATGCAGTTTATTTCCATTTATATTCTCATTTATCCTAATTACAGCTGTATGACTCCTTCCCAATGATTCGTTGTCTTCCTTTGCCCTTCATGAAGTCTTTTGAAAACGTCAAGGTATGTTTTGCGGCTTTGTAATTAATGTTAGTGATATGTGGTTCAGATCAAAGATGTACTGAGTTTGGTAGTGCAACAGACCAAAAAGAGGTCATGCTAACAAAGTATGCTACAGTGTTGTCCTTGTTTTTCATGAAAATAAAATTATCATACGTTGTACTGTACTCTTATTCTTTAGAAATGTCAAAATCTTGCAAAGCCTATACTGGCCGAGCACAAAAGGACCAGAGTCCCTGGAGAACCACGTGACTTTCTTGACTGCTATCTGGACGAAATGGATAAGGTCGGTAAAAGTATTAACAAATAAGAATGGTCCATATAGTGTTGTTTTTTTAAATCTCATATGGCTTTTTTTTTAATCATGAAACAATAATTTTCTTTAACAGAGAAGTGGTGATGATGGTTGCTTATTTTCAGAGCAACAGCTCTCAATGTATGCTCTTGATCTTCACTTTGCCGGGACAGACACCACCTCCAACACCCTATTGACTGCTTTCCTCTATTTTATGACTCATCCAGACGTACAAGGTATGCTTGCTCCTAATTATAGGTGACTTCTCTCATATTTGTCCTGTCATGGAATTACAAGCAGTTGTGCATATTATTGCTTAGCATTTATGCTTCTGAGATATATATATATATATATATATATCCCTTTAATGTTATTGAATATGGAATTGATTTTCAGCTGCACTTCCACTTTTTACAAACTTGTTTTTCCACTCAAGCATCTTTTTATACTGTATTTGTTAGAACATTGCCAACAGGAGATTGATGAGGTCTTGAAAGGGAAGGATAAAGCATGTTTTGATGACAGAAACAATATGCCCTATGTGCAGGTAAATCTTCCCATAATAATAACAACAGTGATGAAGTTTTATACTGTACTCTGTTTTATACTGTATGCTGTAACTATGCAAATTATTTTAATTTTGAATTAGTTTTGGAAAGAAAGATTTTCTTTGAAATTATGATTATGACATTTGCTTTTGTAAAAGACCAAGCAATATAATAGTAACTGTGTAAAGAAGCACAGCCAAGGCGCACAATTTGAAATACCTGTATAGCATTTTTCATAAACTACATTGTGTCAATATTTAGTGTTTAGTCTTTGAGTTCTAGTCAAATGGTGCATATTTATTTTTTGAATGCAGGGCTGTAGTAGCCTACTCAAGTCTGAACTCAAGTCAGAGTGCAGAGTCCTCGTGTTTTTTTGTTTGTTTGTTTGTTTGTTTTCTTCGACTTGACCCGGACTCCTTTGGCAGTTGACTCGGACTTGTCTCAGACTCTGCCGTTGGACTTGCACAATATTTTTATCAACTAGACCGAGTCAACTATGTTTTTTATTCCTAAAAATTAGCATCCTCCTTTTTCTGATTATCAAAATGGCCATCTGATTGGTCAGACACTTTTGTTCATGCTTCATCCATGCAGATAAATCAAATCAAAACTCCTTGAAACCAAACGCAACAGTGATCTTCATATGCTGAACCAAATGTCATTGTGAATAAAATATTCCACTAGCTAAAACAGCAAGTGCCAAACTCCCAAGAATGCAGGGTGTCTTTGTTTGTTTTTTTACAGGCAGTAATCCATGAAGTTCAGAGAATAGCAAACACAGTGCCCCTGAGTGTCTTTCACTGTACGACAAAAAACACAGAGTTGATGGGATATTCTATTCCTAAGGTAAGAGACATGACAACACACAGGACTGTTTAGCTTCATGAATGCCAGCCCCCCATTTTGGGTGGACTGTTAACAATAGGGAAAATATCTTGACGCTCCATATTTGTTTTCCTGTGTTCGGCCAATTATTAATTGGCACTTTATGGTATATGGTCACATAGTGGCATTAGATGACATGTGCAAGAAATTGAAAAAGTCTCGTAAGTATCTTATGGTTTTTGCTTTGTTTCTAGTTCATTGACCACAGTTGAATGCTGTCTGCATCGTATGCCACCCTTCTGCAAAGTTTGATGAAGTCATGATTGTGTTCTAGACAGATCGTGTTCGATCGACTGATAGGTTTGTCTCATTTTATGGGCTAAGGTGGAACTACTTCATTGATTCAAGTAAGTCAGGGGTGGCAGTCAAGTACCGGTATGTTCAAATAGTACATGACATGTATGAGAGGGAAAGAACAGTGGTGAGTTGTGTTGTAAGTTTGAAATAGGAGTTTGCAGACCCTGAGGTTTACAGATGACGTTGCAGTGAAAACAAATAGCGGATGGAGAAAGGAAATGGAAAGGAAAGAAACTTAGCCCAAATCAAACGGAATATTTGAGTATATATACGGTACATGAGTGAGAGAGATGGATGGGGAAGAGTGAGGCTCAAGGGAGAAAAAGAGCCAGATTGGAGGACTTTAAATACTAACAGTTCAGAGCAACGGTGAGTGTGGTCAGATGAAGAAATGTCTCAGAGCAGGTTGGAAAAGTTGGAGGAAAGTGTCAGTTGTGTTATGGGGAAGGAGAAGATTGAAATACAGTGGTGAGGCCAACTATCATGTATGAGACAACAAGAAACTGAGCTGGAAGTGTCGGAAATCAAAGTGTTGAGGTTCACTCCCCTTTTTTTTTTTTCTTTTTTTTTTAACATGTTATGGACCAAACCAGTAACTTGTTGCAGCTCCGAAGCAAACAGAGCTGTCGTGGTCATTTTTAGAATATTCACTTTATTAGTTAGTTTCACACGGAAGCGAATACAGAACGAATGATCGATTTTGGTCAACACGCCTTCTCAACTGCCGTTCTACTCGAGAGGCGTTCGAAGACCGCCTCAGAAAAAAGGAAAATGAACGATTACCTCAAAGACACTCAGGAAAGCAAACATAATGCAACAAAACAGAAAATCAAGTGAATGACACAAGCAGTCTCCTACAAACTGAATCACAAGTACTGTAATTTATGTTTGTGCACTGTCAATTTGAAATCACGATTTTTGTATTTGATTGAAAAGCTGTAGTTTTTGCGTGAATCAGCGAATAAGCAAATAAAAACATTCCACGCGATAGCTATTTCCCTCATGGCTTGGCTTGGCAAAAGTAAGAGAAAAAAAAGACATGAGATTCACCATTATTATGCTTTATTTCTGAATTCATTTTGATGAGACTTGAACAAAAAGTGAATCTTATTAGCCATCTATCTTCGATACTGCTTTATTCCCCATGTTATTTGGTGTCTTTTATTCCCCAGGGCACAATGATCATCCCAAATTTGACCTCAGTGCTGCATGAGGAAGGCCAGTGGAAATCCCCTCATAAATTCAATCCTGAGAATTTCCTTAATGACCAGGGCGACTTTGTGAAGCCAGAGGCTTTTATGCCTTTCTCAGCAGGTATGCCGGCATCCTTTTTGACATGTTGAAACTGCTGTTAACGATTTTTCCCAAATTTGAACGGACAGGTCCTCGCATGTGTCTCGGTGAAGGTTTGGCTCGTATGGAACTCTTCCTCATCACGGTGACTCTGCTGAGGAAGTTCAAGTTCATCTGGCCTGAGGATGCAGGAGAGCCAGACTTCACCCCAGTCTATGGGGTCACGCTCACTCCCAAACCTTATCGCATGAAGATCCAACTAAGGGCGATGCACTGAAGCAGACCGCAGACAGAATAATTAAAGGACAGTAACTACTATCTACTATTGTGGCGGAGATAGTTCGTACGCCCTGGCATGACACTTCTCTCCTTTATTTTTCAAACACCGTGCGGTGAAACTCTGAGCCTGTTTTAACGCTTAACAGTGGCACGAGTATGCCATTCGAAACAAACGCTTTCCCCTTCCTGATGGCCACATTGCAGAAGAGACAAAGACTGTTGGTCGAAGCATGGAATTGATTTGTCTTTTGTCCTAATTGTGTATGAATGTTTCAATTTATGAAGACATTTGCACACATTTGCTCACACATTTATTTGTGCATGCAATACTTTGTTTTTCTTTCTACCCCCCCCCCCCCCCTCCCCCTTCAATTCTGCTGCTGAAGATTGCAAATTTCCCCAGTGCGGGACAAATAAAGGTTTTCTTATTCTTATTCTTATTCTATATATAATAATAATCATATATATACATATATATATACTGTATAATAATACATACACACACACACACACACACACACACCTTGACCCTCCATATTTTTTCTAGGTTTTCCTTTAGTTCTTAGGATTTCTCGAACTTCATCACACTTATGTCAGGTTAGTTGGTTATCACCAGAATGACAATCTGGATCTTGGCTTGGCTATTCTCAACCACCTTCGAAGGTGTCTGCAACTTTGATGTTTTCCATCCATCCATTATCCATCCATCCATTCCTGCTTATCCAGGCTCGGGTTGCGGAGGCAGCAGCTTCAGCAGGGAAGCCCAGGCTTCCCTTTCCCCAGCCAGTTCTTCGAACTCTTCCGGAGGGATCCCAAGATGTTCTCAGACCAGCCAGGAACATAATCTTTGTAGGTTGTCCTGGGTCATCCCTGTGGTACCTCCTGCCGATCAGAATCAGAATCATCTATATTGGCCAAGTATGTAGATCACACAAGGAATTTGACTCCGGTATAACACGCTGCATTAGTATCATCATAAACAAGGACATGACAAATAGTATGAAAGGACATTTCGTAATGTAGTGAACCGTAGTGCGGTAGTACAGTGACAACTGTGAGACAAAGTGCAAAGTATTAAGCAGAGCTAAAATGATCAGTGGTAGGATACAATACTATAACAGTTGGTGCAGAAAATCATTGAACCATTTTAAAGTGACCAGTAGCAGTATTTGTTTACAAGAAGTGTGCAATTATGCAGATGTCCTTGAGCGCTTTAAAGTGTCTGGTGCGGTGGAGTATAAATCAGTGACTGTTTAGGGAGTTAATGGCTAGAGGGAAGAAGCTGTGTAAGTGTCTGCTGGATTTGGTGCGCATGGATCGGTAGCGCCTGCCTGAGGGGAGTAGCTGGAAAAGGTGGTGTGCGGGGTGCGGTGGATCCAGTAGGATTTTCCGTGCCCTTGTTTTGATTCTTGCAGTGTGCAAGTCCTCAAGTGTGGGTAGGGCTAGTGATGTAATGTGCAGGGAACACCTCACTAGTAAATGTCCAGGAGGAATCCTAATAAAATGCCCAAGCCATCTCATCTGGCTCTTCTTAACTTTGAGGAGAAGTGGCTTCACTCTGAGTCCCTCCAAGATTCTCACTTTATCTTTAAGGGAGAGCCTGGACACCCTGCAGAGCAAAACTCATTTTGTCCGCTTGTATTCAGGATCTTGTTCTTTCAGTAACGACCCACAACTCGTGACCATAGATGAGGGTAGGAACGTAAAACGCCTTTCGGCTCAGCTCCTTTTTAACCACAACAGAACAATACAGAGTCAGCATCACAGCAAATGCTGCACCAATCCGCCTGTTGATCTCACGCTCCATTGTAAACACTGAGCTTTAGTGTAACAGAGTCATCAGGTGGTTGCTTCAGAGATACTCAGAAACACATAAAAGCAAAGAAGTGGATGTCCTTGGAAAAAGAGACAAACACAAACACAAAGCAAACAACAATTTTGCCCTTCAGCCTACTGCAAGAGAAGAGCAAGTTATGCAAAAAGTTCAGAAACCTTAAACAGTTGGACACTTTTTGAGTTACTGTATATATATTTGTAAGTACAGTATATCTGTTTTATTTTGTATAGATGAATAAAGAGCTTTAAAAGCAAGGTGGTGTGTATTTTTTTTCCCCTTCTGCATATGAAATCACAGTAAGCTGATTAATTTGCAAAAATAGAAAAAAAGTAGTATGGACAAGACAAAATAAGTAGTATGGATATTTGCCAAAAAGCACACGCTCAAACACATTAGAAACTCAAATAAGTATCTTAAAGATTAAAAGGTTGACCAGTGAAACAATAAACTTTACCTGCAAATTGATTTCCTTTTTACATCTGGAAATTTTTAGTTATCTAACCAAGGAATTGTCTTACTGTATCCACTTGATAATCTGATGCAGTTAGTTAGCTGCATAACATTTTTAAGGTAACGGTGCTTGATATATATATATTTTTTCACTGTAATAAAAAAAAGTGTGCCTCCCTGAAGTTTGATTCGGATTTCTTAGCAAAGATTTGTTTCAGTAGCAGAATATGAAGCGATCTTCGAAATATGGTACGCCATACTATACTTTGACTTTGAGGAGTACAGTATAGGTATTTGCAACTCAATTTTGCATTGTCGTCTGTTAAATTCAGGTGTTATAGTGCCTCTTAGAGGCTGAAACCGAGTGATACAGCTTTAAATTCCACTCACAGCTCATTTACACTCTGACGTTTGATGTCAAGTTGTCAGTAAAATCCAAATTTATTCATGTTCACCTTTACCCAAAACTAGAAACTCCCTGAAGAGACTACATATGAAATACACGACCCACTACCCGTAGATTCCTTGTGCACTTGGATCAAACAATGTTAATAATATTGACAATGAAAAAGGAATGTTTAAACTCAAATATCTCTATGTTTGAGTTTACTTCTGGAGAGCCAGCCCAGAGTCCAAATGTGACTCGATCATAAATTGAATATGATGTCCAATGTTTTCTTCACTCCATCCACAACATTGAGGCATGTTTGAACATCTCATCAGCACATAGTGTCATACAACTATACTGACATACACACTATGAGGGGACTGGAATTTGGTGGATTCTCAAAAATGTTATTTGAAAGCGGATGGTTTTAGTCTCTATGTTGTCCACAGGGGGCCAAAGAATGTGTGTGTGTGTGTGTGTGTGTGTGTGTGTGTGTGTGTGTGTGTTTGTTTTGTGTGCGTGTGTGTGTGTGTCCTTGTGTGCGTGTTTGTTTGTGTGTGTGTGTGTGTGTGTGTGTGTGTGTGTGTGTGTGTGTGTGTGTGTGTGTGTGTGCGTGCGTGCGCTTGCGCATACGGGTGTTAGGGATGGGTTTGAATGGTCTGGGTGCTGACAAGGTCCATGTGTGATGACACTCAGTTGAATGATGGTGGGGCAGAGAGAGGACAGAAAGATCAAAGGCATCTGAAAACCCCTACAAAGAGATTAATACAGATATTTAAAGAATATTTGACAAAGCAGTCAAGACAAGTGAAGGTAAATACAAAACTGGACATGACATCAACAAGGTGAGCTTGTGCTTGACAGGCATGGAATCAAATAGACTGCGGCCAGTTTGGGAATATCAGTAACGGATTTCCACAAGTGGATTTCTCCAACATGGAATAGTGTGGGCAATTGGAACACACATACACACACACGCGCACACACTGTATACAGGCCTTCCTTCTTCTGGTTTCCTGTCGTGACCGGCGGCTTGTGGCAGTGGAGCGAGTCAGTATGCAGGAGTCTCCGGGTGCTTTGGGTGTAGATGGCAGCTACACCAGCAATGTTCCGGCTTTCCTCACCAAATTGTGGACTCTAGTGGAGGATCCGGATACCAACCACCTAATTTGCTGGAGCGCTGTGAGTAGCCTAAAATCATCTTCTGGACACTTGTAAACAAGGGCTCAATTTACTGTGCACTACAAAAGCCTTGCTTTTGACATACAGTTAAATAGGTTCCCCATAATACCATGTCACTAAAACTGAAATGCAATGTGTCAGCTTTGGACCACCCAAATGAATAGGTGTCAAGTACACAGGGCCTTTTTCTTTCATTCTAATCATGGAACATCAACAGCACGCGCATATGTTAATGTACAATTTATACAAATGGCTTTGTATTAAAATAAAAAAGTCTTGCTAACACCTTTTATCGTTCATTTACAGGTTAGCTATAAGCCAGTGCAGCAAGTTATAAGGAAATATATTAATTATAAGCAAAGAAAATCTCATTTAGTGATTTTAGAATTTTCACAATAAAAGCCACAAAGAACTCATGATAAAATTATGCCATATCATACGGTAGGATACTTTATTTTTTCTAATGATTGATCTTTCCTGTGTATTTCCAGGATGGAAAATGAACTCAGCAGTCATTATTTTTTTCCCTCAGTTTGCTCCCTATGACATTTTTTATATCTTTAACCTGTAATAGTACCACGAATACCACTAGTACAATATAGAAAAAAGGCAATGTGTATGTGCTGGCGCCAGGCTGAATCCTCATGCCTTCGAAATCATCACTTTTTAGAAAACCCCCAAAATGGCACATTTGTTCAACATTATTTCACCAAAGACAGTAAACCATTTTCAACACGTTGGTGAATAATTTGCAAAAATAACACGCACACATATGGACTGACCAAAACTATGGATTTGTGAAAAACTATGACATGGACAAAAATTATGACAGAGGATGTTTTGGCACTATGACAGCGAATATGGGAAAGAAAGAAAAAAGTATTACTTAGAAAATGCCATATGCAAAAAACAAGAAACCCTTGATGAAAATCGGTCATGTGTGCTGTCTCTGTCACGTCCATCATTGTCAAAGCCGTGCATTTGTAAGACCTCAATCATGAACAAATTCGTTTTGCATGACAAAAACAAAACAAAACAACTAACTCAATGCAATTTTTTAGTGAGCTGGTTGGAGTGTCTGTCTGCCGGTTGACAACCATTTTTGTCATTTTGATGGCATAGTAGGTTAGTGTGATGTTATAGTGGTCAAGACAGCTGCCTCACAGTCATGTGAGGTGTTTTCCTCTGACATCCTGACCATACATGTTGTGTCTCAGTTTTTCTCAGTTAATTTGGTTCATTTTCTCAAAAACGACTTGTCGACGATGTCAATTGGGCACCTGAAAAAAAGCAATTTCTCATTTCGTTGAACAAGTCGCAAATACTTTGGCACACGCATGTAAATAAAAGAGTCTAATTCTCTGCTATGTTCGACATTATCGTTTGCTTGTGTGAGGTTGATCAAAATGTATTAGAATGGGTCTTTGTTGAATTGTCACACAGCCCACAACATTTTGGCATGATTTCCTCGTATGTCTTTGCATTCAAAATGGTTGAACAAGTTATCATAATATGTCAAGCATATTTCCATATGTTTCTATTAGACTTGTTTTCTCCCTTTTGACTATTTCCAACAAAAGGAAATGTATGAAGCATTGCATCACCCAACGATCGGTTTTCTGAAATTGCTCATTGCAAGTGAAGATAATTGTGATGTGGATGACATTTTGTGACCGATCAGAAATAGGAAGACTGCAGTTATTCGTAGAAAGCTGCAAGTACTATTTTCCGTCAGGATATTGTCCCATGTCCACAATTCTACTTAAAATATTTTTTTTTCTTTGTGCAGTGTTGTTTTTTGTCGACAACTTACAGTGCAAACAGTAAAACACTGCGTCAGGTAGAATCCTCCTTCCAAAATCAGTACTTTACAGGAGACGTCGTGCCGGGAACCAATCATGCGTACAGTCATGTACAAAACCTCTGAGTCATTCGGGATTTTTTTTTTAATACAGTATATTGGAAAAAAAAAAAGTGATGTACTGAAGCCGCGATAAATAAAGTGCGATACAGCGAGGGATCACCGTGGTGAGAAAGATAGATAGATAACATGCATCTTTAAACTATCCTTTGAGTATAGATGTGATACTGCATAAGTAGTGACTCCACTGGACACAAGTTCTAAAGGAGAAAAGTTAATAACCGTCATTACTGCATTTGTCTGTTTCAGACTGGGACCAGTTTCCATGTGTTCGACCAAGGTCGCTTTGCCAAGGAAGTTCTACCAAAGTATTTCAAACACAATAATATGGCAAGCTTTGTCCGACAGCTCAACATGTGTGAGTCTTCTTTTATTCTCATTTCATCCCCCCCTCCCAGCCCCCAACTTATTTTCCTAATGCATTGGTATTCTGCTTTGCCCGTGTGTCTAGACGGCTTTCGAAAAGTTGTAAATATTGAGCAAAGCGGTCTGGTCAAGCCTGAGAGAGATGATACAGAGTTCCAACATTTGTACTTCCTTCAGGGACATGAACATATGCTGGAACACATCAAAAGGAAGGTATTGTATGGACAATGAAATATTCAAAGAACGAAGAATCCTGTGCCCCCCACTCCTCCAAAAAAAAAAACCTCAGTGTCACAGAAAGACCATGTGTGCAGGTATCAATAGTGAAGAGCGAAGAGACCAAAGTTCGCCAAGAGGACCTCAGTAAACTGCTTTATGAAGTTCAGCTACTGAGAACACAGCAGGACAACATGGAGTGTCAGATGCAGGACATGAAGCAGTGAGTAGACAGCTTGAGTGTGCTCCTCATGATCCTGGAACAGGGCTAGCAGACTAATACAGAAAACAGAAGCAAATTTATGAAGAGCTAAAATTCTGTTACAGATTGAAAAATGATATTGCTTAATGATGTCAGACAGATGTTTAAATCAGGATTTCATTTAAAAGTCCTTATTCTGTAAATACAAGCGTTCAAAATATGCATGCTTGAAAAAAAAAACAACTCCTGTTGCAATGTTGTAACGTTTCAACTCGTACAATGACAGAGCTGGTTTTTTTTTTTAAATCTCTGGAGGCTATTGTTGTTCAATTGCTGCCGTGTGTTCTTTGTGTGCTGCCGCTTCTTTGTACTCAGCATTGTTTGTTAATGAGAGCAGAGAATGTTCACCTGCTCACCTGACTGGCACACACACACACACACACACACACGCACGCACGCACGCACATACACACACAGTGATCACTTCTATGTGTTTGAAGTCACATTTGAATAAACTAGATTACTTTTCATATCTCAATCGCCTGAGCTATTGATAATAACATTCAAAAGAATTTAAAATGCCCACAGGAGCACGGAATGATTATTTCACAAAGCTCTGTTTGGATGGCGCCACAAACAACAAATGTGCAATACGTACTCTGAAACAATTTGATCTCTTGAGACATAACGAACAGATGACACAAAAATGTTAACGGCAATCTTGTGATTAATGTAAACAGTTTTGGATGCGATACAAGAACGCAAAGAAAAATACGGGCACGATAGTTGGGCTGTGTAGAACGCTGTATCATTTCATCACTGCAAAAAAAATTTTTTTTCTTGCATTCATTGAAATTAATACAAACTATGTTTCCTTGAGCTTGTGATCATACCTTTTTCTTGTACTGTTTGAAGGCAGAATGAGGTTCTGTGGAGAGAGGTGGTTTCCCTGAGGCAGAACCACACACAGCAACAGAAGGTCATGAACAAGGTCAGTCCATATGAAAAGAAGAATAGGACTAATGTATTCATATTAATAGGCAGTTGATGAAATGTCCTTGATTGACAATTGTGCCAGTGTTATTTCAGTCACAAAGAAGGTACGAGCACAAAGCACTTGACCATATTTACCTTCATCATCATCCTTTTTTTCTGAAGAATGCACATTTTCTTCAAGCTGCCATAATCAACAAACACTTCCACTCAAAATCAATTATGCCCAATGCTGATACTTGAAATATTATTTCTTTATCATTCAGATGTTCTTTTTTTTATTGATCATTAATATAAACATGGAATGAAGGCCATGTACTTCTTATGAATAGCAATTGTTTTTGACTCATTTTAGTCAATATCACCATGTAAAGATATACTGGTATATTAAATGTAATTTTCCACAACAACTTTCCCTTAGCCAACCCCACGACATATAATTGTGTGTGTGTGTGTGTGTGTGTGTGTGTGTGTGTGTGTGTGTGTGTGTGCGAAAGAGAGAGAGAGAGAGAGAGAGAGAGAGAGAGAGAGAGAGAGAGAGAGAGAGAGAGAGAGAGAAAGATTGAAAGCTTAGAGAGGGTTGCTGATTCATGCTGTGCCTTTTCTCTCTTTGCCAGCTAATTCAGTTTCTGTTCAGCCAGATGCAGTCCAACGCACCCGGCACTGTAAGCATGAAGAGAAAGCTGTGAGTACGCACGCATGCACGCACATACATACATACATACATACACACATACACACACACTCACCCATGCACATTCACGCACACACAAACACATGGGGTACCCATCAACAAAAGTGAGACAAATGGGGCCACAGTAGGGCGGAAGGAAGGGCTGGCTCAGCTGACAAACTGAACCATCAGGCTGTGTGAATGGTGACAAGTGCTGAATCAGTCACACACACACACGCACACGCACACACAGATGGAAGGCAGAGTAGAGTCCATGACCCTGCTACAGCCAATGTATGTAAAATGCTGGTTCAGCCTTGCAGTGGGAAAGGCCCGTTCTCACACAAAGGTGACAAGAGAACAGACATTTCAGGGTCAGCATGCCACCTGGCAAAGTTGCAATGATGTCTCATGCTTTACCATGAGTTGAAAACATGATTTGGGAGATCACGGTGTTATCCGATGAGTAAATACAGTACAACAGTTTCAGTACGAGCACAACTCCAGACCACAGTAGGATTTAATAAAAAATAATAAATATTATTTTTATATAGCACATTTCATATACAAGGCAACTAAATGTGCTTCACACGAGCAAGAAAACAACACATACAATCTTTTAGAAACGCAACAGTTAATGTCATTCAGAGGCAAAGCACAGAAATACTAAAGTAGCTTGACTAATTGACCACATTTCAACCTATTAACGGTACATGCCTAAAACATTTAAAAGTAAAGAAATAAGAGTGGCTTTCTGATAGAACTGAAAGAAAAATACTTGGGGAAGGCATGGAGAAAAAGCAATGTTTTAACTTGATTTTAAAAGCATTTACACTTGTAGCTGACTTCACTTGTGCTGGTAGCTTATTCCATTGGTGTACAGCATAACAGCTAAATGAAGCTCTTTACTTTGAACTCTGGGCTTCACAAACTGACTCAAGTCAGCAGATGTCAGTGCTCCCAATGGGTGTAGATTCAATCAGAAAAGTTTCAAGACCCAATTCATTCATTGATTCATGAACTGGTAGCAGAATTTTAAAATCTATTCTACAGCATGGATACGTTTCTGCTTGGAGCATGCAATCTTTCAGTCAGTAATGTTTTTCTGCTGATAAAGGTTATTTTAGCGATTGAATTGATTTCAAGATTTCAGACTTGGTCTTTAGTATCTAAAAACAATTACCGGTACCTCATGTTTTGTTTCGGTTGAGGTGAAGGCAATTCCGATTCAACCAGTTGCTCTCGAAAGTGCGTTAATTGAACTGCTGTCATTTGGGAATATTTATTAATATAGTTGTGAGTCATCTGCAGAACAACAAAGCCAACATTGGCTCCTTGAAGTAGTTGACCCAAAGGTAACATATACAGTACAGACTGAACAACAGGGGTCTGAGGACTGACCCTTGAGGGACTCCAACATGTCATGACCATTCAGTCAAATTCAAAACTTCCAATGGTCACAAAGTAACTAATTTCCCCCAAGTAGAACTTGAACCATTTCAGAACTGTTTCATTTAATCCCACCCGTGCTTCCAACTGGTTTAACAGTACCGGTATATTATGATAAACATATATATATATATATATATACTGTATATCAAATGCTGCACTGAGATCCAATAAGACTAGCACAGACATCTTTCCTGTGTTAGTGTTCAATCTTTTGTCATCTAGTAGTTTAAGGACGTTACTCAATACTCTACAGTCCAAATTACTGGCTGACTAACTGACCAGTCAGTTCAAACAACCAACCGAGCAAACAAATATACAAACAACCAAACTAACTAAGTAACTGACAAACCGTTTGGTTTTCACCCAAAAGAGTTTTTCAGCATACTGACACTGCTCTGAGCCAGATGTTAAACATTGAAACCTCATTGTCTGTTCAGGCCACTGATGTTGGATGATGGCTCCATTAGCCCCCCCGCCTCCAAGTTCAGCCATACTAACCCAATGGAGCAAATGCAAGAGCCCTTCTACATACAATCGGTGAGAGGAAATTCATATCGTACACAATGCATTTTATGCAGCTGCCCTATATTTACAGATTCCTTATATTCATGAACAAATTTCAATGTGCTGGGATAAATAGCAACCTTAATAGCAAGATATTATATTGACACATATTATGGTGATGGTAATAATATTCTTTGATTATTAATACGTACTCTGTTATTAGTTTAAAAAGGTCTCCACACTCCCTGAGAGGCAAACAACCCCGTTTTAGGGTGTTTCCTTTTATATGCTTTAATGATGATGAAGATAGCTTTGAAGATAGATTTGGGTGCACTCCATTTTCCATTTCACATTTTGAGAATGATATTTTTCATTTGTTGGAATATGGCGCATTTTTACAAAAAGTGCAAAATATGAATCCATCCTAACACCATTCGCTGATGTTAGCACAAATAGCGATTTTGAGTGTAAGTACAAGCTCTTTTACACACACACACACACACACACACACACACACACACACACACACACACACACACACACACACACACACACGCATAATATTACAAAATTTGGCCGTCATCCATCAGCATATATATATGTATATGTATACGTGTGTGTGTGTGTGTGTGTGTGTGTGTGCGTGTGTGCGTGTGTGCGTGTGTGCGTGTGTGCGTGTGTGTGTGTGTGTGTGTGTGGGTGTGTGGGTGTGTGTGTGTTTTAGTGGCATCAAACTGATGTAAGCAATCAGTATGTAATTGTATGGTTTCCACATTTCTGACCATGCTTTGAAGTTACTTTGCATCCAACACTCACCACTGGCTTACATGAAAGATGAATTGTACACACCACAAATCCTACGTTTTCTATCAAGACCTGTATGCTGCAGCTCGTATGTGATATCAACACTAGATGGAAGCAGTGCTTAATGAGAGATACGGTCAGTTGTGAGCACCTTAATGTTGTAACTTTGCCTGAGAAAAAAAACATCACTATTCTTTCCTCTGTGATCTCTTCTCAAGGGTTCTTCAATTTCTGCACAGATGTGTTTTCTCTGAGTTGTTACTTGTTTTTCAGGGATGGGTAGTTTAGACTGCAGAGGATGTTGTTGATCTAATTGACCTGTGGGTGTATGATTCGCTGAGACCTTTTTATGATGAAGCATTCTGTCCTGTAAAGTCACTTGACTTATTTGCTCTTCTTTTTCAGCCATCCAGTGATACTGCTTCGTGTTCTACCACTGGGCTAACAGGTGGACCGATCATTTCGGATGTAACGGACATGTCTCAAGCCAGCATGCTACAAATGCAGCCTGAAGAGACCAGGTGAGTGAAGTTGATATAAGTAGCAGGATATTTCTCAACATGAATTCCTGTCATCCTACTCAACATAACTCACAAACTCCAAACAAATTGATTAGAACTGTTTGAAATTGCTAAAAAGCTAAAAACACACCTGCTAAAAAAAAAAAACTTGGAAGGTGATTGTTTAGGTTTTTTATTTATTTTATCCCCGTGACAGACATTGATCTCACTGCATGCCACTGTTATGTTGGCATTGGAGGCATAACGTTTGCTGTCCACAGAAATTGTTCAAGGTGTGCTGTTTCTTCAGGATGGCACATGCATACGTGGTGTTGGCCAGAAATGTTGCTGTCTCCGAGCACAGTGGAAGTAGGAGAATGTGGGGGGAAACGCCAAAATACAGGCTAGAATTGCATGAATGGTCGAAGTGTACAGTAAAAGTAATATACCTAGGTACAGTGAAACTCCTCTAGAACGAAATCATGTTTGCAGCAAGACATTTTTCACAACAGGGGGTTTTTCACTGTAGCAAATTTGATCTCAGTTGTAAACACACACACGCACACACACACACACACACACACACACACACACACACACACACACACACAAACGGATGTGTACACGCACACACAAATGTATGTGTACTTTTTTTTTTTTAATTCCAATAGTGCATAAGTATGAGCATAAACTTATTTGACACTTCATATAGTCAGTGTAGAAAGAAAAAAAGGGAAAGAAATTGTGAAATTTACGATCAGCATTCACTTTCACTTCCATCCATTTCTTGGATAATGTCTTTTATTTTGCTTTCTCCGTCTTTCATTTTGATCACTTTTACCCTCTCTTCCAGCGTCAGAGCGCTTCTTGTCTTAGCTGCTTGACATCCAAAGGTCCGTTTTGTAGCCATTTTAGCAATGCAACATTCTTGCTGTGCCTGAAACTAACAATAACAAATACTTCCTGGACTACTGCGCATGTGCAAACCAGTGTGGTGGTTGCTCTTGCTGTTTCCGAACGAAGCAGTAGAGGTCACTGTTGGATTAGACTTCGTTGTAGTGAATCTCGTCGCGAGGCAAGAGCAGAGAAAAAGATTTCGGATAACGCAACAAGGGTTTATTTTTTCGTTGGATGGGGGGCAGGAGAGTGGGAATGGTGTTAATGCATGAAGATTTATTTCACACTCGGGGTTATTTTCGCCCATGTAGGTTTCGTTGTAGAGGGGTTTCACTGTAGCAGTACCGCTCTCTGCTTCATTGTGCATGGACGAACAGGAGGCAAGAGGAAAATTGGCACCCAGCTGGCCACTTGTGTGCATGTTTTTGCCCAAAAAAATCTAGATCGAAGCAGGTTCACTGAGGGCCTGGCATGCATATGCAAAGCCTCTGCTCATAGCGTGGCAATATACAGTCAAATACGCGTTTGCCAGAGAACACCACAACTGTCGGATTGGCCATTGGAGTCCTGTTCTCTTTAAAGATCAACCTCATACTGAGACAGTCAGACATATTTGAGACATGTGAGAGAATCTGCAGATCACTGTGGAAAATGTTCTGGTGATTGTACAAAGTAACAGCCTCCAGAATGACAGGTCTGGCGGTGGACCAGTCTATGATTCATATATAAATATGAAATAAATATAGTATTGTATGACTGAAATGTGGCGGCCCGGTAGTCCAGTGGTTAGCACGTCGGCTTCACAGTGCTGAGGTACCGGATTTGATTCCAGCTCCGGCCTCCCTGTGTGGCGTTTGCATGTTCTCCCCGGGCCTGCGTGGGTTTTCTCTGGGTGCTCCGGTTTCCTCCCACATTCCAAAAACATGCATGGTAGGCTGATTGGACACTCTAAATTGTCCCTACGTGTGAGTGTGGGCGTTGATGGTTGTTCGTCTCTGTGTGCCCTGCGATTGGCTGGCAACTGATTCAGGGTGTCCCCCGCCTACTGCCCGAAGACGGCTGGGATAGGCTCCAGCACCCCCCGCGACCCTAGTGAGGATCAAGCGGCTCGGAAAATGGATGGATGGATGGATGACTGAAAATGTATGTATGTATGTATGTATGTACGTATGTCTGTATGCATATATGGTTGTTTTTTTTGTCAGTTTATTTATTGAGGGTTGGCTATTTACAACTTAAATGGTACATGGCTTTTTATTACCAACACTCTCATTTTGATAGTTGTAGCAAGCCTTAAAAAAAAAAAAAAAGTATACACAGACGACTTTGTATGTAATTTCCCTTATTTTTTTAAGTCGTAGGGAAAAGTGCCTGATGCTGATCAAAGAAGAGCCTGTGAGTCCAGGAGTGAGAGCAGGAGTGAAAGGAGGCAGTGTTGGCGGAGGAGACACTCTGGCATTGACCTCCTCCTGTGAGGTGTGCACCTCAGAACCGCCTGTCCTTCCTGTTGCAATGGTGCAATCTGTTTTGGAGGGGAGAGGCTCATCCACCTCAGTGACAGAGAGGAGGATTAAGAGAGCTACGATAGAAAGGTACGCGCTTCTATCCAGTAGATGTTTATGCACACACAACTTGTCACTGTGTGTATTTGTGACTGCAGAGTGGAGTGTGCTTCTGATGCAGTGGAAAATATGGATATGAGCTTGGAGGAGTTGCAGCAGCTGATACTCAGGAGTCATCAACAGAGTAACATGGATCCAGGGACCAGTACAGTTATGGACGTAAGCACACGCGGGAAAGCACACACATTGGTAGTGGCTATACAAAGTCTACACACCCTTTTCAAATACCAGATTATTGTCATCTCAAGGAATGAGACCTATAACTTGTACAACTCAATTATGTTTTATTTTGTTATGTTTTTTTTTTATTGTTTCAGAGAGGGGAAGTCAAAATGAACAACTGATATAATGAGGTGGACCCTTTTATAACTGAGATGTGACTGTGTTCAGCATTCACTAATTTCATTCAAATTTGTGTTAAATAGGAGTCAGCAAGTACCCGTCACCATTTAAAGAGCCTTTGATGAACTCAAAATACATTTCAGATGTTCTAGTACGCTTTTACCTACATTTCTTTAGCTTTCTTGGCGAAGCCTGACATTTCTGTTCAAACACTAACTGCTATTTGGAACTGTTCATAATTCGCTTTATCTTGAGTGGTGCACCAGCCCCAGCTCACCAAAATCACTCCCAAAACGTTGTGATGACACCGCCATGCTTCAAAGTAGGATTTCGATGTCAAAATCGTCAATTGAGTTGGACAGGTTATCGGACACGGAAATATGTATTTCCACATCAATGGTGGAAAAGATTATGAAATAATTTATTTGAATATGACTTTATTTGTAGACTTCTGATATCCATCACGTAACTGTACAATTCTAAAATAACTACTGCACTTACACAGTATTTGGCCTCTCACTATTCCCTGCCCTGCAAACCAGATATGCCACAGCTTTTGTCTCTTTTGCAGCCTTTCAATGTAAACCTTCCACTGACTGAATGGAGCTTCAATGAGATGGAGTCGAGCCTCAAATCAGTAAGTTGAGTGTGAATTTTGTCCATCCTTACTCCTCTATAATAAAATGTTTCCCTCTAACGTGTTAGCTATTTTGTTTACTTCCCAAATCAGCTTTTCCATGTCAGAGTGAGCATTAAAATGACTTGGCCGGTGCATGTGTCTGTTGTTTCACAGTATGTCTTCCAAAACCAAGAACCTGAGGCTTTTCCAGCATCAACTTGTGAGAAACAGTGATCAGTTTGTGCGTGAGTGGTCCTTTTTGAAATGGAAGGTAATAATCTTGCCACATAATCCCATTAGGATTTTGACTGTCCAGATATATTTGTTTGAAAAAACTTCCATGTTTATTCAATTACAGTGCAATATGATATTGTTGCTGATGACAAAATCATGACGATTCAGACGGTTTAACACAATTAGATTGTCTGTGTTGTCTGCTGTGGGCCTGTGTAACAGCAGCCATTTATTACAACATCATGATGAAAAACATTTCTCTTTTGGCTGCCAACTTTGTCTTTTAAAACATGCAGTTAGTCTTTAGACCACATGTATCATCCTTTCATTTGGTTTTAATAGCACAACAAAGGCAATGGCTGATCCGGTCCTTTCATCTTACATGCTTGCAAAAGTATACTAACAGCAACCATCAGAGGACTCCATATTTTCATTTGAATTTTTTAATGGATGCCGGGAAGATCGAGACATGGCCCCGGAGCCTTTTTTTGCTCCACCCCCATGATTCTTACTCTTCGATTCTTGGCCAGCGGCTGGGGTTTGAGGCGGACTCGGCCTAGCCCATGTGACAATGCGTGACTCCATCGTTTTTAGTGATCGATTTTACATGATTGCTGAAAGTCAGGTCTGGTTTCAACTTGATATGTGTTCCAGAATGCAGATTGACAGGAAAATATAGAGCCAGGAAAAAGGTCACGACGCAACGGCTGAGCGTAATTGTTGTTGATACATTTGCATAACAACGCACGTTACAACTACTTTACATAATGAATGTAGAGTTTTGTGGAGCTGAGAGACAGTAAAGGTACACTTTCACTGAACATGGCTAATTGAGTTATGCAGGGGAACGTCAGTCAAACTGGCAAATAAACTGTGACATAGACGAATGAAAAAAACAACTTCACCTTGCTACCTATCCTTAAAAGTTGATAGGAACTCAAATGGCTTGTAGCTGTCATCGAAAGCCATGATTACATCAGCTCGTCCTTGTTTGAACAAATTCTGGACAGATTCTCTTTTGTTTTAAACAGTGGCTGTTGGTGCATGTTCCCTTCCAATGCGCTAAATCTGTTCAATATTTATATAATAACCATCCGACGAGACAGCACTTACTTTGCTCCATACTTACCCGATTTCTTTAGATTGTGTGATGTTATCCACGCTCAGTTTTATGATATTATTTGCAGATCTTATGGTTAGTATTAAAGCCACATACTATCTGGCGGAATGGCTGACATATCACTTTGACCCGGTTCAGCAATCATCTGCTACAAAATATAAAAGAGAAAGAAAATAACATTAATATTCATTTCAGTAATTTTGAAGAATGTATGGCTCCCATGGAATCTTGTATGAAACGGTTCAAATGCCTCTAATTGCCGACATTAATTAATGTATCCTATATATAATGTCCTTTCTCCCTTGCCGTACAGTGATGCAAATCCGTAATCAAGGACTATAAAAGTACCATAACTGCGATTGATGGTCATCAAATTTTATGTTGACATCATTACTTAATGCTCACATCAATCTCTGAAAATGACCGACCAAGTATTATGGATTTTAGGATGCTTTCTTCTTCATAGAGGCGCTCACCACAAAGTTTGTGTCACTTCACGAGAGAAACGCATTGTCCATAAACCACAAAACACACGTTTTGCCACATTAGACAATATCACAATTTGAAAAAATGTCCAGGACTCTTGGGTGCAAACATTGATGTATTTATCGCGTAGATTGCTGCGTACCGAACCTTATTTTCAGTCACGCCGTGCTTGGCTGCTGCAGATAAGACTGGCCAGCAACCAAACAAAAATGACATCACTCTTTCTTTATATTTGTAATGCCTTCGTGATAAGTAACTCAGAATTAGTATTTCACAACACAAAAGTAGCGACTGTGATGAAATAAAATAATCATAAAAACTTTACTTTTAGAAATCTGTGCCTCAAATGGGGGCGGGGGAATAAAAAACTTGGTGGCCAACTTTCTTAAATGGATTGAGTGTTAATGAAATGGACGTCTGTAGGTACTTTGTTATGTCCTCTGAATGTACACTAGGTGGCAGTGTTGCTAAAACAAAAAAAAAACGAGATGAAAAAGGTTGTGCAGCAACAATATACTACGAGATCATCTTCTTAATTATAAAAATATGTCATCCTTTCAGTGACAATTTTTTTTCAGTAAAATCTCTTGCTTTGCTTTGTGTGATCCTAATAATTATACTTTTCTCTATAGGCCACAGACACATCTCACATCCCTGCATGAATTTGATCCTACAGGCTGGCCAAGCTCTTAATTATATTTGCCTTCTTTGCATAAGTTTTATTATGAAATGCAGAAATGATCATATTTGTAACAATGATGTCTTGTTTCTTGAATGGATTGCTTCAAGTATATCAGGACTCTTTTACCAGCTAGGTGCACACAGTGCATGCTTGGCTTGAGCACTTTAGTCTTTCTGTGAGAGGGAATTCCTACTTATGGAAGTGACTTTTACCTCTTAGAATCATATTATTACTAATGTACAAGTGAACATCGTGATTATCTGAGTGCGAGAAAACAGGGTGTGAGAGCGTCACTGTATTTTTTTTTGTATGATGTGTGTGTGTGTGTGTGTGTGTGGAAAAAAGCTGTAGGAGCAATCAATAACATTTTGTGTGTTAATCTTAATGAAGGTGGCATGGTGATCGACTGGTTAGCACGTCGGTCTCACAGAGCAGAGGCATAGGGTTCGATTCCGGCTCCGGCCTTCCTGTGTGGAGTTTGCATGTTCTCCCCGTGCCTGCGTGGGTTTTCTCCAGGTACTCCGGTTTCCTCCCACATTCCAAAAACATGCATGGCAGGTTAACGGAACACTCTAAATTGTCCCTAGGTGTGATTGTGAATGCAAATGGTTGTTCGTCTCTGTGTGCCCTGCGATTGGCTGGCAACCAGTTTCAGGTGTCCCCCGCCTACTGCCCAAGACAGCTGGGATGGGCTCCAGCGAGCCCGCAACCCTTGTGAGGATAAGCGGATCGGAAAATGGATGAATTGATGGATGAATCTTAATGAAAGGCAAGTTGTCTTTAGTACAATAGAAGACTCTTCAGTGAACATACGGAATCAAGCCACTATCAAATCTATTCAGAAACCATTCTAAGTCCCGGTAGGATATACTGTAGGAGGTTTAATATCAAGCCCATATGCTGTACATGTGTAGAACAGACGGGTAGGTAGGGTAATTTTGTCTATTTACATGTTTGGTTTCAAGGACAATAACTGATAGACTTTTCAATTTGATCAAAACAACAGCAACACTGCATCTTTGCACAAACTACATACACGATGCAATATTTTGTTGTTTTATAAATACTGGCATTCTACACTTGCTTGATTAAAGTCCACATGGACCATCATGACAACAAACATATCAGATATTTAGACACTGCCTTTCCTAGTTTCCAAATTTCCTCCTGTGTTATGGGTTCAGTGAGGTGGTTTCTTGAGCATTTCATCATTTATATACTGTATCTATAAATTGAAGTAGTGCAGGTTTATTCTTTGGAATAAAAACAAAAACCCCAATTTACTCATATGTAATGTCATTCAGTTCAAAACAGCAACACTGCATAGATTGATATTTTATAGTTTCACTGCTAGTATACTTGAGCAGAAGTTCTTAAAAGATCATATGAATTGTGCAATATTGTACAGAATGCAATATGTGGATGACCATTGGAATGTAGGAAAGAGCAACTGTGAGTGGTGAAGTGGAACACACTAAAGTAAGAATGAGAATGACTGCCTGTCTAAAAATCCTCAAAGCAGGAGGAACGTGACCTGGAGGAGGATTTAATTTGGCATACTGTTGTGGATCAGAAACCGGGCATCCATTTACTTTAAAATATGGTGAACATTTCACTGATGGAACTTTTAGCACTGATGAACTATATTATACCTTATAATTGATCAGTGTATCATTTGTTTCCATTTGGACCTGATGTCACGAAAATGGAAGTCCACTCAAATTGACAAATTATTTGAAAAAAAAAAAGAGTAAAAGAGAAAACATGTGCCTTCTGCTTTGAGAACTGTAGATATTTGTGAAGTCGACCCTCCTTCCCTGTGTATGTCAGCTTTGGTGTAAGACGTGGAATTGCACTAAAAATACAGCTGTATATCTGAAAGTGTACAGCACATTTAAGACAGCATTTATCTTCCTGTTGCTCACAACAATTTGATTGTTTTAAAGGAGTGACTACACACATTGCGCTGCTGATGGGTTCTTTATTTATCCTCTTTTCATTTTTAATCATTTGCACTGGAAATTAATGGATGTGTGTTCAGTTGCATGCCGCTAAGTATTTGTAGCAAACCAAGTGACAACGTGACTGCTGTAAAAGAAAGAGCCTGGCATCCCCATAAAAGCATTGTTACGCTATGAAAAGAAAACAGAATTGAATGTGTCATCTCGCATCATCGGCCTTCTAATATTTTTAAATAAACAACACACCAAAATACTGTATTTGATGACTACCATTAAACAGATTTTCGTGTTTCAATGCTTTTAAAGTGGGCCATCATCAGTTGCAAATGTGAATGTGTTAAAATTCTTTCATAAAAAGACTAAAGTGCAATGTTACATAGGGTCAAATCATGGATATGTATTTCAAATGTGAACAAAATATTAATAAATGAAAGAAAAGGGATATTTGAATCAGGCATTCTCATGGCATTGGTGTTTTTAATTATATCTTTTTATCATCTTCATTTGATGCATACGCCATTTATGATGCATGCATGTTTGTTAGAATGTAACCTTTGAACAATCCTGTGTGGATTTTGCATGTTCTTGCCTTGGTATGTGCATGGGTTTTCTGTGGGTACTCCTGTTTACTACCACATTCCAAACACATGCCCGATAACTTCAAAACTCTGCATTGCCCGTGGTTGGGAATCAGAGTTATTCCATATTTTTTGGGATTGGCTGCTTACCAGTCTTGGGTGCACCTTGCATCTCACGCAAAGTCAGGCGGTGTTGACTCCAATTCACTTAATGTGACCTCATCGGAATTGGAAGCGTGACAGGAAAGACAATTATTTCCAAACGGTCAAACTCTGGCTGACATAAAACACGACGACAGTGAAGCATATTGTAAGTATAGCACAGATTTGGTGAATTTGGCAACACTGAATATCAATATTCAGTATTGAGGAAACATAATTCTTACTTACAAGTTTATTGCACACGAAATGGCAAGTTTATGGTAAACCTTTGCACAGGCGGCCCGAGTGGTTAGCACGTCGGCTTCACACCGGGTTCGATCCCAGAGTTTGCAGTAAATGCATGGCAGGCTGGATCACTCTAAATTGTCCCTAGGTGTGAGTTGAGCGTGGATGTGCCCTATTGGCTGGCAACCAATTCAGGGTGTGCCTACTTGCTTAGGCTCTAGTGAGGATGAAGCTTCAACATAAATAACAAGTAACATTTGATTGCATTCAGACAGGTCACTCCATTTCATCAGGCCGCTTCATATTTGACAGATATCATTTCCATTCTAAGTTATAGCTTTTCATTCTGTTTAGTAATCAATACGTCAGGCCCTCCAGTGCAGCTGAATTGGCCAGGTGAATGTGCCAGAGGTTGATGGAGGGGGGGTGATGAAGCTTTCCAAATTGAAATAATAAATGTACGCCCCAATATCGGTGAAACCTGAACCCACTCTGGAACATGTGATGGAAGTATGTCAAATAAGGACAGGTGCCCTAACAAATACAGCCTCTTGGAGAAAGGGATATCACACTTTTTTCTTTTACATTAAAATGAATCTCACTCCACAAGTTTTTTTTATTTCTTCACAGCTCCTCAGCATATAAATTGGTGCCCTCCCCATTCTGGCACCTCCAGCAGTTCGGCATTACTTTTCACTTGACTATAGCTTAGAGGGGGTCCAATATTCAGGATCTTGAATTGGACAACCCGAGTTTTGATTTCTCCAGACATCTTCTTCATGTTACACTACAATACAATACGTCTTGATTTATAAATCCTACCTCTCTCAAATCTCGATTTAAGACATGAGGTGTTGTCTGATCATTTTAAAACAATCGAATAATGTGAAGACTCAAGCCCACGACCAAAGGTTTGCAGTGTTTGTACAGCAAAATCTATGCTCAGGGCAGATGTTGAACAGGACCTAGATGTATAAGCATATCCCAAGTATCGAAATCCCCAAGGTCTAAAATATACAGCCAACAGAGGAAAGGTGATTTTCCATATGGAGGCTGCAGTGTGAAAGTATGCATTGAAGCTTTTTTAAAAATCTTTATACTGTATAACATTTATTTCGCCAGGTGAAACAGATTAAGAACAGAATTATTATTTACAGCCATGGCCTGACAAGAGGCAAAGCCACTTGAGGAACGGAAAAAAGAGGGAGTTGGACAATTAAAATAACAAATAAAATAACTACAAAATACACACTATGGATGTGAAATAATAGGATGAGCTTGTGTCTTTATCATGAAAGCTTCAGGGCAAAATAATGCATAAGAGGAAGTGGGTGCCAGCTCCAGCTCAAACCATTGTGGTGTCTTTTCTGACGGTAGTGCTCAGTTTAGCAAGTGTTTCAAAACAGAATGCATCATGATAAAAAAGTGAATTTGGGACACCCAGTCCACCTTGATCCACTGACTTCTGTAATTTATTTAAGTTCAATCAAGGACGCTTTTCATTCCATAGAAACGTGTTTCAAACTGCTATAACCATTTAGATTCTTCATTTGAATGGCATCGCCACTGCCGAGGTGTTTTCGATGCTTGTCATGTGAAAGCCCGGGAGCCGCATTGAACCAGCCAAAGTGCCGCATGCGGCTTGCGAGCCGCGGGTCGGCCACCCCTGATTTAGAGGGAATCTTCACTGTAAATCCTTGTAATGAGTCATTGAATTAATGCTTGTAATTAATTTTCATCACATTGAGCTTGCCCCAGAGCAAAAGAAATAATAGAGACTGTATTACACCATTCTTAATTTTTTTTTTAACCTGGACCAAATTATCCAATGACAGCGTGATAGTATGCCCAAATATTGAATCCCTGACCGGGGCCAAGTAAACTCACTGGGTTGAAATAAGGTCCGGTGGCCATAGGATGTCCGAGGAATTGCCTATAATTTTGCCCAATTCACCCGCAACTTTATTGGCAGCATTCTGAGAGGTTCACATGACATTGATTAAATGTTATCGGGCGAGCTCCTGGGGCAAATAAACCCAATTTGGGCGGGGTGAATAAGGTCGGTAATCACTTAATATATCTTACAGATAGGTTCTTAAGAATTTTACTGTCCCATCCTCCAAGCAGACTGAATACTGTTGTATGACATTTTGAAAAAAACACAGGATGAGGAATGTGGTGAGCGCAGATTGTGAGCAGAAACTGAGGTTTGCATTTGTTCATAGCTTATAAATATATCGAGAGCAGACAAGCTAACAAATTGTAGGTAACAATTAGTCTCAGCGTGAGGACTCTCATTTGGTTTTGGCTTGATTATGATGCTTTCATGCACCCTGAACAGTTTGCCCACCAGGAGTGGACCAAGCATAAACCCTCTCGGGGCACAAGTATCATGAAGAATGAAAGAAATTGTTTGATTGCATTCACTGCCTCAAAAGGTTGTGCAGACAAATATCATGTGAAAAAGAAAAAAAAAAACAGCTGAAAAGGCAAAATAAACTTTTCTCAAAGCAAGGCAACAAGAAATCTTTACGAAGGAACAAATATTTTTCCTGTTTCTAGCTTTTGTCTGACATGATGAAAAACTATGGGCGCATTTGAAGGATGTGTTTGTGGAAGTCTGGCTTTTTGATGCGATAGTGGCAATGATGATGCGACTGCTGCAGCAAAGCTGAAACTTCTGCATTTTTTATGACAAAAAATCTTTTTATAGACCTCCGAGTGATGTGAAAATGCAAACAAGCTGCCAGTGAAATCAGTTATTGACGTCAAACTAGTGCGAGGCTCTGAAACAGTGACATTTCTAGTCTCCTAAAATGGTCATGCCATAAATGCCATTCTTTGTTCTGGGATATCTCAAGTTACTGAACATTTCATTCGCATACTCCACTACAACTTCTGTATGTTTTAAAGTATCCATTAATTTGTCTCTAATTTCCAATATTCCTGATGACAGGGATTAAAACCTCATGTGATATACGATAGGTGAGACTGGAACAAGTTGATCATTGGAGGCAAGTTTAGCCACCCCCTGTTCGCAAGAAACCACCAAAAACCGAGCTTGAGACCAAATATTTAGGTGGGACACTCGATTTTGTGTAACTGATGAAGGTAAGAGCCACATGCGCATATGAAATCTAAATGGAACCCCCGCCTACACTTTACAAACGAAAGGGAAAACAGTGTGTCCCCTAGCGGATAATACATGAATGACATCTTATTAAAAATATTAATTCCGTGTCTTTTATGCATTTTTTTTTCATTTTTAAATTATCCCGCGGGCCATATGCTTGACACCCATGATCTATAGTGCAACAGGCGCATGTTTCTGTATTTGGTTTACCTGGATAATTTAAAGGATTCTTGGGGGTGGATTAGTATCCTATCCTCCTCCAATTTAGTAATGACCCGTATACTATACAAAACAACCATTCACGTCATCTTTTGACTCTCCTAACATGCATTTTAGGAGGTGATATTCGAACCCCTTCACCATTCTTCAACAGTGCTCCCCATGAATATGTTTCCATAAATGCAAACACGACAGCCCTCATTTGCCCAGTTCCCATCCTATTTCATGTCATTATCCCTGAAAATCGTGGTTTAGTCGGCCACATTGCTTAAACGACATCACTGCGCCACTAAACCGCGCCACTGAGAGAATCCAAGAGTGCTCCCTTTCCACACACCCCTTCTTCTGACGTCACCAACCTGCAAGTGAACGAATGAAGTAACGACGCACCGACTGAGCCTCTACGGGAGATACCGGGAGTCTGTCGCTTTGCACACACAGTGAGTCCCTGCCACCAGAGGATCCGAAAGGAGGAAGGTCGACACGAACAATGCGAGCAGCCCAGTAACGGAGTGGAGACGAAGAGAACCGGACGTGTTTTCGGAGTGAGAAAACATACCAAAAAATCCCCAAAAAGACGGACGGACAAACGGATTCATTATAATCCACGGTTAAGAGACGAATAGGTGCGGGGGGGCCACGTACTGTTTGTTCCGTGGACCAAAACGAGTGGAGCCGAGGTTTAAATGTTTTAACAGTACCACCGCCGCCTTGAGAGCGCCAGAGAGCGGGATCTGCCCAGAGAGAGAACGACAGAGGGATCGAAGAGAGCGAAACCGGGATTTGCAACCAGTTCCAAGCCTTTTTTAATTGCATTTGTTTCCGTGGGTGCCGTTACCGGCAACGCTATCAAGCTGTGTTCTTTAACCATGGGATGTACTTTGAGCGCAGAGGAGAGGGCTGCTCTAGACCGGAGCAAAGCCATCGAGAAGAACCTCAAGGAAGACGGGCTCACCGCGGCCAAAGATGTCAAGCTGTTGCTGCTCGGTAAGAGAACCCCCGGTTCATCACCCGCCACCGAGGCTTCTGTGTAACTACGACGTGGGTGTCGGGGTGGTCATTAACGGTTCAGAGACGAGAAACAGATTCAGGGACAACCCCCATTTTAATATTGTCAGAACACCATGAAATGATCGATTCAATTGAATTGCTTTTTTTGAGTGCCTCTGAACACACCCAAATTTGATATTACATCACACACCCATTAATTAAACTTGGGCCTCCATACACAAATATCAGGTACATGATGATGGATGTCTCAGCAGTGTCGGTTTGGATTGTAGATTGATTCATTGATCCGGCCTCTGAATTATTCGTGGTGGCCAGGTTCACAGGGATGAAAAGGAAGTTTGGAGGAATGGGCGCGTCCTCCTTCTGCCATCTCCACCCAGCTTGTTCACTGAAGATGATGATTACTGTATCTCTCTCTCTCTCTCTCTCTCTCTCTCTCTCTCTCTCTCTCTCTCTCTTTTTCTCCCCCCTCTCTCTCCACCCACACCATCCCCATTTTCACTTTCTCCATCTTGCACACTCACACAATGCACGCATCAGGGTGCTCGAAGCCACCCAGTTTACATTGTCTTTTCTTTCATCCCCGCAGGGGCTGGAGAGTCAGGGAAAAGCACCATCGTGAAACAGATGAAGTAAGTCTCAATTAAGCATGGCCCAATAAATCTACAGTGTATACAATCACTGGGCTGCTCTCTGTCTGGAACATATCACAGACAACAACATGTACTGCAGGACATTGATCGAACCTTATGAAATGTTATTTAGCTTGCCTGTTTTTTGCCTCTATAATACTCAAATTAACATTGAATGTAAAGATATACAGTAGGGCTGGCGAGTCCGATTGGCTAGGTCGACCACAAAATTCGTTGAAAAAAATACTGTCTGCAACCTATCTACAGTATTCAAAATATTCACGCCCAGTTTCATTCAAATCATTGGTTCACATGCACTTACCTATAAATGCAAAAAGTGCAGAAAATACAGTGGATCTTTGATAGTCAAACACTCAGAGGTGAAAAATGCACCTCTCAAGCTGCACGAAACTAAATAATTTTAAACTCCAGTTATGTTTCTCTTATTACTTGTGCTTCGATTTAAGATTTAAAGGTCTCATGCCCTCAACATTTTTTCCACTGTTTTATTTTTACTATAGGACAATATGAGCCTGTGACATGAATAGCCTCTGAAAGTCAATGGACTGAAAAACAAGAGGATTTAACTTTAGTGTTGTTGTGACGTATATTCATTACTCATTATTCAAGTACCCGCCAACTGAACCACTTAACTGGGGAAAAATGGCTGAGGGCAAAGGTGCGTATGCCAACCTCAGAGGAGTTGAGGAATAAACTGCTTCGGGAAAAACTCATAAGCATTTTTTTTTTCCTGTGGAGGACGGCTCCTATCAACATAAGCATCCATACATGCTACAATTACTGGCTTTGAAGCGACACAGCCACACATCAGTCCCCTCTGGCGGCGGCAGGTCATGCAGCGTCACCACTGAGGTGGATTTAACAAAAAAGTACAACTGGGAAACAGCTGTAGCCGATGGCTTTGTACTGTCAGTCCACTTCAAGGTGGACGCCCAGCGTCTCTCTTTAGAGAGCCATCATGGCCATTCTCAAATAAATCCGTATGTAGTTGGGATCGCGGGGGTGGCCTGGTAGTCCATCGTTGTTTTGGTGATTGGTCACTCTAAATTGCAGGTGTGAGTGTGGGCGTGGATGGTTGTTCGTCTCTGTGTGCCCTGCGATTGTGCAAGTCAGGGGTCCCCCGCCTACTGCCCGAAGACAGCTGGGATAGGCTCCAGCACCCCCCGCGACCCTCGTGAGGATCAAGCGGTTCGGAAAATGGATGGATGGATGGCATTTTGCGCCATCACGGATGTGAACACTGCTGACTTCATGCACCGCCAATCGAAGCGGTGCCTTTCACTACTTTGAAATGTAGCATGCGAGAACTGTGCTGATTATTGTTGACATTGTGGAAGAAGAAATTGATTTGCAATGGATTTTGACATTGCAAAAATCACAAAAATAATGACAAAAGGATTCAAACCAAGCGTCGAGATAAATTAAAATATAGCTTGCAAATGGGGTCTAAAACAAGAGCGTAAAGGAAAGATCTGTAAGAATGCTGCGGTAAACAATAATGTTGACAAAATGATTTTCACGCCACCCCAAAATGGTCAGCTGCTTACACAGATTAATTAACCCTTAAAGGCACGACCTCCCATACCAACACTTTTTCATGAGTGGGCTCAAAAACTACCCCAATTAGAATGAATGTTTTATGCTGTAAATTTGAATAAATGTCTCTCAATTTGGTTAATGGTGTTGATTTTTATTTAATTTGGTTTATCAAAATAATTCACAATCAAAATAATGTTTGGCATGTTAACTGATTAATTTTTAACTAACATTTTATCGCCAAATAGCATTAGATTGGTGTTTTGCGCTGGCCAGATGACTTAAATGTGTCCAAGTGGTATTATCTCTAAACAACAAAAGCAATGATGTTAGCAAGTATTAGTTTAGTTGGCTAGTGTTGCTAAGTACAAAGTACCAGTTCAAAGATGGTAACCATAGATATGAACATAAGTTTATTGGAAACGCCCCTTTTGAGCCGCATGTCTACAACGATGCCTTACTAGGACAGCCAAATTTCCATTTCTATGTGCAGCATGAAAACTGGCAAAAAAAAGATTGCCGCCACATGTGCTGGATACACTTACAACACTGGAACTATAAATAATGCATCCATCCATTATCTGAAGCGCTTATCCTCACGAGGGTCTGTGGTATGCTGGAGCCTATCTCAGCAACCTTTCATGGATAAAAATATTGTTTGGCTTTCTTCCTCTTTCTAAGTTGTGTATCAATAGCACTTTTTGGCATTGACAAATAAGTAAACCCAATAAATATCGGTTGAGAAATGAGCTACTTGCAACTTCATTTCAATGTCAATGCATTTCGTTAGATGTGAACATTGCCTCTGCCAACATGGCCACCAAGTAGGCATTTCGGTTAGCTGGGCTGCTATATGCTCGCAAACTGGCAAGTATATCTTGAGCATATCTTTGATGATAACACAAAACTCATGGATGTGAAAAATAACTTCATATTTTATAACGGCACATATTTTATGAGGTATAAAAGTGATGATAATACATTTATGTGGTTGTGTTGCTGAAATCATGACCTTTGTGGTGGTACTTGGATTAGATGTGTGTATCAGCAGTCATTGTATACCTGGCGGTCACAATTGATAAAAGTAAATGGTTTTTAGGGTTCACCTTTGAAATGTGTGGGCTTAGTTTTCGATCCCACCTAAGGAAAACTGTAGTCCCAATAGAAACATTGCAATACCTTAAAAACTATATGAATTCCATACAAATCCAAATACAAACCCCTCATGTCAAAGAAAACCCATTTGAGGAAGACATGGAATATTAAAGAATAAAAATTAAACATTACAATCATATTGTAAAAGATCAAGCCCTGGGGTAAATTTTGACCCCACTTATTCATCTCAGTATGAACACTTTAATCAGCCTTTAGTCCATTGTAATGCCCCCCAAGCCTCCAACTTCAGTGTTGCATCACTTTACAGACAGTTCAGTGCACTTAGGATGATAATAGGCTTTGGCCATAGTGACATGTGAACACATATCACATGAATACATGATTCAGTGGCTCCAGATGAGCCTATTTCTCAGCTGTTAATGGTCATTCTCACAGTGTGGCACATTCTGCACGCTGACTGAAACTCCCAGGGGATTCGTTGAATTTACAGTATAGACTTTGCAATGCAGACTATTCTTCAACAGATTGATTCCAGTGGCCTGTAATAAATCAGTGAAACAAATGAACGGTCATCTCGATAGATACATTCTGTTCATAGCATTGTAATGTCAATTTGCACTCATTATGTGCGGATGCTGGAATAGAATTTTGAAATGATTCTCGTGCTAGTATAGGAGCCAGTTTTCTTCAAGTTGATTCATTTCCATCTCCTTCTGCAGCCCTTTTCTCATTGATGGCCTGGGAGGGCCAAGATGCTGCATTGCCAAGAGAAAGCCTTTCAAAACTGAAATAATTGATTGATTTGGGAATTTTGGAACCACAGTGTTCATGTTTGCTCCACAATGAAGGCTCATTCCTTAAAATGGGCTTGTGACATAATAGAGGGGAAAATCCATCCATCCATTTTCTGAACCGCTTTCTCCACACAAGGGTCGCGGGGCATGCTGGAGCCTATCCCAGCTGTCTTCGGGCAGTAGGCGGGGGAGACCCTGAACCAGTTGCCAGCCAATCGCAGGGCACACAGAAACGAACAACCATTCGAGCTCACACTCACACCTAGCGACGTGCTAACCACTCGACTACTGGGCAACACTATGTTGTGTCCTCTGTCCTTCTTACATTTCCCTTCGGAAAGGCTCAGTGAGTTCCTGCATTGGATTTTATTCACATGCCTTGACTGCATTTTCTGTTGAAGGGATTTGAACATCTGGGGTGCACTTGAGTCGCCCCTTAAGTGGGCGTGTGTGTGTGTGTGTGTGTGTGTGTGTGTGTGTGTGTGTGTGTGTGTGTGTGTGTGTGTGTGTGTGTGTGTTTTATTCAGAAAGTGATACAGGGAGATTCATTGATGAGATTTGGGTTCAGATTTTATGGTGTCTGTGTTGAGCGACCACTGTGTGTTGCAGCTGCACATGTGAGCTCAGGGAGAGAGAATAGAAAGTCCTTTAGAATGATGTACAAAATCAACCATACTTTCACTGACAGTGTTGAAGTTTTTATTAGAGTCATAGGAAATGTTTTTTTTTCAAGGTTAAAACTTTTCTGCAAGCACAAGTTATGTATGTCCCTTTGGAAACATATTGACTCCTGGGTTAATTCTATCAGTGTGTTGGTGATGCCGAGACACAGAAGCTTGTGACAAAGCAGTGATAACACACCTGCCAAGAAGCACAGATGGAACATGATTCTGAGTCCTGCTGATCATGTGATACAGTGTGAAGAGGGAGATTTAAGAAGGTAATGAATGAAACGCCAATGCATTGCCCATGGAAACATGCTAATGACCTACATGAATTATATGTTTATAGACACACATGTGTCCTTGTATTATCTGGGCCAGCATCCTAAGAGACAGTGTGTGTGTGTGTGTGTGTGTGTGTGTACAAGGGTGCATGCTAAATTTTGATGCCCAGCTATTCTCCCGAAGGAAGCCGCTGAACACAAACAAATAAGGCCCAATAAAAAAATGTGTGTGTACGATGGAGACAGCCCTGAATGGCAGCTCAGCGGGGCCTTGCATAAGGAAGGCAGGAGTTGTACATCTGCAAAACCCAACCACACCGGCTGTTCTTCTTCCCGGTCGGCCCTGCCGTCTGTTGCCGGCCGGGCGCCCGTGTCCAGTGCCCTTCTTGCGACCAGCCGCCATGCCTGACGCCTAGCAGCTGACTTAAAGCGTTTGGGAATCCAACTCTTTAGTACACATGCGGGCCTGACAGCGGACGTGACTGAAGAACCAGCGTGAACCAGAACCAGTGTGTGCTTCAGTATCGATCATATCACTAACACATATCCCATTTTCGACATTTCCTGTGTTATCTCTAACTAGTTTGATATCAATATAATGGCGAAAAATAGCCCACGGGCTGTCAGTTACCCATTCCCGTCCCAGTGTTTGCCTCACAGTTCTGCGGTTTGAGGGACAGATCCCATTGTGTGACGTTTTCTTCTTATGCTTATTGGGCTTTTTCTTAAAATTGTATAAATGGGAGTTTATGTATGTAGGGCCATTTAGTTGCCACGAACGCTGAGCCAGGAGTACATAGGGGGCGACCCAACTACCCTCAATTAGTGGGCCAGCAAGCTGACTTGCTCCCTGCCCTCCAGTTCGAACCACTGACCCGCGCCAAATGTTTGGTGTTTGTGGTGCTTTATAAACTATCACCTGTCTCATGTCATCTGGAATAGGCTTCTGGGAACCTGAAGGGATAAATAGTACATGGTTCATGGATAGCCATGCCTTCTTCAATTATTAACTGTACTGTACTGTGATTGTAAAACAATAGAGTGCATTGGAATGAGATGCGCAAGGGTAACTGAAGTTCACAGTTGTTTTGCAGCTAACAGGCTGAATACCAACATTTAGAAGTCACACAGAGCTCAGGCATAGCCAGTGCTTTATCACACGGCTGTCCAGCATCCCATTTAACGGTAAGCTTATACAGGTCTCAGAGTACCTGCATATATTGTTCTGCCCTTTGAACTCAAGTACTACTCGACAACCATGTCAGCAAAAACTCAATGCAGATTTCCACTGAATACCACAAACATAGGACAGATACAACTTAGAGCTCCAAATAAATTTAAGAATTTGGTTGATTGGTTTGATCTGAATAGTTTCCTTCATAACAAACCGCTGAAAATGTCAAAACAGTTTCACTTTCCCCTTCTATATATTGTTTATTTATTTTCATTTTGATGTTTTGTTTTCATTGTATTGTTCATAAATATTTTGCCTTCCGTTTGCCATTGTAGAAAGCTTACAAACTGACTTACACCATAAACATTTAATAGACACTTTCATATTCCACAAACAAAAAATGAATGAGTATACCTCATTTAGACGAGCAAGGATTCATAGAACATATAGTAGAGGACATTTTTGACTTCCCCTTTAAATTTGCTTTCCAATATATGTGTGAATATGGGCCTTACCAACAAGATTAAAGGTGCTCGGCCAAAGGGAGGACAAACATCGGCTCACGGCTGCGATGCTTCCCACAGGCTTCTCCCACTGTCAAGGCTGTGAAGTTGTGTGTATGTGCTTTCTCTCAAATAGGCGATAATTAGGTCTGGGCCTCAGAAGAGGGGAATAAAAGAGAGGTTGGGGGGAAAGTTGGAGAAAAAAAAGAGGGGCTGTGTTTTGTGCTCAAAGGATGGGAGTGTAAAAGACAAGAGGCAGAGAGGGGATAGATGAGGGAGGCTGGGAAAGAGTTTTAATGCCCACTGTCCAGAATGAGGGAGACGATCAAGTTTGCACAGAATGGGTCCAAGTTCCAGGAACAGGCAAACAGTTTGTAGTTGGAGAGATGAAGTTGCAAGAAGGCTTGGGAGAGATCACTTGGGTCAGAAAAACAATGGAGGGGAGAACTGTTCAGGCACCAAACTAAAGCAACAGCAGATGGAGATTTATTCTTGGGCAAAGAAATTGATTTAGAGTATAGAAGAACAGAAAGTCAGAATAATGGCAATCTAGTACCGGGGGGCAAAATCCTCTTTTGAGCTAAAGGAAAAAAGAATGGAGAGTACAATACAATGGCTTCATTTATTTAATAAGCAGGGGGAAATGAAACATTCTACATCACGCAGAAGAGGGTTGGCAGTCCAGCTTGCAAGGCCACACCTTCACTGGACTCTGCTCCGTTCTGATAATTATTAGCCTCCTTGTCTGTGGAACAGTTCAACGCATGAAATGGTGGTGGTTGGAAATGGAGGAGAGGCAATGGTTATGTTGGCACCAATCTAACTGGTCATCTGAAGGAGTCTGTCACCCAGATAGTCATACTTCATTGGTTAAATATAGCCGTGGGCGTGCTCGTCACCGGAATGATTTGATTGGCTGCCTGAGTGAGCTGTGAAATAACAGCTTGTTATCGATGTGTGTGTGTATGTCTGTGCGTGTGTGTGTTTCATGTTTGCATGTGCCTAACACTTTGCTTATGTGTCACCATTTAAATTTTCAAAATGCGTACACATTAGTTTTGTTGATTTCCATTTTATTCAAGTTCGATTTACAAAAAAAAAAAAGAAGTGCTAATCAGAAAATGGTTAAGATTTTATTTTATGTATCTGCAGTGGAGTCTGGCTTGATGATGATGTGCTGACTCCACGAGTGGAAACGGATAGTTTTTGTGTGGGCGCTTGCTGTTTTCATTGTCTTCTTTTTTAGACTTGGTGCTCAACTCTATTAGCTCCGCCTCTATACTACTCTTGGTAATGAAAGCCATACTCGACATTGGCCACTGCAATTGACAATGGCTTAAGCAGTGGCTCCTTTACAACAAATAGAATTAAAACAAACGAATAAGTAAATACTTTGCCCAAGGCCTTTTTTTCTATTGCTCTGTTGGACTTGTGAATAAAGTCTCATGGGACAAAAACACTGCGATTGGCTGGCAACCAGTTCAGGGCGGACCTCATCTTTCAGCAGCTAAATGAGACCGGTTCACTATTATTTAGTTTGTTTGAGTATTTTTCAGTGTGAAGCGGATTTAGACAAAAAGCAAGATGGCATCTGTGCATTTCTGCCCACGTTTGTATTTGTGTGCTGCTCTTGATCGTGTCATGTGATTGTGGTCTTTTTGAGCTACTGCCTTGGACCCATTTGCCTGATTCAATATCAGTCACGCTGTGAGACAATGTAGTCTTTTTATAGTGATGGTGGTCAGCTGACAGAAGTGGCTCTGTGGTTTGTGCATAGAAGAGGATTCAGATGCGCGCTTGTTTCTGGATTTGCATCTTTTTGCAGAAGTACACTCACCAAACATATCAATGCAACACTTTTGTTTTTGATTTTAAAGTAGATGAAACGAACACAAAGTGTCCAATTTAATGTATGAAAAGACAGCGGTTGAGTGAACACTTAACCAGAATGATACTAATAAATGTCAGGTGAGGAATATAAAGGTGCAGATGAATTAGAATTTGAATGCACGATCAAGACAACAAAAAAAGTTGCATTTGAGACTTGAGTAAAGCTTTCGTAGGGGCAGAGAACCTATCATTCATTTAACTAAAATCATACTGTCCATACTTCAATGTATGGGTACTGGAAGCAAGAATGAATGTCTGTGTTTAAATCAGTCCAATAAAATTCTCAATGTACCTTTGATGCCTGTCAAAAGTTCAGTTGCTTTTGTATTTAATGATGTAGTCCAGGGTAACACTATCTTGAAGTCAAGTCTTGATATTCCGAAGGAACATTGGGGATTCTTTTAAAATATTTCTTACAGCCCTCTTGCGTGGAATTGCACTACGTTATGTCATATCGGTGTCTTTAGATCTCATTTTGGCAGTCATGTCCAGAAAACCACATAGGAATTCAGTGTTTCTTCTATATGATTTTATAGAAAAGTTGCAGGACTGTAAAGAAACTGTAAAAACGAGTCGACTGAATGAATTTTTTAATAACTTGAAAAAGCTTCATATTATTATTTATAAATCGAGCCATTCATTTTACTGCCTGTCTTGTTCAGGGGAGCTGAGTCAAACTCAGCTCATTTATGGTGAAAACCAGACAACATCCAGTATTGATTAGTCAAGCGTAAGGCGTCTCTGAATGAGACATTGGCTGAGGATTGACCCCACGGCAGTTCCACAGCTATTCTAACGGCACCAGTGTGCTATTAGCAAGTTTTAGGAAATGAAAAGTAATGGAATAAGTAAACCGAAAAAAAAAATCCTTCATGAAATACAAATATATAAATGAAAATGCTACATTTTATGTTTAAAACTGATGAAAACTAGAATTATAGCAAAAAGATTATTTTTTTGTCTTTGGCAATCCCTTTAATACATAATCCTTTTAGGTAGATTTTAAATGTGATTTAAGTCCTGGCTTTTTTTTTTTTTTTGCTTAAATGTCCACATGAGTTATGGATGGCAGTGCTGGAAAAAAAATCTGTGGTAATCATTTCATACTCAGTTTTTCGTTTGAATTTTGTTGTTGTTGGTTGACTGGTAGATCACGGTATACTCACCAAAGTGCAAGACAATTCTTAAACACTGACCCCCAAATTATGTTTAAATGCTATACTTGCTTTAATTACAACATACAAAATGCATTTTGCTTTTTATAATATGCAATATGATAGAGCGTTCCTTGGTTACCATGATAAATGTTGATTATAAACCTTTAAAGTAACTAACTCACTTTCACTCAGGGGAGGACACATGAACTGAATAATTATAGTTTGACCTTGCATCGGAGACAACTGGGATAAAATCTATGACATAGTGTCTGCTTCCTTACAACTGCCTCTCCGGATATGAATTTTAGTCATTTATTTCCCACTGACCGAGTTTGCTGATAATGGAACACATTCATATTTTTGTTTCTCTTTTCTTGTTCAACATCTTAGTGGTACTGTACTTCCAACCAGAAATGACTACAGATTCTGTCTATAAAGGTCATGAACATAATCAGTGACAAAGGGCCTTGGTGGACTCAAACCATCGCTGGAAATGAGTCTGACTTTGTGCCAAACTCCACAGGGACTGCACAGCCTGTATTGGTGGACCCTGTACTCCTGGAGAACCCTTGACAAGAATTCCCAAGATACATTATCGAATTACAAACATAAGATGTAGACTGGTTGGGCTAATTTCCATGCACCGTGGAAGACCCTGCTGAGTGTGTGGAGCTGGTCCATTGTTTCATAGCCAGGAAAAAAAAAAAACACTACTCCTCTGAATCTGAGATTCAACTTCCCGACAGTCGCGCCTCTCCAGAGCCTCTGAGTAGACCTTCCCAGGGAGACAGAAGACTGTGAGTCTGTCCCTGATGCGTCCCCATTTAACAGCCACTTCCCCAAGCCAACATCGTTTTTGTAACACATTTAAACATTGAAAATGTTTTTGGAGGACACAAATTTAATAACCCCTCACGCACTTCAATCTGTCAACCCTTGTGGAAAAAGCTTCTGTTTGTGTACTTTTGAGATTAGTGTTGTACAGGCGACTTCAGTTGAAATCTTTCATGACATCTCATGTCATCTCTAAGCAAATTCATCCGACAGGTTTGCATTTAGATTTGGTGATATTATAATATGCTTCCTATTTTACCTCAAAGACACCCTTTTCTTGACCAAATGTGGTTCCTGGCAAGAAGCCAGGATCTGCTCTCTTCCACTACTACAGCCTATATTTGGAGGCACTGGTGAGTGATGTCTGCCATCCAGTGAACATTGCACTGTAAAGAACGCGGAATCCAATAGATCAGCAGCAGTAAACATTTTTATTTTGAAAAATTAATCGAGGTCCACTATGACTGTGGGCAGCCCTGAAGCCGCAAGGTATCCATCTGCTGCTCTAGGCCATCAATATAAATCAGTCAAGTAAAAACTGATCATGCCTTCTTGTGCCACATGATGGACTGTATACTCTTACACTTCTGCACAAATATCCATTGAGCGCTGTCGATCGATGTACGCAATGTGTGCAAGTCTTCAAGATAGGAAGCTGCTTCAGATGAATACAATTGGCATGCACAAGAATTTCCAACAGAGTGTAGACCCATCTCCAAATTGTTACTGGCCATTTTGGTGAACAAATGGAAAAAGTCACAGCCTGAACCAATAACATTCTCTATCCACCCTCAATCAACATCCCTGAGAAATATGTAACTAAAAATAGTTTGATGGGTGTTTAAAAGAATAAATAGATCCTGCACTCAGAGCAGAGAGGTGTTTGTGAAAGGACAGTATGTTCCGTCAGGATGTTGCTGCTTGACCCAAATGTGTGATGCCAGTGAGTAACGCCAGATTACAAAGTGACTGAGGCATGCATTTCAAGTACAGTAATGTATTTTAGTTAGTTCATCAGGGCTGAGGGCCAAATTAATGACACTCTTATTTATAGCTTCTTTTGTCATAATTCGGTTCTGCCATGATCTATCTTATGCCCATTAATATTAATTCTCCCCCGTTTACATAGAAACACATGAAATGTGTTCATACCGATATATACAGAAACGTTGACAGGAGTTGGTCAGTTTGCACTTTGTCACAAAGGGCTCTGTCGACAAAGACTGCAAATGGATTAGCTGTGCAACAGACTGATAAAGAGGCAACCTCAAAGAGTTGTGTGGTTATATTAGGACAAACAATGATGTCAAGTGACAATGCAAAACAGAACCAAGATAAGGACTGTGCAGGCTTTGTGTGTGTATCGGCGCATGCGTCTTCACATGAGTGCCTGTGAGGAAAGAATGGAGGGGATAATAGGAAATATGGTGCACTTTTCCATTGCAGGTTCCAGAATGGCCTGCCTCCGGACTATATCAGGATAGAAACGGAGCAATCGAAATGCAATAGAGTGCAGAGAATTGGACATGTTTTGATCGACCCTTTAGCATTTTTTATATATGTACAGAAAATCATAAACCGTAAATTGTGACTAAATCAGATAAATGAAAAGAAAATGGAAATTATTATGGATTTGACATTTATTTTTATCCTTCTTCGTTTTGCATCACAGTATTTTGTCACTTGAAGCTAAAATATTAGAAACACTGCACACTTTATTTCAAAATGCACACGCTTCGAGCTCTATTAGTACACCATTAGATGGCGCTAAATTCTTCACACTATAACTTTTAATAATGCGCAATGTATCAAGGGGGGAGGTGGGGGTCATCGTATGATTCTGTCGGGAGTGAGGTAAACCAAAGTGCAGGGAATTGTTTCTTTTCGTACCTACTGGTAATCAAAATAAGATAAATTATTAAATGGGTTAAAGATTAACTACAAGAACAGAGAGATTTTCAAGGAAGAAACACACTTTGCAGTCTCGTGTTTTATTTATATACATACACACACGCACACACAACCCTTGTGAGGATAAGCAGATTAAAAATGGATGGATGAATATATGTGTGTGGGCGGCACGGTGTTCAACTGGTTCGTGCATCGGCATCACAGTGTTCGATTGTGAGTCCCAGCCTTCCTATGTGCAGGTTGCATGTTTTCCCCCGTGCCTGTGTGGATTTTCTCCGGACACTGTGGTTTCCTCCCACATTCCAAAAACATCCAAGGCAGGTTAATTGAGCACCCTAAATTGTCCCTAGGTGTGAATGTGAGTGAGAATGGTTGTTTGTCTATGTGTGCCCTGCGAGTGGCTGTAGCCAGTTCAGGATGTACCGCGCCTACTGCAGGAAGGCAGTTGGGATAGGCGCCACAAATGTCCGTGAACCTCGTGAGGTTAAGCAGCTGAGATAAGGGATGGATATACATATATATTTAATTTTACACTGATGTTGAATTGCACAGCAAAACATATTGTTGACGATGTGACATGACTTGTGCTTCTTTCTGTTTTCGGAGAAATATGAATATATTGACGATATTAAGTCAGCGGCGGCCCAGTGGGCGAGTGGTTAGCGCGTCTACCTCGCAGTGGGTTGTGGGTTCGTTGTGGGTTCGTTCCCGGCTCCGGCCTTCCTGTGTGGAGTTTGCACTCAAAATTGTCCCTAGATGTGAGTGTGAGCGGTGATGGTTGTTAGTCTCTGTGTGCCCTACGATTGGCTGGCAACCAGTTCAGGGTGTCCCTCGCCTACTGCCGAAGACAGCTGGGATAGGCTCCAGCACGAACCGTGACCCTTGTGTGGATAAAGCAGATCAGAAAATGAATGGATGGATGGATGGATATTAAAGCCTACTAAGCAAAATGTGCAAACAGCGTATAATTGAGACCCACCAAGAAGTCACGATGCGCTACAGCCCACAGGATTACTGATGTAAGTTTGAGAGACACCCTGAGACGATCATGGTGTCATGTCTTGGTTAAATTGCCCATATGTCTGCATGTCTGTCCATCTGTCTGGCTCGGTGTGAAATTAAACTATGTTTCGGGTCACTGTCCAGATTATGTCAAGGCAAAGTGAAGATGTACACACACACACACACACACACACACACACACACACACACATACACGCACACACACACACACATTGACGCTCACACATGCAGCTCTTTGCTGACAGAAGGGCTTGGAGAGTGGCTAATGAGAAAAGGTCCTCATGCATGAGAACTCACATCAGCAGGCCAGATTCTCAGGCACACACATTTGGACACGCACACACAACATTTAAGCCTTTGCTTCCTTGAATCGGTCTTTGTGTTTTTTCATTCTGCTGGAGTCGAAGAAATGTTATGATCAAATTAAAACCTTGTTTTATTATGTGATGTTACCAGAGGACTGTCTTTAAATATCTGCAGAATATTTTATATTTCATTCTATTTTGTAATATTCATTGACACTATAGTATAGCTTGAATAAATCAGACTGCTTTACAGTGGTCGTATGGCTGCTCAGTTCAATGCAAACTCTTGTTCCAGATTCACATGACCCTGTTGAGAAAAATACTTTTGATCAAAGATTGTTGAATGTTTTGTAGTGTTGCCAATTGTATTATGCATAATGTATCACAAATTTTTTTAAAACCAGTCTTAAATACTGTACATTTGTGTATAAATGCGTGAATTGGTCCTCTCTCAGGAAGATAACTGCTGCCTGACACTGTAAACGTTGCACTGAAACTCAAGAACACAAATATCCACCCATCCATTTTCAACACCGCTTATCCTGAACAGGGTCGCAGGATTTGCTGGGACTTCGGGGGAAAGGCGGAATAACCCCTGAACTGGTCGCCAGTCAGTCACAGGGCACTTATAGAAACGAGCAAGCATACACACCCACATTGACACCGTCACTGAGTGGGAAGCGATTCCATGCTGCCCGCACACAAGTCAGGCGAGTGTACCACTACACCATCCGTGACTAAGATCACAAATATTGGATCTATATTGCAAAAGCAAATGATTATATCACAAATTACACAAAGCATACTTTTTTTCATCCTCTAATCTCTTCTTGCAACTGTCTACCTGGAAAACGTTGTTTTGACTGTATGTCCTCGTCTTCCTGGAAGGAAAAGACTGCATGACATTTTAAACAACAGACCAGGCTGCTGCTGCTGCTGTGGTTAAATGTCATCTTTCATTGTTTTTAGCCACTCATGTTGCTCTGACTTATTTTAATTTGTGGTGTATTATATTCATGATCCTAACTCCTTATGTGACCCCAGCACATAACATCCATGACTAAATCTGTACTTTTAATATTGTACTAATACTGCATACACTTGTTTTCATCCGATCAAATGTGGTGCATTAGATTTACAGTATGTTTCCACTGACTAATTTGTTGGCTTGTCTGTGTGTAGGATCATCCACGAGGACGGTTTCTCTGGTGATGATGTCAAGCAGTACAAGCCTGTTGTTTACAGCAACACCATCCAATCTCTGGCTGCTATTGTCCGTGCCATGGATACACTAGGCCTTGAGTATGGAGACAAAGAGCGGAAGGTAAGTCCTTGTTCTTAATATGCACCATGCATCAATATACAGGATGCTGTACGTAACTGTTTGCCCAATCACACAAAAATGAGTGCAAACTTACATCTAATGTTGGACATATTGCCAAGCTAAATGAAGGTAAATGGAGAAATTAATCAGCCTGGATCACCGTAGTCTACTGCAGGGCCGAGGGACATTTTTGGCAGCGTTACAGTCTTTAAAGCTGCATTGTTCTTTCATCAGGTTACAGTCATTACCTGAAATAAAAAACAGCACAGTCAACATATACAGTATGTCAATTGCCGACAAAAGCATGGTCTCGTATTCTCAGGGCCATATGGCGCACTGTATTAAAAAGGTAGCAGAACACTGAGGTTAACGTTAACGTGCCAGCATGTATTCTAACCATGTCCCATTTCATCTGGATGTGAGGTAGTTCAGGGGTCACTGTTTTATAAATCTGCTACTTGAAAAGCCATGATTATGAGCGATCTCGGTTTTGGACTGCTCCATACTGAAGAAATGTACAGAGCGTTTTTTTTTTATGTACGAGAACACATTGTTCTGTGAAATATGCCTGCTTACCATGAGGAGAACAAATGTTCTCCTAAGTGACTTTTTATTTGCTTTCTATTGAATTAGATTCAATCATCTCCTCACATGCAGCAGCGTAGCAGACAGAAGGGTACACTCCCAATGCATTCACCACTCGCCACGGGCTTATAGTTGCCGCATGATTCAAGGACTCATGCAGTTAAAACGCCCTTTATCTGTTGCTGATACATTTTCAATGTGACCGAAAAATGTGGCTTTACTATTTTGTCTCCTTCGCTTCTCATCTTTGATTATCAGCTGGAGGAAGTGAAGTATTTGTTGTTAATGCCCTTTTCAGACATTTTATTGCTTGAAGCAGAAGATCCAGATTCTATTATATGCCTCATGGTATAATAAGAAAATTAAAACTCATTTTTAAATGTCAATAACTATTGAGATAATCATGTGAGACAAAAATGGTGCAAAATGGAACAGCACCATCTCATGTTTCCTGTTTGTGTGATGGAGTGAAAAAAAAAACATAGGAGTGCTGCGTTCTGCAAGTATGTATATATCTTACCCGTAGTTTGGCAAAAGACTACCACCTTTGCTTTTTATCCACAGGTTATATGAAATTATAAATATAATGTACCTTATGAAACACACACATATATATATATATATATATATATATATATATATATATATATATATATATATATATATATATATATATATAAATCTCTCTCTCTCTCTCTCTCTCTTGTCTCGGTTCTAGACCAATTGGTTTTCGAGCAAAAATTTTGAGTTTTTTATGCCTCGGATGACGAACAAATTTTGGTTCTCGAACAAACTGAGCGCACTTGAATGCCCATTTGGCTCCTCTCGCCTTCCTTACACGAGGAAGTGACGCTTCCTTGTGTTGCTTTCCATTGTGAGCAGACGTGTTCAGTAAATATTTTTATTTTAAAAAGAGCATGGTTTCAGTTTTCGAACACTTACGGTTTTCAAACAGCTTTCTGGAACGGATTATGGACGAAAACCGAGGTTTGACTGTATATACAGTATATGCAGGAGATAGCCAGTTCAGGGTGTACCCCGCCTATTGCCCAAGACAGCTCCAGCACGCCCCCTGACCCTGAGGATAATCGGATTAGAAAATGAATGGATGTATATATGCAGAGCTGCGAACCTACATAATTTCACTTCCATGACCCAATTTCCACACATTGATACATTTTGTCAAGAATATTAACAGTGTGACCGTTTTTGCAGCATATTAAGTACAGTAATAGGATAAATGTAGCTGTGTATCATTATTTTTTCTCTGCTGGCACTTATTAATTTCCCTGCTATCATGCTTTTCAAAGTTGGTTACTCTCCACTGTAACTTGGTTCCAGACAGCCCTGCGTAACAAGCGTGCTGTATCATCCTATCACTTATTTCGGTTTCACGTCTGCATAGCTATCATGATAGGTTAGCAATTAGTATTGTCTTCGTTTTATGATCACGATACTATTTGGAAATATATCTTATTAACTGTAGGCGATGATTAGTAACTTGTGACTTGCGCCATGTTGACACCGGACGCAAAATGAATTTGTGGCTCTGCATCATCTTTAGCCAAGTTAACTCGCAGGCAGCTGAGGCAGCGCAACATAGCAATCACTAAGCCTACCCTAATAGGAAAAGCGGAAAGCAACAAAGTTGGACGACTGTGCAATGTGTACACAGAGATTTTTTTTTTTATGTCAATATGTGTGGGGGTTTTTTTTGTCAATGTGTTAATTTCATCACATTTATTTATGAAATGTTTACGGGCCGTTGTCTTGGTGGCCCAACACAATACCATACTGGTGACAATGTTGGATTTCTTTGCAACATCCGAAACAATCAGCATTTCCACCGTAACATGTGGCAGCGCTGTATTTGTAGAATAGCATAGCACTATTCAAAAGGTCTTGGTAAAATGAAGAATGAAGAAACCAACCCCTAATTGATTCATTAATTGATTAAGTGTATCTGGATACATTAATCTGGATAATGTAGATAGGTGATAGATTATCCTCAATTATGGAAATGCATTATGATTTCAGCCTGTGCTAACCTCTTCTGATAACACCCCAAATCCGATCCATGGCCGTGGCTAGTTGCTGTGGCAACCCGATGTTTTGCCTTGCTCGCAACACATTCCGCAAGCCTGTGTCCAAGGGCAGAGTGAGACACACACACACACACACACACACACACACACACACAACCCTCACACATCACATCTCACACACACTCACACCATGATAGCATGCTTGAAATAGTCTGTGTCGTTGCTGTAATCTAAAGTCGTTTTCACGGATCTGAAACCCTGTTCTTCAATTTTGTTTGTTTTGATGAGTTTATTTTGTGTGATAATCACACTAATGTATGCCTGATTGCAGTGCACCTCGCACGACTATCATTTTTGTTACAAATTTGACAAGTAAATTGCATTTCCCACATCCAAAAAAGCAAAACTCAATTGTCCCGGAATGCGACAAATTCACACTGCCCGAGATGCTTAGGCTCCAGCACCCCCCGCGCCATTGAAGCGGTTCGGAAATGATGAATGAATTTCAGACACAATACAAATGCAATCTTAGCCCATCTGAAGAAGCTTGGGAAAAGACGCAGCTGCACGTACATGCATGCAGAACATCACACCAGAAAAACACTTTGCGTCTCTGTGGACTTTTGAAGGGAGGAATGACATTAAGAAGAAAGGGAGGCAGAATGGAGAGGTGCATGGAAAGGATTGGCAGTGATTGAAAAAAAGAGTGGGAGAGCTTGCGGGCAGGTGGATTCTCGGTTTCCTCATGGGGTAGTTTGTGTGCACCTTCATGTGTTGCAGTTGCCCACTGTGAGTATATGAACAATACCCCTGTGAGTACCATTTTCCCTCTGCTCATTATGGAACTTAGGTGATCAAACTCAAAGCCCAGGGCCCAGATCTGGCCTGCTACATCTTTTTATATATTGTCCGCGAGAGCAAATCAAACATGTCAACTTCCATGATGCTTGCTAAAATATGGACCAAAATGTCAAATTCTCTTAAGTTACAAAAAAGAGATATTGTAAGCATTTTCTTACCAAACCCCTCATTACAGTAACTTAAACGATTATTGTTGAGTTCCTCATACGGTTTCACAGTCATAATGACCCTCCAAGGGAAACGTTAACTACAGTGTGACTCATGACAAAAATGAGTTTGACAGCCCTGTTTTAAAATGAAGCAACCTGCGCATGGAAACACACTTGTCTGGTTTAAAGTTTAGGTAGCTAACACAGGTGTCCACCACTCTTTGTGTTTATAAAATATTGATTCAAAATATACAAGTGGTGAGTTGCTTTGGCAGTGAAGAAGAAGGACTTGGTAGATTTATTGTGATTAGACGTGAGGCAACCAAAAAGGCCAGGAGCCAAGAAGCAGCGATAGAAAATTAATATACTGAAGAACAAAGTAGCAACTAAAAATCCCCTTCTTCAGGGAAATACTCGTGACAACAAGATAAACTAGATCATCAGGCGAATCTTGAGGCTGGATGGGGAGAAAAGCAGCAAAATGGTAAGCCAGAGTGTGACCATCAAGGCTCTTCCAGCACAAAACAATGTGAGAAGCTGGTTATCGCAGGGCACACAGAGATGAACAACCATCCGCGCTCACAATCACACCTAGGGACAATTTAGAGGGCTCTATCAACCTCCCACGCATGTTTTTGGAATTTGGGAAGAAACCGGAGTACCCAGAGAAAACCCACAAAGGCATGGGGAGAGCATGCAAACTCCTCACCGGGCCACCGCAAAACAGAAACATGACGTTTTTATCATTTCAAAGACTAGCTTTGATATGTTGAAGTATATGTTTAGCTTCTAACTATTTACTGTGTGTTTTTGGAGTTGAGGTGAATAAAACAGTGGGGTCTTGGTAGCAGATACATGTTGCTGCTGTTTAAGCAGCTCCTGCAGACTCAATTTCACCCAGCAACTGTAGCTCTCCAGTCATGATTTTAAGCCCAGTTAAGTAACCGTGTCGTGTCAGTAAGGGCTTCTGCAAATAAAACAGAAATTTGCAACGTTCGAAAACATGACTTGCAGTGGTGAGCCTGTGATGGAAAGTCGAAGAAGGTTTAACACACACTGTAAATGATATGCCATCATGGCTACTCATGTGCTTAGTCATTTATTTTACTTTATTTATTTTAATTTTTTCCGAAAGCAGGCCGTCATTTCATTTTTCTAAAAGAATGGGTTTGTGTGCAGAGTTAAAGACACCCCCCCCCCCCCCTCCCCCCAATACAACTGCATCAAGTCATGTACCGGTAGACTAAAATGTTAATCTCCTCCCTCAAAGACTGTTAGTGTAGTGGTTCACAAAGCTGACCATTCTGTTGGCATGTGATCAACTCTGACTCAAATGTGTTCTTCATCCTGGGTATTGATTGATAAGGCGCCTCCCGGGACCAGGTGAAATTTCTTGTAGACGTACTGCTGTATTTTTCTATTTTGGCTAGTAACAAATGAAGTTATTTACTGCAAACGTCAATTCAAACTTGACAGTTCTCCTGAAAATGAAATCCTCTGAAGGGTCAGGAGCAGGCACACAGTGGGTGATTGGTTACAATGTCTGCCTCACACTTTATAGTTTCTAGTTTCAGAATTTGAATCTTTGCTGTAGCCCTCATGATGGATTTTGATATGATATCATAAATTATCTAAAGTCTGTAAATTGTCCATATAATTTAGAAATATGGTGTATACACATATAATCTACACACGTATGCTGACACTTGTCCGTGCTCTGCAATCGGCTTGGCGGTCTCGGGTTCACCCTGCCCAAATTCCGCAGGAATAGGCTCCAGCTCACCCGTTGAATATAAGTCATATCGAAAATGGATGGATGGATGTTTTAAGTAGGACAGCACATGCCGTACTGAGCTCTCTTTGATAGCCCCTGCCTTTTTGCTCTCTCTCACCTCCTGTTATTTTCAGCTTCCTCTCTGTCACTTCCCCTTTCCTCCACACTGATCAAAGCATCAATCTCATCATGTCTTCCTTCCCCATGTCTTTGCTTCTTTATTCTTCATGGTTCTCATATTCTCTGACTTCACAGTCTACACCTCCCTATTTATATACTGACTCAGAATTTCCCATAGACATTTGAATCTATTTCTGCCTATGCTTCAAATAAATTGACTTATTTACATGACAAAGTTCCATCTGTAAACGCCTTGTTAAAATTAATGTGAAATATTAAAGCAGATTCATGTGTTGAGGGCATGCACAGCGAGACCAGGATAAGTCGAGTTAACCAAAGAAATGCGGCTTCATAAATGTGAGTGAGAATGAACTGTATCCTAGCAACAGAAAGAACTGTGATCTCACACCTGAGATTTACTGATTTTGGTTGGAGTGTGTGTTCGTTAATGCCTCCGTGTTTACTTATACATAGATTACATGCATCAAGATAAGCAATAATCAGAGAAGGGGTTTTGTGTTTGAACTTGTGCAAGAGACTAGAATACAGAAAACTGCCAAATACAGTGACGCCACTCGACTGTAGGCTGCTTTTGGAACACTGGATTGGATTGAGTGCTTGTTTCACAGCCCTTCTTTGTTTTTTTTTTCCACAACTGCAGGCATCTCTATGTGGAGCCAGATGCATTTCTGCTTTCTGCCTTCTTGTTTGTGGATGTGGATATGAATACGCTGGTGTGTTTCTGCCAGGCATGGAGATAAACTGGCAGCAGAGCACACTGGGACCGTTTCCAGTCTCCAGTGACCTGGATAGGATGGATAGTTTAGAAAATGGGTTGAATACGTGACATTATGATGTTCCTTGAATACTTATGCGTGGCATTTAGACATAGGTTAAAGGTTGTTTTGTATGCCTGCAGCATGGCAGCACTGTTTCCTCACAGGAAGAAGGGAAAACCCATCCAGTCTTGGTTCGGGCCTTTCTAGTTTGCTTATTTTCCACCTTTTCTAAGGTAATGAGTGAATAGTGTTTCCCCCTGGCAGTTTAGGATCAATTCCCACTTATTGTCCCATTTAGAATTGCACTTCAGTTGACTGCCGTGCAGGATGTTGTCTACTTTTTGCCCCAAGTCAGCGCCCGTGACCTTGCACAGGATAAGCAGAATAGAAAATGATTGAATTGATGGCTGCAGTCTGCTGGAAGACTGTCACTCAGTGCATGGCACAATCACATTGTTCTCGGGGTTTGTTCAAGTCCTTTGGCCAGACTGAAATCCCCCGACAATTTCTCGGTACATACAAAGCCCTGGAATTCGGAAAAGCCCTCTGAGCCTCTGAAAGAAAAAAAGCCTCGAACATCACTCATCCCCATGACTTTGACCAATCGCACAATCAGGAATTTCTTTTATTTTTGTGATCTTCTAAAATCTTTTAGATTATTACTCTTACAAACCTTTCCTGTATTCATGACAACTGTATATATAAATATCTATCTTTTAGCTTGATCCTTTTTCAAAAGACGTGTGTGTGTGTCTGAATGAATAAGCCTGTTCATTATGTCAAAGTACATAACATCAGAATGGCTCTGAGGTTATTGGGGAACAAACACCATGAAACCATGCATGACTCCCGCTGTACAGTTTACCCATAAACCCTCTGAAACTTCCCTCACACACACACACACACACACACACACACACACACACAAACAACGTCACAGTCTCGCTTACTTCCCGCCCTGTTTACCAGAGTGGTGCTGCCAGCATCATATGACTGGCACATGGGCCTGCCAAGCCACTGCGCTGAGAATAGGACCATGATGCCTTGCTGTTTTCACCCCCAAGGCCGGTGAACATCAGCGCTGGTGTGCCAAGCACTGCCTTCTAAGAAAACACCAGGCTTTCACATATTTAGTCAGGGATTCACAGACTTCCTGGATAAACTGAAAACGTTTTAAGCCTCAGTTATCAACATAAAGTTTTAGTGTCAAGTAAAATTTAAAACATTTTCAAATGTAAGTTTGAAATGTTTTAAAGTATTGTACAGCGCTTTGAGTTGCATTTTCACGTTTGAAAAGTGCTATATAAATAAAGTTTGATCGATTGATTGATTGATGATAAAGAGAACGGGATTTTGTCCGTGATATGATTTTCCAGTTTGCTCGGTCAGTCGTAAAATATTGCAGAGGTTTTCCTGTTTGGCCCCTTTCTTTTTCTGCTCTTGTGAGATGTGTTGCTGGTTGTTTTTCCACATTTCTGATGTTCTTTTTTTTGTATATTGAAAGCCCTCTCTGTTGTTTTATTGCATATATTATGCAAGGTATTTCGTGTGTTACATTACAATTGTTGTCCGGATGTATTATGTCCTCGGGGTAGCTGTTATGGTTGTACACCCCAAGCCGGCTTAGCTGGCTAAGTGCGGCAACATCAGCTGATAAATCGACACGTCACAGCGCTCAGCTGACAACTTCTGAAGAAGGCAGCAGTGAACATGGAAACAAGTACGATACCGTATTTTCCGGATAATAAATCAGAGTTGGTTTTTTTTTCGTAGTTTGGCCGGGGGTGCAATTTATACTCTGGAGTGACTTGTGTGAAATTCTTAACACATTATTATCATTTATTTATTATCATTTCACATATCTGAATAACTCTTAATATGTTACCTGAATATACCAGGCGCATTCTCAGTTCGTTGTTTATGCATCATGTAAAGTTAGCATTTTGTCCACTTATTCAGCCTGTTGTTCTCTATTTTATTTTAATTTTAAATTGCCTTTCAAAATGACATGCCTGTTCTAGGTGTTGGATTTTATTAAATACATTTCCCTAAAAAATGCAACTCATACTCCAGTATGACTTAATTCTTTTTTATTATGCATTTTATGGCTGGTGCGATTTATACTCAGGAGCAGGGGTGTAGTGGGCGTAGTACGCGGGGGTACGCCGTCCACCCACTTCTCCCGACGCCACATTCAATTTTTATTTCGGTTTTAGCCCTGCACTGTCTGCGGGTTATTGAAATGTTTGTTGATCATTGTTCTAATGCGAGTTATGCTTAATAACGTTGGCCTGTGATTATTTTGGAGTAGTAAAGTAGGATTGTCTTAAGAAAGGAAAAACAAACCGTGGGGTTTGAAGGGTTAAAAAAAAAAAAAAAAAACTTGTTGTCATATTTTATGAAGCATACGAGTTCACAGTAGTATATAATAAATCTTATTTATGAGAAAAATCAGCCATCTCTGGCCCCATCTTGTGCCTTTTGTTTGATAGGCAACACATCACTGTGCCAGAGGAAAAATAACCAAGAGACAGTGAGAGAAATCAAAGGCTTGACTTATGAGGTGTCAATCACTCTTTTGGGCACACCAATCTCATGCAGACCTGACCTTATCGTCACAGAAAAGCAGCTTTTTCGTAGCAAACTCTTGCCATAAAAGTCAGGGGTCAATTTTTGTACACAACACATCTGCGACAGACAAAGTGCAAACAGCATAAGATCCTCATTTTCGTGCCAGAGCAAGGCTTGCTCTGCCTGCAATAGTGACACTTTGGTGGCAGAAAAATGGACATGGGTGCTGGATTTCATTCATAAATATGTGAACAGCGGGCAAATGGATTCATTGAAAGAATTCTTCTTCTTCTTTTTTTTTTTGTTTCAACTATAACACTGGCTGGCACAGCTGTGGGGTGCATACAAAGTATCGAAGGGAGTCTCGAATTGCCCATTTCTCAGCGTAAATGTTTTGAACCCTTATGTGCCTGCTTCGGCCATGTTGTGACTGCGCCACTAGGAGAATGAGAGGAGGTGCTGTCGTTGGCCATGATTGAGGTCTGCTGGCTTTGACCACTCCCCAAACAGCGCAAACCTCGTTCAGATCTGCTGGTCTGCACTCATCTGTGAAATTATAGGATGTAATCTGTCTCCGTGCAGAGTCACGCCAGGCAGTATTTACGGTCATGAAGGTGAAGTCCTAAATGTTATCGGTTTTGAAGATTTCTTTTTTGAGTGGGCCAAAGGTTTGGTCATCATGAGTGTGCCCACGAGTGTGTGACAAATGACACCTTGTAAGTCATGTCTTTTATCTTAGATTGGTTGTTTTTCATGCTGTGGTTTCTTGTATATCAAATTTGCAGTGATGGACGTGTCAGTGGACCGTCATTCGCCAGTGAATTTGTCATGATTCTGTTTGGGATCAACAGGTGGCACTGTAGGGCTCTCCCTGCAGCTGCACACCTGTTGGTCGTTCTGTAATTATTGCTTTAAAAGGACTCCCGGAACGACCAATCGGTGTCGGGCCATTGTTTGCTTCTGTCATCTTAGTTGATGTCACGGTTTCTGTTGGTTTGTGTTTATCACTTTGTTTTTGGCTTATGCTATGGTTTTGTTTGCTACTGTGGATTCGTTTTGTTTTCCAGACTTTGTGTGTTCTGAATTTCGTTTCCTTCGTATTTTAATACAATTTGTCAAGTTCACCGTGCTCCTCCCTCTTGCCTGCTTTTTGGGGTCCACCGCCACCACCACGCACGTGACAGAATTAACCCCCATGCAGTAATTATCCCAAACTTGGACATTTCGGACACTTTGGACGATTTTGGACTGTTGGACAAATGGACACCACAGACAAAACAGTGAAAAATAACTCCACTAAGCTGAAATTTTGCATAGGATGCATATCTATGTCTTGGCCAATTCCCACTGAACATTTTGAGGGGTTGAAAGTGAAAAAAAATTAAAAGTGAAAAAAGTTGTTGCACATTGGAAGAGGGACATTTTTGGGACAATCCTCGAGGACGTAATACCCTTCATGCAGCCGCTTAAAAATACTGCATGAGGGTTAAGTTCGTCACCGTCCGTCGCCATTATTTCAGGCCGGCCCAGTCTGTCGCTCTGTCGTCGTTACTTTTGACATCCTTCCTTCCTCGCTAAATTACAATTCATCATATTCTTTCAGTGTTAAACTGTTGACAAGGTTAACAGCACACAATTTCATTCATCTAGAAACACTTTGGACCACTTCACGTAATAAAAAAAAAAAATAATAATCTTAGTCTTTATACTTTTACTACTCCCCCTCCTGCTTCTCATCCCCAAAATGCCCCTCGTCTTTTCTTCAGGATCATGGCGGTCTGGGGGACAGATGAAAATCGCTTCCGTATGCGGTTATTCTGTCAGGGTTTCGAAGTTGCCATTGCCTGCTAAAATAGGAGTCGATCAGTGATGGACTGATGGACACTCCTTTGGTACTTACTGACAGATAGGTGTATAAATACCCACCCTAGACAAAAGATGCAGCCAGAGACAGTTTTTTTTTATCATGTACTACTGTTAAGTGATAATGATCGTTTTAACAAATGTGACAAAAAAAAGTGTAGGGTTTTTTTAATTATGGTAAACTTCCTGTTACTTTGGCACCTAAACTAGCAATGTGTATGCATGGATCAAGTGGTATTTTCTCCAGAGTTGTTGAGTGGAAGTTACCTCGGGGCTGGAGCACTCGGGTGCTGACAGACTTAATGCAAGCTGTAATCTCTTGAGAGAGACACACATTTGAAAGTATTTCCCTTGGCTATAATTGTGATAAAATGATGGAGGTGTAAGACAGAGCCCAGGGAGGAGTAGAGTTTCATACGAGATTGAGTCCTCAGGGTCCAGCATATTGCTTATCCTTGAATGTATTTCTGTCTTGAGATCTGAAGTCTGTTTTATTCTTTTCTGTACTTTACGTTAATAATTAAGCCAAGGTAGGAAAAGATTATTTTAGATATATGCAGTGTCAGTGCATCCTTCATTTGGTAAACCAACACAAAACTGACACAGGAGCCGGATTATACCTTGAACAGAATGACACTCAATTCAGTACAGACCGCTGCCAATTTCCATCAATCCGTCAATTTTCAATCGTGGGTTTGCTTTCTGGAGTCGTGGGTGAGCTGGAGCTGATCCCAGCTGACATTTGCTGAAAGGCTAGGTACACCCTAGACCAGCCGCATCTGCCAAATTAACCATCCTAATTTAGACCAGAATCAGTATGCTCAGTGGCGGTCACAGACAGAAACAAATCAATTTGTCTTTCTGTCATACCAAAGCTGCACACCTGATTACATCTGCCAGCTCAAGTATGTAAGTGTTGCAAATGCTGTGATGCAAATTATAGATGTATTCATTCTGACCTTGCCGTATTTGTGTTGTGTGTAGTAGAGCAGGAAAATATAGTCATCTTGTTAATTATACCTCTCTTAAAATAGACACTAATGTAATTACACCATACTTATGTGGCTGCTTGGTGGCTTCTGCTATGGTAGAAAATTATGCTTTGAACCTTATTTGTGATGTGGATGTGGCGTGCATACAGTTGATGACAAAAGTCTTGGGACACACCCATTAATCCGTTAATTATTCAGTTAGGGGTTGTGCTAAATGTCTTAATTCGTAATTAAAATAAATTCTGTAGCCAACCAATTGTTTGTTGACTCTTCTACAAATTAACATTTCGGAGAAGGCCGTTTTCTGTTGCAGCATGTCTGTTTACCAGTGTGCAGAGCAAGGTCCGGTTGGGTGTTTTAGTGTGAACCGTGTACAGGATCAGCGGTCTGGTAAATGACATGTCATGACAGAACATGAGAGCCCTGACCTGAACCTAAACAAACACTGTTCTGATGGTTGTGTACGGGTCCGCTATTGCTTCATGGGTTTTTGCCATATACTGAATACTACGTTCCGTCAACTAAGACTCAGATTTGTTAATTTCCCTCCCGTAAAAGCGTCAGCCACATGCTCCGCAATACTGTCACAGCAACTGATCTATCCATCACAACTGCACACTAACTCGACTGTAAACATGAAGACGTAGAGTGGCTTTGTTGTTGCACTCACCAAGTATTAGCCCACTTGCACTACCACTGCACGCACACAGTCTTTAAGCGTCAACCTCAATGCCAGTGCTCAGTACACAGTAAACTCCCATAATCATAGTACAGCGGACAAAAGACGAAGAAGATCAAGTGAAAACTGAGTCCCCCGTACATGTGTGTATGGAGGTGTGATTAAAAAGGAAATTGAGGCTTTTGACTTGTTGCGGTGAATGGCACTGGTGACAGATGCATCTGCCTTGGTCTTTTTGGCTTCTGATCCCTTTTGCAATTTTTTTTTTGAGTGTTCTATTTTTTCTTCCTAGTGACGTACACATTTCCTTGTGCGCAGTCACATTTTCAAACAGCAAGAAGGCATCGTATAGGTTTTAATGTTTCTGCTGTGGCCTGTAGATTTAAATTATGAAGAATATTTTAATCTATATTTGATGACTAGCTCTTGTTTTGATACCAGGCATTTTACAAAGTACAACGGTAGATGTGTGTGTTTGTGTCTTTGTGCGCATGTGTGCATGTGGGTGTGTGTTGCTGTCGCCCTGTTCACTCGAGTATATGGGTGTGTGCCAGTGTCTGTCCCTGTCTGTTTGCTTGAGGGTGTCTTTCAAGATTTTCTTAACAGAACAGGAAAGGTTGCATCTACAATGGAGCTTGAATTGTGACTGTGTATTTTTATGCTGGGAGGTCAGCATTGGGAATGGGTGCCTGTTTTCATAAGGAGCTCTTTTCTTTGGGGAAGAGAAAAATGTGCAATGATAGATGACTGATTCCAAGCGGATTTATTTGATTCGGCTTTCATCAAACAATTAACAAAAAAAGTGACATTAGCGGACACATTTCCACATTGTTTTCTGTCTGACTAGGAGCCCACTGCCAGTCAGTCACAGAGACCAGATTGCAGTGCGGATTTTCAAAGGCATAAAAACTTGCTGAAGACTTTTGACCTGCGGAGGTACTTTTACGTCGCAAATCAGAAATTGAGCCAAGATGTATCTCTCAGTGACGAAGACGTTTTCCAGTGCAGGAGGTTTTACCGTAACACAAAAAAAGCCCAAATCTTGAATCAAGCCTTTGCACTCTTCAAGCCTTTGTAAAAATTGTATTTTTATATCAAACAATTAGCACTCGCCATCCTATTAGTAAGTCCACAAAGCACCAACGTCAAACCCATGGAAAGAATGAAAAACACAACTGGCTTTTGCTTTCTCTGTGCCCAAGGTAGACTGTCAGGTTAAAGTATCCAAATTTCAAGGATTTTTCTTCAAGTTGTTGACTGTATTTACCTTAAAACATCAAGACAAACACAAAGCAGTGTTTATTCCATGTCAGAACACACATTTTTTTAAAAAAACAGCAATTTTAAAGAGAGATAAAAATCTCAGTCCACATCTTGTCATCTTTCTGGATCATCCCATGGTTGATTACATGGTCCACTGCTGTAACTCTGATATGCTCATTCATTCTATGACCTACTCACCTTGCGCCTTCACCTTCTTGTCATCCTTCTTCTCTCCATCCAGCTTCTTCACCTCCACATATTCTTCCTTGGCCTCCTGTATATTATCTCTCTCCCTGCTCCCTCCATTGTACCTCACACCGAGTTTAACTGTGTGTGTGTGTGTGTGTGTGTGTGTGTGTGTGTGTGTGTGTGTGTGTGTGTGCCTGTACTCCTGACATTGTGAGGACTGCCGTGTGTGAGTGTGTGTGTGTGTGTGTGTGTGTGTGTGTGTGTGTGTGCCTGTATGTATATGTTTGTGTTTTTGTGTTTGTGGTGTTATTGTGGCATTTAAAAGCCAATCAATGCCCTGCTGACTACCGCTGCTAATTGAAGGTTAGCAGATAACCATCAGCATGACACTCCCTATCTCTATCACTCTTTACCCTGCCCTTCCCTGTTGCCGTCTGTGGTGGATCTACGCTGTATTTTGAGCTGCATCATGACACAGTGTTTACACTCCACTATATGACCACGCACATTCGTACAAGTCTACTTTGTCGACGTGTGCTTTTTCAGCATAGCACTTTTGCAACGATGAGTGCATGCCAACAGTCATCTCTGTCTTGAGACACACACGCACACATACTTTCTGTATGTGATCACAAATATCAGTGAGCGAAGCCTGACATTTAAAATTGATCTGTTCAATGATTAGCAATTAATTATTTGGCAAATTTGGGGAGGAATCAGTCTCCATATTGTTGCAGCTTTCATGTGATGTGTTTGTATGACATTATATTACATTTACATTTCCTCCATAATTCCTGAATTTTTTTTATCAAATGCAACATCTCATGCAAACAAGGTAAATACATAACATTCATTGTGCAAGATTTAACATTAACATTCATGTGTGTGTGTGTGTGTGTGTGTGTGTGTGTGTGTGTGTGTGTGTTTGTGCGCGCGTGCGCGTTATGTGTAATCAGTTATCACAATACAATGCAATGTCAGTCTTTCTCAGCATGCACATGTGTCCTGATTTGTGTGAAAGGAAAAATGAAGCACTGTCGGTGCTTCAGCCTGCTGTTGCTACGGTAACAGGGACACCTGGGAAGAAGGATGCAAGGGGAGGGACACATGATCGAGAGAAAATAAAGGGCAGATATCGGAAACATAAGAATGGAGGGCAAAGGAATACCACTGATACAGAAACACAATGCGGAGACTCATGCTCATTTTGGATAATGTTTTTTGTCCAATTTTGGACAGGAATACACATTATGTTTCCCTATCTCAACACTTGGGTGGCCCTCTGCTTCATTTGTCTTCAATTATTAACTTCAGAAAAAGCTGAAGCTCTCTTTTCATAAATAATTTAGGCTCAAATGGAATGTCCCCTGTGAGGGGTGTGCAAGCAGGGTGGTTTTGAGTAGAGAGTGGCTTAAAGCATATTTCCGCTTGGAAAGAATCCTTGTCCAGTTCATCTTTCTCCCGTGCTGGCTTTTACATTGATGAGCTCAACTTGACCTATATCTGTCCGTTTTATAATAGCGTTATTCAGGTTCTTTTTATATACGAATCTTAATAGTTCAGTGTTCTTCTGTACTTTCTGTCCTTTTGCAGTGTGCATCTCATCTCCGTGTCTGTTTGCAGATGTTTATTTTTAGTTCGATCATATAAAGACACTGACATTTGTTCTAAAGCTTGTGTTCAGTGCTGTTGTTATATGAGGCTAACGTTTGGGGCGCCCATCGCTAAAGGCTAAATTCGAAGAGGGCAGTACAATGTTCACTGTCTTGGTTGCATTTTTTTTTTCTCCTTATCGTTTTGTAAATCAAACATGGTGCTTTAGTTGCCCAAAAGGAACATATTAATTGGGGCACACCAAAACCCAAACCCATTGGCCTGGGAGGAGAGGGCTGCCTGGTTCGTGGCCGCCATGGACTGCCTCTCCGGCAGCTGTGAAAGCGTGCACATCACTCGGAAGGATCGAGAAAGCTCACACTTAGGCTATGTTCACACTGCATGCATGGCATGATGCCCAATTTAGATTTTTTTGTTAAGTGCAATATTTTTATAAATCACTTCACATTACAAAAAAAAAAAAAATCAAACAAATGTTTCTTCTAATGTGAACAGCATGTGCCTGTGAAACTTGCATGTGCACAATACACTGCCTTGTGGTGCAGTGTTTATGGAAGTAAATAGGGTGTTCGTGCCTTCCACCTGAAATAACTTTTGGGGAGATGAGGAAATTGATAGAGTCAGGTGAGATGTAGAGGGACAGTTTTTGCAGAAATGAGACAATCTCGCCTTGATCACTGCAACTAAACAGAACAAGGCACCATTAACTTGGCTCACAAATCAAGGCCTCTGCGGCTCAACTATGACTTTTCCACATACTCTCTCGACTTCCTGCTTTATGTTTCAAGCGGAATTCAATTCAAGTCAAATGTTATCACCGTCGTTACTCTTCATAAATGTGCCCCAGCCCCACCCCCACCTCCAACCCCTCGCGCATAACGCATAACTGAAGTAGCTCGTGATTATGGATAAAGTGTTGATTTGTTGCTTATGTATTAGTTGAATGCAAATAACGTGTAGAACCATCAAAACGTTTTTATTTTCTCATGTGGCCACTTGGGATTTTGTATTTGCGTTTACTTTTAATAAATCCAGTGCAAGCAAATGAATCAGAATACCATGTTCAGAACAGAATGCTTGGCTGATGGTGCAAATTGAAAGTTGACCAGGTTGCCAAGCAACTAATGATCCAATTTTATGATGACTATTGTTTGTAACCAGCACTTCAAGGCCCATCAGTATCTCACAGTTGAAGAAAAAAGTGCTCTAGCGCTGATCCTTTTTTTTTCACCATTTAATATGATGTACTGTAATGTCAACATTCAGCCATTATTGTGTTGTAGTACTGTAGTAATATATGTTCTGCTGTTGGGCAGTCAGTAAACGTATATGGGACATGTGTGCACCATCCCCTCCTGCCCCATCCGAACGTCACCGGCTGAATCTGCCGAGTCAGCCGTTTCCGTCATCACTGGCTGTGAGAGCCCGTGAAATTACTCAAAACGTGGAATATGTTGTTTGGCCTTTGAGAGGCGCTCAACCTTAATACAGTCCAGCGTTCGGAATGTAGAGGCCAAAAGATGCTTGAGTTGACAGGAGAATGTACACGCTGACAGATTTGTCAGAGTCACGCCCTGATATCAAGGTTGATCCACCCAGAGTGCATACATTTCACAAAGGTACGTAAGTGGGACGCTTAAGTCCAAGGGAGAATCCGCGATGCCTAGATGGTGCGCAGCAGAACGCCTTATGTACTTAAGTCAATGGAAGAATCTGCACAGCCCAAAAAGGACGCAGCAGCACATATTTTTTGACTTAAGCACATGGGAGAATACGCCCCTCTAAGACACACACATTTTTCACTTGTCATTTGTGAGGTATTTCACATTGTAAGAATCAGGTTTCAAGGTAGTTTAGCCTGCTTTCGTTAAATCTGGCAATGACATCTTTTTGATGAGGGTATATTACACAGGTTTTAGTGTTGCAATTTAAAATGATTACAGATTTCACACCAGCCTCTCTCGGCACAAGCAGTTCCCACTCACAAGGTTTGTTACAGTCAATGTGCTGCTGAGTCAAAGTACTGTAGAGGCAATAAACACTGAAGTACCAGGCTTTTTTTTTTCCTCAAGAGGGTGACACACAACTGTAGGAAACGCTGCAGGACACAGAGTAAGATTTAATGACTGTATACTCTGATGCGTTCTTTGTCAGCCTAGTGCTATATGGGGAATCTTGTATGAGTCCTGTCATGCATACGATAATATGCCTCAGTGCTCCCAGCCCGTGTGTGTGTGTGTGTGTGTGTGTGTGTGTGTGTGTGTGTGTGTGTGTGTGTGTGTGTGTGTGTGTGTGTGTGTGTCCGTAGCTGCTCTACTTTGCAAGCTGACAGTTCTCAGGGAGGGAAGAGCAGAGCAGCTTGAATAGACGAGGAACAGGCTGAGTTGCTCTGAGACAAAAGGAAGTGTGTGTGCATTCGCATGTTCCTAAAGCATCGAGTCAGCCAGGCTGTCAGAGTGGAGCTGCTGCTTTCTAGGCCCAACTGTAAAGATTTTGCCCAAGGCCATGCAAATACAGAAACATTTTCACACACATTTTTGTCATGGTGGAGTGAATTTTGGAGCCAGACAAGTACTTTCAATATACCATACCATCCATTACTTGCATTGCCTTTAAGACATTTGAATAAGAGAAGCATCCAAAAGTCGACTGACATCAAAATAGCTGTCTTGCTCCTCCTTGCTTCCTATTTGATCAGTCACTCTGTGCCAGTAATTACCAACCAGCGTTCTATGGAACACTAGTATGCCAGTGGACATCATCAGGAATACAGCAGGAAATTATCCCAACTATAATTAATTTGCAAGATTTATTTATTTATTTTTGACCAGTCTATGCCAGCAACATATAGTGTCAAGCAAAAGGAACAAATGCTCTCCCAGTCGCTGGCAGATGGTACAATAAGCCTAGTTGAGGGGTGTCAAACGTTTCCTTAGCATGACAGTATGTCGAAACCTGCTGTCAGCTCAACAGCCGTATGGTCCGTAAAATAGGCAAAGTAAGTTTCCAAATAAACAGAGACCAGATCGCCATTATTTCATGATTGATAATGTTTATCATTTTCATTGTAACGTAATGTAAAATGGGTTCCACAGTTCAATAAAGGTTGGGCCAACACGGATCTATGTGATAACATGATACGGATAATTGAGTCAGTCCCGTAAGAAAGATGAGCTGATGCAGGATTTCTAAAGCAAATTATGCAAATAAGTATGCTGAAACCTGCCGTCAGTCAGCTCAACAGCCATATGCAGTATGTGGTTATGTTTTGTTTTATTCGTGGTATGAAAGATCGAGTTTTACTTTCATTTTTCCAAGCTGTGGCTGAAAATTTTGATTTTCTAGTGAGAAGAGTGAGTTGCGTGGGATTTAAGGAAGTTTCTCCTCTCTTATCAGCTTGTATCCTTAAATTCCGTTTTCCATCAAAACATGTCATCTGTCAGTCTCAAGTTACCACTGCTAACCAGGCTCACCAGCCACTTTTTTAAAACTCTCATGACACATAATCACTTCTCCAATTGGATATGAGATGGGACATGATTCTCTGTATATGATCAGTTAAACTGTTCCGCTTAACCAATTCCCGGTCTTCATTTTCACAGCATCATTCTATTTTCTCCCTCTCCTTTCTTTGTGTCTTTTTCTTTTTTGTCACCTCCATTTTTTTTGTCCCTCCTGCTCTGTATCTCCCCCTCTCCTTCTGTATCGCTCAGCAAACCCGTGGTTTCTGTGACATCAGCATACTTCAGCCGTTGCATGGAAGCATGACTCGAACCTTGTGCGCATCGCTTACTAGGAACTCCTTATTGTAAAACTGTAATTTTATTCGCTGCTAAAGGCTAAAATTAAGAAAATATTCCAATCCAGACACATCCAAATAGGGCACCACCGTTACGTGTGTTTATGACCCAGGATTGAATCGAGAATCAGACTCCACAAACGTACAACACTGCTCCGATGAAACTCAAAAGAAAAAAAGACACAACATGACACACATCCTCCAGATGTAATGTCTTGGTATACAGTCTTTTTTTCTCCAAAACCATGTCAGTGACAGTGGGTGGTGCCCTACAAAATTTTGAAACTAGCAGTCAGAGTTAAGAACTACCCGTTTGTAATCTCAAACATAGGATTTCTCTTTATGCTTGGCAAAATAAAGATTTGGAAACGCATGCAGTAATGCTGGTTGAGCTGTGCTTTGTGCTATGTTTGGTTTGAACTTAATAACCTCTCTGCTTTTCCAAATTCAACAAAGCAACATCCTCCCGATGTTTCATGTGGGCTAACATATTTTTGGCCGTGTTTTTGCCATGTGTGTTTCTGAGTGTAGATTCTGCTAAGAAAAGCAGGGTGATAGCTCACTGGCGCTTCTAAGTTTAGCTGGTGTATGAGAAGAAAGATACGCTGAAATGATGAAGAGCTTCAGGAGATTTGTACAAATAAAGAGGTCAGAAATGGCAAGAAAGAGAGGAAGCACACAAACAGCTCAGAAAGAAAAGGTGGAAAATGGAAAGAACAGAAATATGACAAAATCCTACTCTAAAAGTTGGTATTTTTCTGTGATGCTCACCCAATGCTCGGAGTCTTGCGCTTCTTCCAGCTGACCTGGTGATAGACTTCTGAATATAAATTATACTTGATTCTACATTTATCCTAACAGAGGACCATGTGACAAAGCTAGGCTACCCAGACAAAAGGCAGTAATGCTAGTGACCACCACAGACAGACAAAGAGATCATTCCCATCATTTCACCATGCATGCAAAAAGCCATTTTTCCTATGAAAATCCACTCACTCAAACTGGCATTATCAGTCAGGTACCACGTTTGTCCTGCATGTCATTCCAAATCTGCAAAAAAAATTAGTAGGCCTTCTTACGTGGTAGTTAGTACACGGCGGTATAAGGCCTTGTCCAGAGTGTCAGCCAAAGTCCGATTTTTAGCCGATTCAGATTCATTCTGGGTGGTTCTTTTGTCACCAAGCACATGAGATCCGATTTTTGCAAGACTTATTGAAACACACTAATCAGTTTTGACTGTCTGTGATGTCACTCGGCATGACGAAAGACTCGATGTGCCAGAGCAGATCACGCCGATCGAATTGTGGCGTGGTAAAAAATAAACATGAAAAATCGAGCACATATGTCAGTGATGTGGCCCAGTCTGAGCAGGGCCAACTTTTATTTATTTTTTTAAACAATTTATGCATGTTAAAGTTATGACCTGTACATGGGCCAAATAAATTAGTCGAAGGCAACTACTCGCCAATAGAAAATATTAGCTGCAACACTTAGCATTGCAAAAACATGCTTCTCCTTTCTTCATAATCTACATTTCAGATGAGGACAATCAAATTAGTTTTTAGTCACACCATCGAGGTAATTTTTGCTATCATCGAGTGTATTTTAATCATCCGCTCATAATACCACAGAATGTGGAGCTTCATCCACTGGTTTCTTCTTCTGTGGGTGGGTGTGGTTGCAGGACACCCTGGGAGTGTGCTGATGGAAACCCCAAAGCCTGGACACACACACACACACACACACACACACACACACACACACATTCATTTGTCACGTGTGTCAATGCATCTGCAGGGCAGGCCATAGGAGGGCTGAGGAACAATTAAATATTTAATCTCTTTGAGCATTCCGCAGTTTGTTCCGGAGAAGGAGGGAGTGTGGGAGACCACTAAAGACAAAGGAAGAGTATTTGTGTCTCAGTATCTGGTATTGCTACCAAAATACAAACAGTTCAGAACCATGCGGAAATCAACCTAATTTTGCAAACATTGTTTTCATATCGTTGGGATCAACGTGTAGATGAAATGATGGCAATGATGAGCATGGTGAAGGAGAGGAAGAGTGCTGCAGGATATATGGAAAGGGCACAAGAGAGAGCGAAACACAGACAAGATTGCATTCTTGGGAGATGAGGATGTCACCATGGCAACTGCATCTGAGAGTCACATGATGCGGAGGAGTGAGAGAGTGAGAGAAAAGGATAGTTGCAAGAGTGGAAAAAAAGAGGTGGAGTGAGAGGGTGGGGCGTGACAGCAGACGGCAGAGGAAGGGGATGCATTTGAGAAATTATGAAAAAAAATTGTAGATTTGTATTTTTTGCTGGCGATATGATTAAAGCCAGAAGTAAAGGTGAGATGACAAAAGAGGCAGTTTAATCATGAAGAGAAATGAATGACATGATTGAAAGAGCAAAGCCTTGCCCAAAAATAGAAAGAAGGGAGAGGGAGGAGATAGGAGGAGCAGACTGTTGGTTTTTTCTCATAGGTATCGCTTGGCATTGCTGTTACATTACGTACATGCAAGATAAAATAACCTATAAATGAAGTTTTGTGTACAGTATGTGTTTTTGAAATCATCAAGAGTGACCTTTTTCCAGCAGGACCATGTGCATCGTACTGTCCTTTGTTGGTTTTAGGATTTATAGTGGTTAACTTCTTTTTGTATTTGTGTGTTCCGAATGTTCAAAAGTGTTATACAAATGCTTTTCATGTTGTGCCCTCACCATTCATCAATTAAGTGTTCATGTATTTTATTGTGCAATAATAATAATAATAGTGAACTTCTTTTTACACTTGTATAGAAGTTAAGAACGTGTGCAGTGAGTTTGACTCCATTTTTATTGTTTGCTATTGGAAACAGTGTTTCAAAATACCAACAAATTGGAGTTTGACTTGATCCTTTCGTCCAAGAAACATTATATAAAAACCAACAACTGCAATTAACCTGGAAAATTCCTCGTAATTCACTGACTGATGCTTTGTTGTTTTTCTCATGTTCTTTAAAATTGCAAATCAGAAAAACATTCTTTTGGGACACCGTTCATGGTCAATACAACCTGTGAAACATCTTATAATCATATTATAAAATAATTGCATTGTTTGAAAGCTCTCACAGGCCATATAGCATAATGTTACGTGCGTGCGACACGCATGTGCGTGATATATTGGTGCAACGTAAGTGTGTGAAATGTTTCTCCAGAACAAATCATATTCTGTGTCTGCTTGGACTGAAGTGAATCCAAAAACTAAAATACAGTGTAACATGAAATTCTGCTGTGACCCCACCAGGATGAATCCTACATTTGTTGGACTGTGAGGCTGCTCTTGGATGAAAGAACTGACTGAGGAACATACTTTTGTATATTTTTGTAAAGATGCTTTCTTAAGATTTATAATGTCAATGTAGATAATTACTGGTACCGCATGGCAAACTAGCGGTTTGCACGTCTGCCACAAAATTCTGAGGTTTATGGTTTGCGTTTGGGCCTTTTTGTGTGGCGTTCACATGTTCTTCTGATTTTCTTTTGTGATTCTTCACCACGTACTCCAGCTTCCCCAAAAATATGCATTTAGGAAAATGATATAGTTATTTTTTCTGCTTTGCACTTGGCAAAGTTGGATGCTTTTTGCTGTGCTCCTGCTTCCCCCGACCCCCTTACTCCTCTACTTGTGACTTGGGCAAATGTGCTGTCTTCTGTCTTGATGAAGCCTCCGGTCGTATTTTTTTTTTCGGAAAAACAAACCATGGAATTAATCAACGGGATTCTCAGCACTATGGATAAAACATTTTTCAATGAAAAGATCAGGCGGTGGGAAGCCTTCTTGCCCCTCTAGGACATTTGCTGCTCGGTACATCCTTGGCAGAAGTGGCGTTTGGTTTGCTTGACAATGCTGTCCGTAGAGGATGTAGAAGACATCTATGTTATTATGCTGCTGTTTGGAGTTGGCAGTTTCTTGATCTATCGCAAAATTCAGCTAGCGGGAGTACCTTCATTGGAAGGAAAGATCTGCCGGCCTTTCTGGATGGTGTGGGACGGGTGACCAACACTCAGACTCATGTGTTGACTGAACTCCATCACAAAGTGGAAGTAGCGTTGGAGCCGCTTTATAAAATGGAAAAGAATGAGGAGTAGTTGGCCTGGCGTGGAAAAAATTGATTGATTGATCAAGGATTCGGCTAATTGACGCCATGGAGAGCAAGTTAAAAGACTTTCAAAGCTCTTTGAAATTGTGGACAGCCTGTTCCCAAAACAACTGTTATCTGGACTTTCCCTTGGATGGAAAAATACACTCAGACGCAAGAATTCCGATCAGCCCCCTTACCCCTCCTTCCTGAGCCAGAGACTGCTAAAGCTTGCCCTTACAGCAACAGGTGCTCAACACGCGTACACAAGCAAACGACAAAAACACATTCCCTCTAATGTCAATGCCTTCGTTGGATTCCTATTCGCTCCAACCCCACGTGTCCCCTTCTTGATTGACAGAGTGCTCCTCTCGTCTGAGCTGCTCATCTGACTGGTTGTGACGCGTCCCTTCCCTCCCCTGTCAACCACTACAGCCATCCTCCCCATTCACTACATGTTAAGTCTCAATGTTTGTTGTACATGTCTTTCGAACATACCTGACATGTTGATTTTTTGGGTGGACTAGTTGGAGTCTGTCGGTGTTTTTCTCCTGCTCTTCCCTGTTGTTTTCTATTGACACCTAAGATATCGGGGTGCTTATCAGTGAACCGCCAAGCTTCGCGTTCTGTCTCCCCATGTTGGTCATTGTTTTGTTTATGTTCCTCTGGACGGGTTGTAACTGGGAAAGTCAATTCTTTGTGTGTTTTAAATATTTGGCCAATAAATCAGATTGGGATTATGATTCTGAAACCAGCATTCGTTTTTCAATACAGTAAACATTCCCATCCCCGGAATTCTATGAAAAGGAATATCCTTCACCCGTAATAAAAACCTATGCATTAACATTTTGACTACGATATTACATGTTACCGGAACTACGTAAGCGGAAATTCCACTAGCCGTAACCCGGATGGAGACGTCATGCAGCGGCAGCTTAAATACACGCAACGCTCCACCCGATACGCGGAAAGACACCAACGGAGACACCTTTTCACTTCGCATTTTTTGATAATCAGATTCGAAACGACGACGTGTAAGTGAGTTTTTATTGGCGTGTGTTTTACTGTAATTGCGAACGATTTCTAACTTTATCCACTTACGTCCTGTTGATCGCGGCACTAGCTAAAAAAGCAACGCCCACTCAACACAACTGGAGAAGATGGAAGAAACGTGTTTGCTTCGCCGTTTATGTCATCGAATTCGAAACGACTATGTGTCAGTGACTTTTTATTGGCGTGCGTTTTACTGTAATTGCGAACGATTTTAACTTTATTTACTTTCGTCCTGTAGATCATGGCATAGAAAACGAGGAAGAACCCAACAAAACAAAACAACCCAAAATAGACTCATTTTTTCCCAAGACTGAAAAAAATCAACATTAAAATACTGTACATACTATACTGTGTTGTGGTTTTTTAAATCTACACCTGTACTGTATACTGTACTGCTGTTTTTGTTATCTAAACAGTTTTTGGACAGTATATTTTTGCATTTTATTGCTTGTGTTGTTACACATGCAGTTTTCAACATACTTGCAGGTTCATAAAGGACATGTACCATGCTCATTTCCCAAAAGAGGAATTTCTGTTATAAGGACAGATTGGACAGCGCAAACATGAGTCCGTACTAGAGAATATTTACTGTATCAATTTGAAGAACTCCCACCACATACAAAATTACGTTTTCTCAGGAAATGAAACACCGTTTTGGCCCGAATATAAGACGGCCCTGATTATAAGACGACCCGCTCTTTTTCAAGACTCAAGTTTGAAAAAAGACTTTTTGAACACCAAATGAATTTTTATACAAAAAATAACTACAGTATATCTGAAACAAATGATTTTAACAATATATTTGAGGGCCCGGTAGTCCAGTGGTGAGCACGTGGGCTTCACAGTGCAGAGGTACCGGGTTCAATTCCAGCTCCGGCCTCCCTGTGTGGAGTTTGCATGTTCTCCCCGGGCCTGCGTGGGTTTTCTCCGGGTGCTCCGGTTTCCTCCCACTTTCCAAAAACATGCATGGCAGGCTGATTGGGCACTCTAAATTGTCCCTCGGTATGAGTGTGAGCGTGGATGGTTGTTCGTCTCTGTGTGCCCTGCGATAGGCTCTGGCACCCCCCGCGACCCTAGTGAGGATAAAGCGGTTCGGCAAATGGATGGATGGATATATTTGAGAGAAAAGGCATGTTATTTTGCCTCATTCAAATCTTAATATCTGAACATTTAAATATGTAAACTAAAGTGCAATCACATTCGTAAATGAATGGCTTCTGGTTTTTGAAATGTAAATTACATCATAACTTCTCAGCTGCCGGTTAACCTGGCCGATCTTTGACCCACTTTTCTCCAGATTGTCAATACGTTTCTCCATTTTTTGTTACCTCTTCTATTTTCTTCTCTTTTCTTTCTTACCGCTATTTTTATTTTTATTCTTCGTGACAGGGGTTCACTTTGGCCTGGGGAGTCAAGTTCAGCATTCGATTCAATGATATCTGGCGCCATCTAGCGTCGTGAATGGGTATAATGTCTAGACCCCGAATTTAAGACAACCCCCACTTTTTCAGTCTTATTTCAATGCAAAAAACACCATCTTATATTCGGGCCAATACAGTAAAAGAAAATAGCATTTTGTTCAAGTACCTAATACTATATTCCTATCATTGTCTGTTGCACACTCAGGTCAATGCAACAACACCCCGAAATAAACGTACTACGATTGGAAAATGTCATCTTCTCCCTCACATTCACACTACTGACTCTGTTCAATATGATCAGTTAAGATGGTACCCTTTGTCTGCTTAGTGCTTCTAAGTGTGTCTGTGGCCCTCCGCCCAGCACTTTAAAGTGTACAAATAGAAAACAGACTAGATTTCACTTTGCACCGAACCTCATTCGCACACTTCCAGATGCACACACACACTCTCTCTCCATATCGGGCACTGTGTGGCTGTGAAGAGAGTGTTGAGAGTATCAATCACCGGCAGGAAGCTGAAGCTCAGCTTTAACCCACACTGAAAAAAAAAATGTTTAAATCAAATCTATTCCAGTGAGATAGTTGCCGAGCAGAAGCAACAATAAGCTTTAGGGTATATCGAAGTAGGGCATGCTCATGGTGTCATGGTGCCTAAGCAGCTGAAAGAGGAGAACGTAGATTTGGTTAAAGGCGGTGAGATTGAGCTTAATCGCGCTCCATTTTGTGCTGACATTCGACGTTTGTGCCTTTCTTAAATTCCTGCACGTATGTCACTTTTTGTTCAGTTAAATGGAGTAAATGGAGATATGTACTTGTGTAACATTTATGTTTGGTGTTTTGCCGTGAGATTTTTGTAATGTTAAAGTAAATGACTGGGCTGAAGAATTGGAAAGGGGCAGGTTGGAATTCAGCCCCCAAAAAGTAAATGATCAGAAAACGTTTTGTGGACTAATGACAAAGATTGACCTTCAGTAAAGTCATGAAACCGCTATGGTTGTGGGAGGAGAAGCCCAACCATAGAAGCCCATCTGTGAAACAGCGTGGAGCAAATACCATGACTTGAGGCCATCTGGCTTCTTAGGGAAGGTACTCAATAATCTTGATTTATGTAATAATAAAAGTCAAATTCAAATTCAATACACGGCATCACTCAGACATGCAAAGAAACATTTTGTCTGCCAATATAAAGAAAAATGCCACTAAACTGAAAGGGGAGCTTTGATCATGCAGAAAGAACAAATGGGATGTTCTCCTTCCTGCTCCTTTGCCAACCTGGCGCAAGCGGCGTGGTGGACAAGTCAAGACCTGGGCCGCAACGATGAAAGAAGACCTCGCGTACCTTTTCGGCTCCCATGTGGTGGGTCTGCGACGGTGGATCCAGGACTGGCTGAGGTTGTCAGTTGGCCTGGCACAGGATCGCCGCGCTTGGGCCGCCATGATCAGGGACGTCGTGCGAGCCAAGAAAGAAGCCGGCTCCATCCGCCCAAGACGAAGGCCGCGGCAAACCAACAACAACTAAAAGAACAAAGGAGTTTTTGATGCCAAAAAAGCCAACAGCATATCACCCCCGCCCCCTCCCAACAAGCTACAACATGTTTTCAATCTTCACTTCTCAAGAGGAGTACTGTAATATGTTTTCCCTCATTGGCACGGTGAAAGCAGATCTCCTACTTTTATTATTAGTGGACCAGCCTGGACCAAAATGTGAAGACACCATCTTGGATGCCTTTCAAATGAGTTGTGTGCAGTGTCTAACCAAATATAATCAACTGATCAGACAATGTTTGTGTGAAGATTTTATGTTACGATCCAGATGAATTTTGCTCATGTTTTGAATCTACAATCATGAGCTTGGTTTCTTTAGCTTCTGCCCATGTCACTGTCTTGGTTACCTTACGACTCAAGTTTGGGCAGAAGCACTTTCAACATAAATGGTTGTGCTCTCTATGGGGATTATCTTGGTTGATACAACAAAATAATTTGAACAGACTGGGAGCAAATTATCTTAAGGTGTCCATTATTTTACTTTTATTTTGATTATCTGACTGTGACTCAACAGTGAAAGACACATCACCACAATCATTGTTCCTCACTGTTATTTGGGATGTCGGTTTAGCTTGATTGCTATTGACATTTACAACAGAACTAAAAATTACTTCCGATTGTTAAACAAGAGGCTGCAGTGAATGTGAGAGGAACAAAAAAGAAGAAGATGATGTTGATAACAGTGATTGTCTATTCAATGTCTAAGTGTGTAAAGTACAAACTGGTGACTTAGTTCCTCAACACACAGTGCTCATACTTTGGGTGGAAAAAAAAGTCACATTTTGTTTATATCCCTCCGGCAGTGGGGATCTTCAAACAAAATTGCATGAAAAATAAAAACAAATAGCAGGCTACCTTCCCTCTCACCCAAAGTCAGCTACAATTCTCATAAGCTCACCTGTGATTCTAGTGATGATATTGGATCTCCAAAATGAATGCATGGCAAATATGTGGCAGAAGTGTATCAAAAAGGACTGATGTGTAGTTGCATAAAACAAGAGTATAGGAAACTGAGAGAGGTGCAGACTGAAGTGGTGATTGAAAGACCTGTGAGTAATGGGACAAAAGCAGAAAGGTGAAGGGGCTTGCAAAACAAAAAAATGAAAGCACAATGTGATACGTGGAGAAGACAAGAAAATAGAGGATGACTGTGTGACAGGTGGAGGTGAGTTGGACACTGGGAGTGTTTTTTTTAAACAAGAGGAAACAAGGAGCTGAGGTCAAGAAGCAGTGGGAATAATGCGATGTAATAGGCTCGTCAGCAGTAATGACAAGGCAAGGTTGTGCTCATTAAATATGAATCTTCAGTTTTTAGTAACCTTTGTCTCACATCAAAGGCATATTTCAACTTTAGAAATTAGAGAGGACACGAGGGAAAGAACGAGTCAGACGGCTTGTTCGTTTTTGTCGTGACCACTTCAAAGGTTGGCAGCAATTTGACGAAGCCATAGTAAACCTGCTGTAATTATGTAGAGACAACTGATGAAATTCCATTGTGACCAAAGAGGCTATGGTCGGATAAATAGCATAGTTTATAGCACACAGTAAACCATATATTGTTGAACTTCCTAAAAGAACGTTGGACCTCACTCATCACTCGGCTATATTTGTACTCAGATTTTTGACATTTGCTGGCTGGCGTGGTCCGTATTCGCTGGTAATTGCAGGGGTCCACCTTACCTTTAAACAGAACAGAGGGCCTTGGCACTCCCACGTGCCACGAGAGATCCTTAGATTTTCCATGGGACACGATCCAGTTTCACTTCATTTGTGTAAAAAATATTTATTAATTACAAATATATCTTTGCTCATCACTCTAATCCAGTTACATACAGGATAGAGACAGGCAAAATGACTAAATGTTCTTCTAATAGATGGCAAAAGGTACAATGAACTGGTGTTTCCAATATGGTCACAACTTCTACGCATGTATATCAGCTGTGTGTTCAATTCAACAGGCCCATTGCTATTTCAGTATGAATACTTTTCAGTATTTCATACTTTTGTGACATTTTTGTTTAAGGTTGGCTCATTTCTCCATCTACCCAACCGTTTGCCACCACTTGTCTGTTACGGTCATGGGTAAGCAGGATCCCAGCCCTGCTGATTAAGTTGGGACGTTGGGCAAGATCGGTTATCAGGGGACATGCAGAACGGAATAGATAAATAACCTTACCATACTCACATTCTCATCAGTTGGCAATGTACAACTTTGAAATTCAAGATGCATGTCTTTGGAATGAGAAAATGGTTGCTCCTTTTCTCCACTCGAAATTCACACTCATTCTAATCATCAGAGTTGAACTTCTCTGTCAATGATATCAGACAAGGAAGTCTGTTTCAGACAACGTATTATATTTTGATGAAATTGATGTTTATTAATGCTGCAGCACTTTGATCCTTGTGAGACTTTTACATGACATTATTTTCCCCTCTTTTGTCTCCTTTTAGGCGGATGCCAAGATGGTGTGTGATGTAGTTAGTCGTATGGAGGACACAGAGCCTTACTCCAGCGAACTGCTCTCCTCCATGATGCGTCTCTGGTCCGACTCGGGTATCCAGGAATGTTTCAGCCGGGCTCGGGAGTACCAGCTCAACGATTCAGCGCAGTAGTACGTCCGTGTGTGCGCGTGTGTTTGAGAGTATACTTGTGCGCCCTTGCATGCTTATTTGTGTTTTGTCTTTTTCCCTGCACAGATTCTCCTCTTGAAACCTATTTGACATTTCCAAATATCTACATTTTTTTCATTCAACCGTATTTTTCTCACATCATGAGTTTTTGTTCTTGGCCAGGAGCCTTGAAAAATTTTATTCATGGCCCGCCTCTGTCAATAGCAGATACAGGGTTGTTCCTGGCTCGAATTTAGGCAGGGGTGGTGCCATCCTGACCATGCGCCATGATATGCATGTATTCTGAAATTTCAACGGACTCACTTTCTTTTAGAAGAAACATACTTTAAATGCGACTATTATCATGTTGAAGCATTTGTTTATTAAAATTGGCATAATACAGGCCTCTTCTCAGAGTCCTACAAACTATTGGTTAAGGATTCACAAAGTGCATTTGCCAAGTACTGCAAGCTGAAAAAGTGCAGTAAAAACAAAAGTCAAGAGAATAAACGCAGAAGTGAGCACTACAGTACATGACTTGACGTGAGCTAGCAAAGCTAACAGGGCTAACATCACTCGGCCATAAATCAGAAGTGAGGCCCGTGTCCTTATTTCCCTTCTGTCAGGGTATGCTGAAGCATGACAACTCCTGTTTTAGAAGATAACCGCAGCTCGGAAGTCTAAACTATATGCGTCAAGTGGTTTAGTAGCCCACAAAAGTCATTGATGCTGTACGAGATTAATCACCAAGCATCTACAACGTCAATGGTGAAATCAGATCACATCGTTTGAGCCCTTGGCTCCTCTGGCAAAAGGTTTGTACCGTTCCTTTCTTGACAGCACAACTGTCTCCGTTGGCTGTCAGAACGCCATTGTACCAATGACCGTTGTTATTAGATTTATTGATGTCATTCCATTCCGATATTTATCGTGCATCCGAAGTTTGCGGTGTGTTTTGCGGTGGCACTTGACGTGCGTGTTCACAGCACATAGAGGTGTACCGGAGCTCAGAGAACGAGGACAGGAACCATTGCTTCAGATCTTTCCTGTGTACCACTGTTGATATAGCGCCTCCATAGTGGTCAAATACTGCAACTGCAGTTAAAATACAAAGCTGCGGTAGAGGGACATCAATCACTCACTCAGCACAGCTGGAGCTTTACTTTCTGTTGAGCAATATCAATCAGTCTGGCTGGGGACGGCACAAAATTAGCTATAGGCGGCTGCCATGCAATTTTGAACACAGAAAAAACCCTGAAATAGGTTGCTAGCTCAGTCACTATTTTATCTGTCTGCGGCTAGTCAGAGATTGGCACATGACTCTGAATGTAGTTTTGTTGTTTTTTTCTCTTGGGGCCTGATTTAGGCCTTGTCTCTTCTTTGTCCACCTGCACAACTAGACTAGGCTGCAGTGGAGAAAGACAGGAATTCATTGATACCGTAGGTTGTCTGAAACCTTGGGTACATCAGAGAGGTCATGTCCATGAATTCATCCTTTTCATGAGTTCACTGTATGCTCTATTGGGCTATCCCAGAATGTTCCCTTTTATTGCTTTAGTAAACTCATTGTCATCTTTCTCAGGCAGCAAAAGACTGGTTTTGAAGAATAGAATAACAGTTTTAGTGGAGAAGACAGTAACTCACCTTTCCACTGACAGTATATTAGCTAAAGTCATATAGTAGATTGATTGCCTTATTTACTGATTTACTGGTCTTGCCAAGTAAGCACAACGTGTCGGCTTTTCTTATCAGACCCTAAGACACGGGTTATGGCCTTCTCTTTTGAGGAATCACCCTGTCATTTTGTGGCGCGAGCCCTGTGTGGTTGGGGACTGTTAACTGATGAGAGGACAGGCTCTCTTCTTTTTTTCCCAGCTGAAAGTAAGAGCAGCAACATCCTTCTTGCAAATTCCAATAACTCATACTATGCAAGAACCATTAACATCATTTTCCGTTTAATTCGAGGTCAGACATCACAATTAGGACATTACTAACATCAAAATACATCCTGGTCTACATCTCAACTACTGTTGTCCTAGTAATGTTGTGTGGATCCATCACAGATATCCATAGTGTACCGCAGCAACGTGAAGAAAAAAAAATGTTTGTTTGAAAATGGCCAGTACTCAAAATAAATACACAAAAAAATACTTGAATTAATTGAAAAATAAATAAATAAAATGATTTGATTTTTTTAATACAATCTAGTACAAATGCAAAGTATCCCAAATGACAGGCACGGGCAGTGTGCACTCAAACACACACCGCTCATTATTTATAATTGTCTCAATCTGATCATCCACAAGCTATCACTGCACACAGTCAATTACCATTACCAGTACCGGGGATGATTTCTGCTGAGTGCCTGCGCGTGGGTGGAGATGGAGACAGCAGGAGAAAAAACAACAAATGAAGCGGGGGAGGGCAAGCCTTTCACATTAAGTGCCATGTTTGTGCATGTAATCCTTGTTCAACTGTGCACCATACATCCTGTGAAATGACATACAGTGACGTGAAGAAAAAAATGGACTGAGAATGATGGAGGATTTCTTCTATGGTGCTTTGAGCAGAGCACAGTAAGCGGAAGATTCCAACCATAATGTGACTGATGCAGCAAATAGCGTACTTGCCGTTTTAATTGGATTACTGACAGTTTTGACTGGTTAAATTAGGGATTGACTTTTGATATTGGTGTAAAAAAAAAGCGTGAAAATCAGCACAGTGTCAGAAATGTTACTGTATCAGTCGAGAGTGGGGGAAAACATAAAAGACATCAGCCGAGTTCATGAACTGTCTGGTCTTTGGCTGAGCTAAACAGCAGGGTTCTCCTGGTTTATAACAAAGTGTGTGGTGTTTATTTAGACTTTGGCTAGCTTATGATTGTGTAACTATTACTGGAAAAATAATCCAGCCAAAGAACCTTAAGTAGTAAAATAAACAAGTTTTGCTCTTACAATCGTTCTTACTTGGTGCATTACATGGCACATTATTTGTAGTTGTTATGATTTATTTGTTACAACTTGCAAAGAGAGCCCAATCCCTTGATCTGAACTGTGCAACGTGTACACCACAAAATAATGCCTCATGTCCCAGTGACCCCTTCATTTGGAGCGGGGGTTGGCAACACGCGGCTCCAGAGCCGCATGCGGCTCTTTAGCGACATCTAGCGGCTCAGTTGAGCTTTATCAAAATGTTTGAAAATGGAAAAAGATTTTGATAGTAGGCTAATATAGCTCAAATAGATATAGATACATGTTGCAGCTCCGAAAAAGGAGAGCTGTGGTGTTGGTTTTTTACACTTTATTTATGCTTTTAACAGTCTCGACAAACACAGACACGTCTGTGTCGGACTCCGTGCCTTCTCTCTTCTCGTTCGACTCGAGAGGCGTTCAAAGACAGCCTCAGAAAAACGGAAATTAATGATCACTTCACTGACACTTAGAAAAGTGAAAATAATGAACCAAAACAAAAAATCAAGCGAGGAAATTACAAAATAAATTCTATGGGGGCGTTTGTGAACACACAACAAAGGAATGAATAACAAACAATTCTGAGACAGTCCAGTCTCCTACATACATACAGCATGTGTTTCCTTCATTGTAAGTTTTATAGAAGGCTTTTGGGTTTTTTTGGTCCTACATGGCTCATTCAACATTTTGGGTTTCCGACCCCTGATTTGGATGGAAGTTAGGTCATATGGAAAAATGACATGTTGACAACAGTGTAATAATTGACTATCCCGTTTTAAATGGAGTCAGTGACTGTGTAGTGGTGTACCTGGCTGGCTGGCAGGCAGCATGGGTCAATACCCACTCAGTCACGGTGCGAGTGTGAATTACTGTCTTTCTCTACATGTGCCCTGTAATTGAGCAGGGACCGGTCCTTTGCCTAAAGTCAGTGAAATGGGCTCCAGCTCCCCGTGACTGTTAACAGGAGTAGCACTATGGAAAATGATGGATGGACAGTTTCAAGTAGCTGAGAAATACCAATGCTAGTCTCTAAGAGAGGCCTGGTGAGTTCCACTTCCTGCTGTGGTAAGCTTTCACCCTGCAGCAGCTTCTCTCCAGTCGAGATGTCATGCCATCAATCTTCAATATGCATCCTTCCATTGGTGAAGTTTGTATTTTTCTTAGACACTCTTGGAGGCCTCCTTGTGGCCCAAGAAGGTCCAGCAGGCTCTTGTCTGCCAGATCGTTGACATACAAGGAACATGAATAAATGAACAGACCAAACATATCTCTCGAAAGACAATCACTGGACAAAATCAATGAACAAGAATCAAGAAGTTCTAACAAAGTAAGACAGCCACATAAAATGGGGAAAATTGAATTGAATTGAATTGAATTGAATACACTTTATTGTCATATGTGTTGTACGTATGTGTAACATACAGCACAGATGAAATTTCTTCCCCTCAACATAAGCCGCTGCGGGTGTCCGCGCCGCCATCAAAAGAAAAGTTGACCACAAAATAATACAAGACAACACATGACAATTGTGGCATACACTTTGTTGTTTGAAGCCGTAATAGATGAAAGAGGAGCGAATCGAAGTGTCCTATAGTCAGTTTATAAAATAGGGAACAGTACATAAAAGTGATGCAAAAGATTGGAAGAAATGGAAAAAGCAGCTCAAAAATACACTTGATATTAAAAGCTGTGCCTGATGTAGTCAATGTCAGCTTCCGGACCAAACTGAATAATATTTTGGATTCCAGAAATGTAGGCTCAGACAATGTGCAATAACAAAAATATTTATTTCCAGAAAAGCGCACCGACGAAGTCCAAACAGAAATTGCTGGTCACAAGGACCCAGAAGAAACAATGCATCAACAAAAGCGTTTGCAAAAGGCAAGGTACTAAGGAACACCAAAAATATATCAAAAAACAAAATGTCACAAAGTCAATAACACAAAGCCAAAGATCAAGAGCAATCCTGAAAAAATAAAAATACAGTCAAACCTCGGTGTTCGTCCATAATCTGTTCCAGAAGGCTGTTCGAAAACCGAAATTGTTGGAAAAACCGAAACCACGCTCTTTTGAAAATAAAAATGTTTACTGAACACGTCTGCTCACAATGGAAAGCAACATGAGGAAGCGTCACTTCCTCGTCTACCCGAGGAAGCGTCACTTCCTCGTCTACCCGAGGAAGCGTCACTTCCTCATGTAAGTAAGGCGAGAGGAGTCAAATGGTGCATTCAAGTGCGCTCAGTTTGTTCGAGAACCGAAATGTGTTCATCACCCGAGGCATAAAAAAATCAAAATTTTTGGTCAAAGACCAAATTGGTCGAGAACCGAGACGTTCGAGAACTGAGGTTTGACTGTACTGACAAACTAGAATCTATGAATAACGAGAGTGACTATAGAGAATATCGAGAGGCCTAGAAAACGACACTTGAAGCACTACAAGGATAATAAGCAATAGTCCGACAAGAGTCTAGGCAGCTTGGCAGTCCTGAAATCCTTGGCAAAGCTTGATGGCGAAACGCGGAAACAGGTGCGCCTGTTGGAGTGAAATGCCCTTCCCTCCAGCTGGAGCTGAAACACAATTGAAACAGACAGAACATGACAGTCTAGACTAATAATACTCACATACAAAAGCCAACATGAGGTCATTTACAGCATTTGTTTTATCATAGGCCACATAGCAGTTCCATGTGGCCAGTTGTCAATTGACGCAACATCCACACTTGTGCGAGCATGCACACCATTCGTATGTGCTAAATGTCACATTAAAGATTGATGCCAGCTTCCTGTTGTGTTCTGGCCTGTGGAGTCTCTGTGTGACTCATATCTCACAACAGATAGGTGAACTTTTGTCATCATGTGCTTTCAACAATGTTTGCAATGACTAAAGGGGCCGGGGAATAGGAAGGTTCTGTTTTAAATTCCCAAGGGTGCCCATAGTCTGTATGTATAATGTATGTGATGTGACACTGTCGAGAGCACAACGTTGTATTCGAAGAGCTCTGCCTGAGGCCTCCTTGGCCCCTTTCTGAAATGGTCGCATCTTGACCTATTTACCACAATGCACGTATGCGTATGTGTGCGCATGGCATCCTTTCTCGATATAGTGTCGATGGTGTGATATAGAGATGGAGACCGCAGGATCTTTTGAAGGTGATGTGTCTTCTTTAAAACAGTCATCCTTTTACGTTTGAATTTGACTCATGAAATTTATTCAACTCATTATTTACGCCATCAAAACATTTTGAGGACCATATCCATCCTACATATCCTCCCACCCGTCCGGTGTTCCGTTAATGCATTCATTGTTGTTGAACAGATGATGGTGGGTCACAACCTTGTGCATATAATCTCCCACATCCCAAAGACTCTCAGCGGGGTTAAGGTTTCGATCAATGTGTGGAACTGATTTCTCATGCTTCCTGAACCACTCTTCCACAGAAACAACCAAATGAATTCACCCATCTGACTCAATCCCTAAAGAGGTGACCACGTGAAGTATTGCTACATTTGTAAATAGAATGGTCGTTGCAGTACAGTACAGCACGATGTGGCTATTCTTGCAAGGTTTAATCACAGTCCACTTTTAGCTGATACAGCAATTTATTTTGGGAAGTCAAGTCAAATTTATCTATACAACCTTTCATCACAGATTGAGGCAAATCAATAATTTGGTTCTTCTGAAGGGTTTTTTTTCATTATTCCACTAGCACACAATATCTGTTTGATCAATGAGAAGCTTCTCACTGCATTAGTTACGTTAAAAGGCTTGACCATGCACAGCATATAACTTAATTCACCCGCAACAACCTGCATTTAGTTTTCAGTGTGAATGACCAAGATGTTGGCCTTATTTTTCATCACCAAAATAGATTAGAAAGTCAAAAGTACGGTGAAACTCCTCTACAACGAAATCATGTTTGCAGCAAGAAATTTTTCACAACGGGGTTTTTCACTGTAGCAAATTTGTTCTCAGATGTAAACACACACACACAAACGTATGTGTACAAGCACACACAATCGTATGTGTTATCTTTATTTTTATTCCAATAGTGCATAAGTATGAGCACATACTTATTTGACACTTCATGTAGTCAGTGTAGAAAGAAAAAAAGGGAAAGAAATTGCGAAATTTACGATCAGCATTCACTTTCACTGACATCAATTTCTTGGATAATGTCTTATTTTGCTTCCTCCGTCTTTCATTTTGATCACTTGTACCCTCTCTTCCAGCGTCAGAGCGCTTCTTATCCGAGCTGCTTGACATCCAAAGGTCCGTTTTGTAGCTATTTTAGCAATGCAATGTTCTTGCTGCGTCTGAATCTAACAATAACATACTTCCTGGACCCGGTGGCTTTTCTTTCCACCATCTTCATTCATTTTCCGAACCGCTTCATCCTCACTAGGGTTTCCACCATCTTACTGTCTCCAATTCGACCTCCCCTCGATCGCTACCCAAAACAGCGTTGCGTTGCTCAGCTGATGTCATGCAATGAACTTTTAGCCAGCCATGGGACGCTTCGTCGTCCTCGATGGCCATAGTTAGTTAGCGCGATGGAACTCGCCTTCTCTCTAATTCGCGCTCCAGTTAGCGTAAGGTTTTTAGCATGATAACAAGTAAAGCATTCCAGGAAACGTTCGTTTATTTGAATGTCCGTCGAGCCATAAGCAATTTACTCTGAGCAGCTAATCGGATGCATTCCACGCTATCTTCCACGAATCAAGCTACAGTAGCTACACACACAGACAGTGAGGTCCCTCTTGGCCAATCGGAGGCCAGGATGATGCTCGGTAAGCCAATGGCAGAGCAGCTATGAGTATGTTGCATTCAGAAACGTCGGAGCTATGTAAACCAGTGGTTTACACGACTTTTGCCGTTTCCGAACGAAGCAGAACAGGTCTCTGTTGGATTAAACTTCGTTGTAGTGACTATCTCGCGAGGCAAGAGCAGAGAAAAAGATTTCGTATAACGCAACAGGGTTTTTTTCGCCGTATGGGGGGCAGGAGAAGGGGAATGGTGTTAATGCATGAAGATTTTTTCACATGGAATGGAATGGAATGGAATACAACTTTATTGTCAAATGTGCTGTACGTATGTGTAACATACAGCACAGATGAAATTTCTTCCCCCTCAACATAAAACAAGAGGAGCCGCTGCGGGTGTCCGCGCCGCCATCAAAAGAAAAGTTGACCAAAAAAATGACAAAATAATACAAGACAACACATTAGACACAGACAATCGTGCAATCTTAACCACTTTCCTGCATACATTCCTGTTGTCTGAAGCAGTTATAGATGAAAGAGGAGCGAATCAAAGTGTCCTTTTCACCAGTGGATCAAAGACGTCATGCGGCAATGTGCATTAGGGGGTATTTTCGCCCATGTAGGTTTCGTTCTAGAGGAGTTTCACTGTAGAGGTATCAAAATTAATTGTGAAATCCTATACTAGAATCATTATGTCATGATTCTGTTTGTGACCAACAGGTGGCACTTTAGGGCTCCCCTGCAGCTGCACACCTGTTGGTCATTATGTAATTAGTTGTATAAAAGGACTCCCGCCCGTCCACTCAATGTCGGGTCATTGTTTGTTTGTCTCTGTCATGGTTCTGTTCTAGTTTTTTGAGCTTCAGTCATGGTTTTTGTTTGCTACTTTGGACTCATTTTGTATTTCAGACTTTGTGTGTTCTGGATTTCGTTTCCTGAGTATTTTAATACAATTTTGTCAAGTTCACCCTGCTCCTGCCTGCTGTTTGAGGTCCACCACGCAACGTGACACACTGTTTCACTTGAAATTTTTCCAATCCTCTGATTTTAGCCTCTCAACAGTAACTATTGATTTCTGTGTTCCTTCATAAAAGCAATGTTTGTGTTTAATTAAAAGTAAGCCCTTTACAAACATCTGCTTTTACTCTGGAAAGCGACAACCACACCAGTAACTGAATACGTTTAAAAAAAGAATGGTGGGTACATCAGTACATCTCGTTTTTTTTTTTTTTTTTTCGGTTTTTTTTTTTACCAAATTTTTTTTTTTGCAAAATAAAATTTATCTGATTATTTCTATTTCCATTCCACCATTTTCTGAACCGCTTAACTAGGGTCGCGGGGGGTGCCGGAGCCTATCCCAGCTGGCTTCGGGCAGTTTTGGTTGATAATCAACTGACAAAATAAAATGTTATCTGATTATTCAAGAAAATCTATACAATAATCGATACTAAAAATATTCTACGGTGATGGTCCTAGTCTGAACTTTTTTCAACTCAAGAGTGGAGGATTGTGCTGTGTATCACCTTTAAAATCTATCGGTTCCTCACTGCTGCTCTTGCAAATTATGTAATTCCTTTGTGCTTATGGTGGAACAACACTTGTCGATAACTCAGTGATCATGTTAATCAGATCTGTGAATGTGCGCCTCTAAAAAGGGATGCCAGGGAGGCAAAATTTGCACATGACTGACGTTTTGTGAAAATAATAATACAGGGCATTGCAATTATTTCTTTCATTTAGATTGTATCTCATATATCTGGATCATTATGTTGTGTATTGTATGACATACTTGGTGTGAGCACAAAACATGCACTCGTGCAAATAAATATGCTCCAGATTGTACAGCGTTAGTAAAATTCAGCGTGTGTCGGCAATCAAAATGGCAGAGTTTTGCTAAGAGACATACATGACTGTCATATCGACGTTAATAATCAGATGAAATTAAAATGGCAACCGAGGCTTTGAGGGGGTCCGGTTTGATGTCCTCAGTATTGCATCTCTGCTTTTAGCAGATGATGTGGTGCTGTGCTGATCTCTAACTCTCACTGGAGCAGTTTGCATCCGAGTGTGAAGCTGTTGGGATGAAAATCAGCACCTCCAAATCTGAAACAATATTCCTCAGTCTTAAACGGGTGGAGTGCCCTCTTTGGCTCGAGAATGAGATCTTCCCCCAAGCGGAGGAGTTTAAGTATCTTGGCGTCTTGTTCATGAGTGAGGGCATGAGAGAGCGAGAGTTTGACAGGCGGTTCTGTGTGGTGCTGCTATGCAGACTTTGTATCAGTCTGTCGTGGTGAAGAAGGAGCTGAGCCAAAGGTTCCTCCCCTCACCTATAGTGAAGTGCTATGGATCGTGACCAAAAGAACGAGATCCCGTATACAAGCAGCCGAAATTAGTTTCCTTTGTCAGGGGTCACCCTTAGAGATAAAGTGAGAAGCTCAGTTATCCGGGAGGGGCACAGAGTTGAGCCACTTCGCTTCCATGTCGAGAGGAGCCAGATGAAGTGGCGCGGGCATCTGATTAGGATGCCTCCTGAACACCTAGCTGGTGAGGTATTCCGAGAATGTCATGTATTCTGAGAACGCCTCGGGATCCCTGGGAAGAGCTGGAAGAAGTGGCTGGGGAGAAGGAAGTCTTGCCTTCCTTGCTAAAGCTATTGCATCAGCGGTAGAAAATGTATGAAAGGATTCAAGTTGATTCAGGTAAAACCATTATTAATCTGTTTCTCTCCTGATGAGGTACTTTTCACTGTAAATATTGGAGGCAATTATAAAGGGATTATTTCGTCAGTGGCATAAAATTAATAAACAAATAAATGTTAATTTAGGGATTTTTTTCCCATGCATTTGGTAATAATGTGGAACACAATTTTCCTTGATATTATTATTATTATTATTATTATTATTATTTCTGAAATACTGTAAATCGCAGGTGTCAAACTCAAGGCCCACGAAAGGAAATCATGTGTCAACTTCCATAATCCTTGCTAAAATCTGGACCAAAATGTCAAATCGTCATGTAATGTGAAATTAAAATGTTCAGATTTTGAAATATGTTTTGAAAACATTTTGACAGTCACATCAACAATAATTGAACAAACTCTTATCCTTGGCTTTTCATTTCAAAAGTAGTAGTCCATTAACGTGATGTGTCTGGGTCAAATACGATGAGACGATGACACATTTCTTTGGTTTCACTCTCATCCTGGCCCTCTGAGGGAAGCTGTAACCACAAAGTGACCCGCAACAAAAACATGAATTTGACTACTCTGCTGTAAATAATGCATCATATCACCAACACCCCACCCCTGTTGCTTTTCAATATTTCAGCACTAACTTGGTCACTTGTCGTGCTGTGGTTGACGCATCTGACCTTAACGCAGAGTGCCAATAAATACCTGCTCTGTGACCGCAGGTATGAATGTGGGCGTGAAAATGCTTATCTGTCTCAACGTCTGCGCTGTGATTGACTGGCTAGCAATCCAGAGTGTAGTCATTCTTCCGCTCAGTCGGCAGTGTTCGGCTTCAGCCCCTGGCTTGGATGGATGGCTCTGACGTGCATCTCCATTAGATGTGCCTCCCTCATGCTCGAGAATCCCATTAGATGATGCGTTCTTAAAACTGCCTCCGTACTCACCAACGGTAATGCAAGCCGTTGAAAACAGCAGATCAGATTTGTGTGTTCGGGAACAGAATTTTCTGAGGATGATGTTGACACCTTGTTCAGATACCTTTTTGACGCTGCGTGCGTGCACACACATACACACACACACACACACACACACATTCATCATAATCACTTCACAGCAAACCACTTCATGTGGTTGCCTGTTGATTGAAATTCCAATGCCATGTGTGACACCTTCGGAGGACATATCACACTGTCCTCCCACGCCCAAGGTCATAATTTAAAATCTGCTTGAGCACTATGCAGCATCTTGCTACACAAATAATATTGGCTAACATGCAAATGCAACTTCAAAAAGCACATTTTATCCACACTTGACACACAGTGACATGCAGTGCATAACTCACTACCTTTGGGTTAAGTAAGTGTGCCAGCCAGCATCATGTATTCTATTTCTCCATTGTGGTGAATAAATTGTGCAGAGCACGATGGAGATGCAGAATTGCTGCCCGACAACACAATGGCTCTTTGTTTCAATTATTTTTATCTTCAAACATGACAAAGAGCAGAGCGGAACAGCATCAGGTAGTATTTTTAGTGTCTGTCACGCCACGTTTTTTTTTGTATTGCTCCCAAACATTGGATAGTCCTTCATCTTTCCAGCTATTTTAGGAAATAACTAAAACAGTCTGCTGTTAATTACTAATATGAATCAGCAGTGGTTCAAAGTGAAATCGCCATCCTGCGTCAAAAGAATATTAGCTATATGGCTTTTTCCCATAATATCTTATGATTATCTTAACTATAATAGTGACCATTATTCCTGTCCATGAAATCAATCGACCTGAAACTCAGTGTGAGTGCATGCATGTCTGTGTGCACGCCATGAATCACCATTTCTCCATCTTGTTCTTCCATTCATCGGGAGGTTAGTCAGCACATGTCTAAAGGTGCTGAAGTCACACCGTCCTTTATAAATACATACATAGACTTGTCACACAAGATGGATGGAGATGGCTATATTTCCTTGTCGTCGTCACAGCTCTTCAAACTTCCTGCTTAACTCATTAAGTACTAGCCAATTCTGGACCAAGTCTGAAAAGACGTTTAAAAACGTTATTGGGAGTGAATGAGTTAACTGTATGTCAGCTAGCTGCAGAGCAATGACAACGTAAACACTGAATTGTTAACTGCAGAGGCGAAGAACTTCACCCGTCTGCAATGACAATTTGTAGGAAGAATGGGTTAGATTTGATTGAGACCGATGGGATTTGATCATTTATATCAGCATATTATTTCAACACATGCAGTATCTCGAGGTTTGTACGGAGTACATGGCAGGATTGATTTATCAACCACTCTTCTCACTTCATGATGGCCGAGTAACACGAGTTGAGTCAGTATCTACTTTATAGCAGCTTAATAATTGTTGCTAGATGAAACATTAATCACTGCAGTAGTAATCTTATCATTATGCAATAGATGGGTCTTCACACATTGGCCTGGTTAAATCTCATTTTTGTTGTTCATTTTGTTGTACATGCAAAAATAAAGAAATCAATTTCTTGAATAGGGCGTCCCGGTGATCGACTGGATTGATTCCAGCTCCGGCCTTCCTTTGTGGAGTTTGCATGTCCTCCCTGTGCTTGCATAGGTTTTCTCCGGGTATTGCGGTTTCCTCCCACATTCCAAAAACATGCATGGCAGGTTAATGGAGCAATCTAAATTGTCCCATTATGGCTGTTCGTCTCTGTGTGCCCTGCGATTGGCTGGCAACCAGTTCATTGTGTAGCTCGCCTACTTCCCGAAGACAGCTGTGATAGGCTCTAGCACGCCCCGCAACTCTTGTGAGAATAAGCAGATTAGAAAATGGATGGATGGATATCTTGAATATTCTTTAGTACGAAATGATTGCAACATTTATATTTGAAAATGAATCACAAGAAAATGACACCGAGGCTCATTTCATGATCATTTAACAGATTAAGTGTAGCAAAAGTGCAGTAATTCAGTCGTTTGATTTCATTCTATTCTTCTCATGTCATATTTGTTGGTCCCTGAATCTGAGGGTTCACATAAGTGAAATATTGCCTCGGTGAATATTTAATTTTGTTTGGGAAAACCAATTTTCATAACTTCCAAAGAAGTGGATTGCTCATTTTATATTCTTATTTCGATCCACATTAAAGTCGTTAAATACCGCCATGGAGAATACTGCGAATTAACAGTATGTATCTTCCTTATTTTGCAGCTATCTAGACAGTCTAGATCGTATCGGTGCTGCCGACTACCAGCCAACAGAGCAGGACATTTTAAGGACCCGGGTGAAGACTACAGGCATTGTGGAGACACACTTTACCTTCAAAAACCTCCACTTCAGGTATGAGTACAACTGAATCGCCAAGTGACTCACCGCACACACAAACACAGCAACTTAATGTCATATTTTCTGCACCTATGCTAATACTGCCTTTAAATGCCTTTTTGGTAATTGTAGTCTATAAAAATGAGTACAGCATTCAAGATTACGATTGCTCTTCATTTGAAAACAGATTTGAGTGAATTACAGCCTGGAGCTGTGCCAGTGGAGACGGATGACTTTAGTTTTCAAATTCAATTCGTCGATTTCATGCATGTGTGCCTAAAATCCGGGTGAACGGAGATGTAGACTCAGCAACTGCGCATGTTGCACAATCAAACGAGATGCACACACATTCCTTGCGTTTGGGAAATGAAAATGAGTCTATCTCCGTGAGCCGTCACCTTACCATGGTGGAGGGGTTTGTGTCCCAATGATCTTAGGAGCTACTGTAAGTTGTCTGGGGCTTTATGCCCTGGCAGGGTCACCCATGGCTAAAAGGCAAAAACACAGAATATTTAATACAACTATTATATCGGACCTCATTAACCCTTTCATGCACCCTGTAACGTGATTACATGATAAGCTACCCCTGAAAGTGCTAAAGGCGACTGTTTCTAATGTTGTGACCACTAACTGTGCACATCAACATAGCACACATTATACAAATGTATGTTGTCAGATCCAAATGCTCAGTTCGAACACAAAGTTTTAATATTTAGGCAATAAACTCAAGCCAGTGCTGCACTGAGCGTGTTCTGTTGAGATGCCGAAATTATTTCGGCTGAGTCGCTATTACGTGGCACTATGGCACTGAACGGGCAGCCTCAGTATTACCGGACTGATCTGGAGCCCATCAGCCTTCCTATCATTCTCTCCATGTAATATATAACCTGGTTGCATTCATTTCCTCTCTTGGAGGACACTCTCAACTGGACTCGAAGCCTAAAATCGATGTTAGTGATCCTTCCCAAATTAGACTTCAGGTACCATACCGCCATATACAGCCCACATTCCATTACTGTCTCATGATTCAGAAGCGAGACAGGAATGTGAAATATACTGAGTGGAACTTGAGTGTTACAATCAATGTTAAATAGCTCAAGAGGAGGTGGTGGAGTGATTTGAGGGAGAGAATAGCCTAAAGTCTCAGTTAGGCATCACCTATACGTTATCAGAATTACTTTCCTCGAGATTGTACACATTACAGTTGGCATTTCCGCTGGACTCTCTGACCACAGAAAATAAACCAGTATCTAAAAAAGAGAAGCACCCACTGCTCCAAATGACATTAAGAATGCTAGCCTAAAGACCATTGTTATAGGTTTCTTCCAAAAGAAGCCCAGCCTCAGTTAATCGCATATGTAGTTCCGTTGAAAAAGTAAAAGGAATAAAAAGTGATAAAAAATTGTCTTACTTCAAATAGACGTCTCATTTATCCCCCCTCAGGAAAAAAATAACTATAAGTAGGGTAGATCCATAGCATCCCCAAGTAGCACATACAGTTCTGGGTGTTGGTTACAAAAAAAAAAAGACTTTCATTCTTCAGTGCCTGCTGCTAATTTGTGGAGCAAAATTAGAACATCTTGCTCGTTTTTGTCTGCTCCAACTGAGCTGTTCGGGGACGTGCTTCCAGCATATGTGGAAATCATAACACTTAAAAATTGCTTCATCTTCCAGTTGCACTGCATTATAGGAACCAAATAAAAAAGGAGGCACATATGTCAATCTCAAGTAGGTGCACATTCATTTTGTGAAATGGAAGTAACAAACCAATCAAGAGACAGGAGGCAGGTGCATGTTGTGCCTCGCCAATTTCTGGGCGCAAATAGAAAGACAAGCATTCAAACGTGCATTCACCCTGATAGACAATTTTGAGTCTTCAATTAATTTAACATACAAGCCGCGGTATCTGGAAATAAACATAAAAAACAAAAAACATCCACTAAAGCCAGAAGTGAGATTCTGACCCATGGCACTCAGAACACTTGAAGCAGATTCATAAAAATGTATTACACCGTGCTACCTCAATTACATTTAATGCCATATAATAAACATATCTCACTTTCAATAAACTTGGTATTCGAAAATATTTTTTTAAATACCCCTCTCCAATATTTGATTGAATACGTTATATTGAAGCCCAGCTGTCAGACCCATCTGTCATGCAAAGTGACCAATAACTGAGCCTGATGATGTTTCGAAAGCTGCAAACATGGAAATGTTTCCATCTATCAGGCTGTTTGATGTCGGAGGCCAGAGGTCAGAGAGGAAGAAGTGGATCCATTGTTTTGAAGACGTCACTGCCATCATTTTCTGCGTCGCACTCAGTGGATACGACCAGGTGTTGCACGAGGACGAGACCACGGTAAGGACGCACGCTCACCTGAGTGTCTCTCTCACTGTTTAGTGTGAATTACCCTTAATTTACACACCATATGGTATGTGTCATACTAGCATAAGCCCAAAAATTCACAGATACCTTCAGTGTATGTTCAGAGCCAAATCAGACCACAAATACTGGATGTGAGGGAAAAAAACAGACACGAACTGAATACGAAACAGTGGAACTGCAGTCTAATCCAACAGATGGGATCCGTCCTGCCATTAAGAGGACAACATTTCATTGAAATGCATCTATCAGTGACCTATACCTAGCACTTACCCAAACAAAAGACCAATTACAGCACAAGCTCAGTGGTTACACAGACCATTAACCAGGGAAAAAATGGTGACCAGTAGATTGATGCCATTTAGCTGCTATTATCATTATTGTTGTACTTATTCATTGTTATTGTTTATATTATTTGGGGGGGAAACAGGTCAAGACCTGTTTTAACCCCCCTATGATATTGTGGGTCAAATTGACCTATTCAGTGCTACACAGGAGACATGGCAGGGAGGAGATGGATTCAAATTGGTTGACGGCATCTTAGCCAATCAGGAAGCAGAATACAATGCGGACGGGGGCGTACGCTATATAAAATACAGAAAGTCAATACGGACATAAACGTATCAGGTTGTAAGCTGTAAAAAAAAAAATCTGATCGATAGCAAGTCCATGAACGGTGAATCACAATACAGTCAAATCTCGGTTTTCGGACGTCTCGGTTCTTGTCCAATTCGGTTTTCGACCAAAAATTTCGAGTTTTTTATGCCTCGGATGACGACCAAATTTCGGTTCTTGAACAAACTGAGCGCACTTGAATGCACCTTTTGACTCCTCTCGCCTTCCTTACACGAGGAAGTGACGCTTCCTCGGGTAGACGAGGAAGTGACGCTTCCTCGTGTTGCTTTCCATTGTGAGCAGACGTGTTCAATAAACATTTTTATTTTAAAAAGAGCGTGGTTCCGGTTTTCGAACAATTCGGTTTTCGAAGAGCCTTCTGGAACGGATTATGGACGAAAACCGAGGTTTGACTGTATAGTGAGGGACCACGGTATTGTGCATTTGTCATGATCTGGTTTGACAAGGTGGTACTTACTCCTAAAACGTGACATGCATTTGAATGAAATGGTTCTTTTCACTCTACACTGAAGATTACTTTCAAAATACCTGAAAAATTTGTTCTACTAAACACTTGAAAGCTGTGCTCTACCTCTGAGGCGCAAAAAGTTGAGCGTTGACTGCATTTACATCATGTTGTGGCCACCACATATTGCTGTTTTGGAATTACAGACAATTTATGAGGTAAATATTCTCTAGTACGGACTCATGTTTGCGCTGTCCAATCTGTCCTTATAACAGAAATTCCTCTTTTGGGAAATGAGCATGTTGTCCCTTATTGGTCATGGTAGCAATAAAATTACTGTCCAAAAACTGTTTATATAACAAAAACAGCATCTACAGTACAGGTGTAGTACAGTATAGTATGTACAGTATTTTAATGTTGATTTTTTTCAGTCTGAGGAGCAAGATTATTGTTCGCAATTCAATAAAAAGTCACTGACACAAAAAGTCGTTTCGAATTCTACATAAACGGCGAAGCAAACACGAAGATCAGGCCAATAAGCAATGGATTATGGCCTGATTATCCACAGGTGTCTCCGTTGGTGTCTTTCCGCGTATCGGGTGGAGCGTTGCGTGTATTTAAGCTACCGCGGCATGACGTCTCCATCCGGGTTACGGCTAGTGGAATTTCCGCTTACGTATTCCGGTAACATGTAAGTATCTCAAAATGTTAATGCATGGGTTTTTATTACATTCCTTTTCATAGAATTATGGGAATACTGTATATATTACAATATTTGAGTAGTTTTTAAAATAATTTTTAATAAGCACGTCTACCTCACAGTGAGGATACTGTAATTCAAACACCATGACAACATCTGTCTGAAGTTAGCATGTTTTTATTTCTATTTGTGTGGCTTTTCGGCATCTAATTGTATACTATATACATTACTCACAAAAAAGTTTGGCATATATTCAGCTTCCAGGCAAACTGAGTTCCTTGTTCGAAACCAGCAACTTGTACAAAAAGTACTCAAACATTGAATAGTCACACTCAAGAGTTTAGAGAAAGTCAAAAGTACCCTACTTCTCAACCAAAGTCCTGATAGTAAAGCAGGGCTCGAGACGAGCTTTTTATAACTGGTTGCACCGCTGCACCCAATTTTTCTTCTTGGTTGCATCAGCACTAAAGTTAGGTGCATTAGAATTTGCAACCGCATCACATTCACCGCCGAAGCATCACAGGTTTAATTTTACGAAAAGGAAAAAAATGCATTTTACACAATATTGACTGATAAACGATTCACAATCTGATCACCAAAGTTCTTTGTTTTAAGTACGTTACAAGACAGGATTTGGCTTGCAGCGTATTCGCCGCCATGAAGGCAATGCTCACAGTCAATGCTCACCGATACTTCTTCTCTTCTCCTTTTTGGCCGCTTATGGAAGCTAGCTGTGTTGCACACCTCTCGGTTCTGCAGAGCTGTGTGTGTGTGTGTGTGTGTGTGTGTGTGTGTGTGTGTGTGTGTGTGTGTGTGTGTGTGTGTGTGTGTGTGTGTGTGTGTGTGTGTGTGCGTGTGCGTGTGCGTGTGTGTGTCGGTCTTCTTATCGCATGACATAGAGGTGCAATTGCATGTGTTTACCCATGCAAGTGAGTAGCCAGCCCTGTTGAGTGTTTGATGAAGTAAAAAACAAACAAACAAAAAAAAAGCGTAAGGATATCATGCGAGAGCCAATCAGAGGAAGTCCCGCCCTTCACTATCTCTGATTGGCTGAGGCCATGACATGCGTCTCTGTTTGAGCGAGGCTTGAGAGACGAGGAGACTTTTTCCATCCTTCATCGACAGATTGCACGCGGTGAAACCTCAGATTTTTTTCACTTGCACTGTAATGAAATTAGGGTGTCTTAGAGCCCTATTTAGACTCCGGTTACCCACAACCCTAATGAAGACAAGCTGTATTTAAAAAAATGGATGAATACAGGGACTTACTCTGTCCCAAAATGAGCCCGCGACCGACAGTTGAAAATTTGGTTTTCCTTCTGTCTCGTCATTTTTGTGGTATAAACTAAAGACAGTCTCACAATGTTGTTGGCCATCAAGGCACTAATTAAATTTGGTATAAACATGGTACCATTGCAGTGCTACGGAATCAAGATGAGACCTAGCTTAAAATAAAAATGTCTGATACTGACTTTTAATCAAACTTCTGCCCTGGTCAAATAACATCTATCGACATGAGGTACAGACGTTTTTTCATGCCCAACCAATCATGTTTGGATCCGCCCAATCCCCCACCCCCTGAGTATGCCCCCGCTGTACTCAATTGCCTAATCACAACATTTATGGTTTTGCAATGTTTTGTCAGAATCATCAATGGAACGTTTTCCCACAAAAAAAAAGAGAACAATGCAGGATCATGAAAAAAAATTTCCCCAAAAACGTAGTGTTTAAACACACATCTAAGCCTTTAATAGTTCACGTTTGAATGCAACGAACACCAAGAACAACTGAATTTTTTAAACATCCATTAAACTAGCACAAACATGGCTTACATTTCACTCTCAATTATAAATTTCAAGTGCAGTAACTCAGAACAGACAAATTCAGCCTAGCTTTCAAATTAAAACCAAAATGAGTAGATGCAGATTTCAAGAAAAACTTGATTTGGTCGACAGTACCTTTGAATAATGTGCAGTTGCACTGCTGCCTTTTTTTACGATCGAAACATCGCAAAATGCTTGACAAGCTGGCGAGTTCTGATCACCGGGTTCAGTGGATGTTTGGTCACAGAATATGACTTCTTTGTTTTGGAAAGTCGAATGAGTCGCAAATCGCTTTTGATTGGCTCATTGTGATCACGTGATCAGACAACACGTGTACACTGTGATAGCAGTAAAAATGTGTATCATAACCCGTGCTCAGCCATTTGAAGACACCCATGATAAAGGAATAAGGACCTTAAAAAAAAGACAACGGTAGACCAAGTCAACCTGGAATTGGCCGACTGTTTTGGAGTTGTCCCGAATTTCCCAATTGCCAGCCACCCCCTTCCCTGTTTAAATAAAATACACACTAACTGATTTTTTTACATCAAACAACACATGAAGTTATGGAAGGCCTTTGCCTTTGTGATGTCACTATTTATTTACAGCTCGGTGCCTGGTAAATGTAGACATAGATGAGGTGGACATGCAGACGACATACTGTGGTGTGCTCGTGAAGATGATGTCTTGTGCCCTAAAACAAAGAGGCTAATTTGAATATGATGCATGCTGGTTTATATTTATAGGCTTGACGTGTATCCGCTGAGAATTACTGCTCTATTTACGCAGATGTCTTCACGCCTCCTTGTGAGTTGGGAGCGCCGCAAAGTCTCCTCTTGCGTGATGGGGCCGATGTTGACAATTGCAATCTCTGCAGATGTCGACCGCTGTGCTATTCATTTTTGATTCATTATATATATTTTTTTTAACATGACTGCAATCGTGTTGGATAGAAGACAATGTGTGATAGCCATCTGCCACCATCTCCCCACTTGTCACTCCCCTTCTCCAACACCAGATCAGTCGCTTACTTCTTGTCTCAAATTGTCCAGTAATGAAAAACAACCGCACAGGGACAGTTTATTTCAATTCCCAGCAAACTCACCTCAGCAGCTCCGCGTGCGGTGCAGCACCTACAATGCTTTAATTAAGCATGTGGTTACCCATGAGACTGATATATGGCACGGTCTGCTTTAATGAGACAGTGTGCTGATCAAAGAGGGATGATTATGAAAGAACAAACGCTCGTGTGAATTTATAATGACAGCACGAGGAGAAGAACTGGGATGCTCTGCTTCACTCACACCTTTACCATACACATCCATCGCATGCGCTGCACTTTGGGAGGAAAGAAAGGAAGAAAGCTATTCCGAGGTGGCGTAAACGCAACACCACGCCATTCGGGGAGAGTCTCAAAGATATTTGAGGTGCAGAGAAGAAGATATTTTACTTTTGCTTTGCTTCCTTTTCAAAGTACGTGCAAAATAGGATTTCAGTGGTCACAGAAAAAAGTTACTCTTCTCCTTTGGGGGAAGCAGAACATGAAAGGGAAGAAGATGCCTGTTTCACTTCCTCTCTGTGTAAAGTTTTGCTGCGAACATTCATACCTCTCCTGGTGGAGTTGGGTCGTTGAAATGCCAAATCTATTTTTGGTGGAGCATTTTTGGGTGAAATGGGAGTATTGATAGGTAGTCTCTACTTAAGTAAGCTTAAGTAAAACACTCACAGGAACGTGTTTAAAAAGAAACACCCATTTATTATGCCATATGCAGAGTTGTAACTTTTGATTGCTTCCTTTTTAAAGTACGTGCAAAATAGGATTCACGTTTTTTTCTCATTCAATGGCAACAACCATGTAAATTAGGGCTAATAGTATATTTTTGATCAATCTGTCAAATCCTTGAAAAATAAGATACGACTGTATGTGCACAATAAAATGTCAGGATCTTTTTTTTTAGCTTATTTTTTACATGTTGAGATCAGGTTTCATTTGTTTGCCTCTGTCTTGGATGTGTGACGTGTATATATTCTCTCCTTAGACAGACAAACACACACACACACACACACACAAATGCTCTTCTCTTTATTCCCGTCTTACTGTTGAAGACAAATTCCTCACTTTGACCTGCAGCCTCACACATTCACAGGCATTCTTGCTGTCCTTCGATGTGACAGCTGCTTCAGGGGGAACTGTTTTCCTGCCTCTTTTCAGTCTCAGATGTATAGGTGAAGGAATTGTGTGTCTGTGTGCGTCATGTGAGTTTGTGTACGAGGCTGTGTCCCGGGGATGTGTGTCCCTTGCGTTTTCGCTTCCTGCTTTTGAGCTCCACCTCGCAGCATCTTTGGTACCTTCCACTTCACCTGCCACTCTCACCCTCGGCTGTCCTGTCTAAGCAATCAGCATTCAGATGTTCCACAGATGCTCCACCCACCAACAGGTATGAGCTCTTTAGAAAAGCGGATATGCTTGGCGTGATTTCCTTACGTTTGTGTGTTTACTTGCATGCTCTTTCTTGCACTATATCCACGATCCTTGACAGTCTGCATTTAGTTTTACTATAGGTGTGTATGTGTATGTGCTAATCTAACAGTGTCTCTAATTTGGAACTTTGCAGTATTATTATTCCAGCATGTATTTAAATATTCAATCAAACGGGTGTTTTCATTGCACTCATTTTCAAACGGGTTGCCATTACACCCAGTTTGCCGCAAGTGGCGTCATACAACTGGATCGTGATTGAAGTATAAAACGTTAACAATGCATGGCTTTGATTGTCACACGTTCATTACGTAATCACGTGATTCACTTTATACCGTTTTCCTGATGTTTTTTGTTGTTGTTTGTTTTGTTTTTTATTGTTGTTTTTGTTTTTGGTTTGTTTGTTTTTTGCATGCACAGATTTCCATTGGCCGGATGACTCTTTGGGTTACATGTCTGACTGTATGAGTTTGCAGAAAACAACCTATAAAAAAATGTTTAATGTTTCCTGCAGAATCGCATGCACGAGTCTCTGAAGATGTTTGATTCCATCAGTAACAGCAAGTGGTTTGAAGACACCTCCATCATCCTCTTCCTGAACAAAAAGGACATTTTTGAAAACAAAATCAGCAAGTCGCCGTTGTCCATCTGCTTCCCTGAATACACTGGTATGTCCACATATGACAGCAAAAATATTTTATTCTATAATTCCCTTCACGTCATTTTAGTCTGTTTCTCACTTTGAATGAGACACGAGAATGACAATGTTTTTTTCACTTTTATTAATTCCTGAATATGTTCAATTAAAATTGCGGGAGTGACACCGTTAAATTCAGTTAGTGCCTACAGTGCTGCTCTGAGACACAACACTGACTCATTCATTTCAATATAAACGGTTTTATTTTAACTACAACACTTAAAACACCACAGTAATTTGGATGCAGAAACAGCTATGAAAATACTAAGTAACTGCAGAGAGCAGGGCTGGATGCAGATGACACAAAAGTGATCTGACACTCGCACTCATTGTAACCGAGTAATCCACGCTTATATACTGCAAGACATCAGGCACATATGACATAATCAAGGTAACACAATGAAGGCCCACAGTCGCGGCATAGCAAATGATACACCAAGGAACAAACAGTCACAACACAACTACTGTTATTTGCCCCGGCTGAAAGGTCACTGTCCAGACACATGACAAATATATATTATTTAAAAACACATTTCTGATGATAAATTGCCTTGCATTGCTAAACTAGTCTGACATGACAAACACAACATTGACTAGTGTTGGAAATATATTTCTGGATTGTATGTGTATGTGTGTGCAAATATCTATATAGATATAGATATATCTATATCTATATCTATATAGATATAGATATAGATATATAGATATATCTATATCTAAATAGATATATATATATAGTATACAGTCAAACCTCGGTTTTCGTCCATAATCCATTCCAGAAGGCTGTTCGAAAACCGAAATTGTTCGAAAACCAAAACCACCGCTTTTTAAAATAAAAATGTTTCCTGAACACGTCTGCTCACAATGGAAAGCAACACGAGGAAGCGTTACTTCCTCGTGTAAGGAAGGCGAGAGGAGTCAAGTGGTGCATTCAAGTGCGCTCAGTTTGTTCGAGAACCGAAATTTGTTCGTCATCCGAGGCATAAAAAACTCGAATTGGACCGAATTGGACGAGAACCGAGACGTTCGAAAACCAAGGTTTGACTGTGTGTGTATATATATATACATATATATATAGGTTTGACTGTGTGTGTATATATATATACACAGTCAAACCTTGGTTTTCGAACGTCTCGGTTCTCGTGTATATATATATATATATATATACACACACATACATAAAAAAATCAGCTGACAATAGTATCCATGTTACACTTAAACCAAAAACTGATCATTTGTGTCGCTGCATGCATGCGATTCATGAATGTAATGAGTGACCAATACTGGCTGCAGCATGCTCATAGATGCCGGTGATGAATAGAGAGCAGCTGACAGGCTCCTATTGAAGTGATGCAAAGACAATCGGGAAAACAAACAAACAGAAAGTGTGAAAGATAGAGAACATGTGTGTAATTGGGAAAACAGCAGAACCAAGTACAGAGAGCAAGATTGTGGGAACACAGTGTCGAGAGGCACCCGAACAGCATAAACTGTGAGAAAGAGAACATTCACATTCCAATCACTCCCGCTTCCTTTCTTCATCTTCTGGCATGGAAAGACCCCGCGCATGTTCCGATGGTGTTGCAACTGAAGCAGACAGGCACGCCGCGGTGCTGCCAATGATATGTTAGTGACACTTGGCCCACAGATGACTCCACTCACCACCATCTGGCTCGATCGAAAAGCATTTTAACAAGTGAAAAGCTGCAAATCCAGTCCTTGCCTTATTGACTGTCACGGTCGATTATGGATGTGGACCACAGGGCGTGCACTAGATTTATGAAATGAATCAATACATGCTGTGAATTACGGTTGCTGCCTTTGAGCTCTCGTTCATTTGCGGACGTCCAAGACTGCGTTGCCAAAAATAACGCATAAACGGTGGTCTAATTTTAGAATAGAACCCCTCCTTTTGCATTTGCTGCAGGGATCCTCAAAGCATATTAGTAGAATCTAACGTGCAGAATGTGTTTGTCAGTACATCATGCTGAGACAGTTTGGTTTCTAAAAAAAACTGAATGGAAACAAAGTCAATCTTAAAATAGCTTTCACGACGCTTTCATAACCATCATAATGACGCCATATCTCTCTGTCGTCTCTGTCTCCATAGGGCCAAACACGTATGTGGAAGGAATCTCCTTTATTACTTCTCAGTTCAAGAGCAAGAACAAGTCGCCAAATAAGGAGGTTTACTCCCATGTGACCTGCGCAACCGACACAAACAACATGCAGTTTGTCTTTGATGCTGCAAGTGATGTCATCATCACCGACAGCCTCCGGCGCTCTGGCCTAGCCTGATGATGTCACAACTGCGAGGCCACCTCATATGAAGCGGGTTTGAGGTTCAATCCAAATACATGTACCTATTTCAGTAAATTGGACCTGGGTGGGAATGTGAGTGTGCTCGATAGCATGGATGGCTGGATGGATGGACCCTTAAAGTTGCCTGTGATATCATCGGTTATCAAACTCTTGGATATCGTTCCAAATTGCGGCCAAATGGATTAGAGAAACTTGTTGGCTGCACGATGAAGTGATTTGTTGACTATTTGTCTTTTTCGTGTCAGTACTATGAAATACACCAGGTGTCGGGAACCTATGGCTCTTTTGATGATTGCATCTGGCTCGCAGATAAAACAAAATATTCTCGCTTGTTTATTAATCCATCCATCGATTTTTCACTACTCATGTCCTGTTCAGGGCTGCAGTTGGCGGCAGGAGCAATTTTAATTGGATCATACTGGCCTACGTTGGCCGTTGCTGGGTAACAGGTAAACAGCCCGCTCGGTCATTAGCTCAAACGTTCGACGAATAAGATGGCGAAAAGAAAAAAAGATGACGAGTATGGTTCACTTCAGGACGAATGGACCGAAGGATTCGCCTTTGTGGGGAGAACAGGTTCTGCGGTGTGTCTAATATGCAATGACAAAATACCATAGATGAAACGGTCGAATGTAAAGCGGCACTTTGACACGCACCATGCTACATTCGCATTAAAATACCCTGCGGGAGACAACAGAGAGGAAGTGTGCAAGCTACTGAGCAGGCTGCAAGCTAGCCTGCAGCAACTGCGCGTATGGACCCGGCAAGATGACTATAATTCCGCTAGCTTTGCTGGATCTTGAGCAATCATGAGGAACAGAAAACCATTCACAGTAATGGTGAGTATTATAACAAAATTATTATTTTTTAAAATACATTCAGAGGCTTATTATACTACATTTTGTCAGTATAATAAGTATTGACATTTTGAATTCACTTTTAAAATAGTTTATATATAAATAAATATATAGTGTGTGTGTGTGTGTGTGTGTATATATATATATATATATATATATATATATATATATATACTATACAAATATTTTGCTTTCATGGCTCTCTTAGTCAAAAAGGTCCTGATATACACAATTCAACGTCTATTCCACATCAATTTATTCTTTGTTTAAATTGCTATTTTATGTTGATTTCTTTTTCTTTTCTTTTTTTTGCGCTGGATGAAAGGCATCTTTATTGTTGCACATTATACCTAGGGGAACTATTGTCTTTTTGCTGGGGGCCTCCATTAAACCAGTCAAGACTCAAGAGTGTGCTTCAGTCGAACAATTGACTTGATAGGGGGCTTCTTCTACCATTATTGGGTGCTGCTGCACGTGTTTGTTTCTTTATTGTCCGCAACTGTGCCCTCATAAGTCAAACTTGAGCTGTGGAAAAAAAAAAAAAGCATTGTGTTTGTGTGGCCACATTCTCCACTGGGACTGCAGTTTCCACCCATAGGTTGGAGCAGCTTGCTCTTGTTGCTTCCTTCCCTGCCTACTGAAAAGATTGCATGAGATTCGGGAGTCAATTAAAGAGACCGGGGTACTTGAGATGAACCCTTTCATGTGCCCTGTAGTCCAGTGGAGTAACCGTTGTCCGTGAAAGGGTTAACATGCATGCAACATCAACAGTATAGTTTATTATCTTTAGTTCTCTATTCATTTTACTGAACATGATCATACAAAAAATAAATTAGCCTTGGATGTTACCAAAAAAAGGCATGCCTGCTAAGATCCAAATTGTTATTTTGAGAACCAGGTAGATGACGTCTCCCGTTTCCATTTATGGCACGTCCTAATTAGACACCGAGCTGCCTCAGGCTGTTGATCAACCTGCTTTGCGCATGTGTTTGTGGTCTGAGTCCTGAGTGTGCGTCGATTGTATAGGGAAGGACGTGTGTGCTTTTGCGTGGGTGTGTATGTGCCCGTGATTTCAAAGCACTAGAAAGTGTTGTGTCAAAGACACCATTGCAATTTGTTTTTGTGCATGCAGCTCCTCCTCATTTTGTATGCGCAGCTGTTGTTATTGTGTAGTCAGGTGTTCAGTTTTTGTTCTGTGGTTCATTTTGTGTCGCTGCGCAGCTCTTATTTTTCCTTTCTGTTTTTTAAATGCCTGAAAGGCTAAATCACTAGATGTGAGTCAGTAAAATTTTCATCCATCCATCCATCCATTTTCCGAGCCGCTTCATCCTCACTAGGGTCGCGGGGGGTGCCGGAGCCTATCCCAGCCTTCTTCGGGCAGTAGACGGGGGACACCCTGAATTGGTTGCCAGCCAATCGCAGGGCACACCGAGACGAACAACCATCCACGCTCACACTCACACCTAGGGACAATGTAGAGTGTCCAATCAGCCTGCCATGCATGTTTTTGGAATGTGGGAGGAAAACCCACGCAGGCCCGGGGAGAACATGCAAACTCCACACAGGGAGGCCGGAGCTGGAATCGAACCCGGTACCTCTGCTCTGTGAAGCCGACGTGCTAGTAAAATTTCCATGCCGGCATTTTTATATTTCCATGGGAGGCCACCCACTTCTTTAAAGCACAAAGCTACTCATACTGTAGTCATGATTATTAAGATGACCACCACTAATAATGTATCCCTTGTGATGTCATTTGTACACATTGTATTGGCAAAGTATTGAAATGCTAATAAAGCACACCTTGAGTAACTTGATATGTGTGAAGACTATTTGTGGATGAAAACCCTGACAATTGCAGAAAGAATGTCTTCAATGGACCCTCCTGTCATATTGATTTGTTAAATTGTGCTGCATTCCAAAAAGATTTGCAATACTTGCATTTTCCTCCAGATCTTTTTTAGTGTGGAAAACTCAACATTCTCACCCCTTCCCGCTCTCTTTCCACAGAATCGCATGCATGAGTCTCTGATGCTGTTTGACTCAATCTGCAACAACAAATTCTTCATCGATACCTCCATCATCCTCTTTCTCAACAAGAAAGATTTGTTTGCAGAGAAGATCAAGAAGTCAGCGCTCAGCATCTGTTTCCCTGAGTACACAGGTGAGACGCATCTCTGCCAAATGCATGAAGGTGGAGGAGACCCAGCAACCAACAAAGTGCACAGGTTGCCGTCTCATAAAAACTAAATGACACTAAATTGTCGTAGATGGATGGATGGTTGGATACTGTTTTCATCCTCAAGGTCAATTTATTCGGTCTCCTCAACCTGGAGGCTCGCCCAGTTGACAATACTAACAATTTTTTGGCGATGCATAAGCTGGTATTTTTTATGCATACAGATGACTGTTTTACTGTAGCATTGATAGGTGTTAGTGTGAGTGTGGATGGTTGTTCGTTTCTGTGTGCCCTGCGATTGGCTGGCAACCAATTCAGGGTGTCCCCCGCCTCCTGCCCGAAGACTGCTGGGATAGGCTCCAGCACCCCCCGCAACCCTAGTGAGGATGAAGCGCTTCGGAAAATGGATGGATGGACTTGGAGGTCCATTATGACTGAAACCATATAAAGAAGTCAAGAATAACTGTTGATTCAACTATTGTTTAAGTTACTACCATGAGGTGTTTATTCATAAGGAAATGCTTAAAATATATCTCTTATTTATTCCATATGCGAATTTAAAATTTTGGTCGACATTTTGGAAAGGATCCTGTAAGTTGACGTGTTTGAGCTACTTTCGCGGGCCACATCAAATGATGTGGCGGGCCAGATCTGGCCCCCGGGCCTTGAGTTTGACACCTGTGCTGTAAGTGAACACAGCCGACTTGATTTGCTGCCAATCAAAAGTGGTTCCTCTCATTCCCTTTAAATGTGGTCTATAAGATCGTCCTTGAAGAATAAACTGGTTTGCTTGTGTCCTGCGGCAGACGGAGGTGCGCAAAGTACGTTTAGAAGGAACTGCAAGCAGTTCTCATGGGCGGATGATGTAAAGTTGCCCAGGGACATCGCAGCACTTGGAGATGACATTTCACTCATGCTGCCCTTGTGTTAGACCACCAGCATCCTTGCCCTCCATAGCTATGCCGTGGCTGTTAGTCATAATAATGCCTTCAAGAAATTGATTTCTGAAATCATTCAGTGGGTTCGATGCACACTGTTGTCATTGTTAGAAATGAAATCTAATGACTTCCACCACACGTGCCCGGAGCGCAGAATGTGTCTTTCTGCGCTCCATATCAGAGTCACCAAACTCTCGTTGCCCCGTCCGTCTACGCCAGTACAGTCAAACCTCGGTTTTCCAACGTCTCGGTTCTCGACCAATTCGGTTTGCGACCAAAAATTTTGAGTTTGGATGACGAACAAATTTCGGTTCTCGAACAAACTGAGCGCACTTGAATGCACCATTTGACTCCTCTCGCCTTCCTTACAGGAAGTGACGCTTCCTCGGGTTGACGAGGAAGTGACGCTTCCTTGTGTTGCTTTCCATTGTGAGCGGACGTGTTCAATAAACATTTTTATTTTAAAAAGAGCGTGGTTTCGGTTTTCGAACAATTTCGGTTTTCGAACAGCCTTCTGGAACGGATTATGGACGAAAACCGAGGTTTGACTGTACTTTGTTGTGATTTCCAGCAGGCGCAAAGTTGAGTCGGCCTTCAGCCACCAAATTTTCTGCCGTGCTGTTCGCCTGTTAAAGAAAACTCATTTGATAAATCAGAACGCCGACCGTGGCGCAGAGCTGTCTGCCAGATTCCCAAACAGGCTAAACGAGGCTTGCACCAGCACGAGAATCAACAAGTATTACTCATGTTAAATCGACCTGCCTAACAGAACTGTTCTGAATCCTCTAAGCTGCCTGTGACCCCTCCGCTTTGGAAAGGTTGCTTCAATCTTCACTCTTGATTTGTCTCCAGCTGTCCAATTCTTTTGTAACTTTTATTGCTAAGCCAGAGGTAAGTATTCCACCAACGATTCTACAAAGCTCCAAGGAAAGGAGTCAGCGCAAGGTTGTGGGGGGGGGGGGGGGGGGGGGGGGCGTGCCAATCAATGCACAAATGAGACAGATTTAAGGATCACCGCGTCTTACCTTCACCCACCTTTCTTGTCTTTCTCCAGGACCAAACACCTACGAGGATGCTGCAGCTTATATCCAAGCACAGTTTGAGAGCAAGAATCGCTCCCCAAATAAGGAAATCTACTGTCACATGACCTGCGCCACAGATACAGGGAACATCCAGGTGGTGTTTGATGCTGTGACCGATATCATCATCGCCAACAACCTCAGAGGATGTGGCTTGTACTAAGCAGCCCGTGTCGCACCCGCTCCTTCCTTTCTCCAAGCTGTCCTCTTCCACTTCGCTCTCCTACTCAACCCGCTTCCTTTGACACTGCTGTGGAAAATGATGATGGTAACGATGCTGTTTACTTAAAATAAAACCGAAAAAAAAAAAAAAAACAAAGAAGACGAAGAAAAATGCAACTAGGTACATATTAGTGAGAATAATTAAAGAAAATATTAGTCATACAGATATATATTATGTATCTATATATATCTATATATAGGTATATAGATATATATCATGTTAATTTCTTGTCCCTTGCTCTGGGTTCTCCCCCCAATGTTCTCTGTCCTGCTGCCAAACAAACAAAGAAATGTGTTTTTGAAAGGAAACACAGAACTCTGCAGCCTTGAAACCTTCTCGAACAAAGTTAATGAAAGTCTCTGTTCTAATCTAATTTGCTTTTCCGACGGTGTCGTTTGTTGCTAACAAAATGTTTTCCTTTTTTTTTTTTTTTTTTTTTGTTACCTTGGATATGAACTGTGTTTTTCTTGATTTTGTCTGTATTTATTACATTAGCCGGTACACAGATTCACATTTTGTCTCACCTGACCCATTTGTTGTATATTGTTTTGTTTCTGGCAAACACTAGTGTTTACGTCAGAACATGTTTTTGAATAAATATGTGAAAATATCTCTCACTTCAAAAACATATGAAGAGGGTCAGCCAATCGAAACCTTGGAAAAATACTCAAGACCTGCTGAAAGTGTCAAACACCAATTCATTTAACATTTGTCTTTTTGTTTACATCGGCGCGACTTTCCTGTTCCGCAAGCAGTCCTGGCAGGGACAGAAAGTGTTTCCTAAAGCTGGCTTTCGCCCGACAGCCAATGGGAAGCAGTGCCAGGTGACACATGCAGGTACTGTACTGTAGATAGCAATGCCTTTAGAAGCGTGTACACGTTATAACTACCTTTTCTCACTATTATAACCTCTACCATATATTCTCAGTGTAAGGAATCTCGGTCCTGGTTTGAAAATGGTTGATTAATTTATTAATTTATTTATTGATGATCACATCCTAGCCCAGGACATACTCTTATCTATCGGTCTCTCTTTCTCTACATTTTACAGTATACACCGTCATGCCTTTACGTCTTTCACCTCAATCCATGCATGGCACCCTTGGCTTACGGCTAATATTGGAGGCGGACTTGGGGGCGGGGGGGGGGGGGGGTGAGCCGGTCATAAGAGTCGCCTCTTCTGCCCTCTCTCCCTCCTTACTCCTGTTTAAGCCCTTGACGTATAGCATGATATGAATCCAGCCTTTGTATAAAGTGAACAGTTACTCCAAAACTGGGGGAAAAAAAGTTCCGCATTCATATTCATATTTTTTTTAAAGTCATTTCAAATGGAAAAGAAAGAAAAACACTTGAAAAATAATTGAAAAATAAATCCAATGGCAAGATAATGGCAGCAGTTTAATGAGAGGGATAGCCGTGATTATTTTCACTACTTCGGGTCATTTCATTGTCAAGGCAACCGGACTGTTCGGGTTGACTCAGATTAGGTGTTTGTTGTGGTCACTTTTTGGCTTTCAGGGGGACGGATACCAGTAAATACTGTAGTTGTGTTCCCTCATCAACGCTCAGGCGAAAGCTGTCGAGCTGATGAAGTCTGTTCAGGTCAGAGACAAAATGTCTTGTCAGACACGTGGAGCAGTCCAGTTGCGAGCGATTCAATGCCCTGCAAAGAAGGAGAAAGATGTTTTGTTCTTGGGTGTAACCCACTGCTGTCTAATCAAGAATGATAATTAAGGTTTTCAAAAGGGGTGTTCACACGGCACACATTTGCTGCACCGACGTATTTTGTTGCGATGTATCTTACACCGGTGTAAATTTTGTGGAGCGTTCACACGTAAAAAGCTGCTTACGAAAGAGAAGCGTGTTAACCCCGGTGCAGCCCCTCTTCCGTTCACACGGCAGTTTCTGCAGCCTTGCAATACGATAGTAATACAGTGAAACTCCTCTACAACGAAATCATGTTTGCAGCAAGAACTTTTTCACAACAGGGGGTTTTTCACTGTAGCAAATTTGATCTCAGATGTAAACACACACGCACACAAAAACATAAGTGTACTCTTTATTTTTATTCCAATAGGGGATACGTATGAGCATACACTTATTTGACACTTCATATAGTGTGTAGAAAGAAAAAAGGGGAAAGAAATTGTGAAAATTACGAACAGCATTCACTTTCACGTACATTAATTTCTTGGATAATGTCTTTTATTTTGCTTCCTCCGTCTTTAATTTTGATCACTTTTACCCTCTGTTCCAGCGTCAGAGCTCTTGTCTTAGCTGCTTGACATCCAAAGGTCCGTTTTGTAGCCATTTTAGCAATGCAACATTCTTGCTGCGTCTGAAACGAACAATAACAAATACTTCCTGGACTACTGCGCATGTGTAAACCAGTGTGGTGGTTGCGCTTGCTGTTTCCGAATGAAGCAGTAGAGGTCGCTGTTGGATTAGACTTCGTTGTAGTGAATCTCGTCGCGAGGCAAGAGCAGACAAAAATATTTCGTATAACGCAACAGGGTTTTTTTTCATTGTATGGGGGCAGGAGAGTAGGAATGGTGTTAATGCATGAAGATTTTTTCACACTAGGGGGTATTTTCGCCCATGTAGGTTTCGTTGTAGAGGAGTTTCACTGTAATATGGAAATAAAACATGCGCATGCGTTAAGTGTACGTCCTTCTCCCCGCCTTGTTTTTGACATCGAAAAACCATGCTTTATACTTCTCTAGACAAAATCAACGCTGTCGTCTATCAGACACTGTAAAAGGATGAGAGAGAGAAAGGAAAGAAGTGCAAAATACCCAGATTGCAAGTTATGCAATACCCTATGTAATCCCCTCGTCTCACGCGGAGCGAGTCTAACCCTGTAGCGTTCACGCGTCCCATTTTATATCGATGCTGCCCCGCAAGCTAGCATTTTCTCCCAAGTCAATTTTTAAACCACCTCCTGATCAGGAGGTAAATTTGCTCCGGTTTAAGATGTTTTCAGGGGCTACACCGGTATAACTTTGTACGTGTGAACGCTATACGGGGGGGCAGCCCCGGTGCTACACCGGAGTAAAAGTTGCTGTGTGAACACCCTTACAGATGAATGGTTATGTAGGATTCTGTCAGAAAGACACAAATCGTAGATTTTTGGGGGGGAATTCTTGCAGTAACATGAATATCAATCTGTATAAAAAATAAAAACAGCAAGATTAAAAAAAAATCACACCTGCGACAACAATGGAGCTGCAGAACTTAACACGAGTATTACATAATGGTCACGGTGATCCTGTAATATTCTACAATATTTCCTGTGCTTTGCAGCGACAGAAGTTTTGTTTTTATTCTCTCTCTAGCTCCCTTTTGTAAAATAAAATATGTTTTGCAATTGGTTCCAGCTAGAACAGCGAGCAGATTTGGAGCCGCAATGTTCTCAAAAGACAATGTGTTGTAATGCTTTGAACTGTGCCCCATCTCCCTCTCTCTTGTGACTGTTTTGCCTGTTTGAACGCGTGTCCTCACTTTAGCCTGACTCATAACAATTAAATTATATGATAACAATCTCTATTTTTATTATTATTATTATTATTACTTCAGGAAAGAAAAACATTCTTTGTGGGGGAGGGGGGCAGATTTCTTGCTGCGTCCACTTGTTAGTGATGCCGCATGTTCACACGTCGCTGTGTATAAACATCCTCTTTTTCCCTCTTCCTCTGTTAACAATTAGTTTGACACACGCCTTTCAGGTCGACAATGAAAAGCACAGTTTCCATATCACACACACATACTCACACACACACACACACACATAAAACGTAAATATCAAAATTTCTTACCTAGCCATGTCTATATGTTAACCTTCATCGATCTATCTATGTAGCCCTCTATTTCTTGCAAATATGTATAATGAAATAATATACCTGTTTTTTGGCATTCTGTTATTGATACCTGCATTTGTTTGTTTGTTTGTTTTTTTTATACTTTTTGTTCTCAAATCAGTAAATACTTTTTTTTCTGTGCAGCTTTCTCTCTCTCTCTTTCTCTCTCTCTCTCACCCTCCTCTTTAGTGAATGGTTATTTCATGTGGGATGTCCGTGATGGAAAAAAAAAAAAAACAATCGAATGTAGTGTTTACATTAAAAGCCACTGTTTTCATGACTATAAAAATGCTCACCCATTTTGTCTTTTCTGTCTAAAACTGCCTCAATGCTTGAACTGTTGTCATCTCACCGTACATTGTGCACAAATGAATCAGGACAGCTGGCCATGTATACACTGGAGCTAATATTGAAAGAAAGTATTGATTTGGAAGCCCCTTTGCAGTTGTAACCGGTTCCCAAAGGTATGTGATGCCGTTGAGGTCCGGATTCCGGAAGTATGAGAAAGTGAAAAATTCTGCAAGTTTTTTTTCCACGAAATAAAACTTGTCAAAATACACCAACCATCAAGAATGATACTACCCGCTTACATTTACAAATCCGAGTTCTTGTCTCGATTAAATTAGCCTGTCAGTGAAAGAAGCCATGTCTCATGCAGGTGAGCAAGAGTCCGACACCCTGCTCTTTGTACTGCTGGGGCAAAGGCAAGAGGGGATTTCATCACCATGAAGACCGGGAGATTGAACAGGCTATCAAGCGGTTTCTACTTGTCGGAGTACAACTGGAGTAGGAAAGCGATTTTGGCGGCGGAATTTGATCAGATCGCAGGCAGACAAATTGCAAGCTCCGTTGACGTGGTGGATGTCGTATGGTTTTCATTCATAAAAAACGAAATTGGGCATCAAATGTTCTGAATCACTGAAATTAATTCATTGCATGCATTATTATTATTATCATCATTACATTTTGTGAAATCATCCCGCTGGCTGGCAGAGACCACCCTGGTCTCCAACGGGCACTTCATAGCGTGGCTATGCGCTCACCTTGTGTAGTGGCAACCATTGGGCCATTTTAATAGATCATTTGAGTCACTGTTTTGATTGGCCATGATTGAGGTTGGCTCTGACCGCTCCCACAACGGCGTGGACCTCCCTCAGATCCACCATGCAGGATGTACGCCAGTCATGAAAATAGAGCCCATGATGTTCATCTTGCACATCAGGTTTAGGACCATGCAGAGTACAGTGTCAAGTATGTTTAAGGTAACCCAACGAATCCCTTTTATGAGAAAGTTTGGAATTTTTTTCCCATGCTATTGAATGAGAAGGTGTGAAAATTTGACTGGTACTCTGGACTGTGTATAGCACTAATATATATTATATGTGGTAGATCAGTAGCACCACCGTTTGTGAACCAAAACTCTTCACAATAGCAATTAACATTGGCATCGTGTCTGAAACAAGATTGAAGATCATGCCACGTCACGTGAATGAAACACTGCTGCTCATTTATTGCATTTTAATGAGCGCTCGCTGTTTTCCACAGGGTGTCCTACAGCAGGCAGCCCAAACCTGCTGCAATGGCAGCGGGACAATCATTATTCTTGGCAGTGATTTGGGGAAATATTCAAAACAATGTAAATCAGTGATGGTGTGGTGGTTCGTTTCTATGACTTCCAATGCAGGCAAGCGTGAGTTCCGTTCCCACTCAATGACGACATGAATCAGAGTCTGATTGGTTGTCTGTCCATATTGTGCAGTATGTACCCTGCAATTGAACGGCAACCAGTCCAATTCAAAGTGTGGTCTGCCTTTTGCCTGGAGTCAGCTGTGACAGGTTCCAACCCTCCTTGACTCTAAACGCGATGAGCGGTTTAAAAAAATGAATGGATGAAATAATATATGTATGATTATTTTTATTTTTTTTGTTTTTTGACATAAATTTAAAATAATGCATGGACATTGCCAGGCACTCAGGTGGCCGGGACGTTTGCTAAAACTATCTTTTATCATTCCAGCAGTGGTAAACAAATCCAGACATTTACTTACCAACTACACCAAGTAGCCTACCTCTGCTCCTTTTTGGCTCACGTTAGAACCTGGCTGTGTTGTACAAGTCCCGGTGCCCGCAGACCGCAATGATTATTTTGCCCTACATTGTTTGTCCACTTATTAACTGACGTGTACAATATATGACATAGTAAGCACATTATCAAAGCCGTTTGGCGCTGATGTAGCTGTACTGATGTTTTAAGCAACATTTTCAAAGCCATACGGCTTTGGTGAAGCTTTTAAAGATTCAGCAAATGACGTACGGGATATCTCGTATCCTCATTTAGCAAAAGTTTAAGAGCATCTTGTCAACAATGGAACGGCAGTGTTTCTGTGTTAGTTCAAACAACACACCCGCCTGCTGGCCCGACGGGACTGCCATTTCGGACTCTTGGCTGGGAAAAAGGGGAGGTTGGTAGCCTGAGTTCACCGTCAAGTGGGAAATGCCTGTGGCGGTTTTGATCAGTGAGTTGTGGGCATACTCCACGCAGGGCAGGTGGGTGCTCCAAGTGCCCATTCGTCTGAGGGTGGTCGCCGGACAAAAGGTTGGTAGAGGACCCCAGCACCCGACAGAAGACCTTCCAGACATGAGGTAAACTGTGGACCTCTGTCCGAGACAATGTCCATGGGAATTCCGTGGAGCCTGAAAACATGCTGGACCCGCCGGAGGTTAGCTGTCTCTCAGGCGGTGGGGAGTGGAACAAAATTAACTGCCTTTGAGAACTGATTCATGATAGTGAAAATGGTGACATTGGCCTTTATTCAAAAATATTTGTACAGGGCTTTGCACACCTCCTCAGTCAAAATCAAAATTATGAAATCTTTTTTATTATTGTATGAAATTGACATATCTATCCTTTTTTTTTGCGACAATTCTGGATAGTGGTGTGCCTTGACATTTTTTCCACTTAAAATATGTGCCTTGGCTCAATAAAGGTTGGGAATCACTGATCTCTGGTTTTCCAACAATTAAATTAACTTTAAAATATGTTCTAAAAAAACAAAACAGTGCAGCGGTTCAAGAAAAGCGGTAATGTGTTCACAATTTTTTTTTTTTTGTAGGTCAAAATCCGGGCTGCTGCATTTTGAATCAATGGAAACTTCCTCAGTTACTTTTTGGTCAAGGCAGTAAAAAGTCGGTTTGCGATGAAAACAGGATTCAGCATTTCAGCTCACTCTGAGTCAAAAATGATCCAATTTTGGCTCTTCCCAACATGTAAAAAGTATGTACTTGGATTTTTGTGAAAATGACTAATGATGATAATGATCATGATGATGATCTATCCATCCGTTTTTTAAAGTGCCTGTCCTCTTTAAAGTCGATGGTGAGCTGGTCTGACCCCAACAAACTGTGGCCCAGAACCCTGGACTGGTTATTAGCCAGTCACAGGGAACATACCTATGGATAATTATTCACACTCATATTCACACCTATCGACCATTTCGTCTTCAACCAAACTGAATGTATGTTTTTTGAACGGGTGGAATACGACACAAGCAGAAAGCAAATTCCACACAGGAAGAGATTCAAACCTAGATCATCTTGGCTGTGAGTCAGACATGCTGGGCATTACTCCACTGTGCTGCCATAATCGGAAACCCATTCAAGAAATACACGGTTATCACATTTAAGGTTTTTCTTCAGGCGTTTGGCCTTCCGGGACTCTTTTTTTTTTTTTTTTTTGTGATTGTCTCTCCATCTTTACCAATGGGCGAGGTGCTCTATCTAGTGGTGGAACGTAGACACAGCACCACCACGCCCATTATTTTTATTTATTTATTTTTTGTCTGCATGTTTATACAGTATGCCAAAGCTCACAAGCAAAGAAAACAAACAAAAAAAACATTTCAGATACAGCAGGGCACGTTTTGTGACGTTATATTACTCTACACGTGAATGAGCTGACCGAGCCGTTCCCTCTCTGATACACAAAACCAGAAAGCATAAAATAAACATGAAATTAAACGAAAACGTTCTTGATGAAACGGCATAGGTGCTAAATAAGTAGATCTGATCCATGAATACACTGAACATGAAAACAAACTCACAATGACTGTACGTTTTCTGCTCTTTGCAGCATGCCTGTCCTTTTTTGACAGCATCTTGTCCATGTCGTTCTCATTGTCATATTTCTGTCCCTCACTCCCCTCTTATTGGTCAACATTCTCGACGAAGGGAGACGCTGGTGGCACTTTTTTAGCCAGGCAGATAGTTATCTGAAAGACTAAATCAATACTATCTGTGCAGCTACTAGCGCACTCACACACACACACACACACACACACACACACACACACACACACACACACACACACACACACACACACACACACAACAAATGTATATTTATAGCACTCCAGCACCAACCCTTCTGTTGCTAGGATACCAGTTAGCTCCGAATTCTCAGACACTGCACTTTGGTTTGTTTATTTTTAAAAAATGAACACGCATTTTGGGGGGTGTACTGTAGGGGTCTAAAACGCTTCATCTGCCTGTGAAATAGCTCAACGTGGTTTAAGAGCAATCACCGTCAAAATTCAAATACAAAACACCACCTACGCCCACATCAACTTGTGAAAATCAAAGCAGTCGCCACAGTGATTTTATGGGCATTCGGCTTTTTCCTCCCCATCGAGAAAAAGCTGAACGTGGCTTGATGTTAGTAATCTACGGCCAACCAACGCCAACATTCATGTGCATCTCTCTATCTATGCCCACACCAATCTTCATAAAAATCTACACAATCCCCTCACTATTTGGGATTTTATGGATGTTCAAGAGTTTTCGGAGAGGAAAACGGTAAGATCCGCAACATCTCAAATATCGGTGCCATTATTTTGATCAGAGGTTGAAGTGGCCAATAGTAGAGATGTGAAAGTCCATTTTGATAATGACTCTTCATGATACAGTGAAACTCCTCTACAACGTAACCTACATGGGCGAAAATACCGCCTAATGTGAACAAATCTTCATGCATTAACATCATTGCCACTCTCCTGCCCCCCATACAATGAAAAAAAAAACCTGTTGCGTTATACGAAATCTTTTTCTCTGCTCTTACCTCGAGATGAGATTCACGACACCAAAGTCTAATCCAACAGCGACCTCTACTGATTTGTTCGGAAACGGCAACAGCAAACACCACACTGGTTTACACACGCGCAGTAGTCCAGGAAGTATTTGTTATTGTTAGTTTCAGACGCAGCAAGAATGTTGCATTGCTAAAATGGCTGCAAAACGGACCTTTGGATGTCAAGCAGCGAAGACAAGAAGCGCTCTGACGCTGGAAGAGAGGGTAAAAGTGATCAAAATGAAAGACGGAGGAAGCAAAATAAAAGACATTATCCAAGAAATTGATGTAAGTGAAGGTGAATGCTGATCGCAAATGTTGCAATTTCTTTCCCTTTTTTTCTTTCTACACGGACTATATGAAGTGTCAAATAAGTTTATGCTCATACTTATGCACTATTGGAATAAAAATAAAGAATACACATACATATGTGTGTGCGTGTATACATCCGTTTGTGTGTGTGTGTGTGTGTGTTTACATCTGAGATCAGATTTGCTACAGTGAAAAAACCCCTGTTGTGAAAAATGTCTTGCTGCAAACATGATTTCGTTGTAGAGGATTTTCACTGTCATGATAGTTTTCTGACATTAAGTCAGGTGAAGCTTTTTTACTTGAAGCGTTTTAGTCCGTCCCTATCCGGAGTCATGTAAGACACAGACACACGAGCACACACACACACACTCACGGGATAAATTCTAATAAAGTGTGAGTGGGAATACCCAGACCAAAATGTTGACAGAATTTTTATACTGGTCTGTGGTTGCTACAGCAACTGCCTTTGGAAATAATAACAACTTCCCCTTAAAACAGAAACAGAGGGTGGTAGTGTGTAAACATGTTTTGTTTGGGGAACGACTTTGTTCCCTCGTCATAAACTGTGAGCATAGTGACAACGTTATAGCCTTAAAACTTTAATTAGTGCATTTTAATGGAATAATTCTCCAGATGAGGATGACTGGAGTACATAATAAAACATGAGAGGAAATGTATCATGGCTGTATCAGACCATTTCTAAAATAGTTTTTTTTTTTCTCAAGTGGTTGGTTAAATGAAATAAATCTCAGGACGAGGTGTAGCAGGCATCTGGAACAGTTGAACTATTACCAAAAGTAGAACAAGAAAATGTGGCACCTCACAATGTTATTTTTCGCTAATAACACCAGAGGGTGCAATTTTTCATTTGCAGCACCTTGGTATGTGTGTGAAAATAAATGGAAACTGCAGAGGTGGGCTATCCAGTAAAATGTCGCCTGCGGGACGGGACACCCGTCTGTTATCAGTCCGTCACTCCATCATAGTTATTTCAACCACACTTCCGTCATCGCTAAATTACAGTTGGGCATCACAATTTTAGGAACGTTTGTAACATCAATATTTTTGTCAGTGGCGAGAGCCAATCGGCTTCAAGGAAATGCTCATCACCAACTGGGGGTACGTCGGCCGTCAGTCATCCTTACATCATTATTTCAGGCCAGCCCAGTCCATCAACAACCAATCAGTGTCGAGAACGTACTGACCACTCTGACATAGTGACTGAATGATGACTGCCGAACTGCTTACTACGCACACTAATACATTTAAAACGGAGAATGGGAACTGAGATTTAGCAGCCAACACAACCACAGGTCACCAGATTACCTTGCGATGTTCAAGATCTTTATTTTTTATGTCATAGCACAAGAAGCCCTCTCCTTCCCCTCCTCAAGGCAAGCCCAGTCCAAGTCACCCCCCGCGAAGAACCATGTGTTCCGAATAATCCTCGGCGAAACGGGAGTCCGGCATAACTGACGGACTGACAGACCTTCCATCAGTGACAGAGTAAATGCCCGCAGGATTAGTGTTGGCACGAGAAGCCTTAAGGGACGAAATCTAAGTGTGTAGTAATAAGCATAGCGTGAAAGGTTCTGATTTCTCATCGTTTAAAATAAATGCGAGTGAGTGAAATTTCATTTGCATATTCTTTGCAGGTGTGCATATCCTCTGGGTGGACACTGTAATGCATAATTTCATTGTGTCGAATATTCTTTTGGGTGCACTGTGCTGCAGATTGGATAACATGATTGCATTCTCTTTATTTTTACACATTTACAAAAATGTTACACAGCTTTTTTTTTTTTGTCTTTCAATGTGTGTGTGTGTGGGGGGGGGGGGGGGGGGGGTTCTGGGGTCTTGATTCCGGGCATGATTAAAAAGCGGCCAGCCAGCCAAATATACAGCCAGACAGACTGGCTGACTAAACATTGTAACTGATCCACTAAATTACAAGACCATGCGCCATTCCAAATGTGTCCGTAAGCCACGGGATCCCACCGTCTGACACCAAGAATAAACATACGCACATGCAGACGGCTCCCCCTGCTCGACACTAATGTGTCCATGTTTTTACGTGTGTGGATGATGTCAACGGTAAGTGATGGACGTCGTCGAAGTAAAGAAATCCAGTGTCGACGTGAGTACTTGTGCCACACTTTAAAAGCTAACGCTTTGGGTCTGTTTTGCCTCTCATACTGTTCGTCACTTGAATGGAAACTATTTTTGAATGTTGACACTTAATCAACGACAGAAGAAATGAGACAAGTTGTCGTCTAAGGCCTTCACACAATCAGAAGCAGTATGGCGAAAACACTCCATTGGCAATATCTGAAATATTTTGGGCTTATTAATTATTTACTTGCCACTTTAGTGCAGCAAGAGCAGAAATACTTTTACAGACAATTCAGGCGGCAGTTTTCAGTCTCGCTTCAGATGACAGAGATACAGACAGCAAAGAGCCTTGCAAACACGGAATATTGGAGCAGATGACACCCAGGCATCATAACAAAATCACAACACACGATTCAGGAATGGCATCCCCTTGTCCGTACACACACATTATCCCGAGTCAGCTCCATGCCACTGTAGCATCATTAACGTTTCTGTGTTATTGATGTGTTTTAAATATTTATTAGGCCATTTCCAGGGCCGCAGCATAATCTGCACAGGAAAACAAAGGCCAAATACTGCTGCGTGTGCCCTTGAATAACAATGAGGGGTACAACAAGCACAACATATGGCACTGATTTTGTGTTTAATGTTCAACGGCCAACGCTCTAAGGTAGCATTGTCACTTGTAAACTAACTTATGCACAACATGGCAACTGAGCACGCTCATGTGTTGCAAAGCCAAGGAAAAATACGCAATCAATTTACACGGACCGGCCACAGGACTATGACCGCTTAGTACAATGTAATAACAAGTATATTAAATATTCATTTCAAAGCTAAAGTCTTTATTCACACTGTCAAAGCGGAATAGATTCAACGGTATGTTCTTTATTGTGGTTGTAATTTTCCAGTGGTGTAGAACTGTAGTTGGGACTTTGTTGGGCCATTAAATAGGGTAACCGAAGCATTTGCTCTCAGGATGCAGGATACTTGTACATCCGTACATACCACAGAAACAATACACACACACACACACACACACACACACACACACACACACACACACACACACACACATGGAAACAAGGGGTGATCAAAAGCCACTCTATAAAAGTGAATTTTAACAAGTGATTTGACAGATGCAACAGAATCTGCACATTTCAGAACCATAGGGAGATCGTTCCAAAGTCAAGGAGTTCTGACAGAAAATGTTCGTTCACCTTTATTTATAAGTCTTGACTTTGGAATATCCAGGAGGCCTTCACCCGGGGATCTGAGACCACATGCTAACTCGTATGTGGTTAAAACTTTGGATAGGTGTCTCGGAGCCAGTCGCATAAGTGCTTTTTAAGTAATCAGTTGAATCTTAAAACCAATTCTAAAACAGACTGGGAGCCAATGAAATTATGCTAAAATTGGGGTGATGTGGTGCCATCCATTGGAATTATTAAGAAGCCCCGCTGCTGCATTTTGAACCAGCTGTGTCATGATTACATTCTTGTCTGTCTCCAGCATGGGGCAGAGGAGGGCCTTCCCTCCTGCATGCACACGTGCTGCCAATGTTAATCAGCCGACTATTTATGGACTTCCAAGTTGTAATTTCTCTGTCGGGTCATTCTTCTTGCTTAGAACTCTGCCACTCGGTATTGAATTCTTCTTGATGTTTCATGCGCTTCATTTTGTTGACGCCGCCATGTTTTTTGCACTTTCCTATGTAAGTCACTTTTCGTTGTAGTTATTCATTTTGGTTTTTCGTATCATACGTGTTTTCCTCCTCCTCCACAGCAAGAGTGACCAGCTGAGATGACTCCTCCCTGGTGAGTAGAACTCTTGGAGACTTTGGGGCAAAGCTAAGACAACCTGGTGGAACAATGTCGTAAAGCTGGCCTTAGAAAAGTATCCTTCTAGTGCAGGGGCGGCCAACCAGTTAGAGACAAAGAGACAATTTTTTTACTGTGTTACTGCAAAGAGCCACATCATACCCTTCCTCTCGCGAGCACGCATGCACACACACACACACACACACACACACACACACGCGCGCACTCACGCAGGTGCCCACCAGTGCACTCGCGCACATATGCACGCACACCACCATGAGCAACAGCCGAAAATGAACGATAGCTAAAGATACAAACAAATATTTTTTTTCCCACCCATTTCCTCCCCCCACGCCTTGCGGTCTACTTGGGACCAGTTCGGTCGCTCCCGGTCGATTCTGATCACCGTATTGGGCACCCCTGCCTTAAAATCAGAGGTAATTCACTGACTAGCTTAGCGCTTAGCGCCGTTGTTTGCGCATGAGCGGTGATGCAGTCATCTGATTGGTTGCCCTCTATGTCAATCAAGTAACGGGATTGATGATGAGTGACGTAGTACGTTCTGTGCAGTTAGCGCCTTCGTTTGAATGGCATCGCCACTGCCGGCGCCTGTTGTGTGAAAGCCCGGGTGCCGCATTGAACCAGCCAAAGAGCCGCATGCGGCTCGTGAGCCGCGGGTTGGCCACCCCTGTTCTAGTGGATCTAGAGCAGGGGTCACCAACATTTTCGGAAGCTAGCTAACTAACTTAAAGGCTAATACAACAGTCCGCAAATGGTCATTGCAGTGACTGTATGACCTCTACGTTTAACAAAAGACCAAAACTATCCAATCGTAAAAATGTGAAATAACGCACACGCAAACTGTAGGTCCATGACATTATCACATTAATTATTGAACAGCAATATTAAAATACTTTGGATAAAATGCAAGATTCCACTTTTTTAGGACAGAGTGATACATTGCATACTTGTAGCACATCTGTGCAGGATGAGCGGCTAAGAAGCACTTTTCAAGGGGATTCAGGCCTCAAGCTGGAGCATATGCTCCGAACAGTTCACCGAAAACAAAGACTGCTTTTTTTATGGCACTCATGTAATTGATTCCCAGTCATTTTTCTTTGATTCATTTGATCCTGCTGACAAAGCCAACTACTTTACTTCCTCAAAGTGGCCATTTGTGCCCATGTTTGCTGCAGGCCAAACAGCGCATGAGTGATTTAACAACTCAGTCTGGTGATGCAGTAAAAGGTTCATCAATTAGTCAGATAATCTGCGGTTGCCATAGTGAACAATTCTGATGTGCATGCAGTCTGGTCTCATATTCGCACAGTTGACTGGACACAACTCGTTTTGATCCACGTTCATGTATGTATGGGCTCAAGTGTTAAGTTTGGTGCCTGGGGAAGTTTCAAAACTTTCAAATGAGTTTAGATTCAGGGAACTCTAACTCTTATTTTGGCAAGCACATGTGAAAATGTATGAAGGTTCCTGGCCACCACTTCACGGTGTGTAAAAGTTATAGAAAATGGGTGCATGAATGGGGAAACTTTTCTCAACAACTCTGCAACAACTTTCAAAAGCTTACTTGGTACTTTTTGGGGGGGGGGTTTTGTGGAGCTAAGATTTCTTTAAAGATGCACTTGAAGCTCTCCCAATCCAAACTGCAAACTATCAAGATACGTACTTGCACTTGAGCAGGTTCTTCACTTAACTCATTCAGTACCAGCCAATTCTGGACCAAGTCTGAAAAGACGTTTAAAAACGTCTTTGGGAGTGAATGAGTTCATGGGCTCCTTATTAACTCATAAAACTGCCGCACCTTGATTTTTTTTTTTTTTTTTTTTCGTGCTCCGTTTTGTCTGTTTGGAAATTTGGTAGGCCGCTCGGTGGTGGGCATTCTGGTGGGTCCCTTGGGATGAATTGTGGCTGAAAGTCGTCTCAGCTTTACGCCTACAGGAAGGATGCCTAACTATTGGTGCAGGTAGTGTAACATGATTTTGGTGAATTTGATGGAGGTGTAGACATACAAATTCTGAGATATGCACACATTCCTAAATATGACAACAGCATGCATCAAACCCTCTGAATCAGAGCAAAAAAAAAATCAATGAATTGAACATGCTATATATTGTGCATTTTCGACACCAGCAAATCGTTTTCTCCTTCCGCCTTGTCCAGGATTGTGCGCCCCGTGTGCTCAGATTTTAAAAGGGATGCTTTGATTGGCGGCGAAACAAGTTCCCGCCTACATTGGTGCAAAACACCCTTTTTAAAGTGCCACAGTGCAGTGGCTCGCATGGGTCTGTGAAAATACCAAAACTTAGTCAAGGCCGCACTTTACACCGTGCCTCGCTCCAGACTTGCAGGGGGTACAAAAATAGAGTCTAATGTGTTTATGGGCCATTCCATCTAACTGGTACCTTTGGATTGTTGTAACACTCTCAAAATAAACCCGCATTCCTCATACAAATCTAATAATACAGTATACCTAGTTAATTACTCAAAATGTGTATTAGCCCAGTTTAGGCAGCTTTATCTTTTTTTATGTCCCATTTTTATTGTACTGAAACTTCTCATTTGAGTAACTGGACTGAAAGTAACAGCATGTAAACACTGAGATCATTACAGTATTCAGAAAAGTGAATTTCTAAAATAAACTGTATTTTAAAACATAATTTAGGTTAAAGGACTGTGAGGTGTTTTGATCTATTTTCCACAGCACTAGACACTTTAAAGCGCTCAAGGACATCTGCATAATTGCACACTTGTTGTACTACAAATACTGCTATTGGGCACTTTAAAATGGTTTAATGATTTTCTGCACCATCTGTTTTAGTATTTTATTCTACCACTGATCACTTTAGCTCTGCTTGATACTTTGCACATTGTCTCACAGTTGTCATTCGGTGGTACTACCACACAACGGTTCACTTACATTACGAACTGTCCTAACATACTTATTTGTCATGTCCTTGTCTATGATGATACTTAAGTGTGTTCTACCGGAGATAAAATTCCTTGTGTGTTCTACATACTTGGCCAATAAAGATGATTCTGATTCTGATCTTCCCATGTCGTTGTAACTTGTGGAAACGTCTTCATTATTCATAGGCAATAACGTCTTAGGTGAACAGCATTGAGTGAAAACGCAAGGACACAATGACAGTGTGTGAAGTAAAACTTTTTCTTTTCTACTTCAAGTAGTTTGCATAATGATGCATAATTTGTAAACGTGATCACATTTCTAAAGGTTTTCTACAAGTATTTTCATATTGAATGGCAAAGCAAAAAAAAAGTCGTAGCTGTAATAGGCAACGAATGCTATTTTTCCAATGTTCAGGTTCGTTTAAATTATTCTCCGAAAGTATTTATTAAATAGGCAATCCCATCAATGTGCAGGAGACTTTACTTCAGGAAATAATGAATTTTACACTTCATTCTATCATATATTTGTACATTTTATTTCCAAGGGGGGCGGCCCGGTAGTCCAGTGGTTAGCACGTCGGCTTCACAGTGCTGAGGTACCGGGTTCAAATCCAGCTCCGGCCTCCCTGTGTGGAGTTTGCATGTTCTCCCCGGGCCTGCGTGGGTTTTCTCCGGGTGCTCCGGTTTCCTCCCACATTCCAAAAACATGCATGGCAGGCTGATTGTGCACTCTAAATTGTCCCTAGGTATGAGTGTGAGCGTGGATGGTTGTTCGTCTCTGTGTGCCCTGCGATTGGCTGGCAACCAATTCAGGGTGTCCCCCGCCTACTGCCCGAAGACGGCTGGGATAGGCTCCGGCACCCCCCGCGACCCTAGTGAGGATAAAGCGGTTCGGAAAATGGATGGATGGATGGATTTCCAAGGGGTTCAAATGACACAGATTCTGTGTAATGACTCTTGTGTAGCAATATTTTTTCTTCTTTCATAGGTTTACTCTACTTTATTAACTTACTCTTCTTTTTGACCTTATTATTTCGATCGGGAGTCACCTAAGCTGGTCTTCCAGGGCCCATGGTTTAGATGTTTCCCTCCTCCAACACACCTGATTCAAATGATCAGCTCATCAGCATGCTCTGCAGAAACCTGAAAACGATCCTGAGCATTTTAATCGGGCGTGTTGGAAGAGTGAAACATCGAAAACATGGCTGACAGGGGCCTCTGAAGTACAGTACTTGAATTGGTGCCTCCTGATTTAGAATTTAACAGGGGGATCCAGCGCATAAGAGCCCTAGGATTTTTTTGACCCATACATAAGGTGGCAACCAATTTAGACATATAAGAAATATATTTTTAAATATATTATACATTTCTGAAGGGGCTTAACTGAAGCTATTCGGATTTCTGACTGCATTCTCGGACCCTTTTGCCCTGGTGTAGCAGTGTCACTGGGATGCGGTTAAGAATCGTCAAAGTACTTCCGCTTGGCTCATTTTGAAGCTCAAAAATAGCAAGACAGTAAGTCCACTGAATCATCCTAACACGGTGTTCTCAGCACGTTATGAACATCTGCACATGAAAACACCGATTTCGTGCAGTTGACCCATTGCAAGGTTTAATTTTGAATCCTTGTTTTGACATTCAAACAGACTTTTAAAAACGCGTCTGTTCCACTCTGCTCTGAGGAGCCTTGAAATAGTGTCCCTGCATCGTTCGCCTCTCACATATGGCTCCCATAAAGTTTGCGGTTTGGGACCGCACGCATGCGCAGTGGCCCGACGCGCAGCGTGTGTAGTTGTATTATTATTGTGAATGGGGGTGGCGGCGATGTGGGGGCGGCTGGTATTTTGGGTGTTCAGTCACAAGAGCGAGAGCGACTCCGCGGAGCCAGGAAGTAGACTGTGTTGGGTGCCTTCACGGCCATACGGAAATTTAATAAGCGACAATGGTGAAAATCTTTTGATGATTTCATATTTTCGTTATCATTCTGTGTGGGCATGTGTATATTTTTACACGCTTTTATGAACATAACTAAACATTGTGATATACCATACTACTACTACTACTAATAATAATATTAAAAATAATAAACACACGAGGATTTGATCATGCCTTTTTGGTGGTATCGTTCATACACTCGGCGTCACGTGATCTGTTGCACATTCATTATTAAATAGGTGACTTCTCAGCATATCATCCATCGATAAGAAATGGTGGCTTTAATGTTGGGAAGTTTGGCTAGGCCTATGGATATGCGGAGGGAGGAGTACTGTATTTGAAATTTACAGGTAGAGAAAGAAGAGGCTCGAGGAGACAGATTGGTAAAGAGACTTTGGTCGAGAGAAAGAGAGAGAGAGAGGAAGCGCGCGAGAGAGAGAGAGAACGAGACAGAGAGAGAGAGAGAGAGAGAGAGAGAGAGAGAGAGAGAGAGAGAGAGAGAGAGAGAGAGAGACGCGGTCAAATTGATCTTGAGGCTTTTTTCCTGTCTACGTGGGTCACTTAATAAGGCGCACAAGAAGGCAAAGAGAAGGACGCGATCGGGGCAGCAAAAATCATTAGTCACGCGCTTGGAAAGCAGCATTTCACATTTCTCCACACGAGGAAGACGCAAGCCGACTCACACACGGAAGGGAAGTGAGTTGACAGACTCGAAGAAACAACCCCCCCCCCCTAAAAAAAAGTTTGACTGCGCGGTTTCGTTTTATAGTTGATGGTGAGGGGGGGAGGGGGGGGAAAGCGGGGAATAAAGTGAGGAATCCACATTGGGAAAGATGCCGCGGGTGGTTCCGGACCAGAGGAGCAAGTTTGAGAATGAGGAGTTTTTCCGCAAGTTGAGCAGGGAGTGTGAGGTGAGCGTGCACGGCGGAAATAAATACACATTTACACAGTTGGCTGCCTCGATGATGTTATATTCCTGTGTTACTAAATCCGATAGTGTATAAATGCAGCTAATTACAACCTGAAGTGTAAAAAAAAAAACCCCATCACTACCGCATGTGCGATTTGACTCTCTTGAAAAAGTGACGACTGCATATACACCTTTTAATACCCAATACGTACACCTGCATTTATTTTCACTTCAAATGAACATTTTGGAAAGTTGCTTCCGACTGATTATTTGCGCGCGTTATTTTGTTGTTTTATTGTTCTTATTTTTGTTCTTTTGGAAGCAAAGCACGGTCATTTTAAATCAAAATTCCAGTGGCTTATCTTGAAAATGCAGGTTAGTGTTGATCTTTGCCTATCTAAAAGCGTCTTCCTGGCTACACGATGTGTAAATCGTCGGCGGGCTTCTCAAGATTCTGATGTTTCTTTTCAGATAAAATACACTGGCTTCAGGGACAGACCCCATGAGGAGAGACAAGCCCGCTTCCAGAACGCTTGCAGAGATGGACGGTCAGAAATTGTAAGTATCTCGAAATTAAACACGCAGTCCACAAATTCTTTATGTTTTCTTCTTTTTCATTAGTGGAATGCAGGTGTAAAAACAAATAAATCGACAGACAAATAAATAAACTATTTCGAGTCGCTATATTCAGTTTAAATTCATCTTTCCTTTTATTATTTATCATTTTATCTGTGGTTTTATTGTTCTTGTTTTGATTGTAAAGTGTCCTTGAGTGTTTTGAAAGGCGCTTTTAAATGACATGTATTATTATTATTATTATTATTATTACAAGCAAACTATTCTGAGAATAAATGCGAAATGTCGCACCAGGAAGTAAACAAGCTGTCCATCATGCATCATCAGGGTTGACAGGTACTTCCTGCTATAATATTTATCCCAGCAATCATGAGTGTGTCAGCTTTGTGTACAACCAGACAACAACACAATGTCACCCAGACAGGTGGTTGCATCACACTGTCTGGGCTCCAATTTTGTTTATAATATTACTAATTAGAAGTATTCTGTCATGTCTCAGTAAACTCGCGAATGCACTGAAGCCCAAAAAAAAAAAGCTGTGGTTTGAAGTATAAATTTTTTTTTGTGTCTTCCATAGCTTCAAATGGCTTTGTCTGATCTGGAATTAATGGATTTTATCCCATTTGAAATGCCATTTAATTGATTTTGTATATGTTTCCAGTTGATGATGTGAACCCTTAATTTTAGGTTTTCTTGATGTAACAGTGAACATCCTGCAAACTCATTGTGCATTCATCTCTTTTAGGGTGTATGTCATCGTAATATTGAGATTTTAGTTTGATGTTCAAAATGACCATGTCGAGGATGATTTTGGAGAGTGCGTGTGCTGCTTTTGCTGTACGTATCTGAACCACAGTCATGGTTTGACAACTTCATGGCACAATTAAAGTGACGGAAATGATCACGGTCGTCAGTACAGTCTTATCACGGTGTGAAAAATTACCGATACATTAACCTTAAGCATTGGAAATACTGGACTGTTATTTTGAAAATAAATACAGCAACATCAACAATAGTTTGCCCTTTTTGTACGTTCAAAATTGTAAACAACAGCAACCGTAATGAATTGTCATACATACAAGACCAAATGAGATTCAATTAAAATAACAAGAATTATTTATTTAAATAACAGCAGTGGTAAAAATGTGCACATGTGCAGTGACACACATGCGTAATGTCGTTTTAATGCTCATGGAGTGGTGGGGATGTGGCGGCGGGCAGTATTTTGGGTGTTTTGACTTTCCAGACTAGAACCAGGAAGTCCCACGAGTGCCTTCATGGGCCTGAAGAATTTGGATTTGCCACTAACCTGCCAAAATGACCAAAACTTGTTCTCTTCTTTTGTGGGTATCTTGTCGTGAGTTAGTAACGACTCCTTATTGACTTATTTGTATTTATTTATATTTATTTATATTTTAAATGACATGACCAAGGGCAATTGGCGGGTGACCAGTCCAGTGTGTACCCCGCCTCTAACCAAGTCAGCTGGTGTGAGCGCCAGTTCTCCTGCAAACCAACTGAGGACAAGCGTTGGATGAATGGATGGATGATATGGCCTTATGACCTGAAATTTCAATAATAACATACATATGCGTGTATTCTGTAGATGCAGAGTTATTATGTTGATTTAAGTCTAAATGCAGTTAAATCCATCCACATTCTGACAAACAATGAAATACAGTCAAACCTCGGTTTTCGTCCATAATCCGTTCCAGAAGGCTGTTCGAAAACCGAAATTGTTCGAAAACCGAAACCACGCTCTTTTGAAAATAAAAATATTTACGGAACACGTCCGCTCACAATGGAAAGCAACACGAGGAAGCGCCACTTCCTCGTCTACCCGAGGAAGCGTCACTTCTTCGTGTAAGGAAGGCGAGAGGAGTCAAATGGTGCATTCAAGTGCGCTCAGTTTGTTCGAGAACCGAAATTTGTTCGTCATCCGAGCATAAAAAAAATCAAAATTTTAATCGAAAACCGAATTGGTCGAGAACCGAGACGTTCGAAAACCGAGGTTTGACTGTACTGGATTTTGAGTAGCAGCGGACGCAGTATCCGCTCCGACACCTTGGCAATGCATGAATCAGTACTTGTTTTTATCATTTCTAAGAGTTCTGGAGACAAGGGTACTGCCCACGACCATGCCACTGTGGACACAAAGCAGAAACAGACTTCTGCATGAAAAAAGTCCATTGACACAAACACGTTTGCCATAGTTCTCTTTCTAGGTAAAAAAAAATATATCACTGCTTTACCCTTAACGAGTCTTAGCTACATTCGAACATATCCATGTCTTCTTCTTCGGGTCGCATCTGCTTCTTTCTTCGCCTGTTCACCAGAACAAGCCCCAAAAAATGACCAATCACACCCAGAAGCTCTAAATAAAGAAATGAGGATAGTTAAAACTTGAAATGGTTTCAAACAGTTTCACATTGTATCACTGTGATCAGTAAATCATCAACCGTTTCATCATTAAGTAGAATCATGTGGTTGATTTCACAAAGGGAAAATTGGCTCATTTAAGTTCCATGTCTGCAAAGAAAAACAATACTTCCTCTTAAAAATAAAGTAGCTTTTGATCTGCGATTGGCTGGCAACCAGTTCAGGGTGTCCACCGCCTCCTGCCCAAAGATAGCCGAGATAGGCTCCGGCACACCCGCGACCCGCGTGGGGATAAGCGGATCAGAAAATGGATGGATAGATTGATGGATGGATGGTGGCTTTTAATAGGTTGATAACGCACTCATATTGTATAGTGTTATGCCTCCAGACATATTGAGCCAAATCTGTCTTATCCAATTATACTCTCCAAAAATAGTGACGTTTGGCAATAAGACACGATAACATTCCTTCAGTATTTTCACGTCACCATCTCAGCAGGGAGTGACGGAGCCCATCTAGTCTTACCATCTTTCCTGGTCGATGGATGCGTCTGACTGTCTGTCCTCACTGTATTTATAATCTCTTTCATCACTGTGACAATTGATGGCTTAAGTTGTAATAGGTCCACGGCAGCCGTGACATCATGTCGCTGATTTACTGTATCTATATCTAAAGACCGCCTGCTATTTTCACGGTCAGTGCAAACAACGAGCAGACACAAAGACACCTCAGTGTGACTTGAAGGCTTCTTTTTATAGCCAAGTCCGGCAGACAGGAAACGCATCACCAGTGTAATGATCAATCCAAGTTAGCCTACGCTTTAGATATACAAGTTCGGTTGATTTTCCCTGTGCGGGACATCGGTTCTCTTTGTAGAATGTCATACTTATTACTTATTGAATCACAGCCCAAATCATAATACCACCATCTAATATATGGTTTACACAACTTGTATAGCATAAATGTCGCTCTCCTATCTGTCATTAGAGCAAATGTGAATGGTTTGAAGAAGAATGTACAGTGAACAGTGCATCGCGGAGCATGTAGTACAGTACTGTATATGTTGCTCTATGTGACTCGCTGTTGTTTGCTCACTTTCGCAGCTTCTCGCGGAACGTTTGCGGACTTTTTGCGGACTTAAAAATATATATATATTTTTTTCATATACATGTGTACTACTGTATATGTTGCTCTATGTGGCTGTTGTTTTCTTTTTGCAGCTTCTCGCGGAGCTTATTAAAAAATAAAAATATATATATACCAAACCTCGGTTTTCGTCTCGGTTCTCGCAATTCGGTTTTCGACAAAAATTTCGGATGCCTCGGATGACGAACAAATTTCGGTTCTCAACCTGAGGGCACTTGAAATCACCATTTGACTCCTCTCGTGTTGCTTCCTCGTGTTGCTTTGCATTGTGAACAGACGTGTTCAGGAAACATTTTTATTTTAAAAAGAGTTTGGTTTTGGTTTTCGAACAATTTCAGTTTTCGAACAGCCTTCTGGAGCAGATTATGGACGAAAACTGAGGTTTGACTGTGTATTTTTTCAACTTATACATGTTTAAATCTATTAGCATACAGCATTAAGTCATATTAATTACTTCAAAATTTACTTCTCCAGTACATGCATGTATACCATTAAATTTGGCCTTATAAATCAGGGTTCGTACGGGTCCTTCAAGTGAATAAAAATCAATAAAAAAAGAAGTTGTAAAATTATGTACTTAATTGTCCATAATTTTCAGGGAAATCTTCTAAAATCCATAAAAGTCCATAAAAATTAACCTGCGGTGTTCATTTCATTTGTGTATGTCATTTTCCCCACCCTTCTAATTCGTAGTTTTGTCGGAAAATGCAGGACCTGGTACCCGCTCTGCTTTTCCCGCCGTCTCCGATTAGTTCCGACGATGATCACGTGATCACTTCGGGTCATTCCGGGAAACAACAATAGATTGACGCCATCCTGGGGCAGTGAATGGATGGTTTGATTGTCGGCTCGGAGAACAATTACCGTATTTTCTGGAAAAATCTATTCATCGAATTTATCGATCTCAACAAGTGACAGACAAATATGTAGCGACGCCACTCGAGCGAAGCGCGCCTCAGCAGTCCATAGTCCGCTGCTCTCTGCTGTGTGTGCGTCAGCTAAGCTTAGCTGTTGTCTCGGCTAGGCTAGCTTTTTGTTGTCGGAGATCAAAGCGTATTTGATTTGTGAAGTCTGTTGCTTGGGTGAAACCAAAAGACGTGCGCGTGCGTACATGTTCGCGCGGACGCACACAGCAGAGAGCAGCGGACTTTCGACTGCTGAGGCGCGCTTCGCTCGAGTGGCGTCGCTACAAATATTCCGGGACAATGCTATTTTCAAGTGGGGTGGCTGGAGAAGCCGGAGGTCCGTGTTTGGGTCGGAAAAATTGCTGGCGATTATACGTCGGCCTACTGCCGAGTGTGCAAGAAGGGCATCTCCGTGAGAGGTAAAACTTGTCATAGCCTCCTGGTCAAGTCAAATTCATTGAGGCACACAGCAAAACAGAAGAAAATTAATCGCCAAGAACGTGCAAAAGAGATTGAGGAGAAAACTAAGTCACTGTCTGCTATTCCCAAATTGTCATATCAGTTTCATATTTGTCATTATAAAACATGTCTGATCATTGAAGGTGATATGAGGGAAAATAATAGGGTTGGACCATTTGCGATTTAGACTTCTGACATGCATTTCAGCTGTTCAGGTATACTGGATATTGCTAAAATGGGCAATCAGTACTACTGTTTTTCTAAACCCTTTCCAGGTGACCCATATGACCATTAGCTCTGTTCTTAGTGTTGTGTTTATTCGAAAATAAATTGAAGTTTTATATTTTCTCAATTTAAATTTTTCTTTGTGTGTTTTATTTGAGAATTAATTAAAGTTTTTTTTAATTTTCCGACCTGTGATACAGGTAGCAAAGTGAAAATTTGACATACAATATGTCAAATAAAGGGTTAAGTGATTGCCCCTAAAAATATAGATGTGCCCTTCCTTTGGCAGCAATGATTTGAACACCAGCTCAGTGATATGTGGCTTTCTGTTCAGCCTGTGTATTGCTGAGCGGGCATTAAATCCACCGTGAATCCCCCGCTGAATGGAGAAAAAGTCCTTAAAAAATGGCTAAATTGGTCCAAAAAAGTCATTAAAAGGTCCTTAAATAAAAAGCAAGTGGAAGAGTGGGAACCCTGTAAATATTATGTACATGTACCCATATGGAAGGAGGGGGGTCGCTACTTCTCGGATTTTCGTTTATCGCGGGTGGTTTTGGTCCCCATTAACCGCGATAAACGCGGGATTACTGTCCAGTATTTATGAATTCATTTAGCTAGATCTCGGTGTCGAGATAAAGTTGATGCTTTTGAAGTACACCCACTGCAATCAAGGATCACGCAGACTGAACGTGACGAGAAATCTTAAAATGTTCACGGTCGTTGCGATAGATGGGCCGATAAATCCAAGTAAGTTCGACTCAGCGCGCTCAGTATGAGTCGCACTTTAAACAACTTGGTTTTCATGCCGTGTTGGGCTCTGGTCTTGCCATCTCGCTTCTATTTCCCTTCCCCTTTTTGTTGAACTTCTCTTTTGTCCTCCTTCCTGCCATTGCCCATGTTCCCTCCATTTTTCTTTCTCATCTTTCTCTGTGTTCCTCCTTCAACCCCCCCTCCTTCCCTCTTTTGCCTCTCACACAAGCCTCTCTCTTCTTCCCTCCTTTTCTCGAGTAGTAGGCAGCAAATTACTGTCAGATGGTTGTAATCCAATACGTCAAATAGGGCAGAAATTAGGACTTGGGTGTTCTTAGATTCTCTCAAGGCGTGTTTGCGCCTGTGTGTGTGTGTGTGTGTCTGCGTGTGTTTGTGCTGGCGTGGGAGAGAGACAAGAGACACAGAATCATGGCATCCTTTATTTTATTTGGAATGTTTTCATTACATATTCACCCAATGTTTTTAGTCTTGCATTCAGGCTTTCGCTCCCCCTTCTCTCAAATATGACACTGTACATAATTCATACGCACCCAGCTAAGATCCAGCCTGAATGTCCTTAGTATTGATCTGTCTCTCTCTCTCTCACACACACACACACACACACGCACACCAATGCATAAAAATGGAAATTTCTTACTTAATGTTCTGCCTGGACAAATCGTTGCTCTCTGACGGAACAGTGCATTCAATCAATTTTTCATCTCATTTGTTTTTCAGCGTGTGTGTGCGCAACAAAGCACGTGAAAGTGTGTTCTCCATCCAGAGCCTGAAGCCATTTTAACGAGGTTAAATCGTTAGAAAATGAGTTTAATTCATAATTTTAATATCTGAAGAAGGAAAGTAAACACTTTAATGAACTCCACCTTAAAAGCGTGGCCAATTTGCCTCAAGGAATTCGACATCGGAACTCTGGCATCTACTTTTTACTTTGAGAGAAAAAATATTCCACGCATGTTGCTGCTATTTAGCGTCAGAGGTTTGATTTAAGGCTCTGTGACTTTGGAGGAAATTGATGACCATTTAGCATGTTGTACTCTGCTCATCCATCCAGGAACTCATGCTGCAATCCTGCCCAAGTAATCGTGCATTTTTCTTGACAGACCAGATATAACTCTTCGGACTGTCATAATGTTTGAAATTGTCTCATATCGGTCCTTTCGTTCTCCTTCTCCACAGGCCTTTGTCGCAACAGGCACCAACCTCTCCCTCCAGTTCTTTCCAGCCAACCTGCATGGAGATCAGAGACAGGTTCCTACGAGGGAGTATGTTGACTTTGAGAGAGAGACTGGAAAGGTAAGGCTTTATGCGCAAACAAACACGAGCACACTCTCTTATTTGTTTATCACATGCATGGAAATACTGGTGGAAGAGTACATTTTATACCAATGCCACCATATTATTACTCGGTGAAGCATTTTCTATTTTTTATTTTTTTTTGAAGAGTGAGCGGGGGAATACATTATAGACACAACTGCAAAATAGAGCACATATTTTACACATTTTTTTTTTTTACATATTACATAGTTTAATCCGTGCAGGGAACTTATTAAACCACATTGTAAATGTGCAGTGACATTTTTTTTGCATAGTGTTCAAAATCATAAAACACAGACACAGGTAACCCGCGTAAACATAAAATATGACATTTAAAATGATTTTATTGATGAAGGAAAAACAATCGAATTCAATGCAAAGTGGAATGGCACGGTTCAAAAATGCTTGGGAGAATGTTCTCTGGACTGATGAGGTACAGGTTCAATGTTTTGGAAGGTGTGTCACGTTAACATCTGGCTTCACACAGCACTTGAAGAAAAGGACATCCTACCAACAGTCAAACATGTCTCCTGCGTGTTTTAGATGTTTCCCTCCTCCAACACACCTGATTCAAATCATCAGCATCAATATCAGGCTTCTGCAGAGCTTGCTGAAGTCCATTTGAATCCGAATTGCTGTGGCATGACCAGAAAAAAAAACACTGACGCTTGGACCCCCCCCCCCCCCCCCACACCCGCCGTGTTGCTCAATTATTTCTTTATGGTGGGTCAAAATACTTCCACAGAGATGGGAAAAACTTGATTTGAGTTATTGCTGCTGAGGGTGGCTGAACCAGTTTTTAGGTTGCGGCGTCAAGTAAGTACACTTCCATACAGGGCTGTGGCAGTTAGCTTTTTAGATGTTTTTTATTAATTAGAGTCATTTAAAAACAGCATTTTATGTTGAGTCATCTTTGTTTGATATTTACATTTGTTTCATTCATCTTAAAATGGGGAAACCAAGTAAAAAATAACTACAGTCAAACCTCGGTTTTCGGACGTTTCGGTTCTCGTCCAATTCGGTTTTCGACCAAAAATGTTGAGGTTTTTTTGCCTCGGATGACGAACAAATTTCGGTTCTCGAACAAACTAAGCGCACTTGAATGCACCATTTGACTCCTCTCGCCTTCCTTACACGAGGAAGTGACGCTTCCTCGGGTAGACGAGGAAGTGACACTTCCTCGTGTTGCTTTCCATTGTGAGCAGACGTGTTCAGGAAACATTTTTATTTTAAAAAGAGCGTGGTTTCGATTTTCGAACAATTTCGATTTTTGAAAAGCCTTCTGGAACGGATTATGGACGAAAACCGAGGTTTGACTGTACATACAAATTCACAAAGCGCGCATATACGTTTTCACGCCACTGGATTTAAACGAAAAAGCGAAACAAATTACAAGCATAAAATTTTTCGAAAACACTGCACGTAGGGCAGGGTGACCTGTGATGTCATTGAATCTTTGTGCAAATGTTTAGGTTTGAAATGTGGCCGACAGCGGCTTCTGCTAGTGTTTTCTTCTGAGAGTTATTTACTGTTCTCCCAGCATCCAGTAAATGGCTTAAAAGTGACCGCTTTTACAAGCATAGATTAGCGTGTCACGATTAAAGATGGACGACACAATAAAATGTAATCTTGTTTGATTCATTTCTACCATTACCCGTAATTGGTGTGACCCTCATTTAGGAAAAGTCACAGAGGTGGAATCACTGTTGAGCTCCCATTCATGAGGGTGATTGGGTTCACTCGAAATCACAGCCAACGTGAAATAACCGGCAGAGATCAGACAGCATTTGTGCAGAGAGCAACGCAACGCTACTGCTGTGATTGTTAATTGTCTCCCTTGACACCTCGCCTAAATTTACAGCTCGTGTGTGTGTGTGTGTGTGTGTGTGTGTGTGTGTGTGTGTGTGTGTGTGTGTGTGTGTGTTTGAAAAGGCCCCTCCATGGACACTGGCCAGCTGAAATGCATGCTGGCTGGCAGCTCATTAAAAATGCAGTCTGTCGAATCGATGGACCTCCTTGCCCCAGAGCTGACGGACTAATCTCAATTATTTAACACGAGTGCACTGATGGTTTGCAACTGAACGTTGTGTTGATGACTGTTGCACTGCGTAATTGGGGGTGTGAGAGAGAATGAGAGAAGGAAGGTTACTCCATGCAGTGTATTTTGGGGCTCTGTGTGTGTGTGTGTGTGTGTTAGGAAGTTGATAGCGCCTTCTTTGTTGCCTCAACTGTGCTCACAGATCTATGAAGTTTTAATGAGGCTAGGAATATCACCGTAAAGCAGTTGCACAGTTGTTTTGCAAAAGCAAAGTCAAGGACACGTTGACCATTGAAATAAACATGATATAGAGTCCAAATATTTCATTAGGGTTTTTTTCAGAAATGTGCAAGTGTAATATAAGGTTGCAGTTGTTTATGTAAGAGTAATGGATGATGCAAGGAGACAGACAGACAGTATGTGGTTTTCTAAAAGCCAATGCTCTGTTAAAAAAAAAAAAGTGATATTTTTAAAAGGCAGTTATTCATTTCGGCCTTAACCGTCTACTTTTTAGGTAGTAATCAGAGACATGCAGCTTTCATTTTTTCAAATCATATACGATGAACGACAGAGAGCAGGGAGGGTGTGTGTCTGTGTGCGTGTGTGGGTGTTTGCGTGTGCGTGCGCGTGTACATGCGCACAAAATTCAGGGCCCAGTTTGATTCAATCCACTCGTTTCAGGGTTTGACATTTTTTAAATGTATTTTCTTTAATTGCAACGTTTTATTGCATTTTGGAGATTTTTTTTTTTTTTTTTACTTAGATGCCTCTATATTTTCCATGATAAAAGAAACAAGGACTGTTTGACATCCTTTTCTCTTTGCTCAAAGCTCTATCACAGCAAGACATACACTCTTCACCCTCGACTCGCTGGGCAATGTTGGGTCCTACTCCAAGGAGTGCAAATAACTGACTCTCGCTCATGCCATTTTTAGACAGTAGAAGACACAAAATTAGGGTCAGAAATGCAAATGAACAAGTTAAAAAAAGGTTACAATAGTCCATAGCAGAGCTGCCAAGCCAAAGAAATCTACTTCCAGAGCACACTAGCTGAATTTCTGAATTTTTAACCTTATGTTCAGTACATTACTGGATTACTGGCATTTAATGGCTCAGCCCAGCCCACTTAAGTTCACTCTATGAAATTGTGTGATTTTACCCTTATTCGTTTCTCAGTCTTCAATATCTAACCATTCCTTGCAATATCAATTGTTGTATTGTATTTTATATTTGATCAACAATTCAAATTACAACTGAATGGGCTTTCCATTGCACAATCAGTGTTTATTTAAACAAATATGAGAAAATGAATGGTTAAAATGGACAAAAAGGGACCAATCGGCATGCGTTCACATTTATGAAGGCATATTTATGAAGTCAAACAACATTTAGGCAGCGAACACGGTAGTTGAGTGGTTAGCACGTTGACTTCACAGTGCAGAGGTCGTGGGTTCAATTCCTGCGGCCTTCCTGTGTGGAGTTTGCATGTTCTCCCCGTGCCTGAGTGGGTTTTCTCCGGTTTTCTCCGGTTACTCCGGTTTCCTCCCACATTCCAAAAACATGCATGGCAGGTTAATGGAACACTCTAAATTGTCCCTAGGTGTGAGTGTGGGCGCGGATGGTTGTTCATTTAAGTGTGCCCTGCGATTGGCTGGCAACCAGTTTAGGGTGTCCCCCGCCTACTGCCTGAAGACAGCTGGGATAGGCCCCAGCATGCCCCACGACCCTTGCCAGGGGAAGAATATCAGAAAAAGGATGGATGGATGAATGACTTACTGGCCAATGACGCACAGAGACAAACTAAATCACGATAGCGTGCGCAAACACATACTACCCTCAGACTGACCGCATCACACATACTGTGCATGTGCAAATTCCGTGAACTAAATTTATGTGAGGACATTACACAAATGCATACAAATTAGTCAAGGTTTAAAATGCCCAAATTAAAAGATTTCTCCGATTTCTCTTAAAGCAGAAGTCACTTTTTTTTTTTTTAAACAGGATTAGCAGTTTTTGTGTCATTGGCGCTAACACAGGGAGAAGCCGGCACTCGCAGCATGCTTTGCTGCAGTTATAATTAACACTTATGGCTGTGTTTACAGTATAGGCTTAAAGCACATAATGTCTGGGTGTACCTGGAGTGAAGAGGACATTCAGACTTACTACATCCAGCTCTCTTTGTTAATTTCACAATGAACTTGCCGGCCACGATCGAACCCGGACCACTGTATCGAACATTTCATTTCAGCTGCACATATTGTTGCACCCACTAAAATACATTTATTTATATATTTCCATGTTATTCTTGTACATGTTAGTCTTAGGAAAGTTTATATGAAAATCCACTGTGCTTGTCAGCCACACCCAAACACTGACAATGCCAAACCAAAGCAGCAGTAGCACATTCAGGTTACTTGAATGGTGTGCGTGCGCCTGTGCATGAATGTGTGTGTGTGTGTGTGTGTGTGTGTGTGTGTGTGTGTGTGTGTGTGTGTGTGTGTGTGTGTGTGTGTGTGTGTGTCAGAGAGAGACACATACTCGTGCGTCCTTTAAGGCCTAATGGGAGCCAGCTGGGGACAGTTCATTTTAGTGTTAGCAGCTAACAAGCTAGCAAGCATTGGCTTCTCTGAATTGTAACACATAATGACTCATTTTAATAACATTAATGAGTGGATTTAAGAATGAATGTTTGTCATGGCAGCAAGGTTGAATAGTGGTTAACACTTGCATCTCAGTCAGGAGATCCAGTTTCAAATAGTCCAGTTTCTCCGAATTGAACTGTGATAACAGTTAATTTCATCTATTTAACAATTTTGTTGTCGATACATGTTAATAAACATTTGGAGGAGGCCTCGGGGGACACATTGTAGTCTTCTACGACTGTAGAACTTTTTATCAATCTCTTTTGACTCTAGTAGATGCTTTCAGCATGTTTGTGAGCCTGATAGGCAGCCTCATTCTTGCCTACGTAATGAAATACCTTTTCAAAAGTTATGATAAGTGTGATTCTCGCATGTGGAGGTTATGTTTTGAAACAGGGTTGAAACAAGAACCGCTGCTGTTCTCAGTTCGGTCTGATGGAAATAAGACTCCAGAAAGCAATCTTGTTTTTGATCATCCTTTGCAGTGGGACCACTCCTCAATGCTCTGATAGTTTGCAAGGCAATTCTCAGTTCCTGGCTGCATATGCTCTTTAATTCGATCCCACTGGATAATGGTGAAATGTCAATGTTATAGATTTTGCCATCCGTCCATTTTGTATAATGCTTTCCCTCATTAATACTGCGAGTGAACTGAGACCGTCCAGCCCCCTGCGCCCCGTCGCAGATTAACTTTTGTCGTGTGATGTCCACTGTACGAACCCCGCTCACCGCAGTCGTTTAATACGTTTAGGCACGTGACGGCTGCCCTAATACTCGGCACAGTGTTGGTTTTTTCAATGCATAGCTTGTCCTATCTCAAATTGTAAAAGACTCCTCTTCTTTGAAATGTTTTACTGCACACATGTGCATGGCTGCCTCCACAAATGACCTTCCACAATTTTTACAAAAAGGACACTTTTTGAAAAAATTGTCCAATATCATGCCAGTGTTCACCATGCTTACTGTTTCCGGTTGACCCCTTGCAGATTTTTGCTGTGCATTATGGCATTGTTTTCCTTTGTAACCATCTGATTGTCCAACGTGTGTCTCTTGTCCAGCACTAAATTCCACACGCTACTTCTCGTTGGACCCATCACAGACGTAACCGTGTGTTAAAAATGTTGCCAGTAAAATGTGTCAATATCGAGGTGCATTTTTCAGAAGCATTTTTCCCAGAGAAACGAATTAATTTTTACAACAATGAAGCCACACCATTTTTTGTTTTATTGCTTTTGTTTTGAATGGTTTAACAAAAGAAAAGGTATTCTGCCCCTTTTGGTAAATAACACCTATCATTAAAGGTATGATTTGTACGTCCATCCCTTATGTAAACAGATACTTGCTATTTGATTGTGAACCGCTATCTAGAAGCATGTGTTTTTTGTCCATGCCATTTATCTCTCTGACACAATCACACGCAAACATTGACGTGTGACAGGAGAAGGCGTTGCTGCTTAAAATGAAGCACTAAATGAAAGTCCTTGGTGTCAGATAAGAAGTGTTTTGAACAGAAGCTGTGCCAAGGGTTCTTCAACAGTCGGTGACATCATCAAAGTCTCCCCCACTAATTGCTTCCCTCTGTTCCGGCTGCTCTCAGGGTCTCCCTCTTAGCAAAGGCGATTGTACCACAAAACACATGCACATACTCACATGCCATCCAGGTTTCATATTTCCTGCCCTAGGCTTAAGAGCAATGACCACACCCATTCCCACAATGCACCGCACCACACTCAGCCCATATCCTCTGTTAACATCCGCCCCGTCTGACTTTGTGGGACCGTATCGCTCCGCACGTAGAGGTAGAGAAATGTGTGTTGTTAGAGAGATTCACAAACAACTGACAAGGTCCGATGCAGTGAGAGCTCAGCCCGGTGTGACATCCAGCATGTGTGTGTCAGCTGCATTCCTCTGTTGTATGTCCTTCTCAATCCAGTAGCCGTGGGAGGAGTGAAATATGCGAGACGGTTTACCTGGCTTGTCATTGCAGTCAGACATAATTATCATTTGCTTGGCAGGTCTACAATTTGAAAAGAAAAAAAAAAAAGGTGCCCACAAAATTGGAGCGCAACAAAATAATACAGACACCAATATATTCATGGTTAACAGAATTTCCTCCTGTTGAGGGAGAATATCTTCAGTTGTGTTTGTGTGAAACCAGCATAAATCAAAGTCACAGTATTTAACCGATTTTAAGAAAACATTGTGGAGTTTTTTTTCTTTTTTTTTTATGTTTGCACTTGTCAGGTTTGGTTTGTGCGACTACTGCTCATGCACTCTGTTTAGTCAAGTGAGAATGAACTCTGATGTGATCCAGATACATTTGTAAGAAACCATTCTCTAACTTTCAGATACCATCTCTACTGCGTTCCAAGCTCTGGCTATCAGGCGCAGTTTTTAGATAGAAAGCAAACTGATCAAACAACTTTAGTTGAGTTCAGATTTTTGGCAAACTTTATGCTGTTTTGTGACAAAAGATAAAAAAATAAAGTATGCCGTGTGCTGGCACGGGAAGCAAAATGAATTGGCATGACTGACCCATTTTAGACAGGTCACTTCACAATGCAAACTTCTGTGAATGATGAATGATAATTCTATGTGCATTTGCATGGCATTTCCATGTCCGTGAAAGCCATAGGAACACGCAGCTGTTGGTTCATCCAAAGAGGAACTCCAATGCATACAAGCTCACAATGGAGAGACACAAAGAAAAAAAAAAAAAAACAACTGCCGCCGAACCATTAGAACATTACGATGCAATGGCAAACATGAGGAACATGCTTTCAGTGTTTTAATTCGGAACAAGAAACATGTCGGGTTTGACAAAGTGTGTAGAATAGTCTGAGGTAGCGTGTGTTTCGGAAAACGCAACAAAAATGTTCACAAAGGGGTTAAAAGACTGTACGGGATTATACGGTGTCTCATATCTGGCTTCATTTTACATTCATACTGTACATCCATAACAACAAATTATACATCAGTCATGATTATTTCTCTCAAATGAAAACACGAGTTTTCATCTCAGAGTGGGTCCCATTTTTGTTCTGGCCAATTCTTCCTTATTGACTTTCATAAATCCAAGAGAATGCGGAACTGTGTGTGTGTGTGTGTGTGTGTGTGTGTGAGTGTTTTAATCTCTGTATCTACAGTGTGTGTGTATTTTCTATTTCAACTCTCACTATGTCTGTGTGGGTGCATAGGGCATACAAAAGACCTGTAATGCTTGCTCTGTGGTTTGGAACGAGGTTTGCCACTAACATGCTTTTTCTCCACCTGCTGCTATCATCCCTGGCACACACCCCCACCCACACACACACGCACACACACAAAACGTTTAACCTAACACCCCTCAATTTTTCTTTTCCCCGAAAACATTGATTGTGCCATGTCAGATGAGAAAACATGTCCATGCGGTACTGTAGCTTTTTGTCAACTAACACAATCCATGGAACTTAACTTAAAATTTAAAACGATAGTTTGTTTATACAGTGTAGAGAACGTCCCCAGCATCAGTTCCTCATGAGCAGTGTGATTAATCCCCCAAATATCAGAACTGACGTGACATCAGCGCCATGTTTGTGTCATGTTCAAGTAGCTAGCTGTGAAAGGCTCGCAGCGTGTGTGTGAATCAGAGATGACTAATGAGACAAACACATGGGTCATTTTCCTTCATGTCCTGGCGATGTGTGACTCATGTTGATCAACTGGCACATTGATGGAACACAACTTGAACTTTAAGTCAAGGACGCATGACAAAATAAACATCTATAAGGTTGTGTGACGAAAGTGTGTCGATGCGTTGGGGGCACATACTGTCACTCCTCAAGCATTGGAAGACAAAGATGCCTATTGTGTTATCGCCACTTGTGGGCGGGATTTCGTGTCTTATGGGCAGTTGTTAGATGCTGACTGGATGGTTGGCACGAGACTGAATGAGAGATGCTGTGTCAACTCTTCACTCCACATCTGCGTCACACACTGTCCGCCAACGCTCACTGTCTCACGCACGCGCGCAGGAACACACACCAGACCATCCCCATCCCCAGACCGCAGACTTGAGGGGGCACATGAAATGTATGAGGGGGCCCATTTATTTTGAATACCCTCCAGATAGACTTTCCTTTGCTCCATATGTTTGATGCTACTGTATTCTATTTGGCGGAGCGCTCACGCTGAATAGCACCCTTTGCGACCACCGCTGTCAAATATTACCATTGACAACATTTACAGTACATTTACATAGATGCCATCTTGAGTAGATCCACACCGCAGCCATATCGGATTTGTCAAAGTGAAGCGATTTGGGACATTTCTGTGGACATCTCACCTTTTCCAGATGAATGATTTCACCAATATTATCAGTTTATGGTGCTACTGTTTCCCTCTCCAGAAGGGCATCACTACAGAAGCTCATGTCAGTGATGGAGGAAAACGCTTTGTCTGTAAAATACAAAATTTTGACGTGAAAAATGCGATAATTTTCTCGGGTGATGTGGGCATGAGTAGAGTTTGTAGTTTTTTGACGTATGTGCAGGACTCTTGTATGCCAACATCGACATATTTGTCACATGTTGGCCTGTCCACTAGTGGTGATTAATTCGAGTCCCTTGGTTAAAAAAAAAAAAGATCATATAATTGCTTCTGCTTCAAGTACTTACAATCAAACCTCGGTTTTCGAACGTCTCGGTCGACCAATTCGGTTTTCGACCCAAAATTTCGAGTTTTTTATGCCTCGGATGACGAACAAATTTTGGTTCTCGAACAAACTGAGCACGCTTGAATGCACCATTTGACTCCTCTCGCCTTCCTTACACGAGGAAGTGACGCTTCCTCGGGTAGACGAGGAAGTGACGCTTCCTGATGTTGCTTTCCATTGTGAGCAGACGTGTTCAGTAAACATTTTTATTTTAAAAAGAGTGTGGTTTTGTTTTTCGAGCAATTTCGTTGGGAAGACAATCAAGCCAGCCGCAGCAACTCTTTTTCATGTTATGCGTGACGGTAACATGCAGTGAGAAAGCCAACTTAAAAATAAACTTTTGTTTACCAAAGATTACATGGATGTCAATGCCTTGTCACACTTTTATTTTGAAGTTGTTTCCGGCAGCGCGTGGCGGTGTGGCAACTGCCTTGACTTGTCTTCCCGACTGTAGTTGGGGCCAGTTTGTGTTGCTGTCACAATCTGTTGCCACCAATATCAGCACACCGTCATCCTGAAATCATGTTCAATCGCTAATTAAGGGTGCTAAAAAAACAAAACAACTCCAGTTAATTATACTGACATTAACATATGGCGCCTGTTGCCAGCATTATCACCGAGTAGTACTTTGCAGCACGCCGCCAAGCAAGTGCCCCATATTGGCTGGCAAGAGCTGTCTGACTACTTTTCAAAGGCAGTTTAATAGGTGAAAATGACTCTGCCCACTCTTGCTGACAGTCTGACACAGTTTCAGTTTCTACTGATCACATTTTTAACACACCAGGCTTACCGGAATGGGCTGTTTTATCCACGACCCCCACAGAATTGTTATTTCTGGTTTCTGTCAGTCTTTGTCGGCAGGTAAATGAGCTTTGAGTTGAATCACCTGTGCCTAAAGGCCAACTGTGGCAGGGCGTTTTACTCCCAGACCTGCATTTGCCACCTCAGCTAAAAAAATATTTAAAAAATACATCAGAAGTTTGCTCTGACACTGTTTATCACGATCTTGGGTGCCTGGTACTTCTTTCGCATCTAAGCATAACAAATATGTTGTGGTGCCAGGCATTTAAACAGTTGCTTGCATGTGTGTTCAAGACATTAAAAAGAGTCTTCATCTTAATCGAAACAATTAATCTTTATTAAGAGTAAATTGCAAACCATGCAGCAACAAACCCAAATGTCCATCTATATATAAGGAATTTTGATAAATAATTTTAAAATAAAGACCTGGCATCCTGAGCACTACGTGGCATGCTGGTAACAACACATCGCTTCCTGTACAGTACACTACCTTTACCCGATCAAACCAATGCTTTCAGGACCGACCACATAACTGAGCTCCTCCATTTTTCTGAGGAGGCTGAATTTTAGGCCACATTTTGCTGTTTTCCCTTTCCTTTTTTCGATGTGTGTGCGTGTGCATGTGTGTGTGTGTGTGTGTGTGTGTGTGTGTGTTAGCAAATGGATGTGGGGGTTGACATGGTTCTCAGAGGAAGTCTGTGGTTGGACCGTTTCTGCATATTTTCCCCTCATACAGACACACAGTATACACACACATACACACACACACACACGCACACACACAAAACGCACACACGCATATTTTCCTTGTCAAGCAAAATGAAGTTTTCTTTTTAAAGTATCATTCTGCTCCAATGACGTGGAAGCCATCTCTCGCTTTCTGCTACTAATATTTCTCTTCTCTCCCGGTCTTTGCACAAGCACGCACATCTGACTGGAATAAACATAAAAACCCACAGCCTCTCGGGGTGCGGTCCCCCTACATCCTCTGTGCAGTGTGAGTAGCTGTGGTAAAAGAGGTCCCTGTCTGAGCTCCTCTATAAATACTTTGGAGCCTAGCGCTGTTTTAAAATATAAAAATAAAAAGTCCGTGTTCCATAATAAGTTCCCTTTAAAGAGATTCTTTTTCGAATCCTATTTCCATTCATTTCTTATGGTAAATGTGGTTTTGAAATCTGAGCAAATTGAGTTGTTTTCATTCAAAGAAGCGGATTATTGTGACATTCAGGCATTAAGAAACCAAACGATAAATAAGAAGAAGAAGAAAATGTAACTGCAGCTCTAACTTGAAAGAAAAGACAACTTAATTTAAAAAAATGGAGGGAGCTCATTTTCACTTTGACTGTGCCCTATTAGTACAGAAGTGCTTCATGTGCTTTGAGATTGAAATCAGTTTTCTTTGAAAAACACCACAAAGTCAAAGCCATTATGTGTAAAAGGTCACTCAAAATAACATTGCCATAGAAAACTTTGTGAAATAGAAAACATTTAGGGCCCTGTATTTGTGCCCAACTCAACTGTAGTGCAAATCGCACGTTGACTGTGTTCATGTGTGGAGCTTCCTTTCTTTTGGTATTTCCGCACACGCGCACGGTTAGAAACGGGCATTTGCGCCATTGTGGGCGTGAATACACCTGACTTGCCTCCCGGCCAATGAAAGAGGTTCCTCTCATTCCTGTAAAAAAAACAAACAAAAAAGGCTCTCGGTCCCCCGGAGTGCCCAGCCTGGCGCAGCATGTTCTATCAAATTGTTAAACATGCTAAACAAGGTTTGCACTAGCACAAAATGATGATGAAATGAAGATTTTCCTAATTTACATACCAAGCGCATGAGCATTCGCCACACATAGAGCCCCAAATGTTGAACTAAAACAAGACTGTCTCACTCAGTTTTCTTGTGTCATCATGAAAATCTTGAAATTATTTGGGGTTTTTTTTTTTTTGTTTGGGGTTTTTTTTTAGGTGGTGGAGGGGGTCTTACTGGGGCGTAAGCAATGGCAAATACCATATTGGCCCGAATATAATACAGTGTTTTTTACATTGAAATAAGACCGAAAAAGTGGGGGTCGTCTTATATTCGGGGTCTAGACGTTATACCCATTCATTACGCTAGATGGCGCCAGATATCATTGAAGCGAATGCTGAACATGACTGCCCAGGCCAAAGTGAACCCCTGTCACGAAGAATAAAAATAAAAATAGCGGTAACGCGAAGAAGAAAAATACAAAAATAGCGGTAAGAAAGAAAAGAGAAGAAAATAATAACAGAAAATGGAGAAACGTAGCGACCATCTGGAGAAAAGTGGGTCGAAGATCGGCCAGTTTCAAAAACCATAAACCATGCTTTTTCTCTCAAATATATTGTTATAATCATTTGTTTCAGATGTACTGTAATTATTTTCTGTATAATAATTAATTTGGTGTTCACAAAGTCTTTTTTCAAACTTGAGTCTTGAAAAAGAGGGGGTCGTCTTATAATCAGGGCCGTCTTATATTCGGGCCAATACGGTAACTCATATCATGTTCTATACAGCCTGCATGTCCTACTATGTTGTGATATTATAGTGAAGATATTTATTGTGAGTGTTTGCTTCTTTGTTTCCTCAGGTCCATTTAAAGGCTCCAATGATCTTGAATGGAGTGTGTGTGATTTGGAGAGGTTGGATTGACCTACAGAGACTGGACGGGATGGGATTTCTGGAATATGATGATGAGAGGGCTCAGGTACCACAGCACATACTAAAATAGCGGATAATTCATATGCCTTCCTACTGTATCTCACTTAGGATTTTTAAAATTTTTTTTTTTTAACAAAATACCTTGTTTGCAACTTTCTGTGTCCCGGTAGCCTTTACAGTAATCTGACGTTCTACTTGCGTATGTGTGTGCGTGTAGCATGAGGATGCTTTGGCTCAGGCAGCGTTTGAGGAGGCTCGACGCAGAACCAGAGACTTTGAAGAGCGAGAGCGGTCACATAGAGAGGACCTCGAGGTGAGAGAGTGAGCGATCTCAAATTCGGAAATGCTCGGACAGTGGAACGTAACTACATTTGAAATACTGACAGTATTTTCATGCATTGGCTTCTGCTATCTGAGAGGTTCTTACACTGAGAGTTGTTTTTAACGGCATTTGTGCACCCGCAAATGAAGACGTAAACAAAAGATAATAGTGTTGTCATAGTGTTGTCACAATATGAACATTTTAACTTTCATACTATAGCTGAGTAAAATACCTCGAAAGCGATACCATGGCAAAAACCTAAATCATCAATAAAAAGCATTGGTATCGTAGCCTACACGACTAGAAATTCTTTTTATTTGCATTCAATTCGACACTCCTGATCAAATAAAATAATAAATCTGGAATGTTTTTAAAAACTTAAAAACGATTGAAGAATTTTTGATTTGTGTTTTTTTTTTATTAGCATTTTCGGGGTTCATGCTTTTGCTTTTGCTTTGCTTTGCTTTGGGGCATCTTGGGGTTGTTTGAAGTGTGCTTGTATGTTTTTAACTTTACACACAGTATGAATTGAATCTTGGGTTTAGTGCATGATCACTTTGCCATAAAATCTTAATAGCAAGGACCAAATTCCAATAAGGAGAACAATTTCCTAGGGCCCCAAATGTCTTTTAAAAAATATGTTCATCAAGTTTTTTTCAGTTTAAAGCAGTGATTTTTTTTTTGGTCATAATTGACATGCTTAAAAATGATCATGACTGTTTCTAATGCACCTCACCTTCGGGGCTTCCACATGGAATAGATTAATCGATCTTTTTATTGCATATGTGCGGTCTTGATTCAGCAAGATGGCAGCAAAGCGGTTGTGAGGAAAATGAACAGGGTGAACCCGGTGGAGTGGGAAAATTAAGATGCGTTTCATAAGTACTCCCAAAACTTTCAACCTTATTCACTGTGAGACTGAGGGTGCGTAAATGACAGCACCAAGAATCAGACGCACTTACCAGCAGCACTAGCACTCGTTTCTGTCAACCGAAGGGAGGTTGTACTTGAGATGAAATGGAAGGTTTTGATGAATGACGCTTTTCATTTTCGTGAATACTCACCGAGTATAAAAGGTGTCGCATTTGTCAACTGTGTTGAATGTTGATTAATGTTCCTATCAATTATAATAAATGCACTGTGAGGATTCACTTGTACTCTGTGGCTGAAGCCCCCGTGTTCGGATGTTGCGATGTCAAATATTCTTCCATCCTGCATTTGTACCCATTAAAAAAAAATTATTTAAAAGACTCAATGCAAACTCGTATTACCCTCAAGACTTTGGTGAAATCAACGGAAAGCTGACGTCCTGCGAATGAACCCTGAATTGTTTGTTTTTTTAGGACCCTGTGGTTTCTAAAATCTGGGACTGATGACAGACAGACAGACAGCCAGCAGAAAACAACAGGGTCTGTGTCCTTCATTTCTCACATTTATCACACTGTCATGTACTAAACTACCCTTATGCGTCGGTGTGAATCTGTGTGTATGTATGTGTGTGTGTGTGTGTGTGTGTGTCCTTTCCATGACTTTCTGCTTGAAAAAAAGATATGATGAAAGATAGTTTCTTGTTCATTTGAAATGCCTGCTTAATGAAAGGTACATTTGCATAGGACAGGGGTGCCCATTATGTCCATTACAACCGGTAGATCGCGGACCGGTCCCAGGTCGATCGCGAGGGGTGTACAAACAACCATTTGTGAGTCTTTGTGCATGTTAATATTATATATATTTTTTGTGTTAATGTACACTGCACCCGAATCATCCTATCAGTCTCATTTTCAGTATTTAAAAAAATAAAATACAATAAAGCAGGTAAATCTTTAACCTACGGTAGCGCGTGACCTTGCGTCACCGGAAGTTGTTAGCGCTCAGCAGTCTGCAATTGCTGCTTGTGATCAGAGCTGTTGCGCTATATCTTTTATCATTTGCATTATTTTCATTCTGAATTTGTTTTGTGTACAATTTACCGAGGGCATGGGCAAAGAATAGGAATCCAGAGGGCCGAGGGAAGCACTTTAAAACGGTACGTGTGAGCTACGATAGTTTACCGGCTGCAAAGGTGCGACGCATGCCTCCGTGCCAGGCGTGCATGTGTACTTGCATGTGCGATAACAGGTCGATCGCAGGAGGTTGGTTGATTGAAAAGTCGATCTTCGGTCCAAAAAGTTTGGGCACCTCTGGCATATGATATAAAAGACACTCTTGTTGAAATGGCAAAGGCTTGGGCACAGCGATGGTCACAATTCTCGTAAGAATTCAATACCTGTGTAATATCAAAGCACTTTTTGGGGTAATTGAGATTTTTTGTCATTTTCAAATGATGATGAATATAGGAAAAATGCTCTCAGGCAAAGGGCAATTTTCCCGTCCAGGGTAAAGGGCTGGTTTTGGAGCACCGCTAATATCTGATATCTGTGCGCATGCCTGCATCAGACCATCCATCCATTTTCTGTCGCACTTATCCTGATTAGGGTCACCTGAGACTTGGAGTCTTCCTCAGCTGATTTTCAGGAAGGTACACCACACTGGTCAATCGCCAGGGCACACATAGAGAAAAAAAAATTCACACACCTCACACTTAATGGACTATTAGAAGTCATCAGTGAAACTAATATTTATGTGTTGGGGTAGGAATACCGAGATGAAAACCTACGCAAGCATAGGAACAACATGCAAAGTCCACACTGGGTGTGCCTGAGCCAGCATTCAAAACAGGGATCACTTAAGTACGCCAACTTGCTCCCCCTCAAAGAGATACTGTATACTGTAGAAGATTAAAATACGGACTAGAACTCATCAAAACCCAACAAACGTGGCTGCTCCTGTTCCGACAAAAACTCGAAAGGACAGAAAGGAAGGCACTGAGCAGACAGAGATCATATGAGTAAAGTACTAAGAGGGGAAGTCAGGCATTTTTTTTTTTTGAAGGTCACTTTTCATCTAACTGAGCTCAAATTTCTTCCCTGAGGCACAGAGAAGAAGAAAGGTCCTACTGATCTCCCACTGAATCAATAGAATTACCATTTCTTCCCCCTGAAAGACCCTGAAAAAAGACATAGACAGGCCTTATATCTGGCAGAGAAATTGTTTTGATGCGCATTTGGACTCTGAAATTAGTGGGTGTGTCTTGTGTTAGGCTCGATTGCAGTCACATAATTTGTAACGTTTTTGAAGTCACCGGTTATCCTTGCAGCAGCATGATAGGGAGTTTATTTTCAGTCATCTCATTTTTGTTTGCGTATGTTTACTTGATTAAAAACGACCCAAACCAATTTCCTGGGAGCACCGGTTTACTTTTGAAAACAGTTTGGGAATTCCCACACCCATTCAATGCAAAATTAGACACATGTAAAAGTGGCTCAAATCAGTGTTCTATACTGAGAGGCTTCAGTTCTCGGCGCCCCTGAACAGTACGAGAAAACTAAAGAAAATGCACAGATGGATAGATGTTCATATATGTACTAGATAGTAATTTTGAGAACTATCTCACTGGCTTACAGTACACTAAACTTCCGTATTGGCCCTGATTATAAGACGACCCCCTCTTTTTCAAGACTCTAGTTTGAAAAAATTACTTTTTGAACACCAAATTAATTTTTATACAGAAAATAATTACAGTACATCTGAAACAAATGATTATAACAATATATTTGAGAGAAAAAAGCATGTTATTTTGCCTCATTCAAATCTAAAGTTCAATCACATTTGTAAATGAATGGCTTCTAGTTTATGAAATGTAAATTACATCATAACTTCTCCTCAGCCGCCGGTTAACCTGGCTGATCTTCGACCCACTTTTCTCCAGATTGTCTCTACATTTTTCCATTTTCTGTTATCTCTTCTATTATTTTCTTCTCTTTTCCTTCTTACCGCTATTTTTTCTTTTTCTAATTCATGCTACCGCTATTTTTATTTTTATTCTTCGTGGCAGGGGTTCACTTTGGCCTGGGGAGTCAAATTCAGCATTCGCTTCCTTGATATCTGGCGCCATCTAGCGTCGTGAATGGGTATAATGTCTAGAACCCGAATATAAGACAACCCCCACTTTTTCAGTCTTATTTCAATGCAAAAAACACTGTCTTATATTCGGGCCAATATGGTACATATTACACAAAATATTAAGGGTTTTTTAAAATGGATTCTTGACATATTATATTTCCTCTTTTTGGAAGTTGTAGACAATAGTTCACAAAAACACAATTTAATTCATTCACCCAAAAGCGGGGCTTTGCCACTTATTCAAGGTCAAAAGGCATCTGCAAAAATGATGGATGGATGCAATGGATTGGTAAATGCATATTCACATTCGCGCGTGTCACACACACACACACACACACACACACAGAAAGCGAAGTTGGTGGTAAATGATAATGTGGGCCAGAAAGCATTAATATATCATTAGTATTGATCGACATCAGCCCCCCTGCTTCGTCTCATATTCATACTGTATTGTTCAAGTGAACGCATGCACAAACTTGCAGACACAGCAAAGCTGCGGCACAACTACACACACAATCAACCACACACACACACACACACGCACACTCACTTCTCTAGTATTGAGTTGTGGTTAAGCGGCCAACACTGGACTAGCAGGCTTCAATTTGTGTGTGGATCAATAAAGAAAGCTTTCCTGCCCTTATGATTGAAGTGCTCCCGACTGCAAAGAGAAACGGCACACCGTGAAACAGCAAAAACAGTCAGTATTTTTATCACCAAAAGTAAACTCCGTTGTTTGGCGAAGGCAAAACTGATAGCACAGCCATTGTTTTCGTCCCAAAAGGAGTGAGATAGTCAGTCCAGTGTGAAATGCTTCATCCACACATAGCGAGTAAAGAGGGGAGTGATTCTGATTCAGTCATCTAAAGCTTGTATTGCATGAATTGGGGAGTGGGGGTGGGGGGGTCAAACAAATGGTTGGTTAAAGATAAGACAGACAGACTGAAATGTATTCGGCCGTGCCTCTATTTCTGACAAGTGTTTTTCCTGTAGATACACACTGAGTCAGTCAGGCTGACAGGGGGTAAAATTATATCATGACTAGCTTAAGCGTGCGACTGTGTGATATTTTGCTTTTATAGCGAGCGTCACAGAAGGCATTCCGGTTGAACTAGTGACCCTATTTACTATCTCTGTCTGCATATTGCTGTGCTACCTGCTTCTCCCCTTGTGCTCAGTTTCTCACCCTCTCATCCCCCTCCCTCTCCAATTCTCTCAGCTATCACAAGTATAAACACATAACCGCAAGTATTTTTACAGCAGGACGAGGCCATGCCCCACGCTCATTGCCATTAGATACTTTGAAAGTTATGACAATCACTTCTGAAGACCGAATGACAACATGCGTGTGTGTGTGTGTGTGTGTGTGTGTGTGTGTGTGTGTGTGTGTGTGTGTGTGTGTGCGTGCGTGTACTTGCGTTTCAGTGCCAGACATCCTGCTAAGTCTGTCAGATACAAATTTGTCAACGGTTTAGGATTGGCTTTAAAAAGCTCTCTTACACCCTCTAGTGGTGTTGTTTGGAGCTGCTTTTTTTAAATACAGTATCTATGCATTTATGTGTGAAAGTGTTTAAGATGTTGACATTGTACATTACGGGCACAATTACGTTTTCAATACGTTCTATTGTGTACAATTGAATAGCACATAAATTGACGTTGGGGGTCCCGGTGGGTAACGGGTCAGGGAGTCGACCTCACAGTGCAGAGATGGAGGGTTTGATTCCGGCTCTGGCATTCCCTTTGTGGAGTTTGTATGTTCTCCCCGTGTCTGTGTGGGTTTTCTCCAGGTATTCCGGCTTCCTCCCACATTCCAGAAACATGCATGGCAGGTTAATGTAACGCTTGAGATTGTCCCTAAGTGTGAGTGTGGGTGTGAATGGTTGTTCGTCTCTCTGTGCCCTGCGATTGGCTAGCAACCGATTCAGGGTGTCCCCCGCCTAATGCCCGAAGACAGCTGGGATAGGCTCCAGCACGCCCCGCGACCCTTGTGACGATAAGCGCATCAAAAAATGGATGGATGGATGGATGCACATGTTGACTTCATGTTTTGTGACAGGCATAACATTTCCCATGATGCTTAAAACTCTTTGTTTTTATCATTGGATTAGGTTTTACATTTCAAGACTTACTTGTGTTGACCAATACATTGATTTAGTGCATAGGTGTCAAACTCAGGTCCTGGAGGGCCGCTGTCCTGCATGTTTTCCAAGTCTCCCTGTTACAACACACCTGATTCAAATGATCAGATCATCAGCAAGCTCTGCGAATGCCTGACATTAAACCTCCAGGACCTGAGTTTGACACCTATGATTTAGTGTCTCTGTTCAATACATAAACGTGTTATGAGCACTAATTTAAAATTTGATTTGTACAAATAACATATATGTTTTGTGCAAAGAAATTCAAAATATTGCTTTGCGTGCTTTTCTTAAGATAAATGCAGGAAGAAACGTTTGAGTTTGTGTGATATATTTGGATGTTTAAAATCTTGTACTCAATACATCTCTTCTCTCTACCTCCTTTTTTACTATCTTCACAAGCTCCTTTCTGTCCAAATCTGCCAATTGTGCCCACTTTTTTGGCTAATATTTCCTCTCTCACCTGCCATCCTTCCATCCTTCTCTTCCCAGTCCAGACGACAGCAGGATCCAAGCCCTGGCTTCAACATGACCAGTGCTGATGCGGAACATAAGATGTGCTGAGGAAGACGTCAACAAGTGGAGGAACAAAGTGGAGAAGACTCAGGCTGATATTCTTTCACTTTCACAATTAGCTGAAATGAAATGTCGAATTTTTCAATTACAGTCAAACCTCGGTTTTCGTACTTAATCCGTTCCAGAAGACTGTTCGGAAACCGAATTGTTCGGAAACCGAAACCATTTTCCCCATTGAAATCAATGTAAAATGTTTTAATCCGTTCCAAGTCAAGAAAACAACTTTTTTAAACCACTTATTTTTACAATTTCACACCATAAACTGTACAAATGTAATGGGAGATGACCAATTTTAACATTAACATAGTAACATAAAAATTGAAGGAACATCTCTCTCTCTCTATCTGTCGTGGGGCGTGCGCCTCTCCCAGCTGTCAGCAGGCAGTAGGCGGGGCATTTCAGCATCCCGAACTCCTTCGCCAACACAGACACACGCACACCTGACTCATATTTTGCGATTAAATCTTTCTTAAATTCTATAGTTTTTGCACACTATTTTCCTCTTTTCTTCACCAGGTTCACCACTTCCACTTGCTTTCTTTGGTGCCATGATTAGGGGCTGATACACGATGCAAAAATATTACGTAGTTCTCACCAAACACGTCTGCTTTTAAAAAAAGAAAATTCTTAATCGAACAATACAAACTCGTCTGCTCACAAGCTGTTTCTGTACGATTATTGAATAATAATGAGACACCGGACACCAGAGTGTTCATTATGTGCGGCTGCATTGAAAAATGCCGGCCGTGAAAAAAAAGAAAGTTCCCCCCCCTCACCCCGTGCTGCCAGGGCAAACCATTATGATAAGAGGGGGATTTCACTCGCGCTAACAGAAGCGTCTCACCAAACACGTCTGCTTTTTTTTATTGAACAGTACAAAAACGTCTGCTCACAATGGTCGCTTCCTGTGTCGCGACGCGACACGATGGAGCGCGGCGACAGGAGGGAGCGTCACTTCACTCCTCTCGGCTTCGCTACCTCGCGAAGCTATACGAGGTAGCGTTGCTACACGAGGTAGCGAAGCCGAGAGGAGTAAAGTGACGCATTCAAGTGCGCTCAGTTAGTTCGAGAACCGAAATTTGTTCGGATTCCGAGGCATAAAAAACTCAAAATTTTAGTTCGAAAACCGAATTGTACGAGAACCGAGACGTCCGAAAACCGAGGTTTGACTGTATATACCAGTATTTTCCTTTTTTTTTTTTTTTAATGAAACAGTTATTTTATTTCGGCATTTGAATGTTGGTAATTAATTGAATTGAAAATGAACCGTATCGAATAATTAAAAAAAACACCTTCTGTGTTTGCTCACATTTAAATTTGACGAGCGTCTGAGTAAACAACAGTTGAAGATCAGGTCATGCAAAATCTTGCCCCTGGTTTTAATGACTTGGTACACACACCAAAAATATATTTTTGATCATGAATAAATGTGAGGGAGGATGACAGAGGCAAACAGGATCATGAAATAGAAAGTTAATCAGCGGTGATGATCGCTTAACTTGGTATGTCGTCAACAACAACAACAACAACAAAACTGCTGTTTTCTGAGACCAAAGTTCACCTTGCTGGAATGAAATGGAAGTTGATCTGCGGGGGTGATGCCAAAAGAGTTACGTTGTTTTCTTAGTGGTAGTTTCAACTGTTTCTCAAATAACCACATTGGCAAGATAAGCATCTGAAAATGTATACTGTATTAGGTCAGGGGTAATGAAGCAAGGGAAATTATGTTGGAGGTGCGGGTGGGGGGCGGGGCTTTATAACATGTCGTCCAGGTGTGTGATACAATCAGTCAAGTTCACATGGATTTTGTTTGCATGGCACTAAATTGAGGGCTACTTTGCAGTCTGTTTATCAATACGGCGCTCCCTTTATCGGGTCCGGATGAGGAATAATTGGGTGATTCAAACACAGGTAAGCCATGCACCAAAATAAAACACACACCAATTCATAGTTTGAATCGAACATCCTTATTTTTATATTTTAAATCCACCCATTGGCCAGTCCCCCCCCCAGTTATTCCTCATTAAGAATTGTAAAAGAAAACAATTTCCTGTTATGGCACGAGCGTAGTCAAATGTTTTTAATTATCTTTTTTTTTTTGTGCGTGTGTGTGAAAGTCATTATGTTTACTTTTTATAATCTTACTCATTTTCAAATATATTCATTTTTTTCCATCTTTTGTCTTTGTTAGTGGCTACAACAGTAGTGTTTTGTGTCTAACATGTTGCATTTTGTAATACCAAAAAGTTTTGGTTCGTTAGATTTTCTTCTGCTTTTCTTTTGTTTCATGTGTTTTGTTTTTTTTCTGTGATTTGAATGTGGATCCAAAGTTCTGTTATTAGGTCATATAAATGTTTTTACAATATCAAACATGTTTTTTTAATTTTCTTTATTTCAGGAGGGTGGGGGGGGGGGTGAATCACTTTTTAACCAAAATCGATTTGTTTTGTCAAGCGATTCTCCCTTTAATGAGAACAATCCATGGAGTTTATTCATAAATATGTTTCTACTTTGTATATGTTGTGTCTGTTTGTAAAGGAATTAAAAGGAAATGAACAGTTGACCTGCTTAGAGGTCTGCATACTGACAAATGCTCTCGTAGCTCTCTGCCCACTGCTGATGACGTACAAGAATACTTTTTTGGCAATTTCTTCATCGGGATCTGTATTTCCACCCTCACCCATTTTAAATCCATCGGATTAAAATAAACACTATGATTTGGGCAGAATAATGTCATAGTTGTTAGCACATCTTCCTCACAATTTTGAGACTTGGTGTTAAAATCTGACTTCTGGCCGTCCTCAGTGGAGTTTCCATTTTGGACTGCACTTGTCTCGATTTTCTCTCCACATGTTGAAACTACTTCCTAAAATTCCCCCCAAAAATGCTCTTTAGGTTAATTTCCAATCCTAAATTATCCATTAGTGTGAATGTCACAGAGAATGGTTAAAAACTACCAAGACATTGAGCTCGGACAATGGATGGATGGATCAAAATGTGTCTCGTTTCTTTGCTGACTCCCACTAAAGCATTGGAAGAAGGGGGAGTGGGCGTTCTTATCTGATTCCTCCAAAATAAATTGATCAAATTGAAACTTATAGGCGCTTATAAATAAAATGTATTATTATTATTACTTTCCTGATCAAAAAATACAAAGAGGTTTTGACTGAAAAATGAGCCATCCCGGTCAGACGTAAACAGTTCTTTGAATAAGTTTAGGTGTTGTGTTTTTGTTGAATTTACATTTGGTACTGTTATGTTTTTGTTGGTTACATTTGGTTTTGTGCCCTCGTTTACCCTTTTTTGTTTCCAACTGTTCGCTTGTGTTTAACCAATAACCGAGGGACACGGATGACGAGACAGGTGGAGACAAAAAAAAGGGTACACGAGGCACAAAACCAAATATAACCAACAAAAATCATAACATTAGGCTGCCTATACTGTAGTCTATTTGAGTAAAGTGTACTTCTTCCACGGCAGCGCTTTTGTGTTGCTTTGATTCAAAACAGTATTGATGCAAGACGTTTCTAGGTAAATGTTTTGTTTTTTTATGAATAAGTGGTTTCCTTTCTTTCAATAGTTTTATAGACAATATATTTCCTCCACGGTACGATTCATTGCGACTTGACTTGCTATGACGTCATTCCGTCCCACCCAGAACATGCGCCAGATACAGGAAGTTGAACAATCAGCTGATCCTGCTGCTTCTTGTTGATTCCCGAAGTTGCCGTTTTTCGGCGACGCATTAACCCCGAGGACGGAAGACGGCTTAAGGCTCACAAACACGTGACGAACGGGGGACGTGAGGAATTTGAATAAGCATCCTCGCTGCACAAGAGCTCGCTCCAAAACTGGGACCCTCGGTGGTGGTGGTGGAAGGGAGAAAGAAAGAAATACAGACAGATAGACAGACAGCCACTTAACCTGCTTTGTCTATTTATGCCATGGCCGTGTGATCTGCATTGCTTATCGCCTCTGTGATAAACACAGGGCATTTACTTAATATACGTTGTTTTTTTCCTATTTGTACGTAATTCCCACGCAATACGCGCAGCTAGCTGGGTCGGCTAATGTTAGCGAATAGCGCAACACAGTGTTGTTGTCCTGCTCGGTGCTTTCGTAACTGGCCGATAGTGACCCATGATTCTAGACTTATTTCAGCAATACTTCGACTGACAGCTGACTTTGTACATGTCAGGTGTGGCGGCAGGTTACGTAATTTGTTCGCAAAACTCGAGAGCAGCTAACTTGGTAGCCTGTTATTAAAATTGTAACTTGCAAGACACTTTTTAATCTTAAACTTGTTGTTTTCCGCACGCGTGTAATGTTAGTTTCATATGTGCCACATGAAAGTGGTCACTTATTACTGGAAAGTTTCACGCTGATTTTTGCGCGTGTATTTGGTGGCTTGTTTATGTTGGGAGTTATGAATTGAAGTAGACAATTCAGTGTTCAGGGTCGAGACAGGCAAAAGGAAGTGAGGGTCCCATTGTGTCTTAAGGTGAGCCCCCCGACTACTACTTGCCAATGCTGGATCTGGAAGTGGTGCCTGAGCGATCACTTGGAAATGAACAATGGGAATTTGCCTTAGGTAAGTGTTGATATGAAAATAGCAGTACAGTATGTGCATATTTGAGAGAAAATAAAACAAGACGTTTGATTTTAACCCTGAGAAATGCTGTTTATCTTTTGAATTTGAATGCATTTTTACATTTAGGAGACAGTACTTGAAATGTTTACCATACCCATACGACAATAATAGTGACCTAGGTTACCACGAAAGACAATTAATAGCTTCTCACGTCGATGGAAATTGCGGGTTCTGTATGTTGCCACATTCTGAAGGATGCTTTAAGTGAAGTGAGAATCAAACCTGCAACGTTCAAGTTACAAGATGGCTTGTTTTTTTGTTGTTGTTTTGTCCAGGCATGCCATTGGCCCAGGCTATCTCTATTCTCCAGAAACACTGCCGCATCATTAAAAATGTCCAGGTGCTTTACAGTGAACAGGTGAGATGGCCACAATGTCTTGTGTTTCACTCATTAACAGCAAAAATCCATCCATCCATTTTCAACACCGTTTGGCTTGAACAGGGTCACAGTTCATTGAAATAACGGGGTCTTCTGTTTCTGACCTTGCCAACATTGAACCCTTCGAAGCTTGCTCAGTTACCACCTTACTCGTTTCCCTGTAATTGTTTTATAGTCATAGCCCAGACGTGTTTGAAATCACTTTCTTTTACTTCAATACCATCAGTGGTCAATCAGATTTTTTTCAATTGTTTGGAAGTGTTTACAAATGTGAAATGACATGATGATGATGATTAGCGACTTACCATTTAGAATAAAACCTTGCAAGGTATGCGGCGGCTCCACTCTTTTTCTGAAATTCTTCCAAAATTATTTTCCCCCCCCTAAATTTTAGTTGAGTTGAACAACAAGGGACATTTCTTCTCAAATGATTGCCCTGTTGTAAGACATTCGTCCAGTGTGTTTCAGTTGTTGAAAACCTCTTACTACCGTGACATTCTGGGATTGAATAATAATTCAGGGGGGGGGGGGGGGGGGGGGAGAAACAGATTTTAGAGTAATTATCTTTTTGTCCGTTGAAAAATTATTTGTGGTGCTCGTAAATGTTGGTAAATGCCAGACTCCGATAATCGCCTTCCGCATCATGTGCATGTTGGACGTCTCCACAGTCCGCCCATCGTAATGTAAATTAATGAGTTTGTTCATCTCCTCAACAGACACCACTCTGCCATGACCTCATACTGAACTTGACTCAGGATGGGATTAAACTGCTGTTTGATGCCACAAATCAGAGACTCAAGGTGAAATCCGCACGGACTGTATTTTCCAAAGAAACAATCTCACAGCAATGCGATACACATGAGCACTGTGCCGTATTTTTTGCAATTGAGGTCTCATAAACCAACTGCATAATACTGTTATGTTTATTTTGTGTCAATTATGGACTGTATCCCAGTCAACTAAAGCAACCAGTGTATTGATACATGCTGACTATTGATTGGTCTGTTTGTTGACAGGTGATTGAAGTGTATGACTTAAGCAAAGTGAAATTGAAATACTGGTGAGTATGCACCTTTCATCAAAACAGCGTCCTTGTACATGTCATTCCCTAAAATACTTCCAATATGTACACAATGGATCCTATAGAGATCTAATGGCCAGAATTTTAAAGTATGAGTGTTGCATATAAAATACTGCAGGCGCACAGTTTGGGTGGTCTGTGTTGCTCAATATACGAAGTTGAACGCAATCAATTGCAGGATGCTGACTCTACTCCAGTTTGTTTGTATCAAAAGAATGTCTTCCCAAAGGAAACAATAGGAAAAGAAATCATATGTTCCAGGGCCAGACTCTTGCGCTAATAAAAATGGACTGTGATGGTTAATCAGGAAAGGCAGTTAGAATGATGACAAGAGTGAGAAAGCTCAGTAACACGCAGGCAACAGCTGCAGGTCATCTGGTATAAAACTTTTGTACCCAACATACACTTTTTTTCTCGTTTCAAGCACTGTTTGTAAAGTGTCCTTGGGTGTCTTGAAAGGCTCTTATAAATAAAATGTATTATTATTATTATCTCCTGAAATGTTTTACTCAATATTGTACTGTCATTTGGCACGTGATAAAAATATTTACTCAGTGCTCTAATAATGTAGACAAAGGCATAGTGGATACAGTCCTGGAGCTCAGGAGCTATATTTATTGTGTGTGCCTGAGTATTTTTCTTTTTATTTTACTGAATACCTGTACAGTCCGTAGTTTTTTTATGGTAGAATGACAGTATGATTTGATTTTGATTTGAAAATGAACAGGTAGGCATGCAAGTAGTGCTAAAATGAAGGAGACGTCCCACCCACCGCGTGCTCATCTCAGAATCCCTCATTTTCTTTTCAGGTGGCATGTCCAATATATTTGTATTTTGATTACATTGCAAAAAGAAAAGAAACTGAAGCGCACTTTTAGAAACAGAAAAAAAAATCAAGTTAGGTGTATTTTTAAATTAATTTGCATTATAAAAGTCAGAGGCCCGTAACAAAGGGCACAACGGCTGTGCTTGCTGAGTAATATGGCACCTCTCCCATGTTTTTATTGTTTGGGGGGGGGGGGGGGGGGGGTTGGCAGTGTTTGTTCTTTGTGCCTGAGCAGATGTGAATTTAACCACCTTCCACATTCACCAAACAAGCTCCTCACAGACGCTAGGCTTACTCTTACTATTTTCACCATTTTCTATTACGATTATAACTTTTAATATTGCTTGTATGGACGATTCCTTGTTCATTTTATGTTGCAGTACAGATGACATTCAACTTATAGCCACAACATGCAGAGCTGCAATTATTCAACCCGTAATGGAGTCAGCTTACCTTTAGAGTGTGTTCTTAAAACACTTTGTATACATCCAGTGAAATGAATATGTTGCATTAACTTCTGATTTAATGTTGTGTAGCAGATGGTTGTCTCACTGTCTCTACACTCTGTGTGTGTTTTTCAAGTGGAGTCCATTTCAATTCTCAAGCCATCGCTCCCACTATAGAACAAATAGACCAGTCGTTTGGAGCCACCCACCCTGGAGGTACACTTGAAAACATTTCTCATTTAGACACAATGGAAAAATAAAGAATACAGAAATGCAGGAATGGACTTTTTGTGATTTTTTTTTACTTGTATGTGCTGAATCTGCTTTCCCGTTCCCCATATTCCCCAGTTTACAATGCAGCTGAGCAGTTGTTCCATCTCAACTTTCGAGGACTTTCATTCTCCTTCCAACTTGACTCTTGGAATGAGGCTCCAAAATACGAGGTGAGATTGTTGCAATTGTTGTGTGTGTGTGTGTGTGTGTGTTGCGGCACTTTTAAAGGCTACGTTCAGACTGCTGCCCAATGTGATCCCCAATTTGTATTGTTTTGTTATGTCAGATTTTTTTTTAATGTACTTGTTCATATGATACAAGCAAATGTGACATCTCATGTGGACAAAACCCATATGTGATGTGAAACTTATGCCCTTAAAGCACATCGAGTGACTGGCACGGTTCGGGTTTGAACCAAATAATGGTGGGATACCCCAAATGTAGACACGGATAAGGAAATGACACTGAAAAGCGCAGAAAAAAAGACAAATCACGAGTAAAGGTCGCTGGCATCAAAGAGCCAGGAAAACACAGAATAAATATAAACCGCTTGCAATCGGCAAGTTAATTAACAAGTATATACTAGCAAACGGAATGGCAAGGAAGTCCAATCACATGAAAACCAACAAGAGAAGAGCAACACTATGTGATAATTCCACAAAACGAGATCAACACGGACAAAAGCAAACTATGAGCATGAATAAGAGGTCTAGAGAACAAACACTTGGAGTATGAACAGCAAGCAAGGTTTTATAATTCGACGGCATACTGCCGGCGTCGGAGTCCTTTTGGAGTCCTGTGATTGCAATGAGTGACAGGTGCGATGCTGGAGGGAACTCCCTCCAGTCCAGCAGGAACTGAAACACACAGACAAGCTCAAAAAATGACTGTTGACGTCACCTGGAACAGTATTTATGGAAGTAATATCGTCCAATGTGTCGGGGCTCATCTTATCTCGTATTGACAGCGTAGCTAGGTCGGAGGAGGTAGAAATATTTTGAGAATATGAGGCGTTTTTCGATCACCCCCATTCATGGATAAATCTATGAAAGATGTCACATCATTGCTGCGTATCCAATTTATATGCACATACAAAAGAGGCCCAGGTTGGATTTGAAAAAATAAATCTGAATCGTTACACTGCAAAAAGTTGGAATTCAGCTGTGAACAACGCCAAGAGCACATAATGGCTTTTCAGTTGTCACTGAGTGCAACCTCGTCATTAAACTAGTTCTTCTTTAGAACTAGATCTAGAGATTTTTTTTTATTGTGCCCATTCGAAAGCGTCTCTTACCAGAGATGACCTCACACCTGTTATAGTCGATTTTATGAAAGATATTTTGTGGTTCAGCCATCTTGCTAAAATTCACTCCGCCAGCACATCTGTATATTAGCAACCGTTCCAAAATTGGTTGCAGATATAACAGCAGTTTCAGCATAACAACTCCTCGTACATTTTTGAAGCGGGAGTAAAATTGTTTACTTTCTCTCATCACTATGCTCCACCCTGTGCTTATGTTTCAAATTAAAGGTGTCTTTCAGAATTTAGAACGGTAGCGGCAATTTAGCCAAAGATCAGCTCAAAGTCACTGCGTCTTTCTCGGATTGAAAGTTGTTTACATCTTTCCAGATGAAGCATTCCTACCTACTAGAGAACTGAGCCGCATTCCAAATGCACTGTTTCCAATCAGTTCAAACATGAAGGCGTTTTCCCTTCAAAGGCATGTGGCTGAGTTGATCAGTTTATCCTAATGGTTATCCGATCATTCCAGGAAGTGTATCTTACTGCAGTGGGTGCATTAGTGTTCGTCGTAGACTTGACTCTGGTTGGCGCAGTGTACTGCGCATTTCCGTACACAGCATTACTCCCAGCTGTTTGCTTTTGGCAGCCTAACTTTGTCATGGGTTTGGCCCTCCCTGCAGATTCCACATGGGGCCATGGTCAAGAGGATGCACATCTACACTGGCAATAACCTGCAAGAAACAAAGTACTTCACATGCACCCAATTAAGCTCTTGGACGACTTAATTTTTTATGTGTTCTAGCATTCAACGTGCACTTTTGTCTTGTACTCAGAGCACCAGCGATGCCATTGGCCTGCTTCCTTGGTAACGTCTATGCAGAATGTGTGGATGTGCTGAGAGAGGCTACAGGACCAGTGGGGCTTAAGTTCCGCCTACTCACTGCGGGTAACGCCTTTCATTGCCTATTCCCACATTCTTCAAAAGCCAGATGTCAAGAATGTATTTTTAAATTTTTTTTATTAGCCATTCAGGTGTCAATCAAACAGACTGAATAATGTTATTAGAAGCCATACCATAAAAGCTTTAATCGATCATTATACTCTTATTTGCAATCTTAACACAGACAGATGTGCACACAACAACTGAAAGCGATGGATTTGTCCGGTGTTTGTTTGTTCAATTGTTTCCAATGAATGTGCAGGTTGTGGTCCCGGCGTGATGGGTGATGCTAAAGTGAGGTCTTTAGAACGAAACATCTACTTTGGAGACTCCTGCCAGGAGGTTCTGGGCGCTCTCGGGTCACCGCATAAAGTATTCTACAAGTCTGAGGACAAGGTGTCAAAACTCCTCTTTCTTCTCTCCTCCTAAAATCTGTGTTGATTTCCTGTTGAAAGAAAATATTTGTAATTGCAGTGAAGATGCTCCGCATGTGTGATTCAATCTTCTCTACTCGTGTTCTGCTTTATTTCAGATGAAAATCCACTCTCCATCACCTCACAAACAAGTTCCTTCCAAATGTAACGACTACTTCTTTAACTACTTCACCCTCGGAGTGGTGCGTAAGGACATACCCGAAGAAGTTTGCGTTGCTTTTGTGTCTCTATTTTACAGAATTGTAATATGATGATTTTTTTTTTTTTTCTGATTTGGAAGTTAAGTACAACTTAGGTGGATGCTGTGTTTTTATCGCGCGTTTTGAATGATCCATTTAGAGAAGAAAATGTCTCACTTGGTCGGTCATGGCTAGTTAATGTTGTCGGTGCTTCCAACTCATTTATGCTAATAATAATGCTAACACATACATACAGTAGCCAAAGAGATGCCTTTTTCTTCTGTTACTATCGTAGCCTCCCTGGACTTCGCACCACTAAGTGGGGTTGGGCAAGTCTTGAGAATCCATTGCAACGGAATCTTTCACCTTTTAAAATTCCGCTTCCCCAGTTTGATGCCCTGTCAGAGGCCCAAAGAAGAACCCGCTTTCATCCGACAAAGAAGTGCGCACACGTACGCGTCACACGCGTGCACCCGATGCCAATTACAAGTGTGGCTTAACATTGTGAAAAAGAAATGAACAATCGCCTCAGTTCAACACCTGCAATAATTTACATTGTGCAAAGAAGGTTGCACGACATGTATTAGTAAACAGAAAGTTTTGAAAGAACAATGTAGCTTTGAATGAACAAAGCGTTGGTTCTGTCCAAATAACGTACACCCTCAATTTGGATTCAGCCATTTATGTATTTATTTTATTTTTATTTTGCAGGACATCCTTTTTGATTCAACAACTCATCTGGTTAAGAAGTTCGTCCTACATACCAACTACCCGGGACATTATAACTTCAATATGTAAATATCTTGCTTTACATTGTTTTGGTATTCCGAGACCTGTGGAATTTGTTGAGATTATTAGTATTATTTGCAAAGGTAAATTTTTTTTTTTTAATAATATCTCTGTCTCATTTTGCACTGCAGATATCATCGGTGTGACTTTAAGATTTCACTTGTCATAAAAAAAGGTGAGCCACGAGATCCTCTACAGTTTGTATTTTATTATCCTCGTTAGCAACGCGTATTTCTTGTCTCTCAGGAGGAGCCGACTCTCAGACAGATGACTGCGTATTGACCACTTACACCAAGGTTAGGCATTTCCTGAACTTCTAAACTGCTGTCTGGAAACTGTTTGAAAGGAGATAGTTATCTTTGAGATGAGCAATCAAAGCACATCGTTATGAGCATCCATATCAATACAGAAATAGGTTTTATGTGTTTTTTTTGTTGTTGTTGAATTTAGTAGCAGTATAAAATCTAAATCGCTTTAGCAACAAAGAAACTACATTTACAGCTGAAATTTATATACAGCTCCAAAGGTTTCCCAAACAGTTCTTTAAGATCCTTTTCTATGTTTTTTTTGTGTGTGTTTTTCTGTGACATCATACCTTTGTTATTTCCTCTTTTTGACAAGCATATGGGCTTGTAAACTTAACACAAGGTAAGCAAGCGTTGAGTTTTTCCATCACTTTCTTTTTTCATTGCCAGTGGGATCAGATTCAGGAACTGCTGGGCCACCCAATGGAAAAACCTGTTGTGCTTCATAGGTAATGAAATAAATGATTTTTACAGGATTTCTCCACTTGAAATTGTGCCCCAGACGCACCTAAAAACGATACTTTTACACAGTATTTCATCGAAACATTTACAACAAGCGCATCATGATTGTAGCGTCACCGTAACAAAGACAAATCTGCTTAACAGGTCCTCATCTGCCAACAATACCAACCCCTTTGGCTCCACGTTTTGCTTTGGATTGCAGAGGATGATCTTTGAGGTCAGTTTATATGCACTTTCAGTATGAGTGAATGCCGAGTCACCTCCAAAAAGAATTGGAACGGCAAGGGAAGTTCCTCGGTTGTTGTGGTCGACTGAAGACTTTGGGTTTCAGATCAAGAACTGCAGCTTTTATTTCACGGGCTTGACATCTCGACGCGTTCAACAACTCAATACAGAGCACCTTTTGAACCCACCCACTTTTCAAATGAGCAAAAGTATTGGAGCGTGGGACTGAAGGGTCTTTTGATTTGTTGTTGAGGTGTTGCCCTTTAAGCATTAGATACAGCCTTTTTTGCAAGGGGGAGCAGGGTTTTCACGTGTTAAAACTGCATTTGCTGCTAAGCAAACGTGAATACCGACGGCTGTCTATGGAAGAAAAGCAAACCGTTTTGAAGCTGAGAGAAGAAGGAAAATCAGTCAGAGCCATTACATAAATGTTGGGCATAGTCAAAACATCGATTTGCAATGTCCCGATAAAGAAAGAAACTACTAGTGTACCGGGCAGCCAAAAATATCAATAAAGTTGTGAAGAAACACTGCTTCAATACATTTGCTCATGTGAAAAGTGTGTAACTTAAAAAAAAAAAAATTGCTATGTCCTTAGATGGTAAACATATCTAGATGTATCCATCCATTCATTATCTGATTCGGTTATCCTCATGAGGGTTGCAGATGTGCTGGAGCCTATCCCAGCTGTCTTGGGGTAGTAGGCGGGGAACACCCTGAACTGGTTGCGAACCAATCGCAGGGCACGACATAGACAAACAACCATTTGCGCTCACAATCACACCTCGGGACATTTTGAGGTATTCCTGCCATACATGTTTTGGGAATGTGGGAAGAAACCGGAGGACCCAGAGAAAACCCACGCAGGCACAGGGAGAACAATGCAAATCCCACATAGGAAGTTCCTGGAATGGAATCCCCAAACCTCTGCACTGTCAGGCACACGTGCTAACCAGTCGCCCACCGGGCCATCTCGATGTAAATCCCATTAAATAAAACCTGGAGTCCTAAACTTTTGTCCAAAAAAGTAACCCAAAAAAATTGTGGGGTCAGGTGGATATTGGACCCCTTGATATGGCCTGTTTGGTCCTTGTACAACCTGTGTCAGAGTTTGATACACATTTCGGACAGGAAGGTGAATTTGTTTCCAGTGGGGGTTGGATTCAAGCCGTGGCTGTCTTTTGTCACTGATTCTGTTCATAATCGTTATGGACAAAATTAGGACAAAAAGACATTGAGAGGGTCCAGTCTGGTGGCGGTCATCAGCTCTTGCTGGAGTGGTTGACGAAGGAGCGAAGCTGAAAGGCGAAGCTCTCTATTTACCAGTCGACCTACGTTCTTAACCTCGCCAATAGTCCCGAGTTGTGGGTCGTGACTGAAAGAACGCTATCCCTGGCTCGCACTTTTGAAATTAATACAGCTTTAGCGGATGTGAAAGCGCTGTATAAAGAAAGATGTATTGTGTAATACCCCCTGGATGCCTCCGTGGTGAGCTGTTCCAGGCACGTCCCATTGGGAGAAGACCCCAGGGATGACCCAGGAGGCACTGGAGAGACTATGTTTCCTGGCTGGCCTTTGGAGCATAATCCCTTTGGAGCCGGACGAAGTGGCTGGGGAGAGGAAAGTCTGTCCTTTCCTGCTTAAATTGCTGCCCCTGTGACCCCACCTTGGATAAAAGACAGAAAATGGACAGATTGCTATAGACGTGTTTTACAAGTCAAAGGACTGGAACGGAATTTTTGCTCGAGCCAACCAATCAGAGCCTGAAAAAAAAAAACAGGTCATCAAGGGCCAGCGCTCTGGTCCAACGAGGACCAATCTAAAATCGTACTGGTTAATCTAGTTCAAGTTACAACAGCCAGCACTTACTTTATGATTGTGAAGTCCCTATGCAAATTAGATTGACATAGGAAAACATAGAGACTGAAATCTGGGTCGTCCTGATCCATATGTGCTGAAAGAAGTGCAACCAAGAGGAATGTTTATGCAGAACTGCAGCCCCTTTTACACTTGCCATCATCACACCGTTTTTGATCGTCGCCCTACATTTCGGGAACTGAGGGATGGTGACGTTGCCCTTCGGGTGCATAATTATCTGAACACGTGAAGCAGCAACAACCATTTGGACGGCCACTTGGAAGGCGGCACAAGTCCTTGCTTCTGCAGTTTGGTCTGATTGGCACAAGCAACAAAACGTCCGCTCTCCCATTATGCCTCCCACCCACCAAATTGCCAGGAAGGCAGTGTGAATGTTTTGCCCCCACTGAATCAAGGCAGAAAAATGCACGCTTTTACAAGCTGTTTGAAAGGGATTAAAGCAGTGTTTTTCAAACTTTTTTGAGCCAAGGCACACTTCTTTCATTGAAAAATATCTCGCGGCACACCGCTAGCTGAAAATTTGAAGACAAAAAAAAAATGCTTATTTTAACAAAACGTATTATATTGTTGCTTTAACTGTTTTTAACATTGAAGAATGACGTTATAACAGCTTGAATTGGAATCAAATGAACACGAAGAAAAAAGTATTTTATAATCTTTGATATTTATTGTTTCATTGTCGTCCTTCATTCATGCGGCACAAATTCGCTTGTCTCTCGTGGTCGAAACACAAGGCAATTGCTAGCTGTTGCTGCTCCCTAGCGGTATGGAATGGTACTACATTATTTACTACATTATTTTCTGGGCGATTCACAGGCATACAAATTGGATATTTTACCGCGTCACACCTGACAATGTCTCGCGGCACACCAGGGTTGAAAAACACTGGATTAAAGAGACTGTCTAGCAACTTGGTCAATTAACCAGAGGACAAGTTGAGTCATCATGTTTGTTTTTGGTCTTCCCTCAAGGTGATGCAGAATAACCACATCGCATCAGTGACGCTCTACAGTGCTCCACGGACCACCGGTCGAGCCCAACCTGAGGCCGGTAGCAGCGCCTCCCACTGAACAAGGAACCGGACAACTGCATCTCATTTCTGTCTTGTTCTCCGAGTTGAAATTAAGTAAGCCACAAACACAACACGGCCGTTCCTGCATTAAATTCAGAAACGGCCACAATTGCATTAGTTTTTCTGTTGGCTTGCAAGAATCGCACTCAAGACTTGTCTGTGTTGGAGAATTGGCACGTAGAGGAGCTTTTGCCCCAGAGGGAACATCACGTAGATGCTGTGATGAAAATCGCATTTGGGTGGAGCCAGTAGAAAGGAAGTACAGGAAGTGAAATGCAGGTGAGAGCTGCTCTGAAGCTGTCCTGCCGCTGTGGACTTGCGGAAATCACAACCAAGAAAATCTGCTCCACTCAAAGTCAAACGCAAAATATAAACATGGGCTTGATTCTCGGACTCATCGTGAACAAACCCCAGCGCCAGCCAGCAGCTGCAGCCCGAAGACGCCAACCGATCCAGAAAGAGCCACCAGAGATGCTGCAGAGGACTGATAAATGGAAAGGCGGCAAAGCCGGCTGATCCAAAACTTATCGGACAATAAAGGGACCAAGCATTCAATGGCGGAGCCGCATGTGACGCCTCGAAGCGGAAGTGTTCAAACATGGCTTCCCTGGTCACTCCCATCTGCCCCGAAACGATCACCCGCATGAGTTAGCCTGCTGAATCATCTCCTATCCAAACAATGAAGCACACTCAAGGCCAGTTTACTTTGTTCCAAAGAGAGGTCAGCGTTCAACTCTCGTCGACGTGCACACAAACGCCGCATGAACTCGACGGATGGGCTCGGATTAGAGTACAAGCACAAATTGCCCACCTCTTCTTTTTATTTTTTTTATTTTTTTTAGTCCCACACGTTAGAAGCATTGAACAATGCCCCCCTCCCCCATCCCCATTTTCTGTGGCCTGCCTCAATCATCATCCTATGTACTTTTTCTTATAGCAAGGTACCACTTGGCACGCAAATGCACCGCTATACAGTCAAATCTCGGTTTTTGGACGTCTCGGTTCTCGACCAATTCGGTTTTCGACCCAAAAAAAATCACGTTTTTTATGTCTCGGATGCCGAACAAATTTCGGTTCTCGAACAAACTGAGCGCACTTGAATGCACCATTTGACTCCTCTCGCCTTCCTTACACGAGGAAGTGACGCTTCCTCAGGTAGACGAGGAAGTGACGCTTCCTCGTGTTGCATTCCATTGTGAGCAGACATGTTCAGTAAACATTTTTATTTTCAAAAGAGCGTGGTTTCGGTTTTTGAACAATTTCGGTTTTCAAACAGCCTTCTGGAGCGGATTATGGACGAAAACCGAGGTTTGACTGTACTTGATAGGAGTAAGCAAGTTGAAAAAGGAACGTTTTTTTGTGTGTTTTTTTTTCCTTTTTGGGTGTGCCGGGGCGGGGGAAGCGGTCTCATTAATTAAATGACCAAGCTTAAAGAATTGCCCTGTGGCATGTTGTGTGTGTCGACACACCTTCTGTTCCTTTTTGCCGTGTGTGCTTACACGCCAGCGTAGAAAACTTTCCAACCCGGTGCCGCTTGACTTTTCATCCCTCAGCAACGTCCGCATCCTCCTGTTCGATTAGCTGCCAAATGCAAACGCCAAAGACGTTTCAGGGTCATTTTGTTTCTGGTTTGCTGACCTCACCCGTAACCTTTTCATGCTGTGTCATCGTGTCAGGCAAGAGGTGGGTTGGTATGTCGCGTTCAGTTCCTTCCCACGATTAGCTGTTTGAGTATTTTTATTTTGATATGCATCTTAAGGTCCAGCCAAGTATGCTCTTTGTCCTCACTAGTAAGGCAATTCATTACACGAGTAGAATAACAGCACATGTTTTTTGACTACTTTGTGCCACTTTTGGCCTGTTAGTATGACCTTAATCTGGATAGATTTCCAATGTCCTCCCAAGCAGGACTACTTTTCCAGAGGAAAAGCTGCATTCATTCTTTATTCCACGACTGAGGACAAAGCGTAGCACTGTGGTACATGTACCTCAATCTGGATTGCAAGGATATTGCGTAAATGCACAAATGTTTTTCAAGGCATTCCTGCACATCAAGGTGGAAGAAAAGCCTCCCACTAAATCCAAACCTCGTTCCGATGACATTAGGAACCTTGTGTTAAACATAAATGCAAACAGAATACAGTAATCCCTCGTTTATCGCGGTTAATGGGGACCAAAACCACCTGCGATAAATGAAAATCCACGAAGTAGCGACCAATAAACATATTTAAAAAAATAAATGTGCCCCACGTGGGCCTTCACGCTTGAGCAGAGCGCACTAACACAGACACACACACACACACACACACACATAGGCCAGCGATCCCGCGGGCAGCAGACGTGTTTATGATTAGTCAATTAAGGATGATTAGACAATTAAGGATGGAAGAAACCTGTTTTTGTTCTTATAAGCCTTCTCTCTCTCTCTTGCTTGCTCTATGTGACTGACTGTTGTTTTGCTGACTTTCGCTGCTTCTCGCGGACCGTTTGCGGACTTTTTGCAGACTTCAAAAAAAAAATTTTTTTTTTTAATGAATATGTTTGAAATAATCCGCGATGCACTGAAGCCGCGATAAACGAACCGCGAAATAGCGAGGGATCACTGTACAGTGAATTTCAAATCATGTTCAACCTACATTTCATTGAATGCACCACAAAGGCAAGAATTTTCTGGCTGCAAAAGCTATACGACAGGTGACAAAAAAGCCTGAAGAAGTTGAGCGCTGCTGTTTGGAACATCTCGCATGGTATAAAAAGAGCTGCCCTGAATTGCTCTGTCATCCAAGTATCAAGTAGTGTTTGTGCCAAAAGAAATATAGTCGCACACAATCTTGTCACGTGAAAAAAAAAAAAAAAATTTGAATGTTGACATTTTAGCCACTCGGACACCCGCAGCCACTGTCTTCCTCGACATCGCCAGAGAATTGGGGCCCCCTGTGGAAAACATATCACGTAACAGCCCACCAATTCAATACTACTTTTAAACATATTGTAAATACGCTTTTCTAGGGCAACTGTCAGTCATGGGATGATGTCACGGTTATCTCTTGCCCGTCCCCTTGCCTACGCCCTTTGTATTTTTCTGGGAGTCGAATAAAATAGGAGCGTTTGTTCAAAACAGAGCTTGTTGATAAGTTCAAACTGCTGACGGTGTTGATGTGCCATAAGAATGCTTTTTGTTTTTTGGGTGTTTGTTTTTTTTTTTTTTTTGTGGACACATCATTCCGTCAGTCATCTTGCCATCAGTATTTTCGGCCGGCCCAGTCCGGTGGTGGAAATAATGACACAAGGTCGACTGATGGACTTTCATATCCACCGCTGTTTGTTTTAATCGCAACAGCGTAAGATTAGGCCTTTATTCTTCAAAAGTACACACATTTTTTTTTTTCCTGAAATGTGGACATTTGTCCTGTAATATTTGGAATTTATTTTCATAAAATAACACCTTTGACATCATCTGGGTAACATTTTACTATTTTTATTCCAGGACTTTTGTTTTTGTACAAATCGCCCTTCATTGTTGCAAGTATGGCCCAAATTCATGTGTACTGTAATTCTACTAGCGTTGTTGGTTTTCTCTTGAAAGTGTGACCCTCATGCACCTTTTTTGGTCGGTCATTTCTCTTCTGTCGTGGAAACTAAATCCTTCACATTTGGGCTGCAAAAATAGTTTTGTGATCTTTCCTGTTCTCGTTTTCCCACTTGTTGGATTGGAAATGTTGTAATTATCTGAGAAGGGTTGTATTCAAACGCTGAAAAGAAAAAAAACCCTGCTGAACATTGTGCCTCATTTCCACACTGAGCCTGTTTTTGACTCTTCGTGATAACCTTTGTAAAATAGGGGGGGCGGAAATCCTTGTACATAGAATGATAATGGACAATTGCATCTCTTTGGTGAGTGTGTGTTTATATTGCCTATCATCACAGCATCTTACATGCTGCTGTTGACGTCTTCTGTCAATTTCAAATTTTGCCTGTTCAGATTTATTACATTTATTTATTTTATTATTTTTCATACGATACCTTGATGTTTTGTACTTTTCTTTTGAGCGGTGGCCATATTTACACCAACCACCAAACATTCATTAAAGCTTATCTCAGCGTTTATACAGTGTATAGATTCCACTAAAAGGTGTCCCAATGGCGAACTAATGACGTTGTAAATAGTCTTGGTGAGCTCAGGACAAGCATCATGCAGTGGTGGCACATCGGTGAATGAGCGCATCAACTCAGGTGGACAGATCTGAACCGGAAATGGCTTGCAAGACAAGCGATCCATTTGTGCAGATTTGTCTTTCATTTCATGGGCACGGTCAGTGAAGATGATAAAAGTTTTAATTTATAATGCCTTGTTTTGCATGTAATACAGTGGCGTGCAGTCCGGGGAGGCAGGGGAGGCTGTGCCTCCCCTGTCATCACAAGTATTAATATTTGTCCCCTGGACTATGATTTTGGTGTCGTTCTTCATCTATTTTGGACCATTTTTATAGTAAAAATCGCCGTGTGATGCTACAAGCTGTCATTTCTCACCCTGAAAATGGAGGATTTAATTTCAGTCAGTGCCTCCCCCAACCAACCCTCACTGCACGTCACTGATGTAATATTATCGCCGCGTTAAGACTTTGTATTTGTCCGTTCTGTTTCCGTCACGCACCCAAACCATTGACCCTCCAAGTGTAACTGGTTATCCCACACGTGCGCACTTTTTAAATCCATTCCTTCAAAACGGTGGCGAATGTGCCCGATTGAAATGTGGGAACATGATTCCAATGTGATGATGTATATTTTGAATGCTAATTTCTTTGATTGTGAAAGAAGAAATGAGTGGCTTTCTCAGCATGTTGAGTGAAGGGCAAATTGGAGTCCACTTAGCGCGACCTCTCCACCACCTGCTGCCCAAAGTGCTTTTACAAAGCCTCACATTCACCCATTTACGCATACAATAAACGCAATAAGGAGATCGTGCAGTTTTGCTTCTGGAAAATGCTCACCAAGCATTGCAACATTTGTGCTTGTTGACTTCAAACTGCAACCATGCAAGTGAACACCTTTTGCGTAAGCATTATGAGTGCAAATGATCAGCTCATGAACATCCAGGATTAATTTTCTGTGTGAGAATTGACCAAAATAAAATAAAAATGAACAATCTGGATTTGACTAACATTTGGAAGGCTCTTTCTTTGCGTGGTACATATTCACCATATCTTGAAAGTAAGGCCATTGGTAAATCATCAAATGTGCTATCAAGGGGATCACATGACTGTAATTCGCAGTCGGAGCTTCGGAAACAAAAGGACAAAACCACTGAAACATACAATACTGTATTGGAGTTCTCAAAAACATCTGGATCACAGAAACCAAATTCTTTAGTCCCTTGATAAATTGTAAATTGTGTCTTCAGGTGGAGATCAATTACAATTTATTTCTCTTAAATGTAATACATTTATTCCAGTTCAGTTTAGAAAGTGAAAATTTGCATACACACTGAACCCTGGAGAACCCAAGAACCTTTTTCTTCTTTGGAAAATGATGACTTATGTATTAAATGGGGTTCAAATTTCAGTAATAATGAATGATGGCATCCAGCCGGATCCCTGAAGAAGACCATTTGCATCATGTGGATTTTTTTTTTTTCCAACCACAGATGTACTGAAATCCCGGTAACCCATTCCATAGTAGCTTTATCTCAATACTATGGGTGGTTTTAAACCCATGTCAACTCTGTTGTTTGCAGTCAAGTAGTAAACACTATTTTGCCTGACCCACCTTCATATGCAATTGATCAACAATCAGATCGTCACAACGGATACAGTCCTCAACGAACAATTAACCCGTTAATTATTTGAGCGCTATTGTCACCTTGACACTTAATCAAGTAAATCAGATTTTGCCATCCATTTTAGCGTCTCACGTTCATGTATGCATGACGGCGCATTTGTGGTACATTGAAAACTGTTTGACATCAACTCTCACAAAAAAAAGTTGACGGGAGTCATTTGTCAACAATGATATCACATTGAACAGTAAAAGCCTGAATCCTTTGTTAATGCCTCCTTAACTGGGGGGGGGGGGGGGGGGATACAGATGTACATCTGCTCATCTTTTCAGTCTGCCAACTTGGATGAGGCGTCACATGACTGTGCTTCGGATCTCGGCCCTTTCAAATTTGACCACGTCTTCCCTGCAGGGTGTTAATCGTGTGTGACAAACACTCCCTTCTCATCATAGTCAGACTCCCCCTCCCCTTTTGAATCTCCAGTCCTCCACCTGAAGGGTCCGGTTGTTGATCTGGACCTGTTGTGACAGTTCAGTTTGGGGTCATGCAACAACTTCCACATGAGCCATATCTGGGGCACGCTGAGGCTGTGAACCACCATGAGCTCCCGGTAAAAACACGGGTCGAACGTCTGGAGGTGAGGTGCCGCTGATGGACGGGGAATACCGAAGGTCCGAAAGCCTTGGTGACGCGATGGCTTGATTCCGAGCAGCTGGAGGCACATTCCCAGGAACACGTCATCGATGGGGAACAGCTCGACCTGGAATTTTCGAAAGAGGAATGTGAAACAAAAGACAACCAAAAGACGAATTGGACTTGGTAGTTCGTGTCAAATACTTGTTGACAGGAGGCGCTGAGTCTCCGCGCTGTATGCCCGGACATGACGAAGCCCCCTCCCCCGGCATAAGATGGGTACAAAGCACTGCCGTACACATATTCTGGCACGTAGTACTTGGAAGAGCGGCGCCGAATAGGTTTGGCGTTGACGATTATATCGCCAATGAAAAGATCCTCATTTGACTTTTCACCTTGAAGCATCTCCATTATGTTCTCCACGTTCACATAAACATCGGCATCCCCTTTGAAGATGAACCTGAGACGACGATGACAAGAGACAAAACAATGAGGAGAAATGAGGTTGGCTGCGCCTCGCCTCAGGTGGTGGGTGGATCCAACACTGACTTGACGTGAGGACAGGTGTGGTTGACCCATTCCAGAAAGTGCGTTTCCTTTAAGGTCAAGTTGAAGAAGGTGTCCTCAAAGTCCCACAGCAGAATGTCCTCAAAGGTTTGACTCTCGTAGGTCAGCAGCTGATCCCACAGAGGCAAGGCAGTGCGATTCTTGGGCACCCCCAACAGGAAGACGGTGCGGACAGACCTGCTTTCTTTACCCCAGGTCCGACGTACCACCTGAGGTCAGTGAAAGAGGAGAGAACTTGAGTTTTGTCTGAAAACAAAAGAGCACCGGCACATTTTCTACCACATATCCTATTCAGGGTCGGAACCAGCCACGAGTTTGACAAGCTGGTGTACTCTCATGAGAGCTAGGGTGGCCTCAAGCAACAACATAATTTGTTGTCGAAATCAAATACAGTCAAACCTCGGTTTTCGTCCATAATCCGTTCCAGAAGGCTGTTTGAAAACCGAAATTGTTTGAAAACCAAAACCACGCTCTTTTTAAAATCTAAATGTTTACTGAACACGTCTGCTCACAATGGAAAGCAACACGAGGAAGCGTCACTTCCTCGTCTACCCGAGGAAGCGTCACTTCCTCGTGTAAGGAAGGCGAGAGGAGTCAAATGGTGCATTCAAGTGCGCTCAGTTTGTTCGAGAACCGAAATTTGTTTGTCATCCGAGGCATAAAAAGCTCTAAATTTTTGGTCGAAAACCGAATTGGACGAGAACAGAGATGTCCGAAAACCGAGGTTTGACTGTATGTGAATTACAACGAACTTCCATACCGGATTGGTCGGGTTTACAATAACCGGCAACAGTGCCGCTGACCTACAGGGGCCGAATGAAAATGGGGCAGCTGTTGGTCGAACATGAAGAAGAGGAGGTTGGTTGTTTAGGACAGGGGTCCCCAAACACCGGTCCGCTGATCGGTGCCGGGCCTCGGCCCATTTGGGACCGAGCCACGTTGGGACAGACCTGCGAGCTGTGAGCAAATTTACTCCAATCTGACGCGGCAAAAATGTGTGCAACTCTATACAATTGGAGTCCCCCCCTGCTAGGAAACAGCCCGAAGAAAGGAAGTTTATGAGTGTTGGACTGAAGAGTTTCCGTTAAATATTTAATGGAGGCACAATTATAAAGCAAAGCTGAAGTTGAGAAAAGCTCTGTGTTGCGTTCAGGAACTGGCAGAACTAGGTTGATGATACAGCAGCAGTGATTCGAGAAACCGAGAGGACTGTGTCTGCCTATAACATCAGCTAAATTGTACCGAAAAAGATGTTGGCAGAAAAAGAAGTTGGAAGTAAAATTCTGTTCAGTAGGGGAACTCGTCGGTTTGTTGAATCGCTGGCTGAGACAGATGGTAAGACAAAAAAATCAATAAAAATCAGCATGATTTGATTTACCTGCCGCTTATCAAAATCTGCAGCTACAGATTTCACTGCAATGAGCATGTAAAGCTCGCGGGTTTCTCCGGATCGTTCGGATCCTCCCAGCTGACATTTCTGCGGTTGATCAATTAGCAGACGGAAGTTGCGGTTGTCCTTCTCTCGCATATAGCCCACAAAGTCAAACAGCGGCAACGTCGGCACAGGCGCGCCGCTCGTCTTGGTCGGTGTGATGCTCTTCTGTCGAGACTTGGACTTTCCTTTGGATTTAGACTGAGCTTTGGACTTGGGCTTAGGACGTTTTGACTTGCGTTCACAGAGAGGTAGCTGAGGCTCAGAGGGGCTGGCTGCATACTGCTCATTTGAACAGATAATGACAACGGACATTTGATGTGACATAAATTAAAGCAGAAATCATTACACACATACTGATTGTACTGTAGATGTTATTTAACATTCCGTGAACCAGTACAGGTGGCGTTATTTTCAACATTTAAATCGTATTAAAAATTCTGATCAATCAAAACACAAACAGCCTCCCTGAACAAACTGTTAGTAGAGGGTACAGTAGTTAGTTTGCAGATACGGGGCTCCAGTGCAAAACTGTACTTTGACTCTTCGCCTTGAATCTCACCGGCAGGGGCTCCTGGGACACTCTGACTGTGTTGGTTCCTAGCAGGACCCGACTGGAGCTAGTGGGACGAAGGATTTCCAGCCTCCATGCTGGCTTGTCCCACCCAGAGGACAAAAGGACCTGGAACATCACAGGACGAATGACAATGGGAGCTTTGTACAGGTTAGGTTCTTTGTGGCATTTGATTCCATTTGGGTCTACCTGTCGCACATAGAGCAACAAGGAGAAGAGCAGCAGTAGCAGCAACGTGCACATCACGTCTCCTTTTATGGAACACCCTCTTCTCCTCAGCGTCACCATTTTCTGGCTTTAGTCGCGTATTCAACGGGGGGTGAAATAGGAAGAGATCTCTTAAGCATCTCTGCTTGGACGACTTCACCATTTGTCCAACAAAATGTATGTTTTCTCTATTCCGTATGAGTCTGAAAGGCACCCTTTATTTCCATTGGTGTCCTTCTCCAGAGCCAGCACGGGCATCCTGACACAAACAGAACAGAGTCACAAGAGGGAGATCATGACAATGCGATGTGAAAAACTAAAGAATCAGATTTTGGTCAAACTCTCAAACAATTTGGCTGATTGTACCAGGCCCTACAGTTCAGTTTCAGTCTTATCCCAGAGGCTCTCTCTGCTGGTTCCTTTTGGTACTGCTTCACTTGGCCAAATTGGAAGTGCACTCTTCCCAGTCAGCAAAGTCATTTGGCCCACATTCGGCATGAAGCTGGCACAAGTGGCCTTGCGTCGGCACTGGCATAAGGCATAGGTGTCTAACTCAGGTCCTGGTGGGCCGCTGTCCTGCATGTTTTCCAAGTCTCCCTGTTGCAACACACCTGATTCAAATGAACAGGTTCAATGTCAGGCTTCCGCAGAGCTTGCTGATGATCTGATCATTTGAATCAGGTGTGTTGCAACAGGGAGACTTGGAAAACATGCAGGACAGCGGCCCTCCAGGACCTGAGTTTGACACCTATGGCATAAGGCATGTGGGCCGAACTTGGTCCAGTAGTGGCAAAGGAGGCATTGGCTTGACTCTGGCAAACCAGATGTGGGCCAGTTGTTGAGTGAAAAGTATGTGGGCCAGAAATCAATTTACAACTCTGGCCCATATATGGACAGCCAGTATTGAGCCACCCTTAAATGCAGTTTCAGATATTTTTTTTCTACACACAGTCTTGTTTTACAAGTATGCTATTCATCACACTCACGCACACACACACACATGATGTGAAAAGTGAATAGAAATTCTAAAAAGGTACACTGTACATGTATTCCGCTTTTTCTCAAAATTGCAAGAGTATTTGCATGTCTTGTGCCACTCCTTCACAATCATGTTTGTTTGTTTGTTGTTTGGGGGGGGGGCAGGTCTGCTGTTTGACAAACCAACTAAAATTATTTTGACCTACACACTTGCTTTCAGCCAACAATGCTCTATTTTGATTGACTGAGAGGTCTTAATTGTTATGAACTACAGCTTATGTCTATCACTGCATTAACAGGACTTTTTAATATTTCTAATATTTCAAAATATTAAACACATCTAGACACACACCAAAAAATAGAATTGTACTGTCGTTTTTACCTCCTGATGCGTGTTATTGTAGTTTAAGTTATGAGAATTTTGGATACATTGCGGCGCTATTAAATAAGAGTAAAACTTAAATAAAAGTCTTCCTTTTAAACTACGTTGTTTCTTTTTCTATCTCCGAAGCAACGGTTAATATACAACTTCACAGCGTGTACAAACGAGGGGGGCGTGTCTGTTATATAAGAGAATATACAGCATTTTATTCGTGCGCCGCCTAATTAAGGAAATAATATGTCAGCAAAACATTCATTGTGTCGGAGGAACGCTCCCAAATGCTAACAACGAAGTATCTTCATATAATACGCAACTTCTACTTAATATCACGGAGTATAAGTGAACGTGACAGAAAGGTACGAAAAAAACGCGCACATTTATATTTTCCAGCTTGTTTACAACGTCAACAGCCGTATTTTATTAAGTCATAGTAAATTGCATGTAAGTACAACGTATAAAGTATAACGAATTCATTCAAACTTACCAAAGCGGACGGAGGAGGTTGGACAAACTGGAACCATCTGGACGTCTTGAGTCTCCACACTGGCGCTCATGTTGCCTTAAAATGCCATGGGAAATATGCCGTTTACTATTAATCTTTCTGATACAGATTGAGCAAGCATTGCATTTCCCTTGCTAGTAAGTCATTTTGAATCGTAAAATACGTTAGAGATACGAAGTATGGTTATAAAGATGAAATATAGCAGATGCATTTGCTTTACACCACCGGTAAGCAGTTAAACTTGATTTTTTTTTTTAAAGTGTTTGGATTTGGTGGTCGTGAGGCATCTAAAGGGGAGGACCTGAACGCAGCATCTACTGAAACCGAACCACGTGGCTGAAATTTGAAGGAACAGCCGAATGGGGGTTGGGGTTGTCAAAGGAAAAAAAAAAAGAGTGGATTGTGGAGCTAAATGACATATTCATCTCTGTAATGTCATTGGGTTTGTTCTGAACACACAACAGAATAACTGTATTTCTAACAAAAGTAAAGAAGTATCAATCCACAATGGCATTTGACAAAGTGAAGATGACAAGCTACTCACAATGAGCATCAATGATGATAATTTGTGATTCTTTTTTTATTTTAGTCTCCTCAGAAGACTCTACTGAAGGCTCATTCTAGAGTTCTGCTTCTGTGACAAAACGATATGTGGTCCATAGAAATTGAGATTAATCACTGTCCCAGCGATTTCTTTCAAAGGAATGTGGGTTTGGCTTGCCATGCGAACAGAATGTGGTTTATTGTATGCACAAGTTTTAGATGCAAGACAAAGAGTTTGGTAGAATATCAAACATTATCCAGAGCTGGATGTCCCTCCAAAATGAATGAAAAGGTGAGAAGAAAATCGGTCAAGGAGGGTGCCAAGAGGCTGATTTCTCATATTCTTCATTTTGGAGCTGTTTTCCTTCAGTTGGAGGAAAAAAGAAAAAGCAAACTTTAAAAGTGGCGAAAGGAGCCGGTTCTCCATGGAGACCTTAGTCAAGGTCGAGAAATTCGTTTTCCAACTAACAAAGCCTTTGGGTTTCTGCAATAAAGTTGAAGATGAAATAAGAAGGGCGGCCCGGTGGTCAACTGATTAGGGCATCGGCCTCACAATGCAAAGGTGCAGGGTTCTATTCCGGCTCCTGCCTTCCTGTGTAGTGTTTGCATGTTCTCCCCGGGCCTGCGTTGGGTTTCTCCGGGTCCTCCGGTTTCCTCCCACATTCCAAAAACATGCATGGCAGGCTGATTGAACGCTCAAAAAATTGTCCCTCGGTGTGAGTGTGGGCGCGCGCGGATGGTTGTTCGTTTCTGTGTGCCCTGCGATTGGCTGGCGACCGGTTCAGGGTGTCCCCCGCCTGCTGCCCGGGGACAGTTGGGATGGGCTCCAGCACGCCCATGACCCTTGTGAGGATACGCGGATCAGAAAATGGAAGGGTGGATGGATGAAATCAGAATTTCATATTACAGTATGACAATGAACAAAAACACACATCCAAATCACCAAAATGAGTGGCTTCACCAGTAGATTAAGCGATTTGGAATTGCCCAGCTCGAGTCAAGACCTCAATTTGATGGACCATTTTTGGGGCAACCTGAAGACGTACATAGATTTCTTCCAAATCTAACAGATTTGGAGCATTTTTGCAAAACAGAGTGCTATAACAGTATTAAGTGATGGGTGTGCGTATTTATGCAACCACTTTATTGTGCTCCCCCTTAGGTTTGTTTTTTAATTTCGTTGTGGGTCACATTACAGGTGGAGGTGTGTAAACCTTTTCTATTCACTGCTGTCCTATGTGAATGCAACATCTCCAGTGTAATTGCCCTCAACTGGACTATGAATGGTTGTTACCTTCTTTGTTCATGATACATAAAGTCTGCTAGTGGACAGAATGTAGACAACAGGAAGTCTGGCTGGTCCAGTGCAACTGTGCCACGCCACATGTGATTCCCAGATGTTGAGTAAACAAAAGAGGAGAGCCCGCAAGGGAGGAGAATGCTAAAGATTTTCTTTTTTTTTGAGAACACATTGCTTTGTTCATGCACACTAATCCCGATGTCCAAACCCATCCAAGAGTGGAGAAAACCGCTGAGTGATCCAGATCCTCGGAAAGAGAAATCTTTCCCTTTCTGTGCTCCGCCAAAGTCATGGAACAGTTGCACAATACTTTTAACATTTAATGTTCAAAAAAGGACAAAGACAAAGTTCTCATTTAGAAAAAGTAAACACATCAGTGGTCATCTGCGACGTGAAGTCATGTGATTTCTTTGGCTAACAAACACAGTGCTAAAACACACAACTACAACATTGCTCCCAATGGGTCTCCCCCTCGTATTAGAATGTTACTGACTCAGCAAAACAGTCAGTGGATGCTTTTTTTTTTTTTCCTTTTTCTTTGTGGTTACACAAACATAACATCAAGCTATGATTCAGCATTCCTTTTACAAATGTGCAACACGACCTGGCACACTCCTCGGGCCTTCGTCTTAACTCATTAATGACTTTTAAAACCTATTTGAATTGCTCATTTTAATTAGAAATCCCCTCAAAGTCGCATGGGACTACTGACACGTTGTCATATAGCTGGAACAAAAACAAAAAAAAGCTTGGAAATGGGGATGATAATGCCTCCTGAGAATAAGCGGATGGATGAATTTGGAATGGATGAATTTGGAACAGCATCACGGAATATCACAGCAATCCCCAATTGCGGCGCAAATATGCCCGTTATAGGATGGGGATGCATTTACAGTATTACAGTCTGACTGGACACTTTCAATCCTTCGATTATTTTCTGCACCTTTGAGTAAAATATTGGGAACGTTTGGGATGACAAATGAAAAGATCCCCCCAATTTGTTCTTTGATTGTGTTTGAATCTTTTTTAAAAATTCGCACAAAGCAAATCAGAAAAATCATTGTGATGCTTAATTCTGAGCTTCATGATAAATGTCATTCCTTTAAAACGGTGCCAGCAAGCTCCTACGTTGAACCGTTTACATGGTTCCAGCTGCTGTCTCATAAACAACTACTCTCGGTTTAAAAAGCAGCTACACTAGCTACACACAGCACTTGACTGACATGGATGGCTCTCCGCAATCCAATCTAGCATATATTCAAGTTTCAGGATCATTTGTTGGATTGTGCTGAAATTGTCATTCCAGGGAAACCCTCCAATCCTTTGTCTTCTCATCCTTGTGCTGGTGAAGGATGAAACAGATGCTTTCCAGTCGCGATTCCTCTCTTCGCCTCTTGTTGCTTTCAAGAGGCAGCCACACCAGCTCTCATGACCCTGAAGAGTGCGCTGACGTTATTGCTCTTGATGGCGTCCCGACATGCTGTGATGACTTGATTCTTGGGTTTACCCACTCAAAGAGAAGCACAGATGGAGGGAAAAAAAAAAGGGAATGAGAGAATATAGTCGACTCCCCTCGCACACTCACAGTTGGGCATCCTGAACCCGTCGTTAGCCAATCGCATGGCACATTTAGACAAACAACCAGTACGCTCGCATACAAAGCTTATTTTGGGTGTCCAATTTCTTTTAATACTTTTGAAACGTATAGGATTAGTTTTCTTGGATTTTTCACGCAATTTACAGTGGGTGGAAAAATGTACACTGAATGTTTCTCAATGTATTTTGAAATGTTTTGGGCTTTTATAAATAAATAAATAAATAAAATACATCCCAATGCATTTCAATAGCCGTCAATTATACGCAAAATGTTTCCTATTTGTTGGCCGACCCGGTCATTTCCCTCGCGAATACTTTTTACCATTTGCTGCCAGAGTATAAAAAAAGTCACACTAAGATATAGAAAACCCAAACCCAAAACAACCTACCTCGGAGTCGACCAGCTCGCTGAATTGCCTGGTTGACCGACTTGAGGCAGGCCAGCAGCGCATTGTGATTATTAGAGCGAATTTTGTACTCGCTGACCAGGTCTCTGTTTAGATTGTATAGCTCTCTGTAGCGCTTTTTCATTGAAGTCCTGTCGAAGACAAAGAGGTTCAAAGTCAGAGCGCAGACATATCTGCGAGGATGTTGAAAATGACCGACAAATTGATCCACAATCTGACTTGAAGATGCTCAACAGTTTAGCTCCCCTGGCAGACGCTTTCAAGATTCAGTTTGGGGCAACTCAGGGATGATTCCAAATACGATTGTCACTGTGACCAGTTTATAGCCCCATCCATTGTTGCAGTCGAATACTGTACTAGAGATGAAGGAGTGTACACTGACATATTCGACTCTTAACCAAATATAAGATATTAAATATGTGATGGAAGGCTGCTCAGTTGAATTGCTGTACAGCCTATGAGCGGAAAGTCAACTGTCAGTGCTGTCGCGATTGATGACAATAATACAGTTATTTCCATTAATCCATCCAATTTCTGATGGGCTTATCCTCACAAGGTTCGCGGGGTGTGCTGGAGCCTATCCCAGCGGTCTTGGGGCAATAGGCAGGGGGACACCCTGAACCGGTTGCCAGCCAATCGCAGGGCACACGGAGACCGACAACCATCTGCGCTCACAGGCACACTTAGAGACAATTTAGAGTGTTCCATTAACCTGCCGTGCATGTTTTTGGAGGGTGGGAGGAAACCGGAGTACCCGGAGAAAACCCACGCAGGCACAGAGAGAATTTACAAACTCTACACAGGAAGACCGGAATCGAAACCTGCACCTCTGTACTGCGAGTGCTAACCAGGTGACCAACAGGCCGCCCATTAAAGTTATATTAAAAGGTAAATGTTAGTCTTAGGTTGGATTTTCAAGTAAGATAAAATGACTACACATTATATAGCTTTAGTAATGATTGATTTTGAAGGATAAGCATTTCACATTTAAATTAGCATTTTGTAGAATGGTAGAGAGGAAAAAAAAAAGGCAAGACAATGAAATGCAGTGTTTATGTAAATGGTTACTTTCAGCATCTGGTAAACTCACATGTCACCCATCAAGCGAGCATCCTCTGCTTGCACCAGCATGCTCTTGATGAAGTTGGAGTGCTCAGCCATTTCTGCAGTTAATCGCTGATGGACTGCATGGAACTCATCAACCTAGCGGACGCATTTGCGAATCTCTCTTTATGACATGACATCAACACGACAGCACTTTTTTGGCCATTGTAAAGACTTTTTCCTATACCCGCATGATCTTTTGGAAGTTAGTGAAACGAAATGCAGTGTCCTGTATTTGTATTTTCTTTTCTTTAAAGTATACAATCGATCCAAACCTCAGTGAGTGTGGTCTGGAGATCCTCAAAATAAGTTGGGAAGTCGGCCTCTGCTGACAGTTCCTCTATTGCCAGGAATGACGCCAGTGATTGGACCAGATCGCCCGCCAGGTCGATATCATCTGTTTGCAGAGTGATCTGAATGGACAAATCACATTGTTCAACAGCAAATTAGAATCCAAGATGGCTCTCAACATATGTTTACGCTGATTTCAAAACTGTCTTTATTTTGTTTCTAACACATCACGTTATTGAGCTACGAAATTTATTGCTGTGGCATTTCAGAAAAAAAAAAAACATTCCAGCCGTTGCTGAACTTAACCCTTAGTTCATACATATGCTTCTTATGATTATTATTTTTAATATCTGATATCCTAGAGAAAAAAAACTAGGGCAGATTTGGAATCAGTGCAAAAAAAAAAAAAAGGTCTAGAAAAGATCGTCCAAAGAACTCCTGCGATTTATTTAACAGGAAACATGTTTCTAAGAGGTCCACCATTGTTTTGCTTGACCTAATGCATCAATTAAATGTGTCACATTAAAAATACATCATCTTCCATCATTAGTTTGCATTGTTTGGTGTGTCTGTGTTTACCTGTCCATTAGAGGCCATACGGATGGACAAGAGTCCCCCTCCCCGGAGTGAGGTAAATGTAACATCAGGACTATCTACTCCCTCAGGCAGCAGGAAGTTCTGGTTCAGCCACATTGTGACCTAATCAAACAAATAAGTTGAACAACCCTGAGGCTTGGAATCTCCGAAGAAGACACTCTTGACATACCCGCTGTGGCCGATCATTAATGGTGAAGGTGACTCTTCCGGTGGGAGCAGAAGCTGAGGGGTCGACTGCAATGTCGTACATGGAGAAACGGGGCAGCTGTCGAGTGATTTCAAACACGTGGAACTGGGTGCTGGAGTGGACAAAACAATAGCACATTCTGTATTTAAGATAAATATAGTACAGTCAAACCTCGGTTTTCGGACGTCTCGGTTCTCGTCCAAATCCGTTTTCGACCAAAAATGTAGAGTTTTTTATGCCTCGGATGACGAACAAATTTCGGTTCTCGAACAAACTGAGCGCACTTGAACGCACCATTTGACTCCTCTCACCCTCCTTACACGAGGAAGTGACGCTTCCTCGGGTAGACGAGGAAGTGACGCTTCCTCGTGTTGCTTTCCATTGTGAGCAGACGTGTTCAGTAAACATTTTTATTTTAAAAAGAGCGTGGTTTCGGTTTTTGAACAATTTCGGTTTTCGAACAGCCTTCTGGAACAGATTATGGACGAAAACCGAGGTTTGACTGTACTTAGGAAAAGGAATATTTCAAGTGCGTATCTCCGTCAATTCATTTTTTGGACCACATTTCCAATTCAGTATAAATCCTACAGATTTACTGCAATGGTTTGAAACCAAGATGACTCAGCAAGCACAAACCTGAGCCAACGCCTCTTTTTGTCATCTAAAAGTTGTATTTTAGAGCCTGTTTTTCACTGAGCAGCGAGCGCTTGCGAAAGTCGCAAATTTGGGGTTTCATCATGGTTCATAAAAAAGATTGGAAACGTTTGCAGTTTCACTGGTGGCAGACAGTTTTTCGTTTTTCAAGGAAATTCTAAACACATTCTTGTGGCACGGTGGTTGACTAGTTAGTGCGTCAGCCTCATAGTGCAGAGGTGCAGGGTTCGATTCCGGCCCTGGCCTTCCTATGTGGAGTTTGCACGTTCTCCCTGTGCCTGTGGGGGTTTTCTCCGGGTACTCTGGTTACCTCCCACATTCCAAAAGCATGCATGCCAGGTTGATGGAGCACTCTAAATTGTCCCTACATGTGAGTGTGAGCACGAATCGTCGTTCTTCTATGTATGCCTTGCGATTGGCTGGCGACTAGTTCAGGGTGTCCCCCGCCTACTGCCTGAAGACAGTTGGGATAGGCTACAGCACGCCCTGTGACCCTTGTGAGGATAAGCGGATCAGATAATGGATGGATGAACACATTCTAGATTTCCTTGCAAATCCATTGTTTTGCTAACAGTGGCGTTTGCAAAACAACCTTAAGCATAGCTTGTGCCCTTGCAATCACCGCCTACCTGGTTTTCCCACCGACAAAGGCTTTGATGTGCAGATCGACTGGGATGTCTTTAGGAGGGATGATGGGGACTCGAACAAAACCTGACAGGTTCTGGACACTGGGGTGAACAACATGGCTCTCACCCTGGAAAATGCCTTCGGCAAAAATGAGCACTGCGCGAATTATGGTTTCTGGAGAAGATAAGTGAGGGATTGAAAGAAAGAATATTCATGTTTAGATTCAACAGAGGTCAGACGACATATACGTGCACAATCTTAGCTGAAATGCTTCAAGATGATACCATTCGGTGTTGTGATGCTGAGTTCCACATGGGCTTTTTGGACCTCCGTTGCAGCTCTGACTGTGAGAGCTGTTTGGAGCTGAGTGTTGGCTGGAATCCCACCTGCGCTGTCGGACCCGCCCTGAAACAACAGGACAGCTGTTGTGAATCATAACATGGGCTAATTAAGACTCGTTTGTTTGTCTTCAAGAATCTAAACTGCGTTCCCAATTAAGTATGCGAGTACTTCGAAGAGAGGTTTTTCAAGAAGCAGGAATGCTGTTGAAGCAATTGCTGGTAAAAAGACACAGCTGGAAGCGGAAAGTTGTTTAGAATTGCTGGACTCTTAAGAAGAGTGATTACCAACTTCTATTCAGCCAGAGTCACAAGTCAAGATCCAACTATATATTATATACTACATTGCATACAAAATGTCTACCTTTGCATTCTCTTCATAGTTGCGGAGCTCCAGAAGAAGATTCTGTCTGCGATGGCTGAGCTCTCGAATGAGGTCCTGTTCAGCATTTGAGTCCATGAGATTGCCTTTCAGCTCTTTTTCAGCAGGCAGGTAGCCACGAACTACAACATACATGCCAAAAACAAACGACCATTACACCCCTATCTTGAAGAGACGTATCATTGCAATTGCTTTCAAGCTTAAATTTATCCAAATCTCTTTGACAGAGAACACCCAGCACACCTTCTCCCTCTACAGAGGCGCAGATAAGTTGTTTCTGCCCATCCAACCTGTAGTCTCCCTCTACCACTCCGGCCACAGAGGAGGAGAAGTTGTCTCTGAAAATGACTTCGCCTGTGCGGTCGCTTCGAGCGTCAATCTTGAACAACAGAGCAATGTGAGCAAAGAGGGTGCTGAGGAACATGTCCTGTAACACTGATTTAATCGAGCGAGTCCGTCTAATGCTAAGATGCTGACCTTTCCATTGGACCAGCCAGTGATCAGCTCCACAACTCCATCAGCGTTCAAGTCAAAGGCGTGGATGCTCATTGCATGATTTTTAGACTACATTGAAAAAAAAACAGTTAAAAAAAATAATATGTATGTATACAGTATATATAACTCAAGAAACATTATTCACTGTTTTAGTTTACCTTGATCCTCCAGTACCGAGAATTGCGATCATAGACTCCCACAGTGCCATTTGCCAGGGCGTAACCAAACCGACTACTGTGCATGTGACACAGTGCTGTTACAGTCTACATACAAAAGAAGAGCAATGTGAAATAATAGGATTGCTTTCCTCACTGACCCTGGGGAAAAAAATTCAATATTCCGCAACATTAAAACACTTGTAAAGTTTGATCTACTGATTATCATATCTTGGTTAATTCAATTACCGCATTAGTGACAAACTGACAATTTCATCTATTTCATTGCACTTTATTGTATCGTACTGGATGTACGTCAACATCTTTACGCCTTTGAATGAATTGCCTCGAATGCAAACCATGCTCAAGTGAGACACTTACCTCATTTTCAGTCATCTCAGACACAAGCTCATCCTCTTTGAAAACCCTGATGTCAAAATCCTCAGATCCAACCAGGAGCTGCAAGAGGTTCCACAACAAACACACATTTTCTCAATGACGTTACTTAATAACCCACCAATCATCTACAGCTGTGGAAGATTTTTTTTAATGAATTATATTCCAAACACAAAAGCAAAAATGTCACACCTTGGAGGAGGCTTACCTCATTTTTGCCATCTCCAGTGAAGTCACAGAGGACAAGGGATCTTACATTATCTCCTGTTACCTTGAAAAAACATACAGTGGCATACTGTGCATTTCACATTCAACTAAATAATCACTTGAAAATCTAAAAGCACTATGTAGAGATAAAATGGCATCAAATGTTAATTTATTTTCTCACTACATTTATTGAAACAAACATATTGGATATGGTAGGTAGATGTATTATTATTGTTATTATTATTATTATTATCATTATTATTGAGACTACTTACAGTCCAAAAGAGGTCATTGCCCAGGGAATCAAAACCTTGTAAGGCACAGTTCCCTCCGATGATGGCAAGAGGATTCGGGATGTCTCCAAGTTTCCCCAGGACGATTGCATTGGCCCCATCAGACACCTAAACACACAAGCACAAATAGACAAAACAAAACAAACATCAACCAGAGATAAGAATAAATAACCTGACTGTGTGCATAGTTGCAGATTGAATCAATATATGAACAACCTTTCAACGACAACATCAAGAGAAAATATTCACTACATGGTATTTACTGACTGGCAATGTTAACAATAGCCAAAAAGGCACACTTTATCGGTTGAAATTTTGAATCTACTTTTTTTTATGTTAAGGATAAAAATTGTAGCCACCCTTTTGACTGGTACACCTGCAGAATCAAGTAAGATCTAATAGAAAGTGAAATAAATGAGTGTGTACCTAAATAATATCATAATGCTCAGTTTCCATTGATACTAGGAGAGGGGTTTTAATTCTTGGCAACAATTGTGATACTGTTTCAGTATCTCATTAGACTGTACCAAATGAAGCATTTGGTGAGTGGACAATTTAGTTGGCCAAAGCTGTTGATCGAGTGCATACTTCTTCCACATTTATTTTACGTACCTCTTTGTAGAATATATCGGTATTGTCATGGACATCATAAGCCAACAGATTGGTCTGAGATCCCACCAACAGTGTGTCACCGGCAGTGTTTGTTCCCAGACGACCTGCAGTCAGACAAGTGACTGCCTGGTTGATGTTGAGTAGAGCGATATCCGAATCGTGAGTGCTTTGGCTCAGTCGGTGAGATGCGGGTTTTTGACCACGGGTGTGAGGGTTGTGAATAAAAACCTTGTAGAGAGAACAACAAAGTTAAGGATCGGAATGAAAAACTATTACTTAGCTATCAAAATCATAGCTGCAAAAAAATGGATAATCTGAGACAATGTCCAGTTTAGAGTCTTCGATGAACCGAACATGCATGTTTGTTTAGATGAGGAAGGAAACAGTTTCTAGGAGAACATACGACATATACTCTACACCGAGATTCAAACGGGGGACATCTCGTCTGTGAGACAGACAAACTAACCACTACCAACATACGGGAATTTAAATGTATCATTTGCACCTTTCCAGCTTGTGTGGCTGCAGTGAGGCAAGGGTGGACGCCATCAAATGTTCCTACAGTCACCATGCGAGGGTTTATCTTGTGGTTTAGCTTGAGAGTGAATATCGGCACCAACATGATGCATACGGTCTCTCCTAAGCAAAAGAAAAGAAAAGCATCCGGACATACATTTAGGGTAAATCTGGGAAAGACTCGGAATAAAAACCACAATTCAAGACATAATAGCAATTCACACTCATTGCCACACGTGTGAACAAGTGACAATGGACAATGTGTGATTTTGCGACACTAATGTAATTACGAGCTTTGCCCAAGGCATCAGAGTTCTGTTGCCTAGCAACAAAAAGTGTCACGGCAAAGCTCGTTCGACTGGCGATCTAATCTCCCGTCGTTTGGTCAACAACAACGCTATATTTATACTTAACAGAAGACCTGCAAGGCGCTTCACTATGACACAGTATCAATACCAATTACTACAATAAATATTTCAATGAATTAACATCACTGTTTACCTGAGCTGGTTAAAGAGGCTAGCTTAAGTAGCTAATTAGAACGATGCTAACTGTTAGAGTGTAACTGGAAACTACGGAAGAGGACAACAAAGATAGAAAAACTAGCAAACAAACAAAAAACAACGAAAAAACAGCAACGTATAAAAATACCTGACACTGAACTCGATCATAAAAATGTAGATTTGTATCAAACGGGATTCGGCACAGTAAAAGGTGCGGATTTGTTATCCACAGCCACTTCCGATGTAAGGTTTTCAAAATAAAATAGCTAAACTTTTGGAAAATGACTTTTTTTTTCTCAGACAATCCCACCCGCAGAAAACGTGAAAGTGGGGGTAATTGCAGTTTGGGATTTACATACAATTGGAGGACATGTTCTACCCTCAGAAACAAGTTGCGTAAATTCTCATTTGAACAAGACAAAATGTAATTGTAGTTAGGAGTGAAGTCGCCATCGGGACTATCGGGAAAATAAATTCATTTTTCCGAACGGCCAATGTATTTACAACCGGTCCTGGGCATCACGAGGCCATTCTCCAGTAAGAAATATCTACAGTAGCCGACTGCATTCAGTACTTTTAATTGTGTTTGTGGTGATAAATGTAATAATGTCATATTGAGAGTTGTCAATACAGTAGACCCTTGCTATTCGTGTGGGATCGGAACCAAGCCAGCCGTTGAATAGTCAAAATCTGCTTTTTATTGCCACTTTTGATGGGAAAATTAAGCTTCAAGATGCTTCATGGACCACTTGTATTTTTCTGACTCCTCCAGATGGCACTGTTGTCTTAAAGAAAGGGGCTTAAGAAATGGCACATTAGTGTGCTTTCAGGAATTTCAGCCCTATGTTGAATAGCAATCAAGAGGGCTCAATAAACACAACTGCTTCATAAAGCATTTTGAAGCTTCATTTTCCCATCATTAATCGATTCCCATGGTGAAAATTATTTATTTTTTTAAACACACAAAAGCAAACGCTGATAAACATTCAGCATTCCACTCTATTCCCAAACCTCTGTGTCGACCCCAGATCCCGACCCACCCCCACCCGATAAAATTATGATAGTTAGTCCCTGTTTTTGGTAATAAACATTGACCTTAGCAGTGCTGGCTGACCTGATCTTTGTTTAGAACTGTACTGGAGGTGTAGCTGTTTTTTAGGTTTAGAAACTGCAACTTAGACCTGTCTGATTTTTTTGCCAAACGTTGATTTAAAAAAGAAAGCAACAGAACGCAGATGTGTGGACGATTTGGTTTACTATTGAGAAAATAAAAATATTCCTCGTTCGAATAAAATGCTGGGCTCACCTCTTACACCATAAGCGAGAATCATACCCTGACCTAGACCAAAGAGCCATGACTTAAAATGTTCTTTGCTTAAAGTACTGTGGATAAAATATTTCACGTGGCACAGACCATACTACTAAACTTACACACTATAGCCCATTGTGGCATATTTTGTATACATTTTATGCCAAAAATTGTGAAGTCCGCATCAAACCCTTACTCTCAAACCACTTAGGTAACATTAGTCACTGATACGCAACGCTTTCTCAAACCTCCTCTCATTGTGGGTGTCACATGGCCTTTATTTCTTTGCCTTTGCTGAGCTGCAGCATTTTACAAGATGGTGCAAAAAGTATGGTAGATAGCATTTGTCTTCTTTCAGTGTATCATTCCTGAAAGTCCCGTGCAAGCATAATAACAGTATACTCATTTGCAACTTTGTCAAAAAAATATTTATTCACTTTCATCAGAAACACAATGTAGAAAACATGAGACATCATCATATACCTGAATTCAGTGACAAGCTTCATTTACAAACTGAAGGTTTGTACGCACCTGGAGAATGTTTTTTCATCAGGATTCGTTCAAGTTTGCAAGCGATTGCAAAGACGACGTCAACAATTTTAATGGTCTCAAACAATGTTTCTTGTCATAAAGACGTCTTGTTCAAAATTTGATGGCGACAAAAAAAATTGTTTCCAACCATTTGGAAATATCTGGCAAACATCTTTGCAACAGTTTGCAACATTGAACGAAAGCTGTCAAACAAAATCATTTGCTACCTGCTTGCAAACTTTTGCCACTCAGCAAGATACGGGCTTAAATGGTGGAAGGGTCAAAATGTGCAAGCATCCTAAATTTGCAAAAAGGGCACGACATCACAGCACTGGCATATATCAGTATTGCGGAGGGAAACGGAGTGAGCCTGGACCTTTGCTGTGAGGTAAAGCATGCAAGTTGTCTGACAATGTGCTTATTATGTATGTAGGGATATATGATTCTATTCATTTGTTTACTCTGTGTCACAGGGGGTCTTTACTTATTACCGAAAGTCATAATTACAATAAACATGAATGAAAAACATGCCTAAACAATCAGTATCAAAATATCAAAAGGAAAAAAGTAAGTATAGCAGTTACTGAGTGAGCCCTTTTGTGCCGCGTGATGTGCAAATGAACTGCGTCTCATTCACAACCTCAAAAGTTCTTATTGGGAGCATAAACTGTGGACTCCCTGCATATTAATGAAACGCCATGTGCCAAGATGCACTGTAGCATTCAGTACGTCCAGTTTTAAGCATCCAAAGGGAAACGGAAGGTTTTGTTTCCTGCGCGGCAGCGCAACTCTGCACAGTCTAACCACAGCTGATATGGTTCCTCTTCATGGTTATCAACCAAATTCTGTGAAAGTGGAAGAAAAAAAATAAATAAAAGATACAAAATACACATTTTAAAAAAGCACCTTGTTGGTTAACATTCTGTTACATTGCATATCTCACTGCACCTGAAGCTCATGAAGGCGTTGTGTCAATTGCACAGTGAAGTCCCCAACACACCAGGCCAAGCTCAGATGGAATGACGGATCCTACAAGGTACAGCAAAACATGAGTGTCTTCTGTCATGTCGTCTTGCGCATATGAAAACTGTGCATCTCACTTAACCTGATAAAATGTGTCCAAGTGAAAGTCCGTCAATGTTCTGTCCACCACCCGGACAACATTTAACAACTGAGCATGCCCAGTTACGACCTCCATCCCCAAGAAGGTTCTGCCGAAGAAAATAACAGTACTATCACAGAGGTAGGCAGAGCATGCACATTTACTCACACACAAAAGAGTACATTCATATCTTAGTAAGCAAGTATTAAGTATGACACACATTCCACAGACAGACCCTCGAGAATTTATACTGTATCCGAGCAATGAAAAACACACTGACTGTACCTTGTCTTCTCAGCATTACAATAGACCTTCAGTCTGGATGCGGAAGTTGCAAATCTGCAAACACAACACAATTACAGTACTTTTTTTTTTTAATGGGTAAGGGAATTTTTATTTAGTTCACACGCGTGTTTGTAACAGTGCTTACTTAGGCAAAAAAAAACAATGTTTTTTCTTTGAGAAGCAATTTCAATTGTTGAATGAGAGAGATTTCTAATATATTTGAAATGTGTGTAATATTTCAATTGTCATCCATCGTTATGGCTCAATTTTCATAAGAATGTTTATGATATTGTTATTTATTTGGACATATGGTCAAATTCTTCTGAGTCTACATGTAGAAAAAAAGCAAAACAAACCGTTTGCAGGGGGTCAGGCCTGCCTTGAGGCTCTGTATGAAGGGCTGGATCCAGTGGTGTCTCAGTACCACTGTCTGGGAGAGGCTGAGATGAAATTCCTCCTGTGGGGCCAAAACCACTCCAAAAGCAGCTGCAGTTGACAGAAGCACCTCCATTAACTCCCCAAACTCTTCTTCAGGTTTGTCTGGCGTGACAAGATGACAGGCATTTAAAACGTGCATTCACCATAATGGCAATTCATGGCTCATGCACTGAAAAACCTATTTTCCCTTTATTGTACCAAAACGTACCGGTAGTGTATTGGTCATCGGTCAATCGCAATTAAAAAAGGTATTTGTCCCTATTTTAATTTCAGATTTTATTTCATTGTTTTTAAATTCTGATTTTATTGAAGGGAAACAAATCCAAACTTATTTGGCACTATGTGTAAAAGAAATTCTCTCGTTAGATAATGAGTCATGAGTTTAACCACTTTTGAGAAAGCTGAGTATGGGTTCACTAGACACATCCAACTGTGATTACTACCAGATTTGTTGAACCAACAAACAACTAAAAATAGGACCTCTCAGACAAAGTCTACAATATCTCAAAACAAAACTCATCATGGCACCACTATTGACAATTTAAGAATCTTCAATTAAACGTGGGAGGAAACTGGATTTCCTGGAGAACACCCACGCTAGTACAGCTATGAGCAATACTTACAAGGAAAATAAACATAAGTTGCCCAGTTTCCTCTCTCATGTTTGAATGATCGGATGCGACCATCATGCAAAGAGCTGTCCTCAGTATGCGGCTCCTCGTCTTCTGGAAACATGGATAGCAAAAAACCAGGGAGTGGCAGCCTGCAGAAAAGACACAACCTAGTTATTGTAAGCTTATGTTATATTATTAATTATCATTTTATGTTTGAGCATCATATTATTTCATATTAAGCATTCCCAAATTATATTCTGTTGTTTAATAATTGCTTAGACGTGTTTTTATGTTGATATGTTCTGATTGGCTGTTAAAGTAAGAGAAGCAGGAAGTGGTTTTAGTTACGGTAGTTGTCTTCTCGAACGTGCTGCGGTGCAGACGTCTTTTTGTTGTCCTTTTAATAAAGCTGCATTTAAAGGATTCCCTCTCTCCTTTTGCCGTTCGTAAAGTAGTGCTATCCACTGAAGAACAACGAACCCCTCAACTTACATTATTAAACATTAAATTTATGGCATCAAGAGAACTCAGTCACCAAGTTCCGCTTGCTGAATAAGCCACATGGACAGACTCACCCGAGGCTGAATTAATCAAAACGAGTCCGAAAAAGGCTTCGAAAAAAGTGCTTTGTTTAGATATTGAATTGCTATGCGAGCAAACAGCATTTTAGCAGAGGCAAGTAATTATTAGCCCCATGACTTGGCAATTTGTGTGATCCGTACCTTGTCGATGGAGAGGATTTCTCTATTTTGAGCTTCTTCTTCGATGGACAATCACTGCCATCACCGTCCTGCAGACATTTTCGAGGAAACGTTTTGTTATGGTCTGGAGCTACGCCTGCCTCCACACCCCCTGCATCACTTTCCTCATCCGAGCTGCTGCTGTAGCCGACTAACATCATTCAATAACTGCTCTCTCGATCCGTATGGAAAAATGAGGCAAATACACTTCAGTTTATCAGGAAACTAACTTCGCATTCAAGCGAATTGAAACAGCTGGCCACATTTGCCTGCCAAAGCCAACGACTCTTGATGAAGTGCACTTCCTGAATCTACAAGTTGTCCTGAGTATCAGCATTTCCGTACCCTGGAAACAATAACGCAACCGAATTAGTTCCCACGCCAGTGTAAACCCATATGCGCGTTCTCATTTTTGATACGTGTGTGTGTGTGTGTGTGTGTGTGTGTGTGTGTGTGTGTGTGTGTGTGTGTGTGTGTGTGTGTGTGTGTGTGTGGGTGTGGGTGTGGGTGTGGGTGTGGGTGTGGGTGTGGGTGTGGGTGTGTGTGGTGTGTGTGTGTGTGTGTGTGTGGGTGTGGGTGTGGGTGTGGGTGTGTGTGTGTGTGTGTGTGGGTGTGGGTGTGGGTGTGGGTGTGGGTGTGGGTGTGGGTGTGTGTGTGTGTGTGTGCGTGCGCGTGTGATTCCAATTTTTTTCACGTGTTTGGACTTTGCTTCAAAATTCCTCCAAATGCATATTCAGTGAAAACCGAGTCTCAATTTTAAACATATACAAATAGAGGGTTTAATGAAACGTAACAAGTTGTGGCATTGTATTACATGCAATAATACTGTAAGTGTAATCTATATGTGGAAAAAGAATAATTATTATAATTTTACGTCACACGCATAAACGTGCGCTTGCACGCACACTTTAAGTGTGCGTCTAGAGCTGTGGTTTTCAAATGTGCGTCGTGAACCCCGGGGATACGCGAAGGCACTTCAGGGGGTGTGTGAGAGTTTATAAATAGATTTAAAAAGTAGCTTCAATGAAAACAAAAGAGTTTGAGCAGAGCAGTTGCCTTCGTACCATCAAGAATGACAAAGATCCTCAATGAAGCAGTTCAGTGCAATAATGGGATATTCTGTGTTGACAGTTTGGAATGTCGGTCTTCTTTTTAATTGTTAAACAGATATTTTTAGAGGATTTATTTTTCAGTTGCTGCTTTTATTTACAATTAAGTTCATTGGTCTCCTTTTTAATTATTAAAATGATAGATTAAGATGATCTTTTTTCAGTATACGCTTTTATTTAAAAGTAAGTTAATGATCTGCATTATGATCCCAAAGGAAGACACTTTATGTTGATAATTATTTCAATGTGCACACATCTTAAAATTCTTAATAAGTTAATTATTTCTTCTTGTGTTCGTTTTTACTGTGTTTCTCAATCTGCTTTATTCATGTTCCCGTGTGCGGGGCGCAGACAGACGCTGAAGCTTGCTAACACGGGGAGCTCAGAAAGAAGCTAACTAGCAACTTATAACAAAATGCACACCTTTTCGCGTCGCGACTACGCGCGTTGTTAGCCAAATAAATGCACAAGTGAAACAGTGACATTCATGGGAATTTCGGAAAAGGGAGCTGCATTTGCACACCCTGTTAGTGAGACATAAAACCTTTTTTATTCGATTTCATCGGCCCCTGGAACTGGAACGACAGCGTTCCAACGAGAGCATCTGAGCGCCGTTTGCTGACGAGAAGATGGAATCTAATGCTATTTTGATTTACTAATCCATCCCCAAGTAGCCATTTTATGCCTCCGGTAGGTAAAACATAGAAGTTCGTGGTAGCTTTTAGTCTATCGACGGAAACCCTCTGATTCGGCGTTGACTGTTTGTGCCTCTCTGTTGCTAAAGCTAATGTTGCTAACCAAATCAAATCGCTGACGTTTTGGATATTTAGGTAAATGCTAAGATGTCCGCATGTTGCCTTTATACTATCGCATTAGGCCTATTATTGGCCTTTAAACAACGAAAAGAGCAAGGCACCACGACTAAGCGATTCAATATCCGGTACTTCCTCTGTTGTGCTCATGGAGGTTAATTTCCACATAACGTTGTATACATGATATACTCGCATTACCATGTAATATCAACGTGCTTTGTACTAAGAAGGTTAGGTCCCCATTAACAAATATGGTGAGGAAGCTCAAGAGTTTGTTTTGTTAATAAAAGGGTGAAGAATAGTTAGCCCCAATGTGTATTTTTGTTTGACTCAATTTACTGTATGAATACAGTATTTAATTTACTAATGCCATCTTGTCCATACAGATATCACACAAACGTGAAAGAGCTGGATTTTCTTCCTGTTATCCACAAACATCGCTGTCCTCCCGTTTACAACGTCGTTCCTCCAGCAATTACCTTGAGGTAGTTCTTCAGTGTCTTTGGCAGTCATGGAGTGAGTTTGTTTTTCCGTGTCAAATAATACACTGGAAACATTTTCTAATTACTACCAGCTAACCGTTTCTTTTACTCACTGCAGCTGGGCCACTCCTGCTGTCAAACTGAACCCCTACACTCGAGCCCGCATGACAGAGGCCTGGCAGCAGCATGGTGTTTCTCAACCTCAGGTGGTGCACACCATCCCTCCTGGATCTGAAAACTCTCTCGGCTGTACTGTGTATGGAATTGTCTTGCAGCAAGAGTCCACATCTCTTCAACAACAACAACAACAACAACAGCAGCAGACCCAGCATGGACAGCACAGCCAGCACAATCAGCAACACAATGGGAATCAGCAGCATGGAAGTGCGCAGCACAGTCAGCAGCACTCTGCCCAGACCCAGCAAGCCACCTTGCAGGTAGGAACTGAGGGAGGACACAAGTGTGGGGCCTGTGGACATGATATCTCCCACTTAGCCAACCCCCATGAGCACCAGTGTATGGTAGGTCAGGACAGGTCCTTCCAATGCACCCAGTGCATGAAGATTTTTCACCAGGCCACTGACTTGCTAGAGCACCAGTGTGTTCAAGTGGAACAGAAGCCCTTTGTATGTGGCCTGTGCAAGATGGGCTTCTCTTTGCTGACATCTCTGGCACACCACCACTCATCCCACAACAGCAGCAATCCGATGAAGTGTTCAATTTGTGAGAAGACGTACCGGCCTGGTTCTTCCGGCAGCATGACCTCCAACTCCTCAACAAACAATGCCCAGCAGCCCAGTAGTCTTAGGGCATCAGCCACCAGTAGCTCATCCATTCTCCCCTTTCCGTCGGCCCGCGACCGCCCATACAAATGTTCCATTTGCCAGAAGGGTTTCAAACACTTGTCAGAACTCACCCGTCACGACAGAGTGCATACGGGTGAGAAGCCCTTTAAGTGTGACACGTGTGACAAGGCTTTCAGCCAGTCATCACACCTTCAGCACCACCAGCGCACACACAGCAATGAACGCCCCTTCAAGTGTGCCGTTTGTGAGAAAAGCTTCAAGCACCGTTCGCACCTGGTGCGACATATGTACGTGCATTCTGGTGAGCACTTATTCAAATGCAATCTATGTGAGTTGCACTTCAAAGAGTCGTCAGAGCTCCTTCACCATCCCTGCCACCCGCAAGGCTCTCGCCCCTTTCGCTGCGCAACTTGCGGAAAGGGTTTCAAGCGACCGTCGGACCTCCGTCAACACGAGCGTACGCACTCAGAGGAGCGCCCGTTCCACTGCGATGAGTGTCAGATGAGCTTCAAACAGCAGTACGCCCTGCTGCGCCACCGCCGCACACACAAAGACCCGAGCGACCGGCCGTTCAAATGCAATCTGTGCGACATGGGCTTCATGCAGCCCTCGCACCTCCTCTACCACCAGCATGTGCACGGCATGGACAACTTGTTTAAGTGTGCCTCATGCCAGAAGGAGTTCAGCCAATCGGGAGAGCTGCTTAGGCACAAGTGCGGCGAGTCGCCCAACACGGTGCCGGACAAGCCATTCAAGTGCGACATCTGTGGCAAGGGCTACAAGAAGGGTTCCACGTTGCAGCGCCATCAAAACTCTCACTGTCAAGAAAAGCCCCTAAAGTGCTCCCTTTGCGACCGCCGCTTCCTCTCCTCCTCTGAATTTGTGCAGCACCGCTGCGACCCCTCCCGGGAAAAACCACTCAAGTGTCCTGACTGTGAGAAGCGCTTCAAATACTCCTCAGACCTCAACAGACATCTGCGCGTACACACGGGGGAAAAGCCGTACAAGTGCGAGCATTGCAACAAGTTCTTCAAGCAACGCGAACATATGACCAAACACCAGAGCACACACTCAAGAGAAGGACAGTTTAAGTGTGTTTGGTGTGGTGAGCGTTTCAGTGACTTGGCCTCTTTGCAGGATCACACAGTACAGCACACAGCTGATGGAGGCGACTATCCTGTCTCCCAGTGCATGTAACTGAACCCTTGAATGCAAGCGGTGAACTTGTTGGCCCCTGCAAGCATGTTTCTACCAAGCAGTACAGTTCAGGTTTAGTAAGGGTACACATTTTGTTTTTGTGTGTGTGTGTGTGTGTGTGTGTGTGTGTGTGTGTGTGTGTGTGTGTGTGTGTGTGTGTGTGTGTGTGTGTGTGTGTGTGTGTGTGTGTGTGTGTGTGTTTTAGCAAAAATTGTGACGGGTACCAAAAGTGAGATCTATGATCCATTTTTGGGCACTCTTTGATAGGATACCAATTTCAGTGGTACCTGAATTAACAAGTGGAGAAAGACACACGTGGGAAGAGAGAACAAAACTCAGATTTTACCAAGGTGTGTTGTGAGCAGATGACCCCACTTCATGTTGGCGTTTCCACAACGGGGTGATTATAGCTGCATCTGCTACATACATTTTGGATTATGTTAGCATACCGACCAATTCACCAATTCATTTAACAATGGAAATAACCGTCTCCATCTGTCCTAGTACACAGTATTTTCTAAAATTCACCTTTTACTTTACATCCAGTTCCGTTCATTAGATTGAAACACAAAAGAACGCATACAATCTGGGTTTGGCCAGTCAACAGACAGCAGTTTCTCGCGCCGCTTTTCATAAGCGTAGCGCTGCAACCGGCACCACAAAGTGTTTTTGTACTTGTCTAAATCTGAAATTGCTGATTTGAAAGCTTGCGTTCCATAATAACCCCCCCACCCCCCACCCACCCTTACATCTACCTTTAGCTTCTCAGCGGAGTGCAACAAAGAAGCTACTCCATCCTCTGAACTACCAAGTGTTTCACAAAAATAAGGCATTTGCCCTTCAGGGATTCCAGCCGTCATTCGCAGATTACTTTAACTCAATTTTCAGATGCTCAAATGTCTTGAAATAATTGGTGTAAAGAATACCAAAAGCAAATATAATAACATCCATCATTTGTCATACCTGGCAGTCAAAGACTGCCTGAAGTTTGGAGCCCAGAGATGTCAACCAATTTTGAATGTACTGCTTAGATATGCTTTGCGTGGTCCCAATTCAGCCTCCTCCACTTTCTGCTTCAATGTAGGTCTATTGGCCTTCAATTTGGTCTTCCCTCGAAAAAAGCATATTTAGAATTGAGGTGCATAACACGGCTGTAATTGTTAAAAGCCAAATGCAATATTTTTGTCTAACTTTTTACATCTGAAAGTCTACACTTCAATCGCATCTTGATAGCTTCATTCAAGTCCATTGTGGTGTATTCTGGTAAGAGCCACAATTTTATGACAACACCACTTGCACAACAAGGAATAATGATACGAGATAATGAGTTGGAGCAAGATAACGATTTTACAGTAGTATTGTTCTGATACGATTTTTATTTGGCCCACAATACCAGTTCCAGTTCCCCAGCTGTGCAGTACAGTATCGGCTGTACTGACATCATGCCGTTTGAAAAAACAAAATATTTGCAGATACGAATGCCAGCGTTTTAATGCCATATCGGGAACCCTCCCAAACTAGTATCGGTGCAACACTATTTAAAAGTGTATGTAAGGACATGTGCGTCAAATGTTCTAGTTACCTCAGTACACGAGAAGTAAAAATCATATAATAATAATGATGCAATACATGTATTGGATGTCATTATATGTGCAAGCAGTTATAATCTTGTGGTTGTTTGATGTAAAGGCAAAATCATGAACAACTTTAATCGTCCAAATACTTTGAACCTAACTGTAAGTTGATCCAGACATTAGCTGATTGCTCCATCCCAAGTTGGCCAGCCAGAAAGTGTTATAAATAGCGGAGGGAAAAAAAGAGACAGAATTTGCCATTTAACAAAGAATGCAATCAATTGATTTTGTTCCTTCTTCCCTTACGCCCATTGTCTCCTTTTTTTTTTCTTTGATTGTTCAATATCTCCAAATTTACACTGGCAGCATTTGTTTTTGCACTAGTTACAGACTAAAGATTACTTTTTTTTTTCATGGCCGCCACAAAAGGTTAAGCATGATAAGTTCCACTACCCAATTTTGCATAACTGACGTTTTCGGTAGTTTTAGGTTCGTGAGAAATGAAAGACCAAGGACAGCTGAAACGCAGCGATGACGATGAGAAAACAATGATTCTCATAACTCCTGTAAATGGACTAATGTGAAGATTTTAGTGATTGAGGATGTTTCTCCTCTAGAGAAATAGTTCTGTGTAGTTTCTTTCCTAAATACAGTCTGACGCAAATCCTATGAATTGAAAATGACATTGTTGACATTCAATAACAAGTACAATTATTCAGTCTATGAAAGCTTCCTTCCGGGGTCAGTACTGTACATAGTGGATGTATGTGACGAGTGAACCTGTCAAAATGTGTCTTTCAAGAAAATGTATTTCAAAATGTTTTTTGTATTATTGCTACTTTTTACCCAAGTTAAATGTTTTAACACATGCTTTTTGCTGTCTGTGTAGTCCAATTAGTCAGGGGTGCCACCAGCAATTTGGGGCCCTGGGGGGGGGGGGGGGGTTGAAACATTTTGGGCCCTACCTCTTTAATGCAGCAAACTGAAAATGAAGTACTATTAATTAACAAAGACCTCTGGCCCTTAGAATCATCATCAGTTTAACCCCGCAGCCTCTTATGGCACCCCGGCATGTAGTGATTGTATTAGTATGTTAAAGGTTATCTTTCGATAACTGTCCTACTGTGTGAATGTAGATTGTATTTGGTTAAAAAAGACAATACATACTGACCAGCGCTTGAAAAAAACAAATCTAGTTGTGACCTGTCATTGAGGGCTCTATATTCGTGGCCAGCGCAAATTTGGCATGTCATGCAGTCTCACGGGGCTGCATCAAGTTTGGTGTCTTTGCAGATGCACTCAGCTTGCAAGGCGCCACTACAAACGGGCGGTTTGCACTGTTGTGGGTGTGAACACAGCGGAATGTCATCAAAGCAGCTCCTCTCATTCCATTTAAGATCCATGCGTGAGAGGCGCACATTCCTTGATGACAATGATTCAGACGGTTTGATGCACACTGTGGTGATATTTATCTCAATGAAATACGATGAAATCCACATGCTTGCAGAGGGCAGAATTGGTCTGCCTGCACCTTGATTATATTCACCAAAATCACATAGATTCCAAATGCCAATACATCCGAATCGGATGTATTGGCCAAGTATGCAAGAAACACACAAGGAATTACAACCCGTTGAGAGGAACAGAAACAAGACAGCATAAACCAACACGGGGGGGGGACAAAACAAGAAGCCTGGCGGCTCGCTGGTTCCAGCATGTCTATAGTCTGCTTTCGACCATCAAATTGTCAGGTGCACCGGAGGTGTGTCAAAGATAACGCCCTCGGTATGCTGGAAAGGCCAGCCTGTCGCTTAGTCGTCTGCCAAATTCCTTTACATGCTAAACAAGGCGTGCTTACACAGGAATGAAAATGAAGACGTGCCAATTTTTACACTTGCGCTGTCTACGAATTTAGAGCTCAGAGGGTGACCTTGCAAAAAAAAAACACAGCTATTGTTCTAAAAGTCCATATCCAACTGAGCAGCGAAGGTGTGCAGGTGTTTGCAAAGGAGCAAATGTTGATTTTTCATCAAGGTTCGTTCAAGGTCGCACTGGGAAACATCTTTGTGAACATTTGAAACCTTGACAAAAAAGAAAAAAAAATTGCTCCCTTTGCAAACACTTGCACACCTTCGACGCTCAGTGTGATATGGAATACAGATTCCCCAGCATTTTTTTTTTGCTAAAAATGCTGTTGGGCCTGGTGCTATCTGTCAAGGTGGAATCATGCCCAATGTGCAGGTTGGATTAAGAAACTTTCTGTTTCTGCTGATTTGGCTCATTCTCTCTGTTCTCGCCTTTCCTGAATTCTCCAATATTTGCAGTGAGTGCTATATTAAAATGTATTTTCATTTTTACTTATTTTCTGTTGAAACCTTGAAGTGGGCTCCTCTGCCTCTTTAAATGCCCATCCTCTGAACTGTATATATCTGACATTGATATCATACAATAAGAACAATATGAGTGACGAGTGCTGATTTTATGGTTTATTTGATTAATAATCATTCAATTTAGATGTCTGTTTTAGGAAAGAGAGATGTTGGTGTTGATTGAAGTACCGGTAGCTATACAGTATTACTAAAATACGCTTGGAGATTATCATCCATCCCTACTTGTTTTGTTTAAATGGCCAAATTGAACTCAGAAGGGTAGTAATCTTGAGGGTGGAAGTACTGTAATAACAATAAACATGGCAATGCATTTAAGATGGTGGGTCAGTCAGTCTTCATACATATCATGCCAGACATACACAAGTAGTGTACGGAAGTTCGTGGTGCTGAATTGTGTGGAATGTACACAACATATCAAAATAAAACTTCCTTTGTAAGACACAGCAACTTCACTACCAATAATAATATAATTACACAAAACATTGTAGATGTATATAAATGTCTGCATGAACTGAAAATGTACTATAAGGCAGTGCAAGAGGTGAACTTAATTTGATTTCGGTATATGTTCAACTTTTCAATATATTAGGCGCAACTTCCTGTTCTAACAAGAAGCTCAACAGCAAAATTTACAACAGATGCTTGATCCGTTCTTTCTCAGGATCTCATTTGCTAAATGGTTTTGCCACTTGGTGACACTCTCCGCTCAGTGGCCACTTAAGAACCAGTAGCGTCAGAGCAAAGTGGATACCCCTGGCGATTGTGGCCGGGGCGTTTGGAGAGAACCTTTACCTTGATGCCCCTCAATCATTTGTCCCCTCTGGTGAATGCCCGGGGTCCCCGCCCCTTTCATTAAAATAAAGACTTTGGCCAGAAATGTGTGCATTTTCACTGCTTTTAAGGAATTTTAACTTTCCTAATGTGTCACAGGAAAACATTTCTAACTTCTGTAGGTGGACTCGTCTTCAAAAGATCTGTTTGATAAATGCTCGAATTTGACACACATACCTATCATGTTATCACACTATAAACTACATTACAAAAAATGTGGTGTTTGCGAACCTGAACTGCTCAATAGGAATATTAAATTGATAAAGGAGTAAACTGAGTGACGATCTTGATTACGGGACGAATTAAGCTCGTAAGTCAAAGCAGCACAGTAGTGACTTTCAGGCCATCTTGAAAGAAGACTTACGCTCCTCGTCACAAGGCGTCGCTGTGTCTCAGCAGCTCAGCCGGTGATCGTGTTCCTCGTCGTCACCGCCGTAAGCCAGCGCTTTCACTTCCGGGGGTCCCTCGCGTCTCTTCACTCCCAATCCGCTCCCCTTTCCTGTGCTGTCGACCGGGGAGGACTGTGGCCGCAGAAGACACCCACGGTTCCTCGGCCGCCGTCTCGTCCTGGGGGATCTCGAGGCGCCCATTCCCCGCGCAGCCGGTCGCTGATGACGCAGGATCCGCTGCAGGTGGTGCACGGCGGCGAGTGCTCCTCGTCTGCGCGACGTCTCCGGGCTCAAGTAGCATCGCTCGCTAACGTTAGCTAACAACATCGATCTCCGATACTCCACCCCCTCTCCCCTGGAGCTCGAGCCAGCCCCACTATACTAACAATCAACATCGCCAATCAACATTTGATTGATTGCTAAGAGTAGACCACAGGGGGGTTATTGCCCTCAATTTAGCATAGGAAACGTATCGCTTTACCCCCCCACCCCCGAACGTTTGATATGCAGGGCCCGTGGCTCCAGAGTAGTCCCTCACTTTTAACCAAGCGGTGTTGAAATTCCTGACACCATTCCTCCGTGGCCACTTTTGGAGCCGCTTTCTTTTTCTACCTCATCACCCCGATGCCTCCTCGCCCTTTTCCGGAACCTCAACTCCCTCTCTCACCCCCATCGGGACCGTTGCTGCTTCTGACAATCCGGTGAAGCAGAGCTTCACGACAAGCCACGGGCATTTGAGCTCCTCTCCACCCGCTCCAACTTCAACTTCACTTGGTGCAGAAGGAGGCTAGCTGGCCTGTTCATTCACCTGGCACCCACACAAGAACGTCCACCCTCTTCTTGGTCTACAACCGGAACCCACTCTTGATTCTTCGTCACCCGTCTCTCGTCCCGTGACAGCCCCGCAGCTTCCGAGCCACGGGTCTCGCCATGCCGGGTCCGGTGGCCGGTAGCAAGTCCCGTGTGTACGTCGATGTCAACACATTGAAGAGCCGGGATTACTGGGACTACGAAGCCCACGTACCGAACTGGAAGTGAGGACATTTCTTCTTACTGTGGTTGGCTTTAATAGCATGCGTGTGATGCCTGAACACTGCACATGATGGTCGCTTGTTAGGGAAGGTGTCGGTGAGTGTCTATTTTTACACTCCTCGCTGCGAGGGTGTGATGACACCAAGCTAGTACAGTCTCTCAGCATCCTCCTTGCCACTTTGCCAGATTTATGCTTTGAAACCGGTTAGTACATTTTTCAAAATCTCTCTAGAGCTGCACAACGCTGGATTCGATTATCTGCTCTGGCCTTAGGTTAAATGAGCATGTATACACTCTACAACGTCCATAGATGTGAACGAGAGCATGAATGGTTGTTCCTCTGCATGTGCTATTATTGCTGGTGGCAAATCCAGAGTGGGTCCTGGGGTGCACACCCACATCTTGCCCAAAGTGCAGTTGCCATTTGTACTTCACATTCAAGTCTTGCAGTGGACAATAATGTAAATGTGGCATTTCTCTGAGCAGGTGCCCTGGAGCAGGGCATTGTGACCACTAGTTATGCAGTTTGCCAGTCTCTTTTTTTCACTCTAACTCACTCCTTGCATGTGTGCAACTCATAGTATGAATTGCAGTGTGAGTTAAATTACCCTCTTAGGCAGTACAATGATTAAGTAAACTAAAAATTATATATAAAATGTTATCTTAGATAGGCTTCAGCTCTCCTGTGCCCCAAAATGACGACAAGCAGGTTTTGAAAGAGGATGGATGGACTTTGACTTTGGATCTGAAGGTGTTGTTTCGCCTTTCCCTAAATACACACACTGCACAGATTCTTTGTCTGTCCCCATAGCAACCAAGAGGACTACCAGCTGGTACGTAAACTGGGCAGAGGGAAGTATAGTGAAGTGTTCGAGGCCATAAACATCGCCAACAATGAGAAGGTGGTGGTCAAGATTCTCAAGGTGAGCAGGTTTAATCCTAAAGAGAAAAAGACAATGCCCTTGTCCTTAATTTTGAAAATGATGCACATATTGATGCTTGGTGAAAATTAGTGGGACTTTATGTGAATATGTCAGTCTACTTCCTTCCTTCATGCAAACTGTGTATACAGTAATATTCTCGTCTTGTGTTAAACTGCAGGCTTGTCCTTTTGGAATACTTGTCTCAGAAGGCCAAAGAAAAAGCAAAACTTGCATGCAAAATTAATCCTTTGTTGCCACTGAATTGTGGTATGATGAGATTGCGTGACATGCAGTTGATACTCTAAAGATTTGTGTGACAGGCTTTTTTTTTCTTACAAAAATCTGATTTCCAATTTGAACCAATATTTCATCTTCGCCTATAGAAAAAGCAATTGAAATTGTTCAAAACAAGGTTGGCTTTAATTATTTTCTCTTTTTGGTATTTATTTCTCCTGATGCCAAATTCACTTTGAAACAATTTTGTTTTTTCCCCCCAAGCAATAATTTGTCTCAACTTCCACAGAAATAATGACAGCACGTTTTCTGTACTGCGCAAACATGTCAAATCAATCTTTCAGAAATGAATTTTTAAAATGTTCAACAATTTAACATGACAAAATGAGCTGTCAAAGGGCTCAGCTGGTTGAAATATCTGCTGTTGAAGCGCAACGCCGCACCCTCTCCACAAAATAATTATGTCTTGTAAAAACATAACTGTAACTTGGGCTGTTATGGATTCTGCCGCCTTCCACCAGGCTCCTTGTCATATGGACCACAAGATAAAGACTGTTGCTTTTTATTTATTTATTTATTTTTAAACCAGCCGCTCGAGGGGTTGAAAAAGGCGCTAAAAGTAGTGACAAATTGGCTCATGTGGCAACATTTATGAGCTTTTTTTTTTTTTTTTAACTCTCTAAGCGTACCCATGTTGAGGCTCAGCAAAATGCACATCAGCGGGGATGCACTTTGACGTATGGAATACAGATATGTAAACTGCATTGTCGCTGCAAGAGATGTCTCGGTGACTGACAGCATGATGCTGAAGCATGCAGACCAGAGGCAGACGAGCTGAATCAGCAGCTTCAGCATCCGGAGTCAAAAGTGACATGTGGGAGAACTTTGCGATGTGATAACCCCCATCTCATGTCACATCTCAGCCAGTTAAGAAAAAGAAGATCAAGCGTGAGATCAAGATCCTGGAGAACCTGAGAGGTGGGACCAACATCATCCGTCTGGTGGACACAGTCAAAGACCCCGTGGTAAATAAACTGATGAAAATTCCATCTTTTACGGACCATTAGGTGCACCCTATTATTAGGCATAATATGAATGCATTGCTTCATTTAAGAAAAAGAAAATCATGCATAGGATGCAGCGGGTTAAAAGGCGCACCGTACTATTTTTGTGAAGCATTGTACAGTATGCAAAATAGTTTATTCTAGTCAATGCACTCACCACCATACAACCTTTTTAGCTGAGTCCCCCAGCTAATGAAAGCTGGCTACATCCTTTTACCTAGCGCTGATTCGGTCCTACAAGAACCACTATTGATATTTGAGAAAAATTAAAGGATTATAAATGCGGCTTCCGGTCTGAAAAACACAGCATATCAGATGTAATGATATCCAGAGTGTAAATATTGTGTAGATAAGTGATTTTGAATGATTTTTTCACTTTTAGATATTTATATGAGCTAAATGCCTTTGACGAAACCTTAATGTTTATTTGTGGCCTAATCTTGGGCACAAAGTTCCATTGTGGCACTTAAATGTCAGTTGGGTGGGTCAGTGTCACTTCTGCGCGACTGTGGCGTCGCTATTGAGGCAACATTCCCAACACAGCCATCCAATGATTATCCGAACCGCTTATCCTCACGAGGGTCGCGGGCGTGCCAGAGCCAGAATGGGGTAATCAGTCCACAATACAATTAGTTTTGTATTGGACATACATGTCGCTGAATTTTGTGAGCAAATGCCTTCAACTCCAAACTGAAACAAATTCCGATCTGTTTGTTCATTTTGACTTGCTAACGTGTTTCACCTCAATGTTGCTGAGAATGGATGATGATGGACACCAACACCTGTTTTCTCATCACTGTCTGTATGGTAGTTTGGATTTAAATGAACAGGTTCTGATCTCTGTGTACCACTTCTCCTGTCATCACAGTCCAGAACTCCAGCACTTGTCTTTGAATGCATCAATAACACAGACTTCAAGGTAAAAACGATTCTTCAACCATTGCCCAATGTTGTCATGTTTTCACACGACAAATTTGTTTCTCATCCCCGCAGGAGTTGTACCAGAAGTTGACTGACTATGATATCCGTTTTTATATGTATGAACTACTGAAGGTGAGAAACTTTACATTTTTTAGTGACATTTAGTAGAATCATGCATTTGGTCTTTTCCCCACCAATATGGTTCTTCATGTTCCACGTTTACACGCACTGGCCAGGCCCTGGACTACTGTCACAGCATGGGCATCATGCACCGTGACGTCAAGCCCCACAATGTGATGATCGACCACCAGTTGAAAAAGGTAGGCAGTGTCCTCCTAATGACACACCTGTGCGTGCACGCCTCGATGTTGGGGACCACATTTCAACGATGCGTTGACTGGCCTTGCATTTTTGTTGTTTGTGGTCATCACAAAGCCCCGGCCTCTTTTCCTGGGCCAGTTTCCGGCCTTGGCTGGTAAAAGAGCACACTAGCACTCGATTGTAAGACCTCCCACGGGCTGCTTTTCCCACTCACTTTTAGCGGTACAAAAATAGAAGTACTACTCACAGAACTCGTGTCGTCTTCTCCGCAGCCAATAGAATTTATGATGGAATGTTATGTAATGCCCACGGTATTTTGTATTTTGCCCACGGTAATTATCCAACTGGTCCATCTATGGGTCTGTACATATTGTACGGGGAGCCTTAACCTGAGTCTGCAGACCTCTGAGCCCTACGTGGTTTATGTTCGAGTAGGATTTCTTGAATGGATTTAGGACCCAAACCATTAAGTAATTTATAGACCAGTAGCAGAATTTGAATCCATACAGCAACTGACTGGGAGCCCGTTGTAAAGCCTTTAGGACTGGAGTTCTGATCTCTTAGTTCTGGTCAGAACCCGAGCTGCAGCATTCGGAATGAGCTGCAGGTATTTGACACTCTTTTGTGAGAGTCTAGTCAGAAGACCATGGCAGTAATCAAGTCTACTGGAGATAATAGCACGGATAAGCTTCTCCTGGTCTGCTTGGTGCATGAAACCCCTCAATCTGGATCTGTTTTTCAGATGGTAAAAGGCTGTTGTAGTGATTGATTTGGCATGACTGCTGAAAGTCAGGTCCGAGTTTATCACTACTCCAAGATTCGGGATTTTGTCTTTTGTTTGTAAAGACAGTGACTGCAACTGTTTACTTATGGCGGCCTTCTTTATTGCCAAAAACACATTACCTCAGCTTTGTTTTGGTTAAGATGTAAGATGTATGTAGCCACAGCTGCCCTGGAGCAGGTTAACGGAACTTTGGCTGCCAGTGTGCGCTTATAGCCCCTCCGACCACCAACAAACATTCACACCGAGCCGTACGCCGATGTGAGTGGAACTGGAGGCAGGGTGGGTGAAATGTCTTGGCCAAAGGCACGACGACACATTACTTGGACAGAGTGGGATTCGAACAGCGGCCCCTCTGGTTACTGGACGACATGCTCTATCTAACCTCTGATCCACGGCCGCCACCTTGGGTGGAGTGGGGTGTACTCTGAGCTGGCCGCCAGTCAAGCAATATATGAAATTGAGACATTATTTTTCACATATCAAGGGGATCCCATCTTCACAGTCTTTTTTTGTGCCCTCATTTTGTTGCAGTTTTGGTCACAGTCCTCATCAGTTTTGACTCACTTTCGAGAATATTCTCTCTCTTGGTGGGGATGTAAGTTCCTCTAATGCAGTATGTGTGAATAGTGTGGGAGGGCAAGCCTGAAAATAACAGCAGATGTAATTTCAGTTCCACCACTCTCTGTTAGTGACGACTATTACACAGTTCACCTGCTGTTAAGTCCACGGTGGAATTTTTCACACGAAAGGAGATCTGACAAAGTAGCTGACAGAGATGTTGTAAATCAAGTCAAGGCTCAAGTGATTTCTGAGAAGAATTGGGCAAATTTAAAACTACAGTATTCCCAAACGCACCCCCCACTGTGCAATGAGGTATTCACAGGGGTATTTATTTAATTTGTCACATAATTACTGTATGTTGTGACTGATGCCTTATATGAAATTTCTGCTGTTGTGTTCATTGTGTACAGTACAGCAAGGTTGTTATTAATACATTCAACCTGTTTATAATTTCTCCAAATGAGTGTTTAACCCTGGAGAACCCGCGGGGTCAGATTTGACCCCTATAAATTCTGCTACTCAAATGCTACCCTTAAAACTCAAAGGGTCAAATTTGGCCCCAATCCAATATTAGGATTAAAGCATTGAATATTAGAAAAAACATATATTTTGGTGTTCAGTGAACATATAGCAGTCATTTAATGTATAATTAATCATTTTCCAAAGAAGAAAAGGGTTCTTGGGTTCTCCAGGTTAAAAAAAGCATTTGAACGGTTTAGTCGCGATCCTTAATGTTCATCATGGGAGCATGGATAACTCAATGATACACTTTGCAACATGTCCAGCAGGGGGCAACAAACTGACGATTTATGGCCACAGCATCATAGAAGCAACACAATTGATAAAATCCAAATAAATGAAAGACTTCCCTCTTATGGGGCCAGTTTACATTCCTAGTACAGTCTATCAAAGTAAACTGACCACTGAATGTACTTTCCATATTTTTCAATTCTCTGGAAATGCACGATTTTAACCAATGGTTTGTTTCCATAGCTACGCCTTATAGACTGGGGGTTGGCAGAGTTCTACCACCCTTCACAGGAGTACAATGTCAGAGTGGCGTCGCGATACTTCAAAGGCCCCGAGCTCCTGGTGGATTACCAGGTGAGGCCCGCGTCACACTTCATGTCCAAGCAGTGACATCCTTTGAGATGCTTTCACACAGATAGTGTGGGGAATAATTATTTGATCCCCTGATGAGTTTCTAACTTTGCTCAAACCCCCCCCCCCCAAATAATTTTTCTTTTATCATTTTTTTTCTTTAATCCTTTATAATAATATAATAATAATAATTAATCATTTATAATAGCAGCCGTGCTGTTTGTTGTCTTTCAGATGTATGATTACAGCCTAGACATGTGGAGCTTGGGCTGCATGCTTGCCAGTATGATCTTTCAGAAGGAGCCCTTCTTCCACGGGCAGGACAACTACGACCAGGTTGCTCTCTCACCATGGCATTTCAGACATTCATGTGACAATTCCTTCCTCCATTTTGAACGCTGTTCTGGTTTGCAGCTGGTGCGAATTGCCAAGGTTCTGGGGACAGACGAGCTGTTTGGCTACCTGCGTAAATACCACATCGAACTGGATCCACGTTTCAAAGATCTGCTTGGACAGTAAGACGATCAGTTTCTCACTCGGTCCGCGCCCCGGTCGTTGGGGACCTCTGTAATAGAAGCTGGAGCCGCGGGTTGCCGACCCCCGGGATACACTGACGGAAAAGGCTATGAAATGATTTGTTTTGGTATCTGTATCACAAAAACCTGGCATTTGAGCAGGGGGGTGTGTGTGGACATCAAAATCACCATCTTCAAATGTTGACCTAAATAAAGTAAAAGAATGGTGATTTAAAAAATAAATATTCGTCATTTTTTATTTTCCAGATGAGTGCATAGCTAAAGCTTAAGTATTTCAGAGCGTGTATGTATAAATTGGTATCAAATCAAACGGGTACGAGGTAGTTTTGTGAATGTTGTGCCGCGAGTACGATAATGATAATGCGCCGCAAATTCTTTTCTTACTGCGTGTGTGATCTCAGACAGAGCAAGAAGCGCTGGGAGCAGTTTGTGCAGACGGAAAACCAGCACCTAGTGAGTCCCGAGGCTTTGGACCTCCTGGACAAGCTGCTTCGCTACGACCACCAACAGAGACTGACAGCCACAGAGGCCATGGAGCATCCCTACTTCTGTTTGTAACACACACAATCCGGCATCGATTTGATTAGACTAGAGTGTGGATTTTGGAGCAGTGACCTGCACTGACACCGGGAATTGCCCCTGAATTATTATTAGTATTATTTTGTTGTTGTTGTGCTGCTTTATTATTATTCAATCATTTGTCAGTGTGGTGCTTCAGGATGCATTAACACTAACCGCTGTACTTTACAACAGACCCCGTTGTAAAGGAGGAGTCTCTGTCAAACTCTGACAACATGGTTTCCAGTGGCAACACCACAACGCGATGAAACACAGGTATGTATCCAATACAGAATAAAAATCTTGGAAGGGGCCGTTAAAAACTTCTTGGAAATGGATGGGAATGATTTGGTGACACAATATTACTTTATGGGCTGTCAGATCAATAGTAAGAAGAGGCCAAATGTTAACAGAAAGCTTTTTGTGCATTCGATACTTAAAAAAAAAAAAAATGTAAGAGGAGGCCCAGTCGTGATAAATCAACACTACTTTCTTCTGTGAGCAGCACTATTTGCAGGCGATCCCTGGTAGGCATGGCAATTGATAGAAATGTAGCAATTCCGATTCCATTATTGACACTGCCAATTGATCATGGAGCCTCTGCGAACAATTAAAATCATTCATCAATTGTTCTCTAATTGTATTCCCCATCTTTCCTTCCCTCGTGTGTTTTCTTCCCTCTTTGTCTGCAGAAAGTAAAAAGAAGGATGTTTGTTACCTCAACTTTGTCCGCGGTTGTGACAGTAACTTTGACAAGTGTACAGTGACAATGGATCAAAGTAACTCTGACCAGTTACACACTCACAGACATGCACACATACACATGCAAGCAGGTATACATACACCCTCCTCCTCTGTATCCGTCTGTGATTGGCCTGTTCTGGTGTCCTGTCCAGCAGCCTGACCAATGAGCTTGAAGCTGCTCACTCCCTGACCCCTCTCACGTCAGTCTCATGTACAAGGAAAAACTACTTTTAAAGACTGATTTCCTCGCCATGCCCTCCATCCTTCCTTTATATCGTCCCGCCTCTTTGTTTGCATCAGCATGGAAGATGGACAGGAGTGTGACCCTGTACAAGCTACCACCACCCCCTGCCCCGCCCCCTGAGATCCATTCATCCATGCACCATCTATCTCTCCGTGCCCTACTTGCCATCTTTTTCCCCGAAAGACAAATGTCTTAGCACTACTCCAGTTCTGAAAGTGGCATGGTGGACTCTCTCTAGCTAGAATGATAATAATATTAATGAAAAATAAATGATTTTTATTTAGATGAACTTGGCCTGTCAGAGTTTTTTTTTTTTTTTTTTGTCTGTCGTGGTCAAATGGTCATGTTTTGAAAATAAAACTAACCGGTATGAAATGAAAAGTAGTTGCTTGGAATGACCCAGACTACAATAAGTAAAAACTGAAGCGACGTGAATGTAACAATTACCTGCACCTGATGTGTTCTCTTCTCGGGTATGTTTACTACCGTATTACATAACTGATAACGGGTAATATAATATAATACAACACCCCATTTGTATAGCACCTTTCCACCTTGTGAGGATTAAGCGGATCGGAAAATGGATGGATGAATATCAAACAAAAAGTCGAAAATATGTTGTTCCACTGAACCTTTTTCTAACTACAGTACTTCTAAGCAATATAAATCAAGGTACCACTGTATGAGAAATCTAGTTTAATTCAGGCATAATTTGGTGAGATTTTTATACATAAACAGGAAACGTGAGAAAGACAGAGCAGTTCATTTTTCAATGTTCTTTATTTCATAGGCACTTAATTTTTTTTATTTTTTTTTTAACCGAATCAACACTGCATCCCAAAAGTAGCAAATTATTCCCACTTCATGTGCTTATAAATTCACCCCAAAAACAGCACATCAATTTATGTTTCAAACATGAGTGCATCTGATCGTAGGACAGTTTGCAGACAAAGCAGTCATCACAAATGTGACCACATTAATACTTGTATAGGATGCTTGGTTCTGTAGGGAAGTTAATTTCAAATTGCCTGTACTTGAACAGTTTGCCATGCCGTGAGTGATTGGATATTTTTTTAAAGTCTTTTTGGGGTCATAGTAGTAAATAAGACCCAAAAAAAAGGGTTCTGGAGATAGTAAATGTGGTCATTCAGGTCTAGTCGATCAGCAAGCACGTTTTACATTGCGCTTGTGTCTGATACAGCTTGGGAAACATTTCCTCTCCAATTTGGTGCCGCAGGCGACCGGTGTCGGGGCTGCACATGCCTGTTTCCTGTGAAGACAGCGAAACCGGACACATAGGCTGAGAAATGAGAGAAGCAAGTGTGATTTAATGCTTGTTGTGGTGACAGGGTACTACTGTTCAATTATTTACTGCACACTGCCTTGGAGTAAAGAAAACACACACAAATACAGTGTACAGTATACTGAAGTTGTGATCACAGGCCTGAACTAATACAGTACAACTATGCTGTTTATTGCATACAGAGAAAGATCATAATGCATTTCATCATGTGTGACTTCCACTGAGAATGTATTATAGTTGTTCCAAAATCCATTTAAGTTCTTTACATAGGAAATTGGTACAGCGTGAACAGAGAGGCACAAGCACACAAAAATGACACCTAAAAGAGCAACATTATGAACTGCCACCGAGCATATTTTTTAAGTTATTTTGCAATTAGATCATTATACATGGAACTAAATAGAGGGAATGCTGCAAAAGGAAAATGAGCACTCACACTATGTGTAGTGCTTTGTGCCCACTGACTATGTTTATGCTTGAGACATGATAATTAAATCACACAAATTTATATCACTTTTATCACCCGTTTAACTGATACCCCATTTGTATGAAACATATTTGTGGGATGAGCAGCACAATTGACTATGTCTACCACTTTCGTTTTTGCTTGAGAGATTGGATGATTGAGGTCTCAGTAAAAGGACGACAATTATGCCAATTTCCAATTCAGAAATGTATTCCACTAACTCAATCCAAGATTCTGTTTTGTTTGGCAAAATAAATAAATAAATAAAAAAGCAGTGTAACTAATTGTGGTGCAGGGCCACCATTCATCCCAGTCCGATTTCAAATGGGCTGGACCAGTATATTCGTGTCTTCACAAGCTTTTAAAAAATACAATTCCAAATGTTTCTGATTTTTTCGGGGGTCCAAATAATTACAAGGACATTTGGAAAATATTCTGACCATATAAGTGCCATTTCAACGATTTTGTGAACCAATGTAGGTGTATGAAACTTGCAGATCACAGTGGATCTACAGTACATACTATATGTACCTTTTATAAAACAACTTGTGATTTAAATCCAATTATATATTCACATACATTTCCACATCCACCTGGAAATCTCAACAACCTCAACTGACTCTCAAACCTAAATGGGAACTTTTCAGAATAAGGGTGTAGTTGTCCCCTACCTTGTAATGTTACTTTATACATACAACTACATCCATGTTGTGAAAAAAAAACACAGAAAAGGGTTCCACCAAACAACCTCTTCTGTTGACTGATACTGTGTTTGGCAATATTCAGTTTCTTAAAATATTTCTATATGAGGTATTCACTTTCAAATGTGGCACAGCATTTTTAATGAAGTAGGTTTATGTTTCTCCTGAAGCATACAGTGATCCCTCGCTATTTCGCGGTTTGTTTATCGCGGCCTCAGTGCATCACGGATTTTTTCAAACATATTCTTTTTTTTTTTTAAGTCCGCAAACGGTCCGCGAGAAGCAGCGAAAGTCAGCAAGTGTGTGTGTTTGTGTGTGTGTGGTGTGTGTGTGTGTGTGTGGCTGAGAGAGAGAGAGAGAGAGAGAGAGAGGAGGCTTATAAGAACAAAAGCAGGTCTCTTCCATCCTTAATTGTCTAATCATCCTTAATTGACTAATCATAAACACGTCTGCTGCGGATAGCTGGCGTGTGTGTGTGTGTGTGTGTGTGTGTGTGTGTGTGTGTGTGTGTGTGCGTGCGTGTTAGTGCGCTCTGCTCAAGCGAGAAGGCCCACGTGGGGCAAATTATTATTATGTTTTTGTTCCTGATTGTAAAGTGTCCTTGGGTGTCTTGAAAGGCGCTTATAAATAAAATGTATTATTATTTTTTAAATTTTTTTATATGTTTATTGGTCACTACTTTGCGGATTTTCGTTTATCGCGGGTGGTTTTGGTCCCCATTAACCGCGATAAACGAGGGATTACTGTATTTTGGGCTTCACAAACGCATCAATATCGGGTGCCACATCCTCAGTAACAGCCAATTTCAGAATACTGTATCCTTTAAAATACTGTACAGTAAGTGGTCATCAGTGTACCCTCCAGTGGACAAAGTTAGTAGCAACAGTTAATTATTTCTCAAACTTGTCGTGTTCCTAACCTGGCAGCAGCCTCTCTTTTGCTGACCTGTTTCATCAGCTTCAGCATGTGACAGATCTGTCGCAGCGTCATGTTGGGAGCGTGGCGAGGCAGGCGTGGTCCTGGGGCATATGGAGGACCCCGGTAAGTCAAGAGTGACAAATAGTTGCCCCGAGCAGGTCCCTTGCCAAACATTTGCAGAGGCTGAACGCTGCCTTGCGCATAGCAAGACGCACACTGTCAGCACACAAGGAAGAAAGGGCAATATGTTAAAGGGGCAATTTTTCTCCAGGATTGTAATTATGATCCAATACATTTGTGATCCTGCATGCAAAAAAAGTGCGACAGTTACATAACGCATGTGTACTCAGTGAAGAAGAACATTAAAAACCACACACACAGAAACTTATAAATTACTGCCTGTTATAATTATAAACATTTTGGTTTACCGAACTTAAGGAACATGTGTTTCATCCCCAACAATATAAACACAGTGAGGCTATTACATAATTTTAGATATTGTTAAGATACGGTATTTAAAATAAAATAAAAATCACTGATCATTATCAGTGGTGGGCCATCAGGGGCTAGTAAGGCCTTTTCTCGTGGCTTTAACACGATCAGAAATACTGTCATACATTTGCAATTTCAATTCTGAATTTTTTTTTTCCATGGAATTGTCTTAATTTATTCCCAAAAGTATTTTCTCTTCATTTCGTTGGTTTTATTCTAAAATAAAATCAGTTGATGTGGACGTTAGGTCTCACTGTCCAGTCACATTTCAGACTTTATGTACTGTCATGTCAGTTGAACCTGCCCAGGGCCTTCAGAATCAGTCGTTCTGGCCAAAGTAACTTAGTCTTTTTAGTAAATGGACAGTTTCTTTAATAATAATAATAATAATAATAATACATTTAATTTGAAAGCGCTTTTCATCATACCCAAAGACACTTTACAATAGCTTAAAACAGGATAAAAATGTGAAACCACCAGATTTCAAATTTACTCGCTATCCCACAATAATGTCAACATTTTCCATCATCTAGTTGGTTGGTCAGACCAAGCCAAATTTGACGAGCAAAACGAAAAGCAATCCAAAGGTGAGAATGAATCACTTTTTTTTTTTTTGTTAATCTCATTACCTAATTTTGTGGTAACTGAGTGACCCACTTCTAAAGCGAGTGATATAAAATGTACATCAAATGCACTTATATGTCCATCCCTTTTGTATGGATAGTGCACTAGACTTAATCATCTGCTCGAACAGAAACCTAAACCTCCGTTCTTTTACAGGACTGACACTTGATCATGTTGCTCACTAACAATTGCTTAAACATTCATCCAGGGACAATTACATACACGGCAAAGCTGTGTGAGAAAACGGTCCATGGTACATTTGATTGCAAAAGATCAAACAATTTGTTCTGATTTTAACAAGCACAAGACAGAAGAAAGCATCCCAGCTTACCTTTGTTTTGATTTTATCGAGCACAAAACAGAAAAAAAGCACCCACACTAATACTAATCATTGAAGAGTTTTACGTTTGCTGATAAATGCTACACAGTTTATGCACGCATACTTACATGGACGACAGTAGTCATGATGATGAGTTAAGGCTTGATTAAATAAAATACCCCCATCGGTGTGGGGTGGCTGCCTTATTATAGATACACACTCGAGCAGGAGATAGAATGGACCAATCACCCTTTCAAAAAAAATTCCGCCGACCTCCGTCATCACCGCAGTGACATCACACACACACACGCGCGCACGCGCACGCGCACACGCCCACTCTTCGGTTGCTCCAGGTTACATCCATCCATCTATCCATCCATCCATCCATTTCCCGAACCGCTTTATCCTCACTAGGGTCGCGGGGGGTGCCGGAGCCTATCCCAGCTGTCTTCGGGCAGTAGGCGGGGGACACCCTGAATTGGTTGCCAGCCAATCGCAGGGCACACAGAGACGAACAACCATCCACGCTCACACTCATACCTAGGGACAATTTAGAGTGCACAATCAGCCTGCCATGCATGTTTTTGGAAGGTGGGAGGAAACCGGAGCACCCGGAGAAAACCCACGCAGGTACCGGGGAGAACATGCAAACTCCACACAGGGAGGCCGGAGCTGGATTTGAACCCGGTACCTCAGCACTGTGAAGCCGACGTGCTAACCACTGGACTACCGGGCCGCCAGGTTTCATCCACTAACACGGAATCTGTGATGGAGAGGTCTTTTGTGCCGAGGTCTATTTTTCGAAGCAGCTGTAATTTAGGGAATGAAGTAAAAGAAGGATAGCTGGGAGGAAAGGGGAAGGTGAATGTCCGCAGATGGCAAATGACAGACGGGAAGGCATGTCAGAATGGAGGGAAACAGGACAGTTGCGATGGACAACACAGAGGATGGCATTGAGGGAAGCCAGCGTCACTCAGTGTCTGGTGTCATCTCTAAACGAAGTGATGCGTCCGGGCGTTACGCATTGTCTGTATTACACATTTATCAAAAGATCATTGATCAAATACACTTAGGTGCCTTCTTGGTCACGTCTTTTTTTTTGTTGGCCAGGTACAACAAACTATTGCATTAACACAAAAAGATAATCATCTTATTCTGAAAGATCAGAAAACAAAATGCGATCATATCCACATTTTGCAATGAATTCCATCCATCTCTACATCACGGGTCTCAAACTCGGGGGACACTGTCCTGCATGTTTTAGATGTTTCCCTCCTCCAACACACTTGATTCGAATGATCAGTGCATCAACAAGCTCTTTAAAGAGCCCGATAACATTCCCCTTGGCAACCCGATATCGAGCGGGGGCATTTTTGATATCTGTATTTTTACTGCCATTTTCACGTGGATGCAGTGTTCTTAGATCACTTGATACTCTGCCACAGTAAAATGAACTCTGTGTTGTGATTGTGTTGTCCAGTGAATTCCACATAAATGACGGTGCTAATGCACTTGTTGATAACGTTACTTCTATTTTAATGCAAATTTATCAGTCTATCTATCTTGTAAAGGGGCATCTTACCTCACGGCCTGGGGACGACACCCTCTAGTGGGGGAAGACGCACCCTACACCACAGGATATTTTGGGGTTTGTAACCCTCCATCCATCCATTTTCCGAACCGCTTTACCCTCACTAGGGTCGCGGGGGGTGCCGGAGCCTATCCCAGCTGTCTTCGGGCAGTAGGCGGGGGACACCCTGAATTGGTTGCCAGCCAATCGCAGGGCACACAGAGACGAACAACCATCCACGCTCACACTCATACCTAGGGACAATTTAGAGTGCACAATCAGCCTGCCATGCATGTTTTTGGAAGGTGGGAGGAAACCGGAGCACCCGGAGAAAACCCACGCAGGCCCAGGGAGAACATGCAAACTCCACACAGGGAGGCCGGAGCTGGATTTGAACCCGGTACCTCAGCACTGTGAAGCCGACGTGCTAACCACTGGACTACCGGGCCGCCTGGGTTTGTAACCATAATGCTAATTATTTATTTTCAAACTGACATTGCTCTTCACCTGAAATCTAAATGTGACTTACACAAAAATATATGATTATTGTTTTTAACAACCGTTTGATTATTGGCAATTTCAAAGTGATTTGTCATAGGCCTATTATCAGCCTATATTATCTTGAAATTGACAACTATTTAATTAATTACATAAAAGTTCACTTTTGACGCTGAAATGGAACACATGCTGCAATCTCTGAGCGGGCGAGCAAACACAATCGAACCAAACATTTTATTAGTTCACATACCTGAGAAAAAATGCCATCAACAAATGTGATGATTAAGACTTGATTCCCAGTCTGTTGGTGGCTCTAATTGGTCCCCAGGGCCCAGACACAGGAGAACTTTTTAATTTCCTCGGTGACCTCAACCCCAGAGATAGGAAAGACCAACTCGGACTCCCGAGACTAAGTGTCACCCACCAACATGGTCCCCACTGGTGCCAGGTAGCCCCCAAGAGCCACTTGAGCAGCATGTGGGCTTCTTCACCAAAGAACTCACCGTTTTTGATTGTTGTTATATCTGATGATATTATATGTTATGTGTTGAGCACGGCCCTCATATTGGCATCGGTCTGAAAAAAGTGGGAACTAACATCTCAACCTCTTCATCATAATTTTCTTCATACCCTTTAGCAAATTGCGTACAGCACATTCACCCAAATTCGCCAGGAGGCGCTGTTGGATTAATTACGGGTCCCAAAATCATATGCAGATATGAAACGCACCCCGCCCTAAAAAAACAATAATGTATATTCTTATACGTTTATTGGAAACAGGAGTGTATTTTAAGATTGAAAAGTCTTCTACACAGAGTATTGATGGAAACGGCAACCGGTAATTCCCACAGAGACAGCAAGTCAGGATCCACTTGTTGGGTGATGATGGAATTGACAGATGTGTTAAAAAAAAAATCTACAGAGATCCTAGTGTGACATTGCGAGGGAACGCACACTTTTCTTTTCTTTCATACCACCCTAGATGTTCCATAAAATTCGCCCATTGTTTACGAAAAACTAATCATTTGCGCGAATACAGTTTGCTTACGGTGCAAGATCACAATTTAACCATTGCTTATCACATACTTTCAAAATTGATCTAAATTTCAGTGTATTTTTATTAAACGTGACGATTCACAGTAGTGCGTCATTTTTATTTGCATATCTATTATTAGGCCTAGGGTGATATTGGGGAAAAGACAGCTTTCAGGGTCGTTATACATATGTAAAAATCTGAATGGAATTTCCAAAAGTCTCGTTCACTTTTGAAGAACAGCACAACAGCGTCACTATGACGCCATCAATCGACGCTCAGCGCTTCCCGTCAAACCCGACGAGCTGCTGTGTGGCTCACCGGCTGCTTCCTGAGCGACAGGTGCGGTTAGATGTCATGATGCGTTCATGAACAATGGGAAATCAAATTTTAAAAAAAATGGCATTACGGAAAGACTCATTTATTACCTTTAATGCCCGGGGAAAGCAGGATAAAATAAAATAAAAAAAACCCTTCTTCAAACAAAAGTCAACTGGAGATCAATAACTGATTGTTCCGAGCTGTAAGTGGATGTAAGTGGACAAGGCGCGCTTTTTCCATTGAACTATACATTGAATTTGCATTTGTCGGAGCCGGTGAACGCCTCCCAGACCCCGCCTCTCAACTTTGTCCTCCCTCTGTGTACTTTTTGTCTTCGAGCGTCTGGGTGTTAACTGCCAAGTTGAACTGTCTAAACAACAGGCCTTCGGCCAGAAGTGAAGGTCTTTTTCCCCCCCCCCCCGCTCTTCATACTCCCAAAGGTTTTTTGTTTTTTTTCTCGGTACAGGTGGATTCTGCATCCGCAGTGGCAGCATGTCTCCTTCCACATCCCCCCGGTTCTTCACGGAGAGGGAGGTGACCCGCCACTGTACTAAGGACTCATGTTGGGTGCTACTCGGATCCCGGGTTTACGACGTGACAGCCTTCTTGCGGATGCACCCGGGAGGGGAAGCGCTGATACTTAGCAGGTCGGGAAAAGACGTGAGCAGGGAGTTGGAGGGACCCCCGCATCGACACTCGGAGAACGCTCGACGGTGGATGGAGCAATACTACATCGGAGAGTTGGACCGAGACAGCAACAACGACACAGAGGAGCTTCAGGTAAGCAGCAGCTGTCTCCTTAACGCGAGCTTGGCTGACCTAACTGGCGTCAGAAAAAAAAAAAAATCTTCAGTGTAAGCGTGGCAGGTGCATTGTTCATTTTCAGCCATGTTCCCCGAGTTACTTGTAGTTTAACAACGTAAGCCCCCAACTTTTTACCTGCTTCCTTCATGCTCCATACTGACGTACTGGTTTCGATTACTATCGAAACCAGTCTTCTCCAACCTTTATTGACCCAAGGCACATATTTGAAAATCGTTTAAAAAAACAAATAAAATCTCCCGGTGAAGAGTGAATATGCAATGCACTTGAATTTCCGTCTAGTGGAAGAGCATTTTATATATTCTGCATGCCCGTCATAAGTCGCTGCATTGGCAGATAAACCAAGTACATTTTCAGAGCAATTAAGTGACATTTTCAGCGACCCACCCGATGATCTTGCATCACACTCTAGTTGGGAATCACTGCCCCACACAAACTGGACCAGCCATTTCAAAATGCACTTAGCCCGAATAGAAATGTTAGCCCATAAAGATAGTGACACGGTCTATCAGGATGTCATTTGACAAGCTGTAACATGCACTCACGTGTGCTGCCGCCTTTTTGGCAAAGTCATGTACAGTATTACATTACGAGACCAAATGTTCCCAATCTTGAGACGTCCCATCGTTGTTGTGTTGTAAAAACTACTCGATTCCCTACAAGTCTGCCCATGTGAATGTATAGTTACAGGGTGCCAGATACGTGCCAAAAGTCAGACCTATATAACATTGTTCTTACAGATGCTTGAAAAGTCATAAAAAACATAGAATCTAAAAACAAGGCCTGCATTTAGATTAACATGTCATAAAAGACACTTTCAAAAAGGTTTAATCAAGCCTTAACGACCGATAAGTAGGATTTTATTATTTTAAATGGTATCAAATCTTAAAATAAATGAACATCCAGAAAACAAATACAGAATGACTTTCCCAGTGAGATGACGCAATCATGAAAGTGTGACCAATAAAACAATAATGTGCTTTTGCGCTGGACTCTTAAGAGTAGATGTACGACTCAATCAACTGTGGACAGCATGGGACATTGGGAACATTCGGAAGTTGGTCTTGAATGACAGTACATTTTAAATGGAATTAAAATGGCTTGAAAAGTCTTGACTTTGACTTTTGCCCGAACTAAGAAGCCGTGTAATACCCCAATCTCCATGACAGTTTTAGCCAATTTGAATTATGAAGGAAGTAATTGAAGGAGTTATTTCGGGAGATAATGTTATGTTAGGAATACTGTAATAAAAGCGCACTAGCATAGTATGACAGCACTTTAGTAATACGCGTACTAAAATTGAGTTGTGGAAAAAGACCAATCAATAAACTCCTTTGGCGTTCATTCTATTTTGAATAGCTGCAAAGGTTTAAAATGCAGATGATCTCTCACAGTGGATGTAGTGTGTTTGATTAGCCAAGAAGTTACATGGGCAACAGTCACGAAATGCATTCCAGGAGTATTTGTGAATAACAAATGAGTAAAAAGTAAATTGGGGCAAACAGGATGATAGGGCACAATAACACCTAAAATGCTTGATCAATGATGACAGATAAATGACAGATAAGCAAAATGCCTTCTTAAATAGCCTAGCCTTCAGGTGCTTTTTTAAAATGTCATTTACTTCAGACACATGACTTTCGTGGGCGTTCCTGTGAGGCATTAGGGACCGTGTACCTGTTCTTCTCCTTTGCTTTTATTTTATTGATTGTAAGGGAGGAGACGAGATGTTGGCGAAAGGAGACGCACAAGGAGGGATCTGGTTTGAAATGGCCAAAACGTCAATGAGGAGCAGAGAGGGGTGCATAGGTGAACCATTGGTGGGGGGGATGGGTTCTTGGATGCAAGGTTTTGTGTGGGGGGTGGGGGGGTCATGTAAGTGATTCTGTGTGTGTGTGTGTGTGTGTGTGGGGGGGGGGGGTGTCAGTGTGGAAGAGCGATAAAGAGCAAAGTGGAGGAAAAAACTGGTTTGTCTTGTCCCATTGAGAGGAGGACAAAAAGCTGTGCTCCTTAACGGTATTGATTGTTTCTCTAGTTGTGTTTTCGGTCGAACACCAAGTAGTTTGCCTATACAGGGTGGATGACCAGTGACTCCAAATTTGAAATTGCTTTTCGAATTTTTATTATCGCTGAAGTCATTAGGAAAAATACTTTCAAAAACATTTATGGGGATTTCTTTTTATTGTATTGTTTTAGTTCTTCTTTCCTATATTCCTGATGGGCAGTTACTTACCTGTTCAGAAATGAGTTAAGATGGCACCGTTCTTTCATTCGTTTTCATATCTTGACATTCATTCTTCAATGTCATGAAGACCATTTTTCATTTGTTTCACTCACTTTGAAGTGTGTCTTGTCTCATGTTGCAAAGGCATTTACACGACTTGCCAAATTGGATGTGAATGCTCTTTGTGCGTTTCCCGCAAGTTTCATATTAATGGCAGCAGCAAGCGTTTATCTTCTGCTATTGCGTCTGTGCAGCACACTGCCTCTGCCACTGCTACTGTATGTCATGTCAATAACGGGTGGACTTTTGAAGTCGAACAAAGTGTGTAGTCATGATGTGTCACACGCATATTTTAGCTGATGTGAGTGTGAGATATTTGTGGCATTGCGTCAACACCCTCAAATTATACACATCAGTCAATGGATACAAAATGTCAACACACCATTGTTCAAATGGCAGATTATTGTGACTCATTGAGTTGGTTTTTGTTTCAAAACTTTTCCCACCATTAACCTGACCCGTAACTTGTACAACTCGATTGAGAAAAAAAATATATGCATTTGATGGCGGCAGAGTAGAAAATTAGCAACAGAGATGCCAGAAGCTGCAGCATTGCCTCGGTGGTGGCAAGGGGTTGGAGTGCAGCTTAACTAATAATTTTAAAAAAAAACGATCGCAAGCACAACACTAAGATACAGAATGCGAGACATGGGAAAATGCTGAGTGAGGCTGCGATGATGCGCAGCCAATCAGCTCACGGGATGAATCTCTCATTGGTTGATGATGCGCAAGCCGAAAACCGAAATTGTTCGAAAACTGAAACCACGCTCCTTTTAAAATAAAAATCTTTTTGGAACACGTCGGCTCACAATGGAACGCTACGCGAGGAAGCATCACTTCCTCGCCTACCCGAGGAAGTGTCACTTCCTCGTGTAAGGAAGGCGAGAGGAGTCAAATGGTGCATTCAAGTGCGCTCATTTTGGTCGAGAACGGATTTTCGGTCGTAATCCGAGGCATAAAAAACTCAATCTTTGGTCGAAAACCGATTTGGTCGAGAACAGAGACGTTCGAAAACCGAGATTTGACTGTATATATATTCCACTTTATTATTAAGTGGAGAAAATATTGCATCACAGTGAGTGCCAAAAATTAGACACGTCTCCAAGAGTGAAAAGAGAGGAAAAATAATCAAGGAGGGCGACAACAACATTGAAGGAGCTTCAGGAATTCCTGTAGTAATTCACCATTACAAAACAGACAGTTTTGTACTGGTTTGGTGACAGCAATCTCGTGTCGTCTCCACACAGTACGTCCGGGCAATCGGCCAGGTTGTGCAAAGAGAAGGGCGTGTCTTCCAAAGCAAATCATCCAAACCTGTGTTAATTTTGCAAAAACAAACTTGAAATTCTCCATACACTAGTGGAGAATTTGAAACCAAAGTTGAACTTTTTGGACATAAATCCTTTTCCATCTCCTTACACGCATGCGCACACCCTTTTAGAACCAGGCATTTGGCTGTGTTCAAAATTCTCACTTAACATGAGTTTGAATGCTATTGGTTATTTCTGAACACAGTCGCATCCTAGCTAGACTGTAAGAGAGAGTGCGCAAGAGATGGGTCGAGAACTCAGACATTGTATTCGAATAGGAGTGCAGTTATTTGAGAATATGACTCAAGTAAAAGTAAAAAGTTGTCCTCCAAATAACTAGTCGAGTCAGAATTTTTTTTCAATGAAAACACTGAAGTACCCGGGGTTGAACGCTTTCAGATCTTTTGTAGTCGATTGATGATGGTGGAGCCGATGTTGAGTCATTGATGACATCACAGATGCTTTGTGTCAGTTGTCAACTTGCTTTGCATGCCCGTTAATTTGTTGTGGTTAACCTTTTCAATACAGCACTGCCAACCTATGGAAATTCACTTTCAGAACAATTTGTCTGAATTTCCATATTTGTAACCTTTAAAAAATGTTTTTTAAATTTTAATTCAGAACACCACGCTATTCTGAAAACCAAATGTTCCAGCCTGCTGGCATTTCCTTGAGCGTAGCTCCAACAGATCGATCAATGTCAGTAAAATGTAGGAGACTGGACTGTCTCAGAAGTGTTTTGTTATTTTTGTTCCTTTTTTGTGTACTATATTCACAAACGAGGAAATCACAAAAGAAATTCTGTTAGGGGTGGGCTATAGAATTTATTTTGTGATTTCCTCGCTTGATTTTCTGTTTTGATGCATTATTTTCAATTTTTGAACTTTCATTGAAGGAATCGTTAATTTACGTTTTTCGGAGGCGGTCATGAATGCGTCTCGAGTCGAACGGAAGAAGAGAAGGCACGGAGATGAACAAAGACGTACCTGCATTTGTTGAGGCTGTGAAAACCATTAATAAAGTGTGCGTTTTAAAAAAACAACACCACAGCTCTCCTTTTTTCAGAGCTGCAACAAAAACTTATTTAATAAAGCAGCGACACAGTTCACTGAACCAACAGCAAGTTATAACATTGTAAGCATGTCTCCAGCAAGGAGCCACCCTGGGTCGACATATTACCGTAATGACCATACACAAGGCGCACCGGATTTTAAGGCGCACTGTGAGCTTTTAAGAAAACGGTAGTGCGGAAAATACGGAAATGTATTTATTTATTTTGCAATAAAGGTTATCACAAGATGATACCTTTTAACAATGGCTATGAATCAGCAGTGGTCCAAATCAAATGAACGAAACTATTTGAATCTTGACTTTAGAAATTACTATCATTTAAAAAGTCTGATCAGCTGTTGATCGGATTTCGACAAGAGTAGTTTCGATACCTTTTTTAATGTAAAACTATCAATTTTCAGCTCCTCATCACTAAAAATGATCTGGTGTCTGTAGTCCTTCATGAAAGCAGAACGAATGGTCTACTTTCTGACGTGTTAAGGCCCAAACTGAATGATAATTAATTTCTGTTGGTGCATTTTCTTTACTGCCAATTAGAAACATGGCCCTGTTTTTGAATAAAGTGATGGAAATTAAAACATCCATTCCATCATCTTCCATTCATTCGGGGTCGTGATGCAGTGGCAGCAGCTTAAGCAGCGAAGCGCAGACTCCCCTCTCCCCAGCCACTTCGTTCAGCTCATGGCGGAGTCCCAAGGCATTCCCAGGCCAGCAGGGATATATAATCTCTCCAGTGCGTCATTCTCAGGGTCTAATGCCGGTGGGACGTGCCCGGAACTTCCCACCAGGGAGTCGTCCAGGAGGCATCCTGATCAGATGCTCGAGCAATAATTGAATCATTTGTCTTTATTTGCTTCGACTGTTGTCGGTTGTTAACCCTGTCATGTACCAATAATGATAACCTGTAAACTGATAACATGATAAGATGTCCACTGTTGTAACCGCATTTCCTGAAAGGTTTTAATACGTTCTAGTGACTCGCTCGTACGCAAGGAAGGTTGGGCACACTGATGTATAAAACTGCAGGCATTCCCCCTATTTTCCTGAGACCTCCCAACATGTTCAGTCATGAGCACAGTGTCGCGACCGCCGCAATTTTTGGACAACAGTACAAAGCGCACCTGATTAAAAGCTGAGCAACAGATGTTATTTAATTGTGAAGGATGAAATACTGCAACATTTAAGACGACTTTAGACGAGCCGTTTTCATCACCTCAAATATGGTTAAAAAAAGAAAACGGGCTCCGCTCTATTCATACTGCTCTACTTTGGCCACACTGTGCTCTTCTTCTGCGGTGTGTCACGGCAGTGTGCATCGCACGATGTAGTGACGCAATGAATTGACAATGAAATTTCTTAGCATCACGAATAATCAATTACAGTCAAACCTCGGTTTTCGTCCATAATCCGTTCCAGAAGGCTGTTTGAAAACTGAAATTGTTCGAAAACCGAAACCCCGCTCTTTTTAAAATAAAAATGTTTATTGAACACGTCTGCTCACAATGGAAAGCAACACGAGCAAGCGTCACTTCCTCGTCTACCCGAGGAAGCGTCACTTCCTCGTGTAAGGAAGGCGAGAGGAGTCAAATGGTGCATTCAAGTGCGCTCAGTTTGTTCGAGAACTGAAATTTGTTTGTCATCCGAGGCATAAAAAACTCGAATTTTTTGGTCGAAAACCAAATTGGACGAGAACCGAGACGTTCGAAAACTGAGGTTTGACTGTACAGGTATTTTATTACAGCATGATTTTATTAGTGGTGTTCCGATTGTTCACCCACTGATTGTGATCAGCCAATTTCCGCGAAAATGGGCAAATGTCAATCAGCGTCTTTCATTGATGATCACAAAAAAAAAAAAAAACAATTACCCGCAGCTTTTAATATAACATTGTGTTTGTTTATTCTCCATCAAACTCTGAACGGAATATCCCTACATTTTGGCATCGGTAGATGAACAAATAAACTAAACAATTTTTGGACCAATCAAGTGAATTTGGACAATTTCTTGCGGCACACCTGATGATTTGTCATGGCACAGTAATGAGCTGTACGACACATTGATTGTGACTCACTGAGCTCAACAAATAGTGATGTTTCGCCATGTGATGTGGGCAAAGCATGAAATTCAATTTTGAATGACAATTTGGGGTGTACAGTGGTCGGTCATTGTTGCTGACAGCTTCATTTTATGGTTGGATCAGCTGTACCTTGGCTTGCATGCGAACTGAAGAATGTCGAGCCCAAACAGCTCATGCTTTTTGCTGAGAACCCCATGATGTGGCGGACGAGCTAGATTGTTCGCACAGTTTTGTTGTCAGACGACAAAGACGCATTGAGTATGAGGAACTTTACCGTGGTCAGCTGAAGCACAGCTGATGGCACAACGTTGGTCATGACAGTGAGTCACAATAACATTCCAACATTGGCTTTCCGTAATGGAGGTGTTCAACAATTGGGAAAGCACTTTATTTTTCCACATTCCTTGGGCGCACTTTGTCCAGCTGTTAATGTTAATTTTCCTCAGTTTTTGTTTTTTTTCCATTCCAGGTCAGACCATTTCTATATTCTTGAGTTAACTGTGCACAGGTTCAGATTCATATTGAACCCATAACATTTTGTACTTGGGGAGGATGATGTAAACACATGAATTATTGAATGGCTGTTTGATCCTTGCCAAATTTCAACAAGTGTTGAAACACACACTAAAGACGAAATGTTGCAGATACAGTCGATCATATGAAACAAGCTTGCCTTCAACCATCATTGATTTCTTTTTTAAAATAATCGATTGGCAAATACTTTTAAAAATAAATATTAGTCTGTGAAATCGGAAAGTCTTGCATTGTTATTATGATAAGCGTTATAATATTTAATCTATATAATCATTAGCTAATTGACAAATATGCAATTCATTTTCCAAAGGTGGCATTTGAAGTCCTAGAACGGCCATTCCAACATGCTTATCTCAATCGTGTTGCCCATTAATTTAATTTATTCATATAAAATGTTGATTGGGTAAGATGCTACCTGTGTAGTTATGGTATGTTGTTATGATTATGGAATACAATGTTAAAGAAAAGGCGGCCTGTTTGGTCGACTGGTTAGCGGGTTGGCCTCACAGTGCGGTGTAGAGTTTGATTCCGGCTCCAGCCGTCCTCTGTGGAGTTTGCATGTTCTGCCCGGGCCTGCGTGGGTTTTCTCCGGGTCCTCTGGTTTCCTTCCACATTCCAAAAACATGCATGGCAGGTTCATGAAACACTCTAAATCAGGAGTAGGGAACTCCATTTCCTCGAGAGCCATATCCTGCCTGTTTTCGGTCCCTCCCTACTGCAACACACCTGATTCAAATGATCAGCTCATCAGCAAGCTCTGTCGAGGCCTGAAACAATCATGAACGATTGAATCAGGTGTGTTGGAGTTGGGAGGGACCGAAAACAGGCAGGATATGGCTCTCGAGTACTGGAGTTCCCTACCGATACTGCTGCTCTAAATCGTCCCAAGGTGTGAGTGTGAGCGCGCTGCCCTGCGATTGTCTGGCAACAGCTGGGATAGGCTACAGCTGTACAAGCAATCATTTTGACAGTTGAATAATCACAGGTTATCTTTGCGGTTAGTAGACTAATCATAGCATCTGTAAATCGCATCTTATCACACCCACCAAGCGCGTGATCGGTTACCATTAGCTTCCAGCTTGAGGTGTTTGAAGTATGTATCCATCCATCCATCCATTTTCCGAACCGCTTTATCCTCACTAGGGTCGCGGGGGGTGCTGGAGCCTATCCCAGCCGTCTTCGGGCAGTAGGCGGGGGACACCCTGAATTGGTTGCCAGCCAATCGCAGGGCACACAGAGACGAACAACCATCCACTCACACACTCATACCTAGGGAGTTTGAAGTATGTACAAACTAAAAATAATGACCGCTAAGATGATAGTACATTCAAGTTTGAATACATTTACAGTAAGTTTGGAAAATGAAACCAAAAGCTTTGCAGTATGAACAGTTGCAGTATAAAGGCTGTGTTTACTCTTGTATTTGCCAAAACAGGGCGCCCACAATCCCCCTCATTGATTTTGAGGCAAGACACCATGTTGAGGCCATTGTGCCCTATTTTGAAATGAAGTGCACTTTCATAGTGCTTTATCCTGGTATGTGACAACTGACCCATTTCCTCCATTTTTTGTGAGGGCATTTTTGTGTTATCACCTCATGCAGGTTTGTTCTCGATTCCTCTCAGACACATTGGCTCTGTCTTGTTAAAAATGTGTTTTGCGCAACTCTTTTTAGATTTGATGTACAGTGGAACCTCCTGTGTTGCCTCGTTTTTAATTTGATTTTCAAATGTATCCATGTTTATCATATATTACCGTATTTATCGAGTCCGGAAAAACCATCACGTCCATTTTTTTTCTCATCGAATGATAAGTGGTTATATTGCAGCCCCAGCTGCAAAATACGAAAATGTTGACAAAGTGAAGCACAGTACATCATTAAATAAAATTGGGGTGGAAGAGCTTTCACTTTTTAAAAGGTGAAGGGTTAGGTACTCGTCTCCATTATTGCTGTCATGATCTGACGTGAATGTCAACATACTCATCACATGATAATTTATGGAGCAATAGTTTCGTATTGTTTCTTTAACACAATTGAGAGTGGACTTTCCTCAATGTGTTTCTGCATGCATGTAACCTAGGGCAGGTTTACAATCAAAAAGGGGTGCTGTTTACACTGCCAACAACATGGAACTGGTTTATAATAAACAATGATTGTTTACGTTCAGAGCCGGAAACGGTTAGTTTATAATGAAAATAAAGGTACTCCATTGTTCATCTTTTCTTTTAATCTAAATGCTTCTTTTGTAACCCTGTGGCATATTACACAATGTCAGTTTTGGTTTTGGCAGTTATAATCATAGCTAAATTGTAATGCACACATACAATAATCAAGCCTGTTGATCCTATTCGGATTATTCTGTAGTGTGGGGTATGTTAATGACTTTTTCTTCCCCAAACTGCTTAGAAAACAGTTGGGACTAACAGTTGTAAATCTTAACCCTGTTCAATATTTACAATAGAAAATCCTGTGCTCAATACTAAGTCGAGGCGAGATGTGTCTTTGACGCAAAAGGAACAATGGCCAATTAGGAGGTTACCTGAAACTCACGCTGTCAGACAAATAAAGGAGCAACTGGTTGTGTTGAATGTTTGCATAATGTGTCTCCTATGTTGTTCACCACCGTAGGTTGGCTTTTGTTCACAGTTCATAGTTTTGACCGAACAAATCTGTGAACACAGTACAGAAATGTTGGTAAACTGAAAATTTATCATTTATACATATCGTAATTTCCAGACTATAAACCGCTACTTTTTTCCAAAACTTTAAACCCTCTGGCTTTTAAAGTTACAGTGTGTCCAATGCACTTGCCATCTAGTAGTGAACTAATAAAATGCAACGACCTAAGTTCGAAACACGTGCATTTTGAAGCAGGTGCACTTCGGTGCCTCAGAGAGACCGCACTTTGCAAGCCTATCGCCAATTTCTTCCTTTGTGGTGCAAGCAAAATGGGTTTAGTTCTATTTCTGGTTTTGTTGCAAATTTTTCGGTCAGGACATTTTCTTTTCGGTTTGGTAGGTGACTTCAAATTAGTGTAATAGACCTTGTCCTGCATCCAATTTTACGCTTTCAGATACAATAAATCATGCTCGGGACGTGATACTTTTCAATGATCTCTGCACAGACTGGAAACTCTTCTTCGTCTTCTTGTTTTATTGGCAGTTGGCATATAAAATCAGAAACTCAGCTGCGCACAGCAAAATTACAGTCAATGCGGATTGATGAACTAAGTTGGCTAAGTTTTTCTCCGTGACTGTCGAGAAAGATGGCGGCGAAACATGTTAGCCTTTGACCATCTGACCAATGTAGTTATGAAGACAGTGAAACTCTCCAAGTCTGTCTTCATACCGAATATTCATCAGTCACATCCGGTTGGAGTATGCATGTGTAAGGGTGGCGCGGGCTGCCTGAAGAGAGAAATGCAAAATTCTGAATGCAGAGCGTAAAACAAGAATCTTAGGTTGAGTTTAATAAGCATAGGGAACGAATGCCATAAATACATCCATATCTGCATTGCGACCACAGCCTCTCGATTGTTGGCCGACTGACTCCCACCATCACTTGTTGGCATTTTCACATTAGTCAATAGTCTGCCAACTCACTGCACTTTTTGATTTTTTAAACAAAGGTGTCAATTTTCTAAAGATTAAAAAAACAAAAACCATTCATTTATTTCAAAAATTGGAAAAGCTTGTTAATAAACATCTCTACAAAATCAAATGCTGTGAGTTTGTATAACTCAAAATTTTACTGCAAACGAATATCGGCTCCAAATATTGGTTATCAGCCTCCTTGACTACTAATAATCGGTATCGGCCCAGAAAATAACTATCCCACTTTATGACTAATCTACAGCCATTACAGCCTAGTAAAAGTCATTTGAATTATTTAACAAATGCTGTAGAATTATGCAAAAGTCTTGAGTGAATGCACACTTCCCACCAAAATTCTACCTGCCATTACAATTTGCCACTTGACATACAAAACATGACTGCAGTCACTGCAGAAAGACAGCGGGGACATTGTTAAACGACCAGAGTCACAAATGGCTGACTGTGTGTATGACAATCTGGAGTGCTCCACAAGCATGTGATCAGAAGGATTTCAATAAAGGACAAAAGATATTTATTTTTGCTACATATTTAAATATCACAAAAGCTCAACAACGGATGAAGTAGTAGAATACATTTGCAATATTAGCGCACAGGGTCGAGCATTGCATTGGCGAGGGTGGTTGTTAATTTATTAAGTGGATGGAATGTTGGCGGGCAAACAAGTCATGGAATGGAATGCCGACTTCCATCTGTAAAGATTTCGGGTCAATGATGCAATTGTTCTCCGCCACAATGCACAGGCACTGACAAGGGAAACTGCTGGGCGCGGTAATATCCGACTTGACGAATTTTACAATTAGCATCAATCAACAGCCTAAACGGCAATTTGTACAGTTATTGGCCTGTAGAATTGTCGATTACATTTCAACATTTATCCAAACCACTGCACGTTGGATCATGGCGTGAGAGCAGAACTTGCAGAGAGGGAGAGATGGAAGAGGACGATTGGCTCTTGCAACCCTCAAGAGGGTGAATCTGCCAGGGAAAGAAGACTGCATACTGCATCATGTCTTCAGCGTTCCTAAATTTCCCGACAGCGTGAATTGTCTCTTGCAAGTCTGATAAGCAGCCCTGAGTTTGCTCCATGGTGATACATTACCCAAGGTATTGTTTTCCTTTGCTACCATAGAGACTGCCGACATGACACGAAGCGCTCAGGTGAAGGCCTCAGGTGGCTTTACACCTCGCCACATATCACACCTGATCAAGGGAAGAGAGGATGAAAGATGGCAGGAGTCAGAAAAAAAAGATTTACGTTGCTGTATCCAGAGGAAATATAGGTTATTGGCCTCACATTCCAGGAAGATGCCACTCCTTTTTCCGTCATTGATGAACATTGTTTTGACTCCAGCTTGCGTTGCATCCTGATGTATATTTTTTCAGTACATTTGTTGCCCAAGGCTGGGCTGCTGTCACACGAAACTACACGACACAGCATTTTGAACCACAACTAAAAATATTCTGCCGTTATCAACAGACAAATGTCACGAGAAAATTGTTTTACAATTGGAATTTTTCAGTAACTTCTGCAGTCTTGTTGAATCGTTAAATTATGAAGGTGGACAATTTCTTAGGTGTAAAGGAATTGGGTGAAATGGCTGTAAAACGATGCTAGTGTCTGGTAACTTGACACTGCGTGCTCAAATTGGCTAGCTACAGACAGCCTCTGATTCTTGTGTGTGTACACATGCAAACGCACGCAGCCAGGCTTTGAATCTGGAATACTGGTCATTCAGGTCCGTTGGGGTTTTTTGTTTTTTTGTTTTTTTTTCCCGTATGTGACATAAGCACTTTTATCTTCCTCTCACGTGCAAACTAAACCGCACGCTCTTTATCCACCCACATTTGGGTAACTGTGACACGGTAGCATAGCCCAAATGCACGTCAGTCAGTCATTCAAAGAACGGACTGAATCCAAACACCAACACCTCTGCACAACCACACAAATTAATCTATGCCGTGTATGGCATTAAAATGTGTCAGGCTTATACTGTTTATACTGGAGCACAATGTAGATGTTCAGTCAATCAGCGCATGAAATAAAGCAAGCAAACAGGTGTGCGCTGGTCGCTGAAAGATCATCAGTGATGGCTGATGATATTTGAACAATGACATTTACTCTCTGACTGCCTCTTTGATGTTTCAGTCCATCAAAATATTCATTCAATTTCATGCGTGCAGATAAATGAGTGAGAAGCATTCATTCACATTATCCGTTAGGGCTGAATGGTTATGGAAATCACAATTACAGTCAAACCTCGGTTTTCGAACGTCTCGTTTCTCGACCAATTCGGTTTTCGAGCAAAAATGTTGAATTTTTTATGCCTCGGATGACGAACAAATTTCGGTTCTCGAACAAACTGAGCACACTTGAATGCACCATTTGACGCCTATCGCCTTCCTTACACGAGGAAGTGACGCCTTCCTCGGGTAGACGAGGAAGTGATGCTTCCTCGTGTTGCTTTCCATTGTGAGCAGACGTGTTCAATAAACATTTTTATTTTAAAAAGAGCGTGGTTTCGGTTTTCCAACAATTTCGGTTTTCGAACAGCCTTCTGGAACGGATTATGGACGAAAACCGAGGTTTGACTGTATTTGGATTGAGATTGAAATCACGATGATTATATCGATCATCCATTGATTTCAGAACTTCGCCTCAAGTGAATAGACGACGGGTTTCGTACAGCGGATGTCACACTGACCAAAGTTAATCGGCTGTGGGTGACTGGCTTGTAAATAGACCGGCCGTTCGGGAAAATTAAGATATTCCTGAATTTCCCGATGGCCAGCATGCCCCTCACCGGAGTCATTGTCCATATTATTTTTGTTAGGAAACAATGAACAAATGCTGACATTTTTCAAGTATAACCTCTAACCAAAATCCAGTTGTAATGTAAAACGAGACAAACTGTTCTCTTACAATCCTGTCTCATTCCCGTGTTAACGTTGAAATCTACGTTTACACAAATGGCAGCATGCAAGCACATCACCTTAAATTCATAAAAGATGAAACACAGGAATGTTGTTGCATGTGTGACCAGCAGAGAGACATAGCTCCCATAACTCAAATGCTCAAACAACCATATGTCACATTTAAATACACCCTTGGAAAAAGGTGAGGCCGAGCAGTTGTCGCATTGAATATCGACACGGTATGCAAATGTGACTATCTAACAACCCTCTGTGAGTTGCAAATTCTAAATTGGGGTACGTTTCAAAATCTCCCGAGTGTCATCACACATTTCCTTGAGGGCTGAGTTTAGACACCCTTGAATGATAAAGTCCGCTTTACAGCCAGGTCACACGTGCGGCCCGATGTAAACGTCACATGATTTATCAAGATGGAGTTCATTATGTGTATTCAGTAAAGTAGTAGCCATTGTTTTGTATTAAAGCAAACACTTGATTGAAAACAAGTTACAAGTACCAGTAGTTTAAAACGATTTCTCGAGCTTTGGTCAGATGACGCCATTTTCAAGTGCATAAACGACAACATCACGAGGCATTTAGTCAAGACAGAGCATGCGCAGACACCTGGCTCTTCTGATTGTAACTGTAAACAAAATGTTTGTTCGGATTGGCAAAAGGAATATGTCACCCGTAAATTCCATTCGAATTCGGCCTTTTTATTCCGATTGAGGTGTTTACATGGAGCACTTGGATTCTTTTTGACATTTTGGGTTCACTTCAATTGAAATGCAAGGCGTGTAAATCTGACTATAATGTTTCTGACCACTGTTGTCTCTAGTAACAGTGCACAATTTGAAAAAATAAATACTGTAGATTAATTCAGTTGAACATTAGTATGCTTCAAAAAACATTTATGTCAGAATTTTTATTTTGGGGGGGGGCCTTGGAACAAATTAGGGCATTTACAGTCAAACCTCGGTTTTCGTCGATAATCCGTTCCAGAAGACTGTTCGAAAACCGAAATTGTTCGAAAACCGAGACCACGCTCTTGTTAAAATAAAAATGTTTACTGAACACGTCTGCTCACAATGGAAAGCAACACAAGGAAGCGTCACTTCCTCGTCTACCAGAGGAAGCGTCACTTCCTCGTGTAAGGAAGGCGAGAGGAGTCAAATGGTGCATTCAAGTGCGCTCAGTTTGTTCGAGAACCGAAATTTGTTCGTCATCCGAGGCATAAAAAACTCGAAATTTTTGGTTGAATACCGAATTGGACGAGAACCGAGACATCCGAAAACCGAGGCTTGACTGTATCTGGAAAACACGTCCCTACTTACAAAATTTTCTCGTTAAGAAATTTCTTCCAGAACCAATTATTTTTGTAAGTAGAGGTACTACTGTACAAAAGTTTGACATACAGTATTCCACTTACACTCATGTTACTGTTCAGGAATGCTAGTACCTAAATAATCAACATTTGACATCTTAATCAAGTAGTTGAAAAGCAGTTTCTTTTATTTAGACGTTACATCCAAAACAGTTTGACACTTTCAAGGTAAAAGATATCTTATAGCATAAAAATATTTAATCTGAAGAGTCTATACACAATTGTGTGTTAGCTATTACAGAAACATGAAAAAGATATTTACCAATCCTGTCAAATTAGGCCAGCTGTGGCAGAAACCTTGAGTGGTGGTCTAAGACATATATACTTTGGAGTGTAAAATCAGTTGTGCTGAGAATCATTTCATGACTCTGTGTCCTTTTCCACGACTCATTAATTAAATTAATCCATCTACCCCCCCCCCCCCTCTGCCCTTGGTGGCCCACTGCAGTGTCAGTGTTGTGATAGTACGAGGCCTCATCACCAAACTCTTCGACAGTAACTAGCTCCTTTGTTTTCTTTTATATTTCGACTGCTCGGACACAGAAACCCAGTGCGGTTTCTGCCTTCACCCCCCATCCCGCAAAAATCCTTCTCATTGACATTATTGTTGACTGTAACATTAGCAATCAAGATTATTCATTGGTTTTTTTCCCCCTCTCAACTACAAAACTACTTGCTTGTTAAAAAGTAAACCGGTATGTGATGTTCATTTGTTAGTCACTTATTAACCAAACATCACACATATGCACGCGCACACACACACGTACACACACACAAAGGAATGCAGTCAAGGTTAAAGAAAAATCTAAAATGAAACCTTTCATAGGTAAGAACAGAGTAAGAAATGTAATACAATGATTGGCGTCATTGCTAATATAACAATGGGCTATCCGCTTGTGTGGTTTCACTTGTTGCCTCACAACTGAAGAGTGTGCATAAGACCTAGTTGGATGCCAACCAACAATTAGTGACTGAATTCCCTCCATCTGCTTAACCAATGACTAATACTCGGCTGCAAGGTTGAACTGGACACTGTCACCTGAATATTACTTCAAGTGACCTTTTAAAAATGTTGTCTAATAAAATGATCATAACTCTGTAGAGTGACTGTTCTGACTTTGTCAGATATCAAAGGTCTTTCTTTGAAATGATCTCTTGTCATGTTAGTTGGAATTTTAGTTGACAAAAGTACTAGTGTATCAGTTACTTGGTATTCAGTTCCGTGAGTAATCAAGAGTTTAATAGTTACGTGTGAATACGATTCAAGCTCAACTCTTCTACTCTAGCACAGGCGTAACTTAGAAAGCCACGCTCCAGAACCGAAACGTGGCAGTTTGATTTCACGTGAATGGGTGCTCTGTAGTCCCGGCCCCTAAAATGTATAAGGCATATGACCATGGATACCGCTTTTACCGTGCATGCCACCATCTTTGTTTTACGCGATGAGGGAAAAAACAAGACAGCAGGCCTGAGGATTTCACGACAATGATCGTTTCCAGTAGCGTATCGTTTCCGTGGGATCAATTGTACGATACCGAAAAATCGTTTCCCATAAAAATCACCAGGTACTAGTTGACTGTACACGACAGAATCTCTCCTGTGTATGATTTCACTGTGCCTGTATGTGTGTTTGTGGTGTGTGTGTGTTTTTCTTCTATTGTCCTTTTGTTTTGTTTTTAATTAAATGGTGGGGGGGGGGGGGCAGAACAGGAAACATTATGTGCGCATGCCGGTTGCTAGGTGTATTAGTTACTCCATTTAAGAAATGGGAATGCCAGTCGGATTTTTTTTCCGAATCATCCGAAGAAGGGCGTATAACCAAGCTGACGTGTGATGTATGCACAAAACACAAAAGAAAAATACGACGGTAGGTACGATTCCGATGCAAGTACTTGAAGTTGGTCATTTGATCTAAAGGCTCATCTCGATGACAAATATTATGAAACAGTCTTAATCATTCTATAATTTACTAGTTGTAGACGTGGTAACTTTATGAATAAAATAAAAATTCATCACAAGGTGTAGTAATACTAATGTTAACTGTCATTAGAACTAACAATGACCTGTGGTAGATTCTTTGGTCAAATTGATCGTCGATCTCACAGTGCATCGTCTCGGGGTTGCAAAGAGGACGTCAAGCCATATCAATACTTTAAGTCTCTATCTCATAATAAGGTCATTTTTTTTCAAAGATTCATCACATGATTGTAATCATTCAATTCCTATTACATGCTTTTGTATGAATAAAGGGGGTGAGAAGCCATTGATATTATGTTTATTGACATAAATAGTACACACATATAATCATGTTAACAGTGTCAGGTTTACTTGGTGGCCCATGGTATATACTGTATAGCCAGGACTGAAGTATTGTCTACACACATGTGTTACCGATGGCCATAGTATTTCATAGTAATTGATATATTAATGATTACCAGTAAGTTAATCTTTGCAGTGTGAGACTGGAAAAAAAATACCCTGATTTTGTGGTACGATGTATTCATGATGCCATATGAGTACAATAAAAGTGTTAAACAACACATTGTGATCCATTTATTTTATTGAATTAACCTGGAGTACACAGCTACTGATGTAATTATGTTCATTGTTATTGCATAGTTTTCAAACATTTACCCTTGAAATATTATACTTTTGAGTATCAGAATTCTTGATTATGAATATCAGTCAAAATGGGTTCCCATGATAAACGTTTACAGAACCCCCAATTAGTTAGTTACGTTGGTTTCCCATTGGGTAATCTAACGGAGCCGAAGAACAGTTTGTTAATTTCTGAAATCCTCAAGCCTGAGACAGAGCTGCACGCCGCACAGGACTGAATGCTCATGAGGAGAGCATGGCGGTGACTTGTCCAATCACTACACACGTGTTGCTATGGGTTCTCACTATGTTGAGAGTCACAGCACCTGTTGTCACTGATTTACAGCATAATAAAATTCAGTATAAGTCTGACTGGAAATGACTTTGACAATCCCCCCCACATAAAACAGGAGAGATTTATCACCAGTTTCTCGAGTCTTATGAAAGCAAAACTTCTTTTAAGGCATCCATGTATGTCATAGGAAGCTTCTTAAAATATACTGGCTAGATGCACGACAGTGATCGCTCTCTATATCGCGTTTCATTTGTCGCGGCTTCAGCACATCGCATTTTTTTTCCAATGCACTGTATTCAGAAAAAAAGGCCCAATGACTCTGAGTTTTTTGTACATGCCAATATTGTACATGCAACGGGCACTCATTCAAGGCGCATGATTGGTTCCCGGCGACACAGGAAGGCCGGAGCCAGAATCGAACCCTGCACCTCTGCACTGTGAGGCCGACACGGCCTCAATAATGGCCAAAAGGTCATGTGACCTCAGCATACCCCAATCTTTAAAAGAATGGCATATTTAGAATTGCTGTTCCTGTTTTCTTTTGAATACCTTTCTTTCCAAGACATTGGGGTGTAAATGATACTCTCCTTGTTGTGGGAATCTGCAAAATTTGGCGGGCCATGTCTCCCACACCGCTAGTACGGTGTCTGTAAAGTTTCGGATTTGGTGTTGTGAGGTCACAATCTAATTCTGCGATGGATGGGCAAAAAACGTTTTTTTTGTGGGGTGATTTCAGCCAGAATGATTTGTCAGGCTACATACGTGTTAATATGCGGCCAATTCAAGTGCTGCAATAACCGCAGCATTTTTAAATGATGTAATCAAAGATATTGACATTCCAATGTTTACTAAATAATTTCTATGGTGATATTGCTGCCAATTAGTTGAAACCACACCGAGCAGTGTCGAAAATCTCAATTTCATTTTTTCTTTTGTCTGTATAGCAAAGAAAACTGAAATTCCCGCTGTCGAATTTTGTTCAACTCCATGTAGAGGGGCGCATCAAAATATTTTGCTTCCTTTTGTTAATTTTACAAATCACCATTTTCTATACCACTTAGAGAAAGGCAATCACCGGGACTGGATTTGAAAAAAATTCGACTGCGTCAGGATATATTTCTACTTTTTACTCACCGAGATCTCAGAGTAAAATGGGGAGACGTCTCAGACCGTTCTACTCCGCATCGTAATTCAACCAATTTTACAATGTACAGTCTCAATAATTTGCTTCTCTTCTATGACGACACTAACGTGCATCCCAGATAGTGCTAGTTTTGACGAGCGTATATCTTGGTCATGTTGCTGAGGATGTAGTGGTACGCTCGCCCGACTTGTGTGCGGGCAGTGTGGGATCCGTTCCCGCTCAGTGATGGTGTGGATATGGATGTGCATGACCTGGTCAACCAGTTGGGGGCAGTGCGGGGTAATCCATCTTTCGCACGAAGTCTGCTGGGATCGGCGTCAGTCATCTACACTCGATATCATACAAACTATGACGCAGGGAAGAGTGAAGGACAGTTGGGATGTACGTATTTTGACAAGTGGATAGATGAGAAAGAACATGGAATGTTCAGTTGACCATCTCTGTAAATGACTTGATGCAAAACCGAATGTGTTTTTGGACAGTTCCCGACGGCTACTTTTTTCTCTTCTCATTTTATCTTTCTGTTCATCATCTTTTGTTCTTTTTCTTGATTTTCTCCAGAATCTGAGGGAGAGGAGGAACTCCAGTAAACAGACAGAAGAAAAACCAGCTCAAGTAACACAGAAAGATGACGACCGGAATGCCCCATACAATCTCTGCAGCTGTGTGGACCTCGAAAATGTATGACAACATTCAATTTTTCATGATGTCCCATGAATGAATGTCTCTTGACCTGATATCTAGCTCTCCTGAAAATGAACAAAAAAAGTAATATCTTACTGTTGCAACACAAACTAGATGACTTCACCTTCCAACCGATGTTTTAATACCACCTGCACTGCATGAAGTTGTACAAAGTGACCGGAGTGCATTTTAGTGGACAAAGGGTAAATGGTCATCAGGTCATTTACCTTGCCTTTCTCCATAACTAGCCCCGTTTGTTTTTTTGTACACTCTGAAGTCTGTGGCTCTGTCTCTCTCCCTTTGTGTTTCCCAACCTTTACTAAGCCAAGACACATATTATTTGACATTTGAAAAAAAAATGTCACGGCACACCAACAAACTAAAATGTCATGCACGTATCTTCTGCCAAATAGTGGAAGAGAAATTAATTGTCCGCCTTTCACTGTTTTTTGCTGGCATGAAAGTTGAACAAAGATACATTTGTTTATAATAATAATAATACTTTTTATTTAAAAGCGCCTTTCAAGACACCCAGGGACACTTTACAATCAGGAACAATCCACTATTATTTTTAATGAAGTGAAATTGGATCATTTACAAACTTGACAAGTCATGTTTGTTTTATTTTAAATCGTGCATTAATTTCTTTGATCAGGATTTTCACATTTGAAAAGCAACATGCAAAATTAGCAACCATACTGTATCTAGTAAAGTTTAATTGTAATGAGGATCTTTACATATACTGTATAGTGTTGGCTACCATTTCACATGTTTTGACTCTACAGTGGGAGATCACTGGCTTTGATTAATATTTGAATCAAAAGTAAGGTATGTTCTTTAATGCAAATATTGGAACTGATCTTTGGCCAGTAAATAAACTATCCCCAGACTGTACACTATAAATGAAATGATCCACATCGTCAAATTAATTTACACAGCTAGCTAGCTAGCTAGCTAGCTAGATAGATAGATAGATAGATAGCTAGATAGATAGATAGATAGATAGATAGCTAGCTAGCTAGATAGATAGATAGATAGATAGATAGAGCAAGTGTAATACAGTAATAGCAAAATATCTGTTGATAAAGAGAGATCCAACTTGACCACATTTGTTTCCCTTTTCATTAAAAAAAAAAAGAAGACCAAAAGGAAAATCTATCTTCTTCCATCCATCCATTTTCACCAGCGCTGATCCTGAACAGGGTGGCGGAGAGTCGCTGGAGCCTATTCCAGCTGACTCCGGGCGGAAGGCGAACTATACCCTGAAGTGATCACCAGTCAGTCGCAGGGCAACCATAGAGAACATTCACACCCACATTCACACCGTCACTGAGTGGAAATCAATCCCACGCTGCCCGCACACAAGACCGGCGTGTGTACCACTCCACCATCAACGACTAATCTAAGTTCAATTTGAATTATGTTTACTACACAAGGGTTCGAGATTTAATTAGATGAAAAAAATGGAACTTCATTTTTGATTAATGTGGCGCGTAATTTAGTTTCTCCGATAGGAGTTGTCGTAGTGTGACATCATCAGCCACCTGACGTCTTCTGCTCAGAGTCAGACGGATTTGCATTTGGTGTCCTGCAATTGATGGCGCAATAATTAATTCAAATCTAAAATCTAAAAAGCACACTGACTCTTACTTTTTTAACGATATTAAACTGTTTTTTTCCTGCTTGCATTTTGAATATATTCAAATAGCACTCATCTTTGCTGCATGACTGCTTTAGGGATGTAAGAAATACTGCATCAAGTAATTCTATGATTAAGAAACTTTGGTTGGAACTAAAATATTGCATTTCTTTATTAATAATGTTTGGCGATTTATTTTGCCTTGTGGTCCCAAACACACTATGGGACTTAATAACTAATAATATTCCTTAAATATGATTAATAGCTTATTCAAATACTTTTACTGTCAAAAATGGAATCTGTTACTGTAAGGTGTTATTAAACGCCTTACTCCCAACACTGGTTCTCACGAACCTGCGGTACTGTGAACCAACATAAAACAATGGAGTACCACGACATCTAATAGTCTCTTGCAAACAAAGGGGTGAGTGAACTATCTTTATTTATTCAGAGCACACTGCAGGGAGGATTTTGTGGGAGCGGCACGGTGGTCGATTTTGACCAAGCGGCATGGTGGTCGACTGGTTAGCATGTCCACCTCACAGGGCATCGGTGCAGGGTTTGATTCCTGAATGGTTGTTTGTCTCTGTGTGCCCTGCGATTGGCTGGCAACCAGTTCAGGGTGTCCCCCGCCTACTGTCTGAAGACAGCTGGGATGGGGTCAGTAATTTATTTTAAAATATTTTTTCCAACCCTAATGCATTTCGATGGGTTATTTATTATAATTGTACGATGATTATTGTTAAGCGCCATAAATTGCAGGGGGTTCACTGTACTGATAATATCCCAACACTATTAGGCAGGGTGACTTCCATGCCTTTTCTTTAGCTGTGCTTTCATTGTATTTCACTGAGATGTGTAGTCCTGTAAACCAGGCCGTTTCTTTTTGTCTTGTACTCTTGTCAATATTAGACATGGAACCCAGCACAGTTATCATTGTTCTTATGAACAAATGCATGAGACTGGCATTCCTGTCATTCAGGGTAAATATTTACCGTGGTGGCTGAAATAGTCATGAGTATAATGATGTCAGTGTAGGGGGAAAGGGTAAAGTTTGAACATACTGTACTTGCAAACATTTTTGCTAAATGCTTAAAACAGTGGGGGGTTCTCCTAATGCTTTGGGGTATTGACTAGTACATGCGCAAGTAAAAATAATTTGGCCAAAATAACGTGAATGCGTTCAGAACACGTCTTTGTAATTTTTATGGTTATTTTATTATATCTGCAATGTATGATTTCCATTCAGCATTTTTCCTATAATGCCTCGGGGTATTGACTTAGTCATGCGCATACCCTATTGCAACTGCCCAATGAAAATCATGCACTGCAGATGGGTTTGCTGTTTCATGAAAGCCTTAACCTTTGTCTTCCTCAACAATTTTTCTTTCCCTGATTCCAAATTGATGTCAGTCATCACTGTTTGGACCATTTTCTGTTGACAATCAAATGTACAGTATCTATTCAAAAGCAAATGGAAAGTCGCCATGTTACTAAAGTAGCTTTCCTGCACTTTCTGTATAAGTAGCGCATCCATCCATCAAGTTCCAGTGTATTTTCAAACAAGCTGTGTTGTCAACAGGGTATTAACTGGAGGATTCTGGTTTTTCTGTCTAAATGGTGTTATTTCCTTCAAACAGTGTTATTCAATGATGATTTGAGTCTTTCTCCTTCCGGACTTCATGTAAACAACGACATTGAACTGCAAACCACCTCGCATGTCATTTTGAAAACAGCCATGGTTTTTGTGGACACCTGTTCAGAGCTGACCACAAATGACATTTAGTAGGACGTTGTCGTCACTATCTGCCATGTACCATATGTGACTGTGGAATGAGTAAAGAGCTGAATAAAAGCAGTCAATTATTGCCAGCGGGAAATCAGTTAGAATGAAACCAGTTTGGACAACCCACATCTCTTTCCACACACAAAGTCGCAGGGCTTGTCCAGCAACAATTCCTCGTGTTTTGCTACCACCTCCTGGTGGCCAAGGAACATAACGCCCTCTTGTCATGGTCTGCTCCGCTTAGGATTTGGTGGACTGGAGGAAGCCCCTGGCATGGCAGGTAGGCCACTTAGGAGAGAAATACGATGCCTGGGTTCACCAGCCAGTCGACAGGCCCATCAGACTGTTTGGAAACCCTTTCCTTGAGGCCAGCACCAAGACCTCCTGGTAAGACTGGTTGTACTTCTTTTGTCATGAGAATTCATCACGTTTGGATGTCCTGTGCTCGGTATAGTTTCCATACTCCACATTGTGGAGCCATAGACTAGCATGGTTGCCTGACAGTGAAAAGTTGTGGGTCGTAATCTGTACTCAGCAGGCCTTACGTGTGTTGTCTTCACTTTCCTCCCACATAAAAAAAAATTCACGTTAGGTTTAATTGAAGATTCAAAATTGATCATAGGTGCGAATGCGAGCATGTTTTTCTGGGCGTGCTCTGCAATTGACTGATGACCAGTCCAGGATGTAAAGCGCAGCCCAGCTTTTGCTCAGTCGTCAAGGATAGGACTCCGGCACATATGACCCAGCGCAGTTAAAGTGGTACACAAAATGGACGCTTGTTCATAAACAAAGCATCTATCACCTGAAAAACACCATTCGCCTGAAATGTGGTCTCTCATACTTTCATGTTGATTTACAATTCTTATTTTTTCTGGTGTGTGTGTTGGTGGTATGCAAACAGCTACAACTTAATTTAGTTCCTTCTCGCCTTTATTTTTCAATGAAAAATACACCGATTATAACTCAACATCACACTTTGTCATAACAGGTACTGGGTGCCAGTGGTGTGGCTTCCTGTTGTGTGTTATTTTAGTTGGTCTTGCTTCACCACCTTGGCAAAGGGCACAACCAGAATACCCATCACCTCAGGTATGCACAGAGGGGTTCATACATGTTTCTCAAATGACACACATTTTAAGGCTCAAAATATTTGTTTTCCTTTGTGGAGCAGTTTTGAAAATCGATTACTTCATTTGAGGAGCGACTTTCTAATTTTGCAGGTTAAGCCCCAGGGACTTGTAGCCAGGATTTTTTTTTTTTAAACAACAACAAAATATCTCTCCTGAGATTTATTTTGCAGACCTCAAAAGTCAAATTCAAAATTCATTACTCTTGTGAAAGCAAACACATGACCGATGATTGTGTAAATATTTCATATTATATAAAGATACAGTATGTTAATAGTTTACCTTATAGGCCACTCCACCTAGCTGACCTAGCGGAAGTTGATTCAGTTTAGCGAGTATGCTTTTCTCTCCAGAATCCAGACACGAATTCTTCTGCTGTATTGCTGTGCAAACTTTGATGTGCTGCGCTTGAACACGGTTCCAGCTAGACATCTGTGATAAATGTAATCGACCACACGAGCACTTAATTGCGGTGTTCAAAGCGCTAGCCGTCTCAATTGTTGGTTAACCATAGGATTTCCATCTTTTCTCATCATCCCTTGGTGAGCTTGACACTTGTCAAAAATGAAGCTTTTTTTTCCCACCACGCCTACGATGATAACTGACTTTTGAGCGACTCTGCAATGTGTTTAGCTGCACTAGTAGCCAGCTGAAGCGGTTGCTACCTAGCTGCTTCTGCGTAAGTAGCAGAGAGCTTCCCTCGAACTCCGACGAACTAGTGTGTGACATATTATTTCTTCTTTTGATGGTTGTCTTGGCATTTGATTCTCAGTTTTGCTCTTCAGTGCATTTTGATGAGGCGCGAAATGCAAATTTGACCTCGTAAACGGCATTGGGAAATCTCTTATTCGTCAATACTGACACATGCTCGCCTTTCTCATACTGTACATATTCATTGTTTTTCTTGGGGTTTTTTTTGTGTTCACAGACTTCTCTGTCATGGTCCCCAAGTACACTTTCCCACTGCTCTTCATGATTGGCTGGTTCATGTGGTCATTCATCGAGTACTGCATCCATCGCTTTGTCTTCCACATGAAACCACCAGCTCATAACTACTACCTCATCATGCTACACTTTCTCCTGCATGGACAGCATCACAAGGTACCCAATTTTGACCTGAATGCATGAATCACTTTGTTAAGTGAAAGTAAATAAGGTTAATTTGCTTTTTGATCTTGCGCTTGCATTTTTAATCATCTATGACCTGTCTCTCCAGTCTCCATTCGACGGGTCTCGGCTGGTCTTTCCACCCGGATTGGCTTCCGTCGTGGTTGGACTTTTCTACACGATCCTCAATAACCTGCTGCCGGATATTGTGGGCATGTCCGTATTTGTCGGGGGACTGGGCGGCTACGTCGTGTACGATATGATCCACTACTACCTTCACTATGGGTCGCCCAAGAAAGGTTCTTACATGTACAGCTTGAAGGCCTACCACGTCAAACACCACTTTGAGCACCAGAGATCAGGTGGGCACCACACAACTTTGACTTCACTACTGCTTCCAGTTTCATTCATACTCTGTATACACGCTCCTTCTTGAAAGTATGGTTTGCAGGCTTCCTCTAGTGATACCCAAAGGAATCAATGATTAATTGCACTTTGGTTCAGTAACATTTGCACTTAATCTTTAAGAAAGTTTATTTTGGATTTTATTTTTTTTAATGTATTATTATAATGATCAACATGATTTTCACAGCCAGTAATAAATCGCAGAGTACAATGGTACACATGATGCTGGTGCATTCATAAAGATCAGATCCCCATGTAAATACAATACTGTAATACAATATAAGACATCTTTATTTTTATCGCGCTTTCAGGTAAAAAAGTTGCAAAAATAAGATCGGTACCTACTAAAATGTGCCAGCTTTTTGAATTTCCACTTCTTTCGCAGTTTCAGTCTTTGGTAGAATTGAAGGTAACTGTTTTCCATTTTACATTCAAAAGCCTTAGTAATGTCCGTGACTAACTGCATAGAGGCAGTTTTTGTACAGCGTACCTTTCGAAAGCCAGATTTCTAACTTGATGAAATGCCCTAAACTTCAAAAGAATTTTCAAGTTGTTCGGAAACTAATTTTTCAAGGACATTTGCGAGAATAGAACTTCCATATTGGCCTATAATTATTGAGGATTGAGGAGTCACCTCTTTTTGTGCAAGGAAGAATGTTTTTCACCAAAAAGGAATGACATTATTTGAGAGACATGAATTAAAAAAAATATGGCACGGATTCCGTCTTGAAATCAACTGCTTCTTTTAGAAAACAGAGATCTAGCTAGTGATACTGAGTGGAAAAAGAACCAGAGCTTTAATCCAAGTGTTTGTCTCTCCAGGTTTTGGAATCAGCACCGCATTCTGGGACCACCCCTTCAACACAGTCATCCCTGATGAGAAATTCTAATCGTGAAGGCCTCTCGTACAGGGCCAAAAGTACTGATCAAGAACCCTCCTGTTATGTCTTAAACAAACCAGACAGCCCAGTTCCGCCAAAATGGAGGATACAGCTTTGCCTACGCCGCTATCCGTCCACACTTTCCCTATTTCATCTTGCATTCCCACTCCTGTCAACGCCACATTCCTCCTTTATGTGTGTGTTGCTGTGCGCTTTACCTCACTGTTGCCCAAACCAAATCGCCCGCCGTTGCTGCTCTTTTAACCACACTGACCTCCCCTGTCAGATCACTTGAGTTATAGCCCGCCACGAGATGCACCTGGGAGGTGATTGAAACGCAATTCAAACACGGCATTCCTCGGACCCATCGGGCCGACACAAACAAATCGATTTATCCTCTCGACTATTCCATCGATAATTTGCACGGAACTGCCCAGTTCATTTTTTGTTTTTTTCCCCCGTAAAATGTTTGACAGTGATGAGCATCCACCTACAAAAAAACGTTTTGCCAAGGTTGATATATATGACCACTTTTATCCCTTAAAAGTCGACAATATGTTCATATTAATTTTCGTATGAGCCAGTGTCTTCGGGTGCGCACTCTGTCTCGCTGGCTCAAGTGCCTCTGCTCCGATGGCTCGCAGTCGATGTGAGGAGAAACAGCTGCGTCTGTCACGCTTGCCTGTTCTTTATTTGTTCTTTACTTCCCCACACACATTCATCACTGCTCAGCGCTTCGCGATGAAACAGAGACAGGAAGCTATGCTAAGCTAAGTTAGCTGAAGAGGCTTTAAACACGCGCCAAGCGGTCATGACAATTCAGTGGAAAGTCAAGCGTTGCGGCATACTGTGACAAAGATTACGTTTGTTCAGTGTTAATTTGCTTCCAAATTTAAAGCTGTATTGTTAGCTCGAAGAGTATCAAGCAGCCACCGGTAAGTCATCACGCAGGTCACATTGCCGTGTTCAAGTCTCCAATCTCGGCCAGCTCCGCTTTGCAGCAATTTATAAAATCTTATTTTTCTCCCCTTTCAGTCTAAAGGGACCACAAAGCCTTGGTATCTTCACCTGCATGAACATGTTGCCGGAAGAGAGCGTCCGCAGCTACAAATGTTGGCGCAGAGACACAAAATTGGCCGAACATCAGTTCCGTGTGCCACAAATATGAATTTTAAAATGATTAAAAACTGGTTTGACACATGCGTTTCTGATTCAACCGAATACTGTATTCGACACAACCGAGTTTGTCAATTTATTTTCCCAGCCGTACCGACGCATCTATCGTTGTAAAATGTACGATGGCACAGAGTTCATTGTATCATAACCACTGTGGAAACAACAACAACAACAACAAATCACGGACAGTCATTGTCCTTCTCAATATGCGTTTCCCTAAATTTATGCTTTGAGTCCCTCAGGGCGGGAAAGGGGAGTAGGGAAGTGATAGAAAGTGTGCGAACGTCGAATACGCTTGCCAGGATAGCGGGAAATAAAGTATGTGTAACCTGGGATCTTCTCCCAATGATAGAGGATTTGTCTGTCCGTTTGGATTAAATGCAAGTAATATTATTCTCTTGAGTACAAAGTGTATTCATAGTGTTGACTTTAAATGTTGGAAATGTCAGTGCACTGTATTTTTCTAAGTCTGTTAATTCCCCCCCCCCCCCATTTTCTTTCTTTTGTCAATAATGATGCTACAACAATGTAAAAAAAAATATATATAGAATAATAATGTTTTATAAGATGCTTTGTACAGCAAATTCTTAAATAGCTCCAGCATGACATCATCCGAAAGAGATCAGCAGTTTTTCACCAATTTAGAAATCGATGGATGATGTCAACGTACGTGCCAGAGGAAGAGTGAAGGAATGAGGTCGGCTTGCCAGGCTTCCGGCTGTGGGGACTTTGGGGTCAAAGCTGTCTGTTTCCATCTTTTTTCTTTTATGTTGAATTTGGTCATTTGTGAAGAAACTGTGCATTGAGCGACTGCTTGCGATGACTCCACAGCTCCCAGGAGGATGACGATGGAGCGACTATCTGACTGAGCAGCAGGAAGTTTCGATAGCTGACGGAGCTTCAAGCGTCCCCTCTGGGCACCGTTGATTACCAATGCAGAACAAATTATTGACACGAAATATATTTTGACTTAAGAGAAAATTTACTTCAACGGAATCCGCTCGTTGGCAGGATGACTCACGTTTTACGAAATACGTACATGCATAAAACAGAAAAGAACATGCGCATTATAGTCATGCTTTTTACCATTTTCACCCATTTTTAATAGATGAAAAATGTCAATAATTGTGGACTAACAGCTTTTGTATTCTAAACAGCAGCAATAACTGTCTGTGATAATGAGGCGGCTGTGTCACTGAAACACAACGTACCCTGTAACCACCCTGTGTTCGCAGAGTTGGCGACATATGTTTTCTTCATATCATGTGTCAGTACTGTCAGAGAAATATTATCATATTAATGAATGTCCAATGCATGAAGAAGGCCTTGATTTGAATTTCAAGCACACATATGTTAATATGTAAACCATTTAGACAGTGGTGATGATGAGTGTACCAGGAGAGGTTGTGGACAGGTCATGCCTGTTGGAATAAAGTATACACAAATCATGATATTTATTTGATCAACATGAAAACAACAGCTGGCCAGCTTGATTCTTGCAATGGATTATGTGCTTAATATTTACAAAATTGTGCATATTTCCCTAATTTGTTTGAATGTCTCATACATTTTATGTTGCAATTTTAAATTTCTATGCAAAATGTATTTGTAAATAAATGTCTACATTTCTGATGCTAGTACATCTATCTGCCATACAGTTCTCAAGTACTGGGCTCAGATCTGGGCCCCGGATTTCCGATGTGGAGTTTGCATGTTCTCCTCGTATCTGAGTGGGTTTTCTCTGGGTACTCCAATTTCCTCTACCCTCAATAATAACATGCTTGGTATGTTAATTGTCCGTAGAGCTGGGCAAAATGAACACAGACACAAGGGTCGGCGGGGGGTGCTAGAGTCTATCCCAGATATCTTCGGGCAGTAGGTGGCGGACACCCTGAACTGGTAGCCAGCCAATCGTGGGACACACTTAGACGAACAACCATTTGCGCTCACAATCATAT